>JAWWEU010000001.1:4235980-4290309 GCA_035583155.1 Acropternis orthonyx | reverse complement strand
GACAGAGGGTGATTCCTCTGAGGTGCAGGGTTGGTAGATGAAAGAAAAATTCCAAGATTTTAAACCCATAACAAACACCTTGGGAAGACCTTCCCCAAGTGGTAAAACACAACTGAATTGTGGGCTGTCCTTACCACTGGTACGATGAACATCTATCTGGGTGTTGCCAGCTTAATGATTATGTGACACAGCAAGGTGGATTCACTCACACATTCCTTAATTAACACATTTATAAATATTCATAGGTCAACTAGATCTCTAATTATTTCCACAGACTTAAAGAAATCTAATCTCTATTAAAATGTTAGCTTTTTACCTTTTGATCAACGAGGGTTTTTTTTTTTTTGACCAAATGTTAAACCTGCCACTTGGGGGAAAAAAAGTGTGAATTAGGGAGTGCTCGTTAGGATTTGGAAAACTCATTTCAGTGAGACACTAATTTAATTAAAATGAAGTGAAATATAACAGCATGGAGCAACAATGTGAACAAGGAACACTAAAAACATGTAGTAACTTGTCTTATTTCAGATGTAATACCATTTTTGTGGTGGTATTGACAGAAAAATCGCAGACCAGTCTGGTGGAGGTGCTAATAGAGCACACTGTCCTGTGTCAAGATATTTGTACCACACCTGTGGGTGTAGAGTGCAGATGCCCAGCACTAAAGCAGCAGCAGAATTTATGGCACGTTGGCCCAGGCATGAGCATTACTAAATAGTGCCCTCTCCCAGCTTGTCTGCTGTTCCTCTCAGTCTTGATCTGTACTTGTACAGGAAAACATGCAAGATTAACTTTGATTAAAAAAAGAAAAATATTCCCAGTTTTAACCTAAGAACTTTCAGAATCACGTCCTCAGAGCTGCAAAGAACTCTCAAATAGACTCATATACACACCTCCAATACCTACTGAATGCCCACAAAATAAAACCTGTAGTGTTCAGAAACCTTTTATCCACCTCCTTGGGTTCCAATTATTTCATCTCTTCCCTTTCACACATTTTCCTTTGGCAGAAACAGCTTTGCAGTATCACAGCTGAAATATCACCTACAAAGAACCTCATAGTCCAGTTTCACGAGATGGAACATCTGTAACTGCTAAAACACAAGTCTCAGCACTTTCTCTCCTTGGAAGGACTGCGAGTCCCACGTATCAGTGCAGGTTTTATTCTAAGAACCCAATGATGGAACTAAGATGGGCTGCAAGACCCTCTGGATGCACACTGAAATATCAAGCAGACATGAGAATACACTGTGCAGGGGACAATTATAGACACATCTATTGTGCAGGCAACTCTTGGATGTCAATGTGCAAATACTTCTGCCCAAAGGTTAGAAAATAAGCAAGAAATAGGGAGAATTACAAAAATCCATAGCTGTTTCAAAAGGGCTAGAAACAACTTTGTATCATCAGGAACTCTCGGGTCTCTTGTAGAATCAAGAAAAAGAAAATTAATTGAGTTGCAAGTAATTTGAACTGGAAGAGACACTGGTGAACAGAAAAGGTACTTCAAAACTCATGCAATGACTACAGGGGATGAACTTGGAGCCGGCTGAAACTTCGCAGGACTGTGACTCTCAAGAGTCTATTTTGGTGACAGAAGACTCAAACACAATCCAAGACTCAACTCAGTCTCTTTGACCAGCCAAAGGCTGCATGCTGGAAAATGAAGGGAAAATAACAAAAGGTTGGTAAAAAAAGAAATGTTTCAGGAAAGGATAAAATGAAAGCATTTGGCAAAATATAAGTTGATAGCTGTGTTTGTGCAACTTGCTGAGGAGACAGACAGCTCACTGTAATGCTCTAATCAGAAACCCACAGCTTGTGCACCTTCCGTTTTGTAGAAATTAAATCTAAGTTTTTATAATAGTGGTATAATACAAAGAAATAGACATTAAAACCCTCATAAGCACTTCTGCAGTCAATGTACTACTGCCGTGGAGTCCTGCATCTCAAAATTACCTTCCTTGGAAAGACAGTGAGTTCTGGAACCCTCTTACTTATTTTTGTTCACAGCCAACTCACCCATTTTTTACATTACATCCTGCTCCCATTCTCAGTCATTATGGTTTTTCCCTTTTTTTTTTTTTTTTTTTCAGTTCTTTCCCCTTTAATGATCTCAGGTCTATACAAGAAGTACATTGTCAGCTTATAAGCATTTTGTCACGAAAAATGCATCCTACTACAATAAAATAGGCTTCCTAAAAATACACTGGTTTGAAGACTTCAGGATTTACACTGTATAACAATGACAGATAAATACAAAGGCACAGAGAGCAATTATAGCCACAGGTATCCCATATGTAGCAATTATGCCTTTACAAAGAAGCATAATCTCACAGTGCCTGTGTTGAAGAAGGTAAGTTAGTATTGAGTGATATACACAATTTTATGCATGCAAACATAAATTAGATTTGGGGACTGCATATAAACTCATTCTGAACAGTTCTGAAGTGCAGTAAAACTACTCTACGCACAATTAGAAAGCCAGACACAAGGTCTGGCCTCACGCTGCTGAGCATATCATGTACAAGCCAACAAATACAAAGTGACAATTTCTGTATCAGCCGTGGCCAGTTCCTTCAGTTCCCATCACACAGCATTTCGTGGTCTGGGTTTAAGACACAAGCATCTCTTTTGATGCTTCTTCAGTTCATAATAGTTTAGTTGATGTGAGGGCTGAACAAATGAAATAAATCTTGCTTATTCTAGTTACTAATGAAATACTAACAGCAAACCAGGGAATGAGTTGGTTCACTTAATGGAAGAGTTGAAAAGAAAATTAATATACTTGCACACTTCCTTACATTTCAGATACAGTGGAAGCACAAGCACCACTTCTGTGCAGAACACAAAGGCAGCTGTCTTGCTTTAGCTCAGCTTATTTCCATCTGTCACTCAGCCATGTGCACTTCTTTTTTTCCCCATTGGATTTATTTTAAAGCTTTTTGAAGTTTTAATGCTATGTGTCAATACCTACTAGATTTTATAGTTTTCAGTCTTTCCCTAAAAGATCTTGTTCCCTCTCAAGGAATACTTACTGTACTATGATTTAGCTATCATGAAGATCAAAGTCTAAAAGACAGTGAAAAATAATCCAGTGCTGAATTTCAGGCACATCAAGCACCGTGACCTTCTATCAGCTTTAAGTTTAGAGGAAGAAATGATTTAGTTATGACTAAAGGCAAGCAAAAATCCAGTGACTACTTCTGAATATTTAGTTGTTAGCATTTTTCAAAAAGAAAATGAATTTCCCTATACAGTATTTGCAATGTGGAATATGAGCATCATTGATACACATCTCAGTTCGATAGGTTTTATGATAAAATGTGGGACATCTGCTCTAACACTAGAAATACTGAACAGTGTATCTTAACTACATGCTCTGATTTAGCCAGAATCTTTGTGAATGTTACAAGTCAGCACAGTTTGTGTATAATCACTGCTGTAATTGCCATCATGAGTGTAATTGCTGATTCTTTTTTGAAGGTCTTGGCAGAGGGATACCAGAAACAGAAGATAAATCTGATATCTGCTCCCAGCTTCTGGATTTCCATTTACACAAGGCAAGAGGAAAAGCCATGGGGAGAGCTCTGAAGAGCTCACTCTCAGTTTCACACTGCCATGGACACCTATTTCAAATTGCAGTCCCCAAAGAAGCAATCACTAGAACAGTTTGTCTCAAAACCCACAGTACATTCCCTATTCATTTTTTCCCTGCATGATGGGAACATAACAGTCCGGTGAATAAGGCTCTTAACATCTCTCTATTAGGACAGGAGATATGAGTACCAATTATGATAATTAAATGTAATTACATTAAAAATAATTAGCACTTTAGCTATCAATTGCTGTGCACTGCACGGCAATTAAAAGCAGGCCAAATTTCACTATAATTTTTATTACTCTCTTCTTCATTCAAAACAGTAAGTGGTAGGGAATATTTCCTTTTCATGTGTGCTGTGCTCTCATTTTAATGGGCACTATCGTCATCTAAGTAGAGTAAGTACTACCAGAGGTGACATAATTGCTAAAACATTACAATTTGGGCTTTTTCCCAAAAGACTCAAGTAACTTATTCTAATACATATACTTATGAGACCATGAACAAAAGATATCTGCCACCTAACTTTATGGCTTTAAAGATCTCTCCTCATTAAAGATATTTAACACAATTAAACTCAGTGGTAGAATCAAATTGAGTAAACAAGCTTTTGAACAGACTTCAGTACTGATCGACCAGAGCATTAGAAATACTTCAGCATGAGGTATCCTGTGAGAATTCAGTGGGACTGTTTGTACATATATAACAAGAAAATACTCTTTAGCAACTATAAAATCTAGCCATTTGGTACAAACCCAAACCAAACCAACATTATCTTTATTGATCTCTGAAATTGTGCTGACAGATGATACAGAACGTGAGAGAATCTCTGAGCAAAAGAGTGTGGCGTGCATGCTTGGAGATGGGAGTGACAAGAGACCCCTTGAAGAGAATAAATTAAAAACCATCTGGGAGAAGAAGTTTCAGCCATCATCCCTGAGACAGCTACACTGACAGAAATGCAGAAATAAGGTGGGAAGTTGTTCTGCTACCACCCAAAGTACATCATCTGTATAAGCAGAAGAGGCTGCAGAAAAGTGCAATTCGGCTGGCAATGCAAATCCACAGGAACACACAAAGGCACATACAATTATATCCAAGGGAACCAGGGACCAGCCAGCTCTGAACTAAGCTGACAGGTATTTACTGTTACCAATTTACTCGTGGATAGCCCACTGCCTGAAGCCCACTTCTGTCCCAGGTTTAAGCCAGCTCCTCTCCCCTGTTCTGCACTCAGATGCCAAGTCCTGCAGGGCACCAGGGGCTGGTATGGCCCCAGTACAATATGACCCCATCTTGGGTTTACAAGAGGTACCACAGATATAAACATGATCAATTCGTACCCCTGCAAGAGGCTTCTGACCAGTTCATGAAGTATTTACCATCAGCATTGTGAATTCTACAAGTCATTTGAAATCTACTCATTAATGAATAATAGAGTAAATATTTGTTGCTTCAGTGAGGCAAGTAGGAACCCAATGTTTATCTGTATTAAGAAAATCCACTATTTAAATAATGGCTGAACACCTGTGTTATTCAAAAGCTTGTGCCATAAAAATAACCATTCCCACACTTGGTGGTCACATTTCCTCCACTTCAGAAAGACCTTCTGAGGCCAAACCATGAGCTGGTCACACCCTGATCTCCTTTAAAGCTTACAGCAGCATTAACCACAGGGTTGTTTCAGGCTGATATCCAGTTCATACTCCATCTCTAATGGAGAACTTGCAGACCTGTGCTTTTAAAGGTTGCAGCACTTAAAGGCATTTTAAGGAATATTAAACTTTTATCTGCTGTTTCTTCTATGTATCACATTCAACTTCTGTCCTCTACCATCACAGTCTTTCCAGGCCTCCAAGGCAATTCTGGTTGATTGGCATAATAAGGGCACAGACATGGCATAACATCACTGCCCTCTCTCAGGAAAATCCTACAGGTAAAGGGTCAAGAGGATAAATTTTGTGAGGAACTGGGACTCTGTGAAGATAACAGGGTAAGAAGAGAGAGAGAAGCAAGGGAGAGAGAGAGAGCAACACTGCAGTTTGTTCAAATCTTGGGTTTGTAAAAAAGCAGTTTTGCACTTGGCAACCTGAAAAGAGCTTGGAGAACGCGGGTTTGGCTAAGCGGCCAGCTACAAATACTTGATTTTGAGCTGACCTGAAAAGACCCTGATTTTTCAGTATAGAGACAAAACTTTAACTCAGGTCAAACCACTACTACTTTTGCAATATTTTGTTATAACTATTCCATTGGTTCAGACTTTCAAATTAAAAGGCTTTTCACTCACAGGGTGACTGGGCACTGAACAGACTCTCCAGGGCAGTGGTCACAGCACCAGGACTGACAGAGTTCAAGAAGTGTTTGGACAATGCTCTCAGGCACACGGTGTGATTGTTGGGGCTGTTCTGTGCAGAGCCAGGAATTGGACTTTGATGATCCTCTTGGATCCCTTCCAGCTCGAGATATTCTATGATTATACGACAAAATGAAAACCAAAAATATTCTAGACCAAACCAAGTCTAATCCCTTTAACCAGGTCAGCTGTACAACAACCTACTTCAGGGGGATGCACAACTCATTCCAGACTGCAACAGGTGGATGGAATTTAAATACTTTTATATAGACACGCACATACACAATATATGAATACAGATATGCTTAAAATAAACAATAAAGTCACCCAGGTATCATGAGCTTGCCAAGACATGTTTTTACATGGTACACATCTATAGGTACTTATGAATCATATACTTGAAGGCTGTACCATTAAAGAAAACCTTTATATATACCTCCAAAATAAATCAAGCCATTAACAAACCTAACTTTAATATCTTGTCTACATGGGTATTTTTTCAAATCCAAATTCATTTTAAAAAATGAAAAAAGAAGAAAGGGAACATATCTCTAGAATGTTAGGGTTGGATAATACTATTTGACAACAACATTCATTGCACATTTTTAACTCAACTTCATTTGCCTGTGCAGGATCTGGAATAAAACATAAGAGGATTGACCTAAATTAAAAAGAAGTCAGAATATATAAATCTACATTTTTAAAAGTATGCAAAAATAAACCACCACCACCCCCCAAAAAAAACCCCAAACAAACAAAAAAACCAAACCAAACCAAAACAAAAAAAAACCCAACCAGAAGGAGGTAAGAAGAAGGAGATGAAATTCAATAAATACAGTGTGAAGCTAAAGGAATGGATTTAGTATGACAGAAAAGAGGGACTCAAGAGGGATAAACCCCCCCTATCCTTCTGTGCCACGATAAACACGATGCCATCCATCAGCTGGTGATGTACAAAACAAAAACCAGCTTAAACTGCAACAAAGGGAATTAAGGTAAGTAACAGGGAAAGCTCTCCCAGTATTTCGGTGATGCAGGGCAGCAATAGGAAGCTTGTTGTCTGCTTCAGTGAAATTTTTAAACACCTCAGACAAAATGCCTTTCAGGGCTGGCATGAAGTCCAGCCCATCCTGCATCACTGCCAGCAGCTGAATTAAATAACCTCTGGAGGTCTCTCCCAGCCTCACATTTCCATCAGCTCTATGATCACTGCAGGTAACACATTAGAATATGTTATTAATCCCACTTCATGTTCCAGTTACAACACTCCCTGCAGGGCAGGAAAAAGGTAAATCTTGGATTTAGGTCACAGCCAACACCTATAATATCATGGGAAGTTAAAAAAATACCACAGAGGTGTTAACTCCTTAACCTGCACTTGCATCCAAGAGACACAGACTGAAGAGTGATATCATCGGTGGTACTATGTGACACTGTATTTGCAGAATTGGCACTGTGGTGCTGTCCTTCAAATGTGAAGAAATATAAATAAGCTTTACTTAGTGCCCTCCAGCCTGAGATGGCTACGGGACATGCAGAGTCAATCAGGAATTTATCACACTGTGCTGCTGAACAGGCACGAGGTGTTCACGCATAATTGCATATATTTACCAAGCCTTCTTTATGTACAAGCAGTAATAGCTTCTCATTCAGAAATCCATAGTTCTGTTGCACATTTGTTACAAGGAGTGATTATAATGTCTGTTTTTTCAATCAGGGAAAAATAATTGATGCAAAAGGCCCATTTACTGCAGATAAAGGAGACTGAAAAGATTACAGTAATAGCTAGAGCCAGAAAGAGCCTCTAAGAAACAGCTCTGCAAGGGGAAGGGTGAGGTTTCAACTTGTAGAGCTGGTGAATATAACTGATCCAAACTAGACTTGCTTACTTCTGAAACTTATTGTTTGAAAGGTGCAGAATAAATAAGGGCATTTAAAACACTCTCAACCTACTATAGGCCCTCCATGGCATGATTCACTCAGCTTAATGTGTGCTCACAAAAATAAAAATGAAATCAAACCACTTACACTGAAATGAGAGGGAGCTGCAAGTCTCATAGCTCAGGACTATTTATTCCTTATTTTTTATTAAAAATGCAGTAGGACAATCCTCACCAACACCATATTTATTAATAATCTAAAAAATAAACTAGAAACAACCTCAAACAAGACATGATTTTCAAACATTGTCTCCTTCAGAGAAGATACTCTTCAGAGAGCTATTTCATCCCAAATAACTGCTTATTATTGCCATTCTTGCAACCTGAAGGTGCGTGTGAGCATATTTAGGTATGACATTTGACATTTGAATTAAGGTGACGATACAGCTATGAGAAAAATCCATAGGGTTTTCTGATATTGATACCAGCCAACAGGTAAGGTCAGCGCCAGCACCAGTTTAAGAATCCTTCACAAGCAAAAGATCTGTGATGAGTATAAACTCTGCTTACTAAACTTCCAAGTGACAGCAAAAAGGGAATGACTCGATGAATATGTGAGGACAAGATTAAACTTCAAAAGATTCTTTAAATGAACGAAATAAAAAACATGTATTTCAGTATGAGAAAGAGCAAGGTCCAACATTCTGGGTGACGTTCTGAGTTATATAGTTTAGCTTCAGGTAGTCCAGCAGGGAGCGGGTCTTGATGAGACCCTTCAATCTTGAGATAATCTCTGAATCAAAAAAACAATAATTGCCTAAAAACAAGAATTGGCAAACCATATGCAGGCAGTCTGCAGGAAACAGGCAGGTGCCCTGGGATTGGTAAGTGGGTCACCACAGAAATATCATGCTGACGCAAATGTTAAAAAAAAAAAAAAAAAGAGAGAGAGAAGAAAAAGAGGTTGTCCTTCCATTCAGCTTTGGAAAGGCATCAGGTTTTCTCCACTGTCTTTTGGCCACTCTAAGGTGCCACTTTCAGGAGGGGTCTGAAGCCTTTCATGAAAACCAAGAAGGGAGCAATGAGCTTACAGTATGTAGAGAACATGATTTTATAGAAAGCTTAAATATTCTGGATTTATTTCAGTGCATGGAATGCAGAGTGAAGTCGTGGTAAGAGTCTTCAGCTGTGTCAGAAGGCCACTTCCAATGGTTAGAGGATGACCTGTACTTTATAGCAAGGAGAACAAGGAAGACATTAGGTTGAAAGGACATTTAATAGAAAACAGAGTGAAGCATGAGGATTTATTTTATGTATCCTTCACTGAATCATCTATATAAATAGCTGTTAGGAAGGCTACAGATATTACTAACCTAGCTGGGTCAGGGACATGATCTGAATGACTCCCAGAGCTTATTTACACTCCTCTAAATCTGTGGTGGTTTTCTATGTATTGTCAAGCAGCCTCAACTTTAAAAGGGGTATGTGAAGAGAATTGGTTTTGTTCTTCACTTTGTGTCTCTTGGACAGAGCAATCATGTTAGTAGAGCTGTATGACGACAAAAAAAACCCCCCTGTATAGAAAGTCAAACCAAACAATAGCTTTATCTAGCTCCAAGTATCCAACTTGAGAAGTCTCTATTGAAAAAGTAGTCATGGAAGTTACAATCAGGAAAATTAGGAGCTTAATTATTGTAAACCAAAGCTAACTAACAGAGAGAACCTCAGAAGGTTTTTAAATTGGGTTTGAGGTTGTGCTGTGTTTGGTGTGGGGTTTTTTTGAATAAATTGATGAACAAGATTACCATACTGGCAATTCAAGGATGAGTTATGGGAACTACAGAGAAGAAACATTAAGTGAATTAGGTATGGTCAGACAAGAAAAAGATAGAAGAACAACAAATTACATATCTACCCATAACAGGCATTCTATAGAGAGGAGAGGGGTTTATTTGCTCTAGGCTTTTTAAGAGAGAAATAGAAGTGGGCTGAACCTGCATCACTGAAAATGTAGATCAGTTATTGGGAAAATATTATTCTAGAAAAATATCTGGCCTGAGGAAAAGTTGCCACGGAAAACAAATGGTAGCACTTAATCTTCATTTGTCAGAAAAAAGTATTTTTTCCTTTTTAAACTTGTCTATGAATGTGATTTCAAAATTTAGAAGTTGTTTTAGCAATAGTTCTCCGAGTCATTAAAATTAATTCTGTGTTATTCAGCACAAACTGTGGAACTTCTTGGCATGTGCAGTTTCCACTCACTGCAGAACACTGTGTGCTGTAAGACAAGGAGGGATGACTGAAATAAATGTTACAGTTTGACCTGTGTTTTGCATGGTAATTGAATCCACATATTCATTTCCTTTTAAATAGATGAATTATTTTAATGGAGAGATTAGCAGATGACCCTTAAAACAAAATACAGACGAGAGTATCACCACCTATTTTGTGTTTACAAACAGTGACATCACAAGTAAAGAGCATCTTCTCAGATACCCAACACTTTGCCCTCTTCAAAAATGTGGTTTTGTGAGGGAAAGTAAGTATATATATGCATCTTTCTGCATATAAACATTGTGTGTGTACAGCACTGAGCACATATGGCCATACAGCAGATATCCAAAGGATCTTTAGGGCTGTAGTCACACTTCCAGGTTCCACACAAACATATGTGAGCTAAGAGAAAAGCAAGAGTATGCCAGAAAAAATGAGCATCAAACCCCCCACAGACATGCATGGCTGAGTTCATATCACCCCACTGAGTTAATGTGATTATCCTCTGCAAACTGTTATATAAGTAGCATGGCTATATTGATATACATTGAATATTTTATATTTATAAAGTATTACATCACTCTTGCTATTTGTCCTGGGTTACACAAATACTCTGGTAACCACCTTTTCTTTTCTCTTTTCCCCAAATACATCTACTAATTTAGACTGTGGGGAGGGACTTAAGATGGGTGATACTTTATTATCCCAGGAGAAGAATGTATCCACAAGTGGAAAAGATTGGAATGCTGATGATTCAGCCAATCCAGGTGTTGAGGCTGCACACCTGCCACCTCAGGCTACCAGCTGGGTGTTGTTTCTTTGTCCTTACACAACTGACTCATCTGTGATAACTGCCCAAGGGGAGGCATCGAGGCAATTCACACACATGGCCTGAAGATCCGCAACTCTGCTGATGGCCATGGCCAAAGTGGATCCAGCTGGGCTGATGTAACAGGCGGTCATAACATCCTAGAAGGTGTCAAAGATTTCAAAGTCTTGAAATGTCACAGTGTTAATCATCCAGTGAAGAACTCCCCACCCCAGGGGAGGTACCACAGGCATCCCCACCTACCCTGAGCCCAATAAAAGGCCACACTCAGACTTCACTGGGTAGATTGAGGGTCTCCTTCCTTCTTTCTATGGGACTTCTACCACCACCTTGTTGGATCAGGATTAAAACCACCACTGGAGCTGCAGTGACCAGGTCTCATTGCTGGATATGGCAGGTGTCATATGGATCCCTCCAGTCCCCTGGGCATCCTCAATCACCTGCCTGTGCTGGCACTGCAGCCCCACTCCAGCACTGACCCTTCAAACCATTCCTGCCAGGCTTTAACATGAGGGGGGAGGCCAGCTGCCATCTCCTTTTGGTCCAGTGGGTGGGAGCTTGGGAATTTTGTGGTTAACTTAACCCAATATTATCAGTGCTGTTGTTTAACATTCTTGGTAAATAGTTTTTTTCCCCACTCACATCTGGGCATATCTGATATCTCTCTCTCTCTGTATGGGAGAGAACCAGGGGTACTGAATTGGAGGGAGGAGACCGCCATATGAGCTCTCCACCCCTCCAAATTGTCCCAAACCAAGACACTATTTTCCTTTTGGAAGCACCTCAAATTCCTTTCCCTGTTTTTAATTTTTATCTTATGGAATAAAACCCAAACCCTCTAGATTTTTGCCCTTTTCGGCTGCTGCTGAGCTCCCGTCTCGTTGCTCTAACTCAAGCCATATATCACAGGAAGCACACAGTATTTCTGAGCACTCACACACAAGCAGCTCGCCTAAAGGAAGGTCATACTCACTCATTACATTAGAGAATCTTTCTGCATGAGCATTATCTATGTGGTGTGTCACTTTACGTTTATAGTAGCATTACTCCAAGTCTGATGTAAATTTTATGACCCAGAAGGTTATAATGGCTTAGGCACTCTGTCAAATATTTTCAGCCCTATCAGTCAAGCTGCTTTTTGACACAAGAAAGCAAAGCCTGCATGCAGCACAAAGACCGAAGGGTCTTTGCTGTTGTTTTGGTTCCGGTTGTCTACAAAGGATGGAGCCCTCCAGCTGGTTTAGTCAGGAATTCGCTGGAGCAGCGTGTACAGAGCACCCTCTGACCTTCTTTGGGAAGTCACTTCTCCAAGTTAAGCCACATCTAAAAAGCAGCGCATCACAGCAGCTCCAGTTTGAGATAACGTTAAGTGACAAGCGTGCATCCTTTCTGCCACATCATTTCACGAGTCAGCTGTTGGAGAAACATGAATCACTTCTGGTGTTGTCCCAGCCCAACAGCAGCGCTGCCTTTCCAGTTCTGTCTGCCAAAGGGAGGGAGGAAATAAATACATATACACCTCCATACTCAAGCAGTTCTTCCCAGCGTAGTAGTGCCAAAATCAGTAAACAGGCAGACAGCAAGACAAATTCGAATTGGAAACAAAGTCTACCCTGCAGCAACCAATCAAAAAGAATATTGGACTAGTCTGAGAGCTTTTTCCTGTATATTTGAACCCACTTATATTTCTATATTTACAACATTGGATATTCCTTCCTCATTACACTTAAATTCATAGGTTTTTACATCACCGACAGCCAGAGGATATTTAGGTCTAGCTCAGAGCAGCACATTTCTCCTAAGCACAGCCCTGTGCACCAGAGCCCCACCTGCAGCACAGGGGGAAGGGAGCTGCTCACCTGGAACACAGCAGGGCAAAATAAAGGATTTATCATGTTGGTAGAATCTATCTGCTGCTCTGTGCAATACTCCAGGCACCTGCAAGATGAAGAAGGGTTGGAAGCACTTGAAGCCTACAAGCCCAGGACAGGTACAAAGCCTTTCTTTCTGGGTGAACTTCTGATGTATTTTAAGGTCCATGTGACCAACTACGCTCAAGAGCCTGCTAGTAGATGTTAAATAAAATTAATAGCATGTGGTAGAGCTTTTGACACAGCATGAAAAACCTCAAATGGTACTGATGATGTACCAAACATCAGAGAACAGACATAAAAGACCGTATTTCTGGGTAAAGGATTTTATTTTGCACACACTGAACACATGACTGCTTGTCCTTGGATCTAACTTTTCTAAAATAAAATTTATAGCTAGAAGACACAGACACAAAGCAAAAAGCTGTGAATGCTGTACTAATGCAACAGTTCCTCTTGTGGAGAAGGTTTTCCTCATTCTCTGCAAGTGATCAGCCATTTTAAACAGAGAGAAAATAAAACAAAACTGAGCAAAAGACAACCCAAGCTGTTTCACACAGGTGACCTGCTGGAATGAACACCTGGATGCATACAAACATGCCTTTGAAACAATAAAGAACAAATGCTTCATTACAGGAGAAGCAATGACCAAAAATGCTGTAAACTCCATCTTACTGGGTAATAAAAAGCTATTTGATTCATGTGTAGCAATTAAAATTCTGGAAACACTCAAAATCCATGGGTATTTAAATATACTTATTTTTAAACAACCAAAAACTCCCAGAAAAAACACTTAAATCTCTTTTATCCTTGACTGAGTGACCACAAACTTCAGGTGGTTCAAGTGAATTTCTCATTAGAGAAACATTGGTATCATAGAATCACACTTACTAAACTTTTCTGTAACATAGATACTTTTCTCTATATTATGAACAAGTCTCATACAAACTTTTAAATGAAAATGCAGCCATATACAAGCAATTTTGAAAAATGCAGCTCAACTACTCTGTTCACTCTTGTCTCCTTTTCTTCAAATATGCCTGTCCTTACTGAGCTATTTTCTTTCCACTTCATGAACAAGACAAGTAGCAGCAGACTCAAAATATCTTTTGCCTGATACTGCTCAGCTGATTCATTTCTGTGCATATTCATATTTAATCAAGATTCTGCCATTTGCAGTATCAGTATTAACCACTGCCCTCTTCCTTTCTGAGCACAATTATGGATGATTAATAAGACTTACAGTTCATTACACATTTGTATTACAGGCAATTTTTCCAGTGATCTGTTTTGTACATTCAGCATTATGCAAGGCTGGTGTGGCACTTCACAGCAAAACACTGTTAGTGTTCTAACTTAGCTACTCCTTCAATGTCATCAATTACTGCAACATATGGCATTGATGAATAGTATGTTGAAATAAGAGCTAGGATAGAAAATGGAATCCAAAGGCCGCAGTTTGAGGAAAGACACAAAACACCCTATAGCTTCTCTTTAAAAATCCTAATTTTAACCCTACAGCCTGATATATCTGGAAGCATAAACATCACCTGGGTGGCACACAGTTTGTATAATCAATGCCTGTTTCTGATGCCATACTGATACTTAAGGAAAAACACCAGACCTCAAAAAGCTGACAAATCCATTAGCTCAGCCTCACCTTCCCACTTCTCCATCAAAGACCACAGCTGTGTGAGAAATATTACAGCTCAGAGCACTGCATGCTTTATGCTTTTGTAAAAACTTGTGCTGGGAGAATGCCTTGCAATCTTTGAAGCTATTTTGCATTCCCAAACCATTATACATGTAATCCTTTGTGTGTGAGTGAGAAGACAGGAAAGTAGTACCTCTGCAATAACTGAAGCCCCTTCCTTTATAAAAGTCAGCTTTGCTCAGCCTAACTGAGCTCTGAAGTTTGGTGCATCTTTGGAGCAGGACTGGTGGTACAAACATGGCATCATTTGAAAAAACACCAGAAACATGCTTGGCTGCAATTATTCCTTGTAAATTCACCAATAAGCAAAGAGTAAGGAAAAATCTTAACCTCTGGAGATGACTGTACTAGAAACCACTGTGTCTTTCTTGCTATTACCATGCAGACCAGGACTCAGAAGGGTCCTTACCAGGAGGTAACTACAAAAAGGAAATAGAAATCTTGTCATGAAACAGGTGTGAAAGAATTTGTGGTGCCCCAAGAAGACCAAAAACTGGCAAAAAGTGCAGGCCTCTAGTAGTCATGTCCAATGAAGTACCTCTGGAAGAGGACCATGTGGAACACCAACACAGCCAGTTACACCTTCTAAAATGCTAAAGATACTTCACTCAAAATAGTGTCAAGGACCCGGAGGATAAGGCACTACATGTGGCAGGGATGAAGAAATAGGAGGAGCGAAACACTGCTCTTCTCTAAGGGCTTACAGGCACTAAAACTTTTCTTCAGATACTTGTCAAAAACTCAGGACAAAGCTGTGCTCATCAAATATCACTTCACATTTCTTTTACAAGCTTAGTTGTTATCTATACTCTTCAGAAGTTTCAAAGCTACTGTTCTCTTGCTGTTACATTTAAGGAGAAAGGATGAGGTAGAGATTATGCAGGCACAGCATGAGTCACTCAGACACTGCCATATTCTACTTACAGCTACCACTGTGTAAATAACCTCTAACACTTGGGAAGAAAAACACACACACTCAACTCTTCTCTTTCTTCCCTTATTGAAAGGGTTTTGGAATTTGATAACTAAAGATACTATTAACACCAAGGCATGGTTCTGCAAAGGTAGTTCAGATCCTTACAGAACTGTTTTATAACAAAACACCTCCAAAAATGAAGGAATGAAAATAACACGATCTTTTGTATAAAATTAATACTTCCTTTCTGCCTAGGATTACCTCCTGAGGCTTCTGTTTAAATCCCAAGCAAGATTTAGCTCTATTTCCTGACAATCAAACAGCTTTTCTGCAAGAATCTGCTAAACTGCTCACAAAACATCTGCTAACATCTTCTGAACATCACCGAAACGCCTGCTAAACTTTATGACTGCTCCGCTCCCACGGTCGTTTCACAGCCCGGTCTCGGCTCTGCCAATCTGCTCCAACAGATTGCTCTGCAACCAAATGTAATGCTGCATAAACTAGTGAAAGGACTTCAGACACCAGTTCTGGAGAGTGGAACTGGGATGGGCTTGGGTTTGCATCCTCATTTTACGGAAAACAACACCCAGGAACAAGCTGGAGTTTCCTCACAAGGTTTCTGGGGATGCGCTGTTGGACTGTCCTGACTTTGGGGTAATTTGGTGGGTATGGCATTGACTGTGCCTGTCGTTGCAGTTTTTAAGCTCCCCCGTTGGCATTTAATACTTAGGAGTGAAAGAGAGGTGAGAAAATAGTGTCAGAGAAAGCACAAACCCTACGCAGCTGTCAGCAAATTTCAAGTGTAAGATACCCAGCTGCAGTCCAAAAATAAGACTTTTTCAACATACTTTTTCATTAATCACATCTATTTATTTAAAGCCTTGCTTTAGAATCACTCAATTTGTTTTTAAATGTGGCAAGGAAAAAAGTCAGAATTATGGTGGGGTTTTTTAATAATTCCATCTAAATAATTGCTTTCTTAAAAGAACTACATCCAATAATCCAGATCAAATGTCCTGCCTTCAAACCACAAGAATATTCAGTGCAAGTCCATCACCACTGACAAAAGAGGAAACTGGCATATTATGAGCCAGGTACAGTCACCATAGATTCCAAGAAATATCCTTTTTGGAAAATCTGGCATTACTTAATTTGGCAGGCACTGGCTATGCAATATAATAAACAGGGAGACAATTGAGATTTAGCACAGAGTACTAGTGCAGCAACTAAAATGTATTTCTGCTGGGATCAGTTCACAGATTCTGGCAGTAGCTGGAATTTGTTAACAAAACGCTTTATCCATTCTAGCTTTTAGCTAAGTAGAAACTTTACAAGTTAATAATATAATGGAGATAAGACACTGCAAATGTGTACAATTTCAGCACTTCCATTGTTATGTTTCATCCCTTGATGAGAGCACAAGGAATTCTCTAAGTGATAAAACTTTTTGACGGAAGTCTCAATAGCTTAAATGTGTTACTCTGAAGCTGGTGTAATTTTAGGCTCCTCTGCAGTCTAATTTAGTGTTTCAAGTGACACCAGCTTTTATTTATTCTTTTGTTCTCTCTGATTGCACAAAGCTACAGTGTCATAGTAAGTAAAAGGTACAGAAGATTTTAATAAGGTAGAAGCACTTAACTTCAAAGTGTGAGATGAATTGCCAAAGACAATTTAAACTGAAGCCACTGAACTCAAATCCCAGGCAGTTTATACTGGAGGCTCAGATTAAGGCCTTGTGCTTTATAACAGGGTTTGAACTAATCTGGAATATGGATCTGACTCCTCTTACAATGTAAGGAATTGAACTCCAACCAGCTGCTTGGATGTTATATTTTTGCTCTCATTCTCTCTAACACAGATAACATTTTTACACAATTATTACTTTCATTCTCTACTGCTTCACCTAATTCTCAGTATCTTGAGCAGATTCTCATAACACACCACTGCCAACTGAAGCAAAATCAAATTGCTCTGCACCAGCCCTGACATCATTTCAAGCCACTTTTGCACCAAAGTTTTCTTCCCACTGACCCAGGGCCTGATCCTGCTCTCGGTGCAGTGGCAGCAGAACATCAGCCACCAGCAGGAATATACAGATGTATTACATCTTTCTTCTATGTGTGCTTTTTCCTTGATCCTTTTCCAACAGCAGGGTGATATGTCTGCTTTTAATTTTCATTTTTCTTGCAGTACTTCATGACATTATTTTATTTTTTGCACTTGCATTCCCCCTCTCCATGGTCTCCATAAAGCCTAGGCAGTGTTTTGTTGTTTTTGTTCTTTTGGTTTTTTTTTCCTAGAAATCTGGGAAATATTGATTCTACAGAAATATGAACCTTTTCCCCCACATCTCTTTCCCTTACCTGTTCTTTGTAACAATTTTCTACTGATTTTTTTTTTTCCTGAAGCCAGTGCATGAAAGAGCAAAATACGGAAACCAGCTGTTTGTCTTCTTATACCTGTGTTTTTTTCCCAGCTGACATGATTTCCTCTAGGACCACTCTTTTCAACAAAACTAAGAAATAGTAGCAGTGGCTTTCTTGTTTAGTATTTGACTAGATGCATGTATACCTTAAAAATATTATCAGATGCTACTACTCTAATAATGCAAATCTTTCCACAGAATTAAATCCTACAGAAAGTATCCATGGAGCCATCATGTTTTTCTTCTAAACAAACCCATTTGGATTCACAAGATGACACCAATATTTTAAACTTTGTCTGTACCTCAGACACCACTGTGTTGAATCACGTTATTAGAGCTAACCATTATCAAAGTGACATCTCCAAATGACCTCCAATTATTTATTTACTAAGAAGGCATTTTGATTAGGTTTAATTATACAGCCAGTTATGAAAGCATCTGTAATTACTGAAACACGCTAGCCAGAGTGCACAACTGCTGGGGATCTTTCTCATCTCATTAGCCAAAAAGACACCCAGGGAACTGAGTCCGAACTCTGTAAAAGTTCAGTTTAACTGAGCCAGAAGTTATCTTTGAAAAGCAATTTTTTTTTCGGTTGTTGTTGACCAGAAGGTTTGCTCACAAGTGTCTACACAAATGCCTGTCCAGGGTTTAGTTCCTCAGACACTGTACACATCTACTGCATTGTAATGAAATTTTCTTATGTGACCTTTTGTCATTCATGGCATTCACGTTAGCACCCAAAGAACATGGGTAGGAAAAGCAACTACACCTACAAATCCATTTGCACCAACAAAGTAGTGAATATGAAGCATTTTAATATATTTTCCATCTTGGTATGCATATTCTGTATTATAAAAAATGAATTTTCTCTCTGTTGAAGAACATACTCCCTTCACAGCCAAAAAAAATTGTTTCCTGCCTAGAAAAAAGAGCAAGAAAATATCCTCATACTTGCCGTCCCCTGTGCCTCACACAGCACAGTGATGCTTGATGTACCAATTTTAGAAAAAAATACATACTCTGATCACAGACAGTATGGGATCAGTAATATTGACTGATGTAACCTCTGCCATTTGTTACATGAGAATCACTGTCCATTTGCCTCGGGAATGATCTTGCAAGAACTGAGACTGGAGAGCCATGGGCTTTCTGCAAGCACCACTGCAAGGCCAAAATACAGCACCCAGCTCTGAATCTTTTGCAGTTGTCTCTGCTGGGAAGTTTTCATTGTTCTGCCCGGTGCACTATCAAAAGCACTGAGGAAACATGCCCTGTCATTGCCTTTGGGACACTGACGTGGGAGTTTTGCCAGCACATCAGGCCACTTGCTGTAACATTTCTGCAACATGATCACCGTTCCCTCATGCAGTCAGTCCAGCCACACCTGGAGCACATTCAGCTTTGCATTCTACAGCCTTTACCTATTTCTAAATGATGGCTCTCACTGTTTTCTGTGCCTGACAAAGCAGTGTGCAGAGGAGCTGTTCTGGCTCAGCTGATGGGGTTACCTTGGCAGTCCTCTTTGCAGAGGAAGCCTGGTCTCTTTTAGCCATTTTAGAAAGCAGCACACCTGTGCTACTTTTTCAAGTTCTCTAGAGCCCACTGCAGTCTCACAGTCTGGGGTATTGTGAGCCAAAACCCCACAGATCATGGGAACCAGAACAGTTGCTTTGGCAAATTTTCATTACAAAAATTGCTAAGATATTTCAAAACAAAGTCTCTCCCCTCCTTCTCAAACAGAATGAATCACACATTTTATTGCAAAAGCAAAAACTGTTGAACTGATATTAAAATTTTAATTTTGAAATTGGTTCCACACTAGCAGGGTGCCAATATTGCCATTTATAGTAAAGACAATCCAGTTTACAGAAGACTGAATGGGTATCACATCTTAGGTCTGACCTACTTTGGGAAGAAAATCTCTCATCACCTTAGAACAGTAGTATTTAATTCTTAAAAGCATGGAAAGTGTTTATTTAATTCAATGGTTATTCTTCTCTGAACTTCTTAACCTAGTTAAGTAAAATCTTGAATTATGAAGATTAAAAGGTATTTAAAACAACAGCCTGCAAAGGGTTATTTTACCCAGGGAGAGTGCTCCATTAGCGAAGAAAACACGGAATTCTTAGTGTATCTTCCCATGCCTGCACAGCCTGGCTCATCAAATCTTATCAAAGAAATTTCTAACCAATTCCTTCATGCAGTTTAATTTTAGCCTTTCCCCCACTTTTAAACAGGGATTGTTTATTGTACCTAAAAGTACGATAATTGGAATAATTTTCCAGGACTGTGTGTATTCCTAAATTCAGAAAGCTCTCACAAGAACAATACATTATTACATTATATATTGAGCTTCTAATTCTTGATGAAGAGCACCAAATGCAGGGCTAAGTGAAGTGTAACTCGGAGTTACCCGGGGAACTATGAGAGGATGACCTTCACATTCCCAAAGGAGAAAACATCTTCAAACTATTCCTTGTGAAAGCTTTTGGGGGGTGGGAGGTGTGGAGCAGGGAAGTTACTGCATGGGTTCTGACACAGAACTCTCAGAGAACGAAGAGAAGAGGCATGAGATGAGAGGGATCGGCCACCACTGTTTCCATGTGGAGGTTTGAGCTGTGGAGTGCAGAACCCCCAGGTAAGATCTGCCTCAGTCTGGTACTTGAGCCAAAAATGCAATCATGTTCTCTTCCCTCCCTACCATCATAATCCAAGTATATTCAAGTAGAAGTGAGGAGTCCCCCAGCAATTTAACAATGGCATCAAATTCCTGGAAGGTTACATGTCATCCTAAAACCGAATGACCCAGTCAAAAAGTCTTTCTATAAAGGAGATACCTGAGCTTGTGGATATTACTTGACGGAGACTATCAAATTCAAATGCATTAGCTGTTTCTAAAAGCATCATCCATGTATCTACTGCAAAATCAGTAACTCTTGATGTGTCTACAAGTTCTTCTGCATTATCTGTAGCAGGGAATTTCTAGCAAAACTAGGAAGAAAAAGCTTCTCAGCCCAGCTATATTTTTTAAAATAGTTATAAAAGCTGATGTTTATTCATTGGAAGTTGGAGAGAATTAAAAAAAAATTGCATTCAAACCAAGTCAGTAGGTTCCACTGTACAAATAGGAGTATCTATTCTTCTTTCACTGCTACTTCTGGGCAAGTCACAGAAGTAAATTCCTACAGTAAGTTGAGAGATTAATTTGACAAGATGTTAGAGGTAGTCCATCCTGCCATCTCACCCAGGTTTGGATCAGGGGAGAATACCAGTAGCTTCTTCAAGCGGTTGTACACAACAAACGGAAGTTTTGTGAACTACAAATCCTGCTTACTGATTTTGATCTTCTTTAAATTCTAAAGTGCTCACAGAGCACTGGTTATGTAAAGAGAACAAAAAGATAATCTTTGACTTTTAGATAAGACTGCACAACCTAATCAGAGAGATAATACTTCTCCAACCTGACCTCACACTAGATTTCACCTCAAAGAATTCTTTTCCCTTTTCAGTTCTTCTCCTAGAGGTGCTTACTTTGTTGAGGCAGCCTGTTTATTCAGGGCTTATCTTCTCCATTATTACTACTACAAGCTGTACTGCCCAGGTGTCCCAGCCTCAGGCCAAAATGCACTGCAGGATGGCACACCTGACCCTGGCTGTTCCCTTCAAAATGCAATAGGAAAAAAATACCTGGGCTGTATGCAGAGTTTGAAAGCGGGAAAATTCCACAGGGATTGGGTTGAAAATGTAACAAGGAGAGCTGGCACTTTGGGAGATGCAAAGAGAGCACAGGTGTAGTGCAGACAGGCCCTGAAGACCTTCGTAGGTGGAAACAGTTTTCTGGGGTTTAGTTTTTGCTTTAAGATACATAAAACTACAACATTGAAATGACAATATGGCCAAAAACTGTGCTACAGACCTCGGCTTTGCAGCATCACAGCGTCTCTGAGCACAGAAGCCTTGGCTATCCAAAGAGCTGTGCAGTAAATGAGTTGCAGAATTTTGGGGGACAGTG
Organism: Acropternis orthonyx; assembly: GCA_035583155.1. Lineage (NCBI taxonomy): Eukaryota > Metazoa > Chordata > Aves > Passeriformes > Rhinocryptidae > Acropternis > Acropternis orthonyx. The sequence goes on along the minus strand of JAWWEU010000001.1, from coordinate 4,268,428 downwards.
GGAAGAGGGAGTTATTTATCTCCAGGGACAGGAGGGACTGCATCACAGGCAGTTCGTGTCAAGAGATTATCTAAGACTCAGCTAGAGCATGAGGATGAGAAAAGTCCAAGATAAAGATGCTGACCAGAATGAAAGAAATAATAATGATAAAAATATGCAATGATGAAAACAGGAAAATAATGGCTAAGTATTGGTACAGGCAGAACTAGTAAGGCTGAGTTTAATTAATTAGAGAAATGTCATAAAGTACACATTTTAATTTGATGCAGAAAGACAGAAGGGAGATTTAGTAAACACCCATGTCTGTCTTCCAGTCCTTCCCTGTTGAGAGGCAGCCTGGATTTATACAGCTTTACCTTACAGAAAACACACTAAGTATGGCAAAGGTATAAAAAGACCATCTTTATGATAGCAACAGGTAGCCAGCATTATCTGCTTGTTTGCTTTTTTAATTATTATACACCTACAGGAGGGGAATTTAACATAAATAGTTCCTATGAAATAATTAGGTGTAAAAGTGTCTATTGGATAAAAATTATACACAACTCTCAATGTCACAAGAGACTTTTATACCTTTCCCACTGTCGTAAAGTAATAAGGTTTTAAAACTTGTTCCCCAGAAGGCTTATAATACTGTTAGTCTTAGGCAATATAAAAATTAAACAGAAGACATAATAAAAATCTATGCTCTCTCTGGCTGTAGTCTAAAATAAAACTTGGAACTGAAGAAAAGTGGTGAATAATCAATGCAATCTTAATGGTAATTTTTCTATATCTAAGGCAGCAGGTTTCTACTAATATGTTCAGTGAAGCATCCTTCTAACAAGATTTTGATAAAAACATACTCTCATTTTTTCTATCCACTCTCAAAAAATATGCTTGATAATTAACATTTTCAGAGCATTGAAATTTCAGACACACATTTCAGACTTCTTGAAAGGAAGCTCTCAATTTTGAGGCAAAGGGTTTGATGCTCTTAAGTATTTTTCTCCATTATTTTCTATAATCTGGTAATTCAGAGGCTGGGACAGCACAGAAAATTCACAATCTGCTTTATTTCAGATATCCTTTCTTAGTTTCTTTACTAGGAAGACACTCTACCCAAGTTACTGACATGTCTTCCATATTTTGTGAAACATTAATGCATGTTATTAACAAAGATGCTCTAACTTTTGCTCCCATATGCCCACTCGTGGCATGTTGTTTTTTGATTTAAATGCGATGTGTTACACTCTTGAATTCACTTTTTAGTTCATTTCTTACAGAGAATAAAACAAGGAACTGGACACTTCAAAAACCAGCATCTGAACTGGGAGCAGCCTGCTTCTCCAGCCTCCAGGGCTGTATTCTGCTAAGGAAAAGCAGTTCTAATGCCTACTGGCTTTATCATGCTACTTGTACTACACAGGATTTATTTGGAACTTAACTTGCTGAGGTCTAAAACTAAGCCATGGAACAAGCTAATTCTTAAGTACTATGAGTAGTCAGTGTGGAAGCTGCCTCCATGCTCCTATTTTATTTTTTTTAGCCACTCAGAGCCATTTGGAATTAAAGCAATTTTGATGTTGAACCAATTTTTCATAAATTCTATAGGAGATTAAGATTGCATGTACAGTCTGAAAGAGCTTCAGCTGTATAAAACAGTGACAAAAGCTTATGTGCTGCTGCAAGAGATTTTGTTTTCAACAGCCACAAGACATTTTTGAGAATGCAGGCAAGAAGGGGAATATGTGTTTGGATGTTGCACATGGAGACAGAGTTGGAAAGCTCCATTTCTCCTTGTCACCTCTGAGGGGGCATTTGCTGAGGTGTTAAGCAGTGAGTGCTCCAGCTCCATCCTGCAGGATGGCCAGGGCTTCCCAGAAACTCACCAGCTCATCCAGGTTTTGCCCCAACCGGCCACACTCCTTAGCTGAGGTTGCCTGGCTGGATCTCACAGTGGCATCAATAGCAGAGACAATGTGCCTGAAGAAAGCCCCCAAGGACTAAAGAAAAATTGCTGCCATCTGAATTTCTGAAATATTATTATGAAGTGTTTCCTGGGGAATGCTCTCCCAGTTTTGAGCTTTACCTATGAAAACACTGTCCTCTTTTCCGTAACACAGTGGGAGGTCCAGTGGTCCAGTGACATGATCACCTCATTCACATGTCATGACAATGAAATCAAAGGGGTTTTTTGTTACATTTTTTTCCTTTCTTTTAAGCTAAAAAAATCCTTTCCTTTAGGTATCAAGCCCTTTTATATTTAGCACGCAAAAGCAATATTTTAACTTCAGAATATTTTCACATGGGTAGATTGTAACCATTCAATGCACTGTGGATTTGAAATATGCAGCAGTGGGTTGTGTTCAGTATATACCAAAAAGTGAAGAAAGATGAGAAATCTGATTTTTTTTTTTTTTTTTTTGGTGACATTTTGTCATAGTTCTGAAAATCTCTTCCAATCTATACTACAAGAAAGCTGGAGAGGGATTTTTTTACAGGAGCATGTTGTAATAGGACAAGGGGTAATGGGTTTAAACTGAAAGAAGGCTGAATTAGATTGAATGTTTCAGGATGGTGAGGCACTGGCACAGGTTGCCCAGAGAAGCTGTGGATGCCCCATCCTGGGAGTGTCCAAGGCCAGGCTGGATGGAGTTCTGAAGAACCTGGACTAGTGAAAGTTGTCCCTGCCCATGGCAGGGGTTGGAACGAGATGATCCTTAAGGTCCCTTCTGATCCAAGCCATTTTATGATTGTATGAAGTACAATAATATTATCCTAATGCTACAGAAAAGTAACAAGGGTGCTCTTAGGGAGAATATAAAGTCTTGTGGTGGATTGTGTTCACAGAAATTAAGTAAATAATAAACATTGTCAAAAGCATCCTTCTTTGCTTTAAAGAGAGCAATATTAACAGTCAGAAGAAAACCAAATCAGTAAACACATGATAAAAAAAAAAATCACTGCATGTATCATAAAATTTGCGATTAATAAAGCCTCTGAAATACATCTGATAAAATCCCACTGATCTAAAATTTTTGGTTGCAGTATAATTAAAATACTTCAAGCCTAGGACAGGGATAATGACTATCCCATGAAATATAAATCTTTTAAATTGCTCTCTGGTTGTATTAAGTATTTCTTCTCAAGAACACAGGAGCAATGCACGTGTGAGTGTACACACAAAAGTGCATCTTCATATATGTGTATAAATATAGACACAGAGACATATATAGACACACATTTAAATACATACTGGTGTTCTTAATTACGAAGATTCATTTCACCCATACTTAGAAAGTCCCTTCCGAAAATATGCATGAAATCATCATAAGTAAATGAGAACTAATGAAAACACTTTGGCATATCATTATATACTATCCTATGCATATAGTTAGCACTGTGATGATCACACACTGTTGTCTCAGCAATTCCTTAAAGTTTGTGAATCAAGATCCTTCTATAGCCCTAAACACACAATGCCCTGGTTGTTACAGATTCTTCCCCAAAGGATACATGTGGAAGAGGAAACTGTGAGTACAGAATGAAGATTTCTAGCATTGCGGGACAGGGGGATCACTACAAGACACTGCAAATATGAAGTTTTTCTAATGTCCTTTATATTTTCTAGGCATTATCATAACTCTAAATATTCCTTAAGCATTTTTGATTGCTTTAATAACAGTATTTTTGCATTTCTCCATTAGATTACTAGTCTATGCTTTTAACCTTTTTAATATAGTTTTTAGTGTATATTTTCTAATTACTTTAGAACAACTAATTAATTAACATACAAGCACTACAAAACTCAAAAAGAGTAACAAAGAACTTTGGAAATAATTTAGGGGCATCATCAGCACTCACAAAGAGTAACCACAGCACAGTAACTCAGTAAGTGGAGTTTCCAGGTGCACTTGTCATCTTAAGCCACTTAAATACATTAATAAATACAGCACTTCATTTATAATCATCTAATTCGTCGGTCTGTATCACACTAATTTGGCCTGGAAGTAGGGGCAGAAACTAAGCCAACAGGTCTTCATTCTTGAACCACAATATCCCTTTTTGCTGCTAAAAACACAAGTCAGAGCAAGTCAGCCTCAGTCAGTGACAGCTCAACCTTGCATTTTATGTTTCTTCACATCACACTGGCAATTTGGGAACACAAGCCATGTCAGCTGATAAAATTTTTACAAGTACAGCTGTTTACTGATTGAAACCTAGTACAATATACATGACTGGTTCAACAGTTAAAGAGTTTGGAGGCAGGTGAACAAGGTGAGGTCATCACCAAAATGGTATAAATACATCTTCTTAGCTCTGTATAAAGTAGAATTAAAACAGAATCAGAATAGCCCAGCACATCTTAAATCTGAGTCTGTCTGGTTAGCACAAGTTTTCTTTATAGTTTCCCCTATTTTAACTCTGAGCATCTCTCATTAAGCCTAATAGAACACAATAGAAATGCTGGAAAGTATAACAGTGAAAAGCAAATCATTTACAAGATGTTCAGCAGCAGTTAATTCAATTTCACTTTCTTGTTCTTCATGGTAAAGAATTACCTCATTCTTTTAGTATTAAGTGAAAAAATATGATATTGCCACTGCAGGATCTGACAAATACAATTAGGATTAAATTATTCTCACTCCAGTGATAGCCTGACAGAAAAGACTCTGTATCTGGATTGCTGCAAACTGGTTAAAATCAATTAGAATCGATCAGTGATAATGAAATTTTCAAAATTAGCAAAGAAGAAAACTGCAGTGGGTCCAAGGTTCCAATATCCAGAATACTCTGTCTAACCCATCTGATCCTTGGAATTCAAACCACTAAGTACCTTATCACTTTGTTCTTGGATTTCCAATATTGACTGTTTTATGTCAAATTATGGACCGGTCAGGACGTTCCACATGATGCTTCAATTAATGCACGTACAGATAACTATTTTTCAAAAGTGTTACTCAAATTAAGGTTCAAATTAGTTATAGATTTTGTGCTCAGCTTGAAATATTAGTACCATTCCAGCTGGTACTTTGCAACAAGCCCTGTTCCTCAGACATTTCATGGTTTTGGAAGGAACCCTTGAAGATATTCCTAACATATTATTCCATACTGGGGTGAGTTCTGAGTCAGATTATTACATGGAAAATATGGACGTATGTACCTCCAAATGCACACTCCTTTCCCGGAAATCCTGTGAGAGCAAGTCACATCACCCTTGTGACAATAAGGTCTATCCCCTCAGAGTCCTTCTCCTTTCCTCTCTCTTCTCTGTTCCTGGTGGTCCTCTAATCACCTTCAGGTGATTTCTCCCACAAAATATTCCAGAAAGACAACACTCAAATATTCCTAGGCTTTATCTAGCATGCAGCTTCCCTTTTTCACTTCACACTGAGTGCATAAAGGCAACCTTTGGTGAAGGTAATCTTGGTGCGTCTGCAGCGTTTGGACTACAAGATCCATGGGATGCAGTTCTCCAGAATATATCACTTACAGCTTCCAAATACTGAAGGATTTGATGATGTGAGACATTTTGAGAGTAAACATGTTCAGCCAAGATCTGAATGCACAGGATTTGTTGGGGATGCTGAGGGTGCTTTAAATAATTTAGTTCCTAACACTAACTTAAGGATGTTACTGCTTTGATTTTCTGTTTTGTTTTGGATCTCAAGCACTTTTTTACATGAAGACAAATTGAAAAAAACTTAACAAGGTCAAGCGAATAAGTTTCTATAAACTCCAAACACTTTTTTATATTCATGGTTAGCAAAATGTTGCAATCAAATCATTTGACATATTTAAATGATCAATGCAAGATGAATCCTACTCTTGCTTTCATGCACAGAAGTGAGGATTTTTCCTCACCAGAGCTCATTAGCTGCTAACCACACACAAGAATCAAAATACACAGCCTTGTGATTTCACCCACAAGGTCAAGCTCTACTTCCTTCACTGCTCAGAAGGTAAATGACAAATCTCCAAGTGACAGAAGAGATGAAGAATGGACTGTTGGAATGGCTTATTAGAAAGAAACCACAGTGTCATCTTTGAGACATGTGAGTATCCTCTGATGAGGTGTGGCCAAAGCTGAATTTGGATCCACCTGTGACCTGCATGGAGCACAAACTGACCACAGAGCACAGAGTTGCTGGAGTTCCTTTGCCATCTCCCTGATCAGGATGCTGCCACCAGCTACTGATGATTCAGTGAGCAAGTCAAAAGCTCTGTGACTGTTCTGGAAACTCCCAGCAGAAACATTTTCACCTCAAGGGCCAGCTGAGACAGCCCATGTGCTGGGCTGGCTGCTCTGGGGACACTGAGCCAGCCCAGCCCTGCTCCCCTTTGGGCTCAGCGTGATGGAGAAGATGCTTTGGAGCCCTGACCAGACTAAGCACAGCACAGGAGTGAATGGAAACAGAACCAGAAGGGGGAAAAAGAAAGTGAGGAAAAAAAGGAGGAGGGGGGGAAAAAAAGGAGGGGGGAAAAAAAAAGGAGAATAAAATGGAGGAAAAAGAAAAGGAGGAAAAAAAAAAAAAAGAAAAAATTTAGAAAAAAGTAGGGGTGGGGGGGGGGGGGGGGGGCAGAGAGGTAAGAACAGAGAGCAGAAATGTCCTGGCTGCTGCTTTGGAGGTTTGCGTATTTCTAGTCATGTTATGGATCAGATGGACGGATGAAGAACAAAGCAAGTATCAAAGCAAAACTCTGGCAGACCCAAATTTGACTTTTTCAGGCTGCACTGAAGAAATACAAAGTGGAGCAGCAGCTGTGCCTTCCTTCGAGGATACTGAGAAATGCTCCCCTTGTGTGATGCACGAGATTAACTCTGACAGTCAGTGGAAATAAGGGAGGAGGCTCCAGTAGGTGGGTGCCAATATTTATATGCTCCAAGTCGTTTGGATTGCTATCAATAACAGCACCACTTTGGGTAAGCTCAGGAGGACCAAAGTCTGCATTTTAATAAGTATTGTCATAAACCCAAGGGAAAGCTGGGTGTGATCTGTGTGTGATCTGCTCTCCCGATCACACTTGCGTACCAACAGGTAATTCTGGTGAAGATCTCACTCAGAATCAAAGCTTTCCAAATTAAACAGCCTTATTCCATTTCCATGAAGATCATAAAGAATGGCCTGTGTAATGATTTAAAAATGGAAGGTGCTGAGATATCAGATGATTCAGTAACTACAAAATGCTAAGGCAGAAAACCCGGAGCTATAGAGAGAAGGGGTTTGTATGGCATCAGCCATCACCCTCCTCACACAGTCATCTTTTAAAAAGCACTTTTTTAAAATGCTTTCTTTGCATTTTTGCAAAAACTGATGACTTCTTATTATAAACTAAATGCTGGTGACTAGAATAGGCACCACTTAGAGCTGGCTTCGGGATAAATAACACTCTAATAACTCTCTCCTGTGGTTCACCAATGGTCCCTGAGGGATTTTTATATTTACAGATTGACCTGAGAAAAATGGACAGCATCTAGAAATCCTCTGTTAAAAGGGACCCCACGTGCCTTTTTAAGTCCCAGTATCATCACTGGTGATGTGAGCAAAGGCTCTTTCATTTCAGCAGGACACAGACAGCACACCCATAAACCATCACAGCGGGGTTACCCAGCTCAGAACACCCCAAATGAGTTTCACTGCAGCACACATCGGTGCTGCTCACAGGCAAGGGGAAAAATTAATGCCTTGGGTCAAAAAAGGAAACTCTACCATGGAACAGAGCACTCCAGGAACAACTCTCACACCGAGATGTAAATTTGACAAATAACAAGATGTTTTTGGAGATGTGGATAGAAGCAGATTACAAATCAAATTAAGATCTCCAAGAGCGTGCAGCTTATTCCTAGAAAAATATATACCCTCAAATAAAAGGTCAAGTGTTACACAGTAAAACTAAAATGGGAAATAGTTTTGGGGTTTTTTTTTGCTGTTAGGTCTTTCTTTTTAAGTAATATTCATGAGCATTGAGCTCTCAATCCAAAGAACATTTGTGTAAAACAACAACTCTACCTTGAACTTCCTTTCTTTGGAAAGAAATTAATCCTCCTAGGTAAACATATGCAGAATCCTAATTAAGAATAATCAAAATGTGTATTAAATGCAGTATTTTAAAACACAACAATTTCTAGTAGAGCAATTGAAAATATTTTTTCAATTTTCAACTTTCTTCCTTAATTCAAAGCTGGATGAAAGCAAAGAAAAATTTTATAAGGACAAAAATCAGCAAGTTCAACTGAACTAAGTTAAAATAACCAGCACTACGATGATGTTTAATATTCTCTAAGATGTACTACACATTTGTCCAAATGAACAGCCTGGACGTAAGACAAAGTGACAGTGCTGGAATTCTTTGGAAAGCACTGGGGACAACGAGCATATGTTCTGAGAGCATTAAACAATAAGAATGCTTTGGCAGAGATTTCATAAGTATTTGAAAATAAAATTATGTAAAAAATATCCCCAAACCCAAACCTGAGGCTCAAAATCGTGCCAGTTCTTCCTTGATCCATCTAAATCACACAATATCCCATGTGAAATGGAAACCAATCTCTTTGTCTAATTGCTGTGATAATTATTCTCAGATACGGGAAGAACACAAATGGTCCATCTGTGAAGGAATTCAGCAACTGCATCACAGAAAAGTCCAGAAAAAATAAATAGGCTCAGTACGTGAGAGAGTGTGTTTATCTATCTGTGCATGGGGAATGTATTTTAAGTATGCTTTCAAAGGATCAAAATACCCCCAAATATGTGTCTAAATAAGAGAAAATATAAACAATTATGTGTAGTCATGGGTTTCTATTATATGGTGTAAAATAAATAATAAGATAATGGTAATAAATCGTAAGGTCAAGTAGGAAAGCATAGAATTCATACTTATTTGGAGTCAAATTTAGAGAAATTAAAATATACTACTTCAATTATAAACCATATTTCTAAGGCTGTACGTCCCTCTTTATGGAAACTCACGCTCTTACATAAAATATTCAATATATTCAAAATTCTGTGTTTGGTACTTACTCCTATTAATTAAAGGTAAACAATCACAGTTGTTTTGGCTGTTCCAAGGAAGCATTTATTGATAAATAGCCCTAAAGCTATTAAGTGTTCCTTTCCAAATAGACTTTGATCAATGTAATTCGAGTAAAGCCTTATAAATATTGTTCCTACACACTTGTGGGGTACATTAAGTGACCAGACCATGATCTGATTCCGGCTTTCTTCTCCACTGAGACAGATGTTGGCTGGGTTCTCTTAGTAAGGCCCCAAGACATTCAAGTTAATTTAGGAAGACTGAATTACAGTAACTCCCTCTCTCTTGCCAATATGTTTTGCTCTGCTTGTGCCTGTTCAGAACACTATTGCAAATATCACCTCCACATGTTTTTGCATCCCATCTTTTTCCTCCTTCTTCCCTCTTTATGGTGCCAAATATAAGCACCTGGTCTTCAGGAAAGCTGTTTGTGGTCACTTACCTCAGCATACAACCAACTCCACTATCTCTAGCTGACTTAAGACACCAATCCTCATTACCATCCTTCCATCTCTCCAGCTGGGCCTTTCTGTGCTTCCCTGCTCCGTAAGTACCCGGAGAATAATTTCCATATTCCTACTGGGAAGCTCCCTCACTTTACATCAAGCGTGCACAAAGGTTTTTAAAAAGCTAACTCTCAGCTCACACTGTAGACATGTGACAACTCATTGACTCTGCATTCCCTTATGGGAGCCAAATGGGCTGGAAGTGTATTTTTAGGAAAAGTTCTTGTGGCAACTTTTAAACAGCACTTAGATATACAGGTTTCTGTTCCATCATTAGAGCACTTGCTTAATAAAAGTAACACAGTGACAAATTACAGTGAGGGTATTACTTGATAATCTGTTTTCTTAATGCTGACATATAAAGAATGCCACGTCTTTTTTCTGACACAAAGCATTAGCTTCTCACTGTTGTTACGATCACTCCACCAGGCCAACACAAGCCATCATTCCTCCAACAGTGATCACTTTGTGTTCTTTGAGAATCTTCTCAATGAAGCCTCCTGTTACATTTGAAATTTCCCATCCTTTTTTGTGCCTTTGGCTGCTGGCTGAATCAATACCATAATAGATGTGCTCAGCAGAGAGTCTTCTCACTTCTGACACTGCAGCTGGCCAAACAAATACAGGCAGCTTAGGGAAGCTCAGATTCCTTCTTGCTGAGCCCAAATCCAGAGCACTGTTGACCTTGTAAAGCCTGGGATTCCTGGAGTTACCCCATGATCTTCCCTCGTTAAACTCTGAGCCAACAATGTATGTTAAGATAAATTCAGCCACAGTGGATAAGATCAGTTTGAACTGTTGCATTGTTTGAATAATTCAGGCAGACCCTTTTCACTCATTGCTACAATACCATTTCAATGTCCTTGGAGGAGCTAAGACTGCTAAAGACTTTTCCATGTAAAACATGGAATTCCTTTAATTAAGATTCCAGTCCTGCCAGAGACCCTGTTGGCTACCCAGCTGATGTATAGAGGTATGCACAGAAATATTATACAAAAGTCTTACCTTACAGCTTAAAATTATCAACACTGCATTTTAATCCAGTCCATGTGGAATTGAAAAGCAAAAATACATTGACTTTTACAAAAAGGTATTTGATAAAAAAATCACCTAAAATTTAGCAAATATACAAATAGTGACCCACCCCTCTGTCTCTGGCTTTTTAAATTTACCAATAATGCTGGAAACTATATTTCTGTGCCATTATATTTTATTGGAATCAGAGTTTCACAGTCCGGAAGTTGTTTTATTGCAGAGACTGAAAGAAATATTAGCGATCTAGTGTTTAATACCAGTCTAATGTAGCAGGAATAAGTGATACACAGACAATGTGTCTGTCAGCATAATGTTTCTTGGCTTTGCTGCCACCTGCAGCAAAACACAAAAGGAAAGCCCAGTTTGGGTATTTCTGGCCTGATTTTCATCATGAACTGAATGTACACTTTTTCAAAGCTTATGAGAAACTAATAGAAGTGGATTATCTGGATTTCTAAACTAACCCAGACCTTTCAGAAATCTTAAAATGTTTTGTGAAGGAAAATAAAAGGCAAAAGAACCTATCAGGAACTGACATGCACATTTATTTCACTAGGTAAAAAAAAAAAAGACTTGAAATCATGTGGAATTGAAATGTGTGCCTACATACTTAGACTTTTCAAAGCATCATTTCCCCTTTAATATTTCTAAATACTACTAATAAATAGAATGGGAAGGACTTTTATTAATTAAGTGCTGAAGTTTCTTTTAATGTAAGTCTTGAGATTTTTTTTTTCTTTTTTTTTCTTGGCGGTTTTTGTGTGTGGTGGGTTTTGCTCTCTTTTCTAAAAATAAAACAATATAGACTTGCCATCACCATCTTTGAATATGCAGTTCAGAATTAAAAATAAATGCTTAGCTGAATGACCTATTCAAACATTGCTAATTAGAACAGTTCAGTTAAATGGGACCTACAACAACCATCCAGTCCAAGTGCCAAATATATACTTCTGAAAAATGCCAGTGATATATGGATGTCTTTTTAACCATGAAGTTGCAGGTAAAATCTTTATAATGCTAAGGGGCTTTATATCTTAAGTCCCATTGGAAAAAAAAAATTATGACTAAGAAAAACCAGTGGTCCAAGCATCAGGGTGGTTTTCACTCACTCTTCTTGGCATTAATTAAAAAGTAAGATTTGACACATCCTGTTTCTCAAAGACCACAGTTTGTGGTTTCCAAAGTGAAAAGAAACCAGCTCAAATAAAAGAAAAGCAACATATAAGCAAATTACCTCTGAAAGGGAGAACCCCCTTGATGAGCCAGCCAAGATTTCAGTCTCTTTTATGAAAAGTCTCTAGACTCTTTGTCATGATAAAAATTCAGGGTCTTGTTAATTTTTTTTTTTTTTTTTTTACTTGACTTGAATAACCATCACTTTTCCAAGTGGCCTTCTTTTACCTCCCTCTCTCAGGAAACTTTCTTATCAGATGAAAAGTTGGCCATAAATTACCCACTACGGCATCAGCCTCCAGCACAGGTCACTGAAATCCACTGAATATTAATCCAATTTTATAATGTATCAGCTGTAGTTCATAGGGAGCGTATCTACCTCCCTTGTCATGCTTGGTTACACTGATAATATCACTCCTATGCTTCAGATCCTCTGGTAAGTAAGGACTGGATGCCACTTTCCATCACTGTCCTCATTTACTGAGCAATTTAAGTGAAGCAATCCCTGTATTGGCTCCCTATGCCCCCTTCAAGCAACGCAGAGGACAAAGTTCAAGTTATGGTATAGAAGATCAAAAAGTCCAGTTACAAAACAAGTTTTTTTCCTTAGGAAACACAGGCATCTACTTTTTTAAGAACCATCCCCTGATAAAACACTCTGTTATCAAACTCCTACAATGAACAAGTCTATCAGAAGAAAGCTCTACAAACTAAAGCCTGAGAAAAGAAATGCCAGGAATTGAACTGTTCTTCTAATAATTTAACTACTGATGTTGATGGGGAATGAGAAGCATAAGAAAAATTATGAAGAGAACTGGTAAAATATTCCAAGATATGCAGGTACTCCTCGTATGCACTCTCTCATATTAGGGACATTTTTGGCATATTTGTACTAGCACTTAAAATAAGTTTGCTGGATTGCATCCCCACATGACAAAAGAATTCAGTTCAGTAGCTGCACCTGTCCAGTGACTAAGGCCATGCAGTTGCGCAGCTTAATTTATCCTCTGAAATCATAATCAAGGGGAAAAGGAAAACCTCCAGCTGCATCCACACATCTTCCACAGCAGCTTTGATTTTATTTTTGGTAGACTGGACACAGGAGTTGATTGATGACGCTGAGTTGAAGCTCTTTCTCCTGCACTAACCTCTCTCAAAAAGACTGCAGAGAGTGGGGCCTTTGAGTGCAGCCAGCACTGTGAGCTGCTGAGCAAATGTTTCAGAAGCTCACAGCTTTAAAATACTGCCCCCAAGACCCCAGCTGAGCTTGTGACCCTACTGGGCTCAGTACCACCCAAGAGTAAGTGAAAACATGAGATCCATGCCCCCCAAAGTGTTTGTTAATTCACCCTCTCTATCAAAGATAATTCAACTCATTGGATGTAAATCCAGGCTTGGTTTCAAACTAAAACAACAAGAAACTTCAGCTGATCTTCTGTTTGGTCTCCCAGTGTAGTCCTGCCTAGTTAAAAACAGCAGAGTTCAGAAACAAAAAGGGAAGAGAGACCAGAAACTCAGCACTGAAAACCTGGATGTTTCATCCCGAAAATTGTGTAGTGCAAGCTGGAGGGGGGAGAGATGTTGCTTCAGTGGAAACACATGCAGAGGTGGGAAAGAGCACAGGGCCAAGAGTATTTTTCCTGCTGAGCCTTTGGAGACCATCATGGAAATTGTAACTAGAGGACCTGTTGTTCCCTTGGGATCCTCATGCAGCTGCTGCTCAGCCCAGTGACACCCTGCTACACCAGACTGGTTTGTGCTGGCTCCCCCAAATGAAGGAGTGCAGTCTTTAAAATAAACTTGAATACACTAAGAATACTGGCAATTTGATGTGCGCTGGCCATCTCTAACACAGCCTTAATATTAGTTTCTCAACAAACTCCTTCCTTGAAATTACAAAAAACCCAAAAAAACTAGTGCAAGAGAAGTGAGAAATGAAAATAAAACCTTTTCTCATTTTCCATAGATAAAAAGGAATTATGCCTACTTTAGAAAACACTATGAAGAAAATTTAATTTTCAAGAAGATAGAGATGTGTAGAGTTCAAGTTTTATTGATAAAGACTGAAAACATTATGGAATGATTTTTTTTGTTCCTTTTAAAACATTAGAAAATACAGAGTTAAGAAATGAAGAACAAAGTTTTGTCTCAGAAGTACCACCTCTTCAAGTAGTACTGAATTTATTTTTAGGATTGCTTCAGTCCAGAGACCCCAGTGGAAAGAAATACAGCTATAGAAAACTGTATCTAGGCACCCTTCATAATTCAAAGCAAAATAGTGTAGAATTAAAGAAAAAAACCCAAACCTCTTGCTTGCTACACTGTTCTTATTCTGTGCCTCAATGGGAAGAGACTGACAGATGGAAGTATGAAGTATGTTTACTCATACGGGCCCTTTGATATGCAAATGCTTGTTCTGCCAGAATGACAAACACACTGACCAGCAGAGACACCCCCTCACCAGAGGAGCATCACAATCTCACAGGGAAGAGAGATAAAACCCTGGGCAGGTGCATCATCAACACCCACTTTGGCAAGTTCTGCCACTTTCCTCAGTGAACTGTGTTTTGAAATGCAGCATCTCGACAATATTTAACCGCAAAAAGAGTGAAATATAACAAACAAAATCCATTCATTCATTTGTGCCTGCTTTTTTTCTTTTTAATCTCACAAATAGCCACAGATATTCATGTGTTTGCTGTAATGGCAGTGAAGCCAGAAGTTTTCAAATGCAACCCACCTCTTTTCCACATGTGAAAACTCAGTATTTCCTCTTTTCCACCCCACTACAGTAGAGCTTGAATGCAGAATGAATGCTCCAAGAAGGTCAGAGTACAGCAGTGTAGTAACACACCAGAACCAATAAAAATTACTTTTAGAAGTGTAGAAAGAGTTAAACCCCAGTCTTTTTAAACTGATGATTTTAATAGGGTATTAAGCAAGATCACTAAGATGGTAAAGCCCAAAGCAATACCATTTACCTCAATATACTCAAACTGCACAGTATACTGATTTTTTACCTTTTTAAGGATTCGTTCCCTTTCCAAATTGTCACTAGAACAGAAGAAAAATACTTGAAGACTTTTTTCAAGTTACCCTTTTTCAAGATACTTGCCACAGCTAATTGCTCACGGTAGAACAGAAATCATCCATGTTTCTCAGTTACAAGTCCTTTATGAGAAAAAGAGCTACATATTAATATTTTAATAGCTTTATCATTGAGTTTTCTCCGGAATGACAGCTATTGTAACCATCTGATTGTCCCTCAGAATGCTCTTGTTTTATATCCCTCTAGTCCTCTTGAAATGCAAAATAACCAACCCCCAAACAAATAGAAAAACTCCACAAAAGTCAACGGGAAAGAACAACTCACTCCATCCAGAAATGGAAAACAAAGTAGCTGCAGGCAGACCCAAAGGAATATACACTGAAAAGTAAAAGTACTGATATTCTGGGAGTCAAAGCAAAAAACAAATACCACATGGATATCTTCACTATTATTACCACTCATTTCTAAAGTAGTAATAGTGTTTCATTGTGCTCTTGTCCTTGATTTTCAGGTTAAATTGCTGTGCTCACACTATTCATGTTTAGGTAAAGAGGGATAAGGTACAGGCATAAAGAACCAATCAAACACCAATTACTTACATTGCTGCCTTAGTTGTTACACTGTGGGGTTTTTTGGATGCAGGCAACAGCAAAAATTACCAAAGACGGAGATTTAGTGAAAAATCAATAGGTTGTTTTATAGATACTGTGCCTTCATTTCTTTCAGGTTTGCCTAATTTATTCCCAATGAGTAGGAAAGTCCATGAATCAGAAACAAAGGTAACAGTTTTACAGGTTTCTCTTGAGAGAAAATCCTTTTTTTGTCATACAATTCCTTTTCTGCTAACTGTAAATACTACTGTCCAATGGATTCCACATCTGCTTGTTATTTCTTACAATTTACATTATTTTTATTGCTAACAAGACTGGATACTTCAGGAAAAAAATTTAAAAAAAGAACCACAACCCCCAACAAGCAACCAAAAAAACCTTTGAATATGGGATTTTTGGAAAACAATGGTCATGTGGTGAACGAGCCATTGTGGTCTGTAGGATTTTACTGAGAAGTTAGGATTTTAATGAAACATGTTTAAGGCTTTAATAAAGTGTCTGTATACCATGGGAAAAAGGGCAAGTTGGTAACAAGACAAGGCCAGAAAGCAGAAAGCACTATGTGTGAGAAATATGTTGAATGTAGCAAAGCCGCACACTTGGCCATAGTGTTAGGCAGTGTTGTAATTAATTAGCATAACCAATCGTTATTTTAGTTAAGACCTTATGATTTTCAGGTGATTTTATGTATTGTTTATACTAACCAACCATAACACGACAAGCATGTTATTTTAGCCAATTATAGTATGATACATATTGTAGGTGGATAATTAAGAAAAGTATAAATATTGCAAGCCATTTTGAATAAACAAGAACCATTGTAAAATCATATTGATTTATGTTTGGTTACTCCGGAGCCCTCCCGTCAACATTTGAACATTTTAAATGAGAGCTTCCATGCTGTGGATAAAATACTTCTTTCTGATCATGAAATTGCAGCTTTCACAGTACATTTACAATGCAGTCATTTCTAGGAACAGCGAAGTAAAAGAACTAGTCCCATACTGGCACTGGCAAGTGTGGGGTGATAGGAGTGAGCATTTCATCTTTGGATCTTTTTCCTGTCACAAGGAAATTTATTCCAATTCAACACTCACGGGATTAAATCAATCTCAATGCTGCTTTTTTAAATGATGTGGTTAGTTCTGGATCATTAGACTAGGCAATGTGTTTTATGAAGGCATATCATTTTATCCATAGACACCTTGTACTCATTTTTACATTTACAGTTAAAAAACCCCAAATCATTACATCTCTCTTACTCTTAGTAGGCTCCAGTGAGTAACATGACTTATATCTTTAAACCAATAAAATATGACCACTGAGAGCAATCTCACAGTTATTTGCAGGATTTTTATTTATATCGTCATTACTTCTTTTGCTACAGCTCCCTGGAACATGAGCGGGTGGTTTTAAAATTTATTCTCATTTAGCCAGGCCACCTCCCCCTTTAGGGGAAGGATTCACTTTAAGCAAGATTTTCATATTCACAGTAGTTTGTGTTGTCATGGCATTTTTAGATTTAAATACATCACAAAGTTGTTTCTAAGCTTTAAAATGTCATGATAACACATCTGCATGGAAGTCTCAGATCACCAGCACAAAACAGCCAGGACAGATTTTCTCCTACAACTTTGCTTCATCCATTGCACATTTATACTTTAAAAACCAAACCAAACCAAAACACCCAACAAACTGCATGGAAAACTGCTACATTTAAATCACAAAAATGGTGAATTATGAAGGTGGTTGTGCCTGCTGATCCCTGTTAGTGTTGCCCTCCATCTAATCCGAGTCTACACAAATACTTAATAACTATAAAGTTGAAGACTAGATTTTTTTTTTTCCCTGATTTTGTTTGCACACGTGTATTAACAATTATTCAGACAACCTCTGGCTTTATTCTGATTTGCATGACTTTAATGGAAATTAGTCACTATTTTCCTTTGGAAACAACAAAACTTTCACTCACCATCCCTAAATTTTGTCACCACCGTCATCTCCAAAATAACCATAAAATTTCCTCAGGATCATAACCCAGAACCGCTAATGATTACATAGCCTGATACTGTAATTCTGAGTTTAGTGTGTAGTACTTCCATGAGCACAAATCAGTACTGTATGACCCAAAATAGCGTCCTAAATTCTACTATAATTGGTAAAGAACAAGTGAGGTGTTTTAAAAGTTTGAAGAGTAAAGGGGCCAGCTAGGTGATGTCAGCTTCTCTTTAGGTTAATGATAATTATTCTATTAGAAAACAAGATGCAACAAGAGGAGAAAACAAAAAGTCTGCCACATGATGATGGGAATTTACTACCAGGACACTCATTCCCTGCAAACAGAAAAAGTCCTTCAAGGCATTTATTAAAGATGGTGTGCACATGGTTATCTGCGTTTGTTGATTTGCACTTGCTGTGACAGCCAACATGACAATGTGCAATCCCTTCTAACTCCAGTTTAAGCCCTACTGGATGCTGCAGGTTTCCCACGTGCTGTGCAGTCTCCAGCTTACAGAGGTTGTTCAAAACAAGCATTTCAGAGAAACTCTGCAAGATGCAATTGGCTTTGTTTTGAATTTATCACTGAAGTTTCCAAACCACCCCTTGAAAATGCACAGACCACAGTAAGTATATTGCAGAAATTATCTGCAAGTCTGTCATGTCTAACTTGAAAGCAATCCACAAATTGCTTCATACGGCTCTACACCACCTCACTCCTGCTGTCAGACTAAAGCTGAGCCTATTCATCAACAACCAATTTTTGTACTGTAATTATTTGCTGTAGAAAGCTCTGCAAGTTCAGTTTACCAATCAGCACCAAACAAAACAGAGAAGAGAGAAAGCGTTTTCCCTGCCCAAGGCCACATTTCGACAATTGGATCATTTTCAGCTGCAAACAAATAACATGAGTTTTACCTCATATCCTTATTCCATTCCACCACTTACCACTACTATTTAATTGATAGCCATGTAGTTCTAGGAGAGAAGTTTGCATTCTTTTAACTGCTGCTGCCCACAGAAGTGGCAGCTATGGAGGATAAGCAAGGATAGCAAATTTATATTCCTCCCAGCTCCAAACTTCTGGAAGTAAATAACTGAAGTTATGGGTGGGGCTGTTTCCCACCTCCATCTCAGTCAGGCTCCAGTGAAAACTCTTTAGCAAAGAGGAATGTTTTGCACCATTCTCTGAATAGCAGGTTCATCCAAAACAATCACTTGGCTACAACAACTTGGCATAATTTCTTCCCTCTTCTTGCATTTTTTATTCTAAAGTTTGTAATACCAACTGACAGACGTGATTGCAAAGTCTGGTGGTAGCAGTGAAGAGACTGGGACACAGGAGCTGATAAATCAGCAACAGTTGCATAGAAGAGAAAGGGGAAAATGACTTTTTCCAGCTGATCTGAGCCATTCATCCAAGGGAAAGCCTAAGGAAGCACAGCCAGTGTCCCACAGACTGACCCAGAGCCATCCAGAGACCTCCAGTAGTTCAAAACCCCCTCTGTAATGGGACTTGGTCAACGTGGTGGCCATTTCCTTTGGGGATATTAACGATGTATACAGAATTCATTCTCTTCTGCTATACTTGATCTGTTTTTCAAATAAACACTGTAGTTTATTTGGGAACTTTGCACTAAGTATTTGGATTTTTAGCAAATATTAAAAACTCTCAAACATGAACTTTTAGTTCAAAATTTCAGCCACCTGATCAAGTTACAAAAACAATATAACCCACACAACCTAAGTCATTGTAAGTGAAATACTTAAAGCCCCCAAACAAACCACAAACACTTAAAAAACCAAATAATAACCACTTGGGATTAGAATATAATTTTCTGACAAAAGTTAAACATATTGAATGGTGTTGGTACCTTTAAAAAAAAAATCCAAATTCAGGATATCCAAAAAATATCCATTTAAAAGTGAGTTTTGAATTTTCCATACTGCTCTAGCGATCTAATTTTTTTTTCAAGTTTTGCACCAGTCATGTTAAGAATACAGAAGGAAAAACCTTCTAATCAATCTAAATTTTCCCCCAGAACTTCCTTTTGAAAAGAATTCAAGTCTTTAATTGAGTACTGAAAAAGATTTTTTGCAAAATCCAATTCCTTCAAAACAAGCCATGTTAGTAAGAAATTGTGTGACATGACCTGTTAATTGAAGTAATTGGATGTGTAATTGTAAACAACTGAGATAAAGAGGCAAAACTGTAACAATTCATCATTTACAAAGAAACACAGGCAGAAATAATCAAATGTGTTATTCATTTACCAGGAGTCAAAGAATTCCTACTCTGATTTTGAAAAGAAAAATATGCTCATACTCTGGGATTTGCCTTGACTGGCATCCTGAACACTGCAAACAAACCATGCCTTCAGGCCTTCCCCTCAGGTTTCTCCATCTCCTGACTCAATGCGACTCTGTAGATGCCTTTCTTTTTCCTGCAAATGTGGTGGAAAATTTACTCTGAGTGACAAATAAAATATGCTTTTACATCTGTAACTATTATTCCTGTCTCTGACACCCCAATGATTCAACACTGAAGTTCTTGCTATTGTTACAAAGGCATCTTGAACATACACGTGTAAGCCTTCTCCACAATAAAATAGTTCTGTATTAAGTTAAATTAAAAAATTGGTTTTCAAATGTTGCTTTAAAATAACCACAATAAAAATAGTTTTAAAATAATTGCAATAAAATTACAACAGGCAAATACGGTAAGGACTATTACAGCAAGCAGGACCTCTAAGTTAATATTCACCAAATGAAACAAATACTTTAGGACATCAAATTATTCATTAAATTTGGGAAGGGTTGTTGTCTGCCCGTGCCCCATGCCAGGTTTTTGCCTATACTGCCAATACAGTGGTATGTAAAGCACTGCACATATTAAAATACCTTTTGAATATGATTTTTCAGTTCTTCTATCTTGACTACTCAGTTTTTCCCTTGAAGATTGGTTTACACTCAAACTGAAATCTACTTTTTGACTCTCCATAAAAGACAGGCTGCTGTTAAATTTACTGTTCCACAGGGACTTTATTAGGGCTGCTACTGAACTGTGCATCATTTTAATTAGAATTAACACTTTCATCTTGTTTATGAATATATGTAAGATAAGCTTTGAAATATTTAACATCTGGGAATACCTTCAAGCTGTCACAGCAAAATTAAGACGTTTCACATACATAACTATTATTATATAATAGCCAGATACCAAATAACTAAACATTCATTGTTAGCACTTGGAGTATAATCTTCCTATGCATACATTTTCATGTCCTTTGGGAATTTATTCAGGCTTTGATCAGTATCCCTTTGAAGCAACGCTTCTTTAAAGGGAGACATTTCAAGTGCAGTCCTTGACTCTTGGATGTTTCACTGGTAGGAAGGAGACCTGTTTTCCATAATTTATTCTACCATTAGCAGACATATCCCTGGAACAGCACAAGCCTCTTGTAGCTGGTTGGTTCCCAAGGATCACCTTCCTTTGCTGAGATATTTACTTTGTAGGACAGGAAGGTTCACAGAAATTACTGTTCAAAAGGCCACTCTCTGCAGGTCAGCCACCTCTCATGACCTCAAGATTCTTTCCTGCAGAATATTCTCCTGTGGTTTAATGCGACTCCTAAGAGTAAAATTAAGGGGGGTGGAAGATAATCCAAACAAAAACCCCAATCCCACAGGACCTTACCATTAATAACATTGCAGTTGCCATCCAAGTATTTTTGTTAATAATTTTTTTCTTCCATCTGACAACAGCTTGAGCTTGTGAGTACCCTCCAAACTACTTTGCTCAAATAATGCCTCTAACATGACATAAATGTGGGTTGGTGTGATTTCTGAGAATCTTCTGAACACCACTGCCCTCAAAGTCTCTGTTAGTTCACAACACAGAATGACTTTATGGTCAGCATTACTTTTTCTGTGTAAAACAACTGCTTTTGATACCATTTTCCACCTTAAGTTTTAGGAAGAAAAGCGTAAGTCTGTTGGCTAAAAGAAATCTTGTCTCACTTGTGTTAGAGCTACAAAAGGCAAATAGTTTTTAACTACCTGCAGACATTTTCTTGTGTTCAAGACAAACCTTCTGAAAACACTCTTTGTGCATTCACTCCTGCTTGTGATTCCTAGGCCACACTATGCAAGAGGAAACCCTTTATTGATCGCTTTTGAAATTACATTTCTCAGCATAAATGCTTTAATAATTGACTGAATGAAATGATGGGAAGCCTCTATGGGAACAGTTTCATTACAGAATGTGTTTTATGGTTTATTTGTGAATGTGTTGCTGATTAATAACCTGTCTCCAAGGAAGCACTGGTGATTATCTTCAGATTTTGGAGCTCAACTTTATGAGTTCTCAAAGGGGACATAATCTATATTGAAATAATAATGATATTTTAAAATGTTTCAATTATTTCAAGGTATAAATTTAAGGGCTTGTGGTCAGCCATAGCCTAAAAACCCCTCAATCTTTAAAAAAAAATAAATAATCTAATTCCGACATTCTGAGAATTTCTGAGTCAATAATCTCTGAACACTTTACATGCTTACATACAGTTTCGAGATTTAAGCCAGATATCTTATCAGTATGGAAAAAATCCAGTCTACTCTACTGTAAAAACTTTGACAATTTTCACTGAGCATCATGACAAACTTTTTCTGAGCTTATATTTCTTTTTACTTTTCAAGGCTCCACCACAGAAAGTCAGTGAATAACAAACATTCTAGAAACTGAGTTTTCAAAGACATCAAACCATTATTATGTCAGAATTGCTACTTTATTGCATCACATGGCTATGGAAGTTCCTACAATACGACTTTTACATAATTGTGCTGTACAGTCAGTGTGTTCCTCTGTCCAGTTTTCTATCACAGCCTCCTCAAAAAGGATTTCCCTTTCACAGCTTCCAATGAATTCCATGAGTACCACAAGGTATTTTGCACTCAGCAAGTGTTATGAGGTCTTGAACCATTGTCATTTTACTCTCCTCCCCAAGCTTGTCACAAAAGTCCTCTTCTGAACTAATAAAGATGTACATTTTCAGCACACTGAGGAGAACACACCCAACTGTAAGAAAACCCCTCACACTTCCCTTCCAGCTGGAGAAAAGCCTCCTACAGTTGTTAAAAGATACAAGCAACCAATGCTGAATTTTTACACTCATTAAATACAAGGGTTTCACTCAAACAAAACTCACCTACATTCAATTTGTTTGATTGTTGAAACAGTTCAGGTTGATCACACATAAAATGCAATGAACATTTTCTAAGTCAAATTCCTGTGAAAGGTTTGAGCTCAAGCTTTAGCTACTGACTGCCAGAACAAGAAAAAAAAAATGACGTGGCAAGCAGGAAAAAGTTGCATTACCCAGGAATGGAGAAGCACTGTTTGTGTCAGTTTCTCTAGGATGGGACATAATTTTTGAGGACAAGTCCTATGAGAGTGAGAAACAGGAGAGTAACACAGAGTCAGTGTATTCCTTCTTTACCTCCTGCCAGACTACAGAATCCATCCTGTCAGTCTTTGTTACTCCCATTTTTACCAATGTGGGAGAAACTTGTGTATTGGATGCAGCTGTTTATTTCTGACAAATTGTTAAGACCAGATTTCATCACAAGTCTGTTTTGGGAGGGCAAGCAAATTATAAGGCCCGACCACAAACTAAATTGTGACTAGACTGTTATTATTGAAAGACAGCATCTTACCCTATATAGGGGAATCCACCTGCACACAGAGAACAATAGATTTGGGAATGAGACCTGAGGACTGTCCTTGTTTCCCACTCTGGCATCCCATGGGCATAGCACAGCACATGAGCTGTATGTGCCATTCCTTCACATCCATGGCATAAGAGTCCAGGGATCTAAACTGTTTTTATCCCCTTTTGCAATCCTAGGACATGGCCCCACTCCCAACCCTGCAGTGGGGAGACAGGGCAGAAGTGATCTTAATGCATGGAGTGGGGGAGAAATCAGTGTAGCTGAGCAATCTACACAGCAAGTTAAAAGATGATAATAACAAATCAAACAACAGTTTTACAGTGTCCTTATGCACAGTTGAGTAGATACATAAATATGTTTGTATTTATGCACAGTTGAATAGATATACAAATATGTCTGTATTTATAGGTGCATTTTACACAAGTTTAACTATTTGTTTCCATTAGTACTTCAAGTTTTGCGCATAGCCATCACTGCAGTTACTTCCCCCAGCATAACAAGCACAAATAACCCATTTGCTAAGGGCTGCTGCTAATGTCAAATGCAGCAGCTGTGGTACCAAGTCACACACAACAACAAGAAAAATCAATCCCTGCTGTCCCTGGGACAATCTTTGTCTACTGTTTATCAAGGATAGCTGGTAGGATCAATATCCAACACTGCTCACTAACACAAAACCTGAGGCAAGACACATCTGAGTTAACAGCACGCTTTTGTTTCTGAGTTCCATGTCATTGTGTACAAACAGAAACTATTGAAGATTTTCAGTTTGAAGCTCCCCATTTAACCTAAGCTGGCTTCCTTGTTCCACCCTCAAAAGTCTGTTTCCATACAATGCACAATTCAGTATCAAAGTGAAACCCAGTAATTTCCAAGGATTAATTCAGTTTACAAACAAGTTTTCTATCTGTGCATAATTTATTCAGATGCAGTTAGAAAAATCAAGGCTTTAATTTGAATTTTTACAGTGAAATATTCTGGAAATCAGGTTGCAGTGTCTGTTGTAAGGTTCTTTATTTGCTCAAAATAGTGCAAGTATGACAAGCCAAGAGTGTGGAAACAACTAATCTTCATTTAGTATCACTGTAGTTTCCTTACCACATAAAATCAAATAAAAACTTCTTTATTTGTTCTTTAAATCCTCACTTCTGAAACAGCACTCCCTTCCACCTGTTTTATCAGATTTTTTTGTGTTACAATTTATGCAGCTGAACAAATCTGCAGATGGCTGTAGCTGAAGTAGAAAGGACTGGGTGTGAGCTACAATATGAATTTATAAGGCACTGAGATTTCTCTGGCTGCTAAAAGGCAGGCACTGAACACAGGTGCCCTTAGGTACTTATTTAATTCCTAACACTTTATTGCAGTAAAAAAAAAAAAAAACAACCAAAAAACAACAAAACCACAAACAAAAAAGAAATCAGTAACAAACTTAAATATCCACAGTTCTAAGACACTGAGAAGATGATATGAAAATGCTACAATTAAAAAAACCCCAACAAATGCAACCAACAATGAACCCAAAACTAGAAAGAGGAGCTTTGCAGGAGCTAGCCTGGTATGCAGTGTATGAGAAAAGGCAGAAACATGTAACTTCAAAGAAATATAAAAGCCACCAAAAGAACCTAAAATTGTTTAGAAAGAGGCAAAACAAACAAATACAGCCAAGTCAAACCTCTTCAAATTGGTACAGCTCTCTAAACACTCATCTTCCTGATATAACTAATATCCCATTCATTACTCCTAGTCCATCACACACCATTTCTTCCTACTTCAGCTAAGCAACAGTGTTATTTTTAATTCATACTAATTACAAGCCTTAAGGAAAAAATGGTTCTCTCTGTGCAAGTGGAAAAAGTAGAAATTAAAGAGAGAGACAGCACAAAAATAGCTTGGCACACGACCTGCCATTTAGAAGTTAAAACCAGTATACAGAAAAGTGCTGCCAGGAGCATCTGCAATGTCCCTTCACAACAGATAATACTTCAAATGTTCATCTTCTTTAAACATAGACTGATTTTTCTAATGTATACAGTTCATGAGGTCAGATTTCTTCCCTATGCTGGCAGTTATATGTGGTTGAATATATTCAGATTCTTGAACAGGTCACTATTGTTTTCTGTAGTTGTTTTCTATACTGTTACCTCCAGATCTGCTCTTATCCACAACTTCCATTTTTCCCATGCATGTTCTTGGATTGTGCTAAAACCCTCTCTTTAGCATTTTGACCTAAAAACTGACTTTGAAACTGTGGAATCACAATTCCAGTTTATCCATATTCAGAGTTTTAAGTTATAATTCATGTTGAGTGTCCACAGATGTCATGTTACCATAAAGAGTAGGTTTTTCAATAAAAAATAGGTATCACCAGTAATCACAAAGGTCTTAACACTATCATTGAAATGGTGAAATCTGAAGCTCTTCAAACTCACATATATTATGTAAAATAAACTATCATTGCTTAAGCACAGGAAAAAAGCGTGAACCCCTTTCAGAACAGTGGTACATTTAAGCATCTGTGATAAATTTCACGAAATTATGTGGCAAAAAATAATGCAACTACTCAATGAATTTTTTTTTTATTTTTCAAAACCCCCAACTAATTAAAAATCAACTATTTTAATTATATCCATAAGAGATCAGTACAGAGAAGATTGTGATACACAAGTGCTCTCTCTGACACTCAAGAAGGGAGGAAGAATTCAGTAAGTTCTGCAGGCTTCCAATCCTCCCTGCTCTCTGGAACTGTGTCACAGGGTTCTTGCTAAACAGGACACACCATGTAATAGTGCAGAGGAAACAGAAGACAGTGGAGAGTAACCACATGTCAATACTGATGGGTAAATCACCACCCCAACACTCTTCATATGCCACCTCTGGGGTTCTCACCTCTCTCCCCTCCTGATCCTTCCCAAAGTGGCACTGGCTTTCTGCCACTTGCTGCATGTGCACACAGGGATGATCTTTAAGAGACTGTGAAGTTTCACTGGAGCTTTCAGTTGAAATGAAGAAATTGAAATCAGAAGAAGAAAATTGAAAGGCTTTGATTTCAGGGAGAAATGAGGCTTTAATTAGACTTCTTTTTTTAATATATAAAATTGAAAATTTGTATTGTCAACTTTCCTACTTGACTCCCATCTATTTTGAAAGGAAAAGGGTACTTAAGAGCTCTGAAGCAAGATCCATCTACAAGGAAATGACCTGCATTGATCTCGGAGGCACAAAGTGCCAGCCAAGGCATCCAGTAGCTGCAGGGAGTCCCAGGAGACCTTCTGCATCTCATGGTCTGTGACAGAGGAAGAATAGTCAGTGCATCATCTTAGTCTCCAATTGCTCAGCCCCTTGGAAAAATTCCTGTCTCTGGCCATCCAAAAAGAGCTGGCAGGAAATAGAAATTTGAAGTTTTACACCCTGCATCTTAGGGGTCCACGCCAGCACAAGGGGACAGTCCCAGCTCTGCTGCAGGAGCGACTCTCCACAGTGGGAGAGTTTTGTCTTAAAAAGATAATTTCCATTCTTCCAAGACTTTAAATTCAATCTTATTTTGTCCTTTTTTCTTTGTCGTCTAAATCTTACTATGCTTTTCCTTTCCTGATCTTCCTCCAGTGCCTCTGTGCTGGCAAAGATTAGATCTCATGAGTAAATAAACAGGAGGAAGAAAAATCAAAATACACAATATTGTGTCTGTAGCTATTCAACTTGCAGTTACAATGTACATTTCTCCCCCCACCCCTTTTTCCTGTTTTGATGCCAGCACAGAGGTAACCAAAGCATGACTTGTATTAACTGCTTGGGTTCCCAGTAACAAAGACATACTACAGGTATATATTAGTTCATATTTATAAAATGAAAAGATTTTCTAACTGAATGAGGTGAAAGGCTGAAGAAGATAAAGCCAGGCCACCAAGGTTCTAACACTGAAACAGTACCACAAATTCAAGTAATGAATAATGGAAAAAAGTGTTTGTTCAACTTAAAACTCAAGGTGTTCAGGTATTCATATCCCTACAAACTCAAGGTCAAAGAATTTGAATGTTACATTCCCACTTGTTACTGTATTTGTTTTAATTACAATAAACCATGTGAGTCTGTCAGTGCTGGTTTTACATTTTTAACAATTCTTCAACTATACCACATGACATCCTTTGGGGGGTGTCAGAGAATATTCCTCGAGAAGAATCAACTTTTTATGGCTGGTAAAATACATTTCTGCCTTGTGTTTGATTGATTAAGACTAAAATAAAATCTGAAATTACTATAATAATTATTATTTGCTATATATAATTGAATTTTTCTCTGTCATTAATTGCTAACCTTGATAATTCAGGTAATTTTTGGTAGATCATTAAAAGTCAGACTTCAGTTAACAGTCATCCAATAATTTCTATATAATGCCCCAACAGAACTATTACGATCAAGTAATAGGGCTCCTTGTCATGACAGTTTGTTCCTGTGTAACTTAAACCACAACTAAGCCCTGATATGACCTATATATATTATACATTTGTTCAATTTAGCACAGCTCTTGCCTTGGGCTGACATTCAGGAAATATATGACATTGAACTTGCTGCTTTTAATTGATGTTTATTAGAATCCTGTGCAGCATCTCCTCCTTTTAAGCTGTACCTTGTTAATGGGGGTGTGGCATCAATGATTTAGCAAAGCAAGGAGTTCATATTAGAGCCATTTATGATTAGTATTGCCAAATTACTCATATTACTTTATTTATTAATGCCTAAAGAAAGAGAAGAACATGAGAATGCTGTTGTTATTTCAGGATTTTGAGGGGAAAACCTTGAAAGTAGGTTCAAATCAAAGAAGATTGATTGTTTACATAGTAAGTTTAGAGAAGATGGTATTTGTTCAGGTTATCCCATTCAGAAATGTACGTAACACCTGTGAATCTGTTGCAATCAATGTGACTTTTCCTCCCTGACCTCAGAAAAGGAAGACAGTTCCAAAATAATGAAAAAAACCCCATCAATGTGCCTTTGAACTGGCTGGACACATTGGGGTATATATTTAAAAAGTATGGACGTGTTAAACTAGTTGAGAATTCTTCTCACACACTCATGCTCTGAAATGATGCTTTTAAAAGAAAATACAGTGGATAGGGAGTACTGATGGATTCACAGAGATACACATAAAACCAACATATATTGAAATAACTGAAATGTTGCCAGTCAGGGCAGCAAGTCAACTGGATTTTAGCAGTTAAAAACGACCTATGATTTTAACAGCAGCAATAAAACTGATCAAAGACTGGTTTTATTCCCACCCTTCCTGCTTTGCAAAAAAATGAGCAACGACACAGGCAGAATGTCTTTCCTTATGTCATTTAGTACTTCGTCAATAGGCAGTGCTTATCTCCACAAATATCAAAATAGAAATTTACTTTTTAAATTCTGTGACAGATGAGCCGTATTTGCCACGAACTGCTTATTCCCCACAGAGCCACATGCTGGTGTATAAAGCATTTGACACCATTTATAAGTAGGAAAAAGTATTCAACTATTATCAAGTAATGCTCACCATTCAGTTACTTGTCAGAACAGATTTCAAAACGCAAAATTATTATTTTGACTTTTATTTTCAGCAGGGGAAAGAAAGAATTATCTCTTTTGACTATGCCACAGAGGATACCTACAAGAAGCACCAACAGAATGGTATAAAAATACCTTCAAGACTCATATTTTCAACTCCAGCAAGAGAGTGGGAAGGACAAAAGAGTTTTGGGTTGGGATTTGGAGGAAGGACCTAGAAGACATAAAATTTGTATGAATGTATCTCAGGTCTTCTTATAATACTGAGATATAATGGCTTCTACTCTTCCCCCACCACGCTGCTTCTACGAAAACAAGCTAAATGTAAATCTTTAACATTTTCCCTTACAGAGTTAGTAATGTCCAGGTATTTCATGATTTAACGGGTATTAAAGAGTTAGTTCAGGATTTACTGACGCAACAGGTCTTTTAAACTAAGTTTCTGGTTCATGTCTCAGCCAAGAAGCAACATCTCAAAACATGACATTATGGCTCTCTGAGAGATTGCTGTCAATATAGGCAGCAGTCTCAGTTTGGTTCACAAGACTCTATAGCCAGAATGTAAAAATACCTTTCCCCCTCTCCAAGAGGGCATCTCCACCATGAGCTTTGGCACAAGGAGTAATGTGGCCACCCTCAGACACTGCAGAGCGGACATTAGTGCAAATTAATTACTGCTCTTTAGCTATGAAAGCATCTCATGCATTCGGGTTTCCCTTAGGCAAGACACTCATAAAGCAACACAAGACAAATACAGTTTGAAAAGCTGTCAGGAAAAAGTCACACTAATATTAAAACACGCTGAAGAAGAGTGAATGGGCAACATCAGACACCTGTGAAAGTGATTTCAAAACATATGGAAGCTCTGTTAGATTGCAATTTTCTAAAATAGCAGTTTTGTTACTCTTGGGGCAAATAGATAAGAATGTGCAAACCTTTGGGTACTCTATTTCATTTAGAAAGTGCCTGTTCAGGAGCAGATTGGACAAAGTGCACAAACCAGTGGAGTTAATGTACAGCAGAAGACATTTTTGGTGGACTTTGCTGGCTACATTGCTCCTGTAGAGATCTAGAGCATGACTCATTCACATAATAGACATAAATTCCTTCAGCATTACAGTCCCCAAGAAAATCCTTATCCCATTAACAGAGAACCCTTTTGACCTTATGTAGAAAATTACACTCGCTTCCAGTAATGGCATACACATTGCATCTTTGCAATGAGTATATTTTGATAATTACTGCCAGCAAGACCAGACAACAAAGTGAATCTCTTTTTCTGATTACAATGCCTAGTGCTTTTAATGCTCTGTATTATCTAAGGTTGCTGTGCAGCTTGCCTAATTCCAGCAAACCTGAGAAACTCTGGAGCAAAACAGCAATGTCATTTATGGAACTTATCGATATGGACTCTTTCTCTTTTTTCTAAAAAGCAGACATTGAATCACAGCAGACTCATATCTCAGTGGCTTCTGAGGCTTTCCTTACAATCACTACTACAGAAAAAAGCACCTTATTCTCAAATCATTGTGAAACTATTACTGACAGTAGAAGAGAACATGCAAAGTACATATGACATTATAAGAC
Source organism: Acropternis orthonyx (assembly GCA_035583155.1). NCBI lineage: Eukaryota > Metazoa > Chordata > Aves > Passeriformes > Rhinocryptidae > Acropternis > Acropternis orthonyx. Next base: position 4,238,177 of record JAWWEU010000001.1, on the reverse strand, counting down.
TATTTTTTAAATAAAAAATAAATAAAAATCAAACAATGTTTCCTTACCATGGCAGGAGCCATCCAGTTCCTCATATCCTACGCTGCAGATGCACCGTCCCAGAGGCACGAGCCAATCCCCATCTGCCCCACAGTACAGTTTTGGAGTGTCTCGTTCCTCGGCGCTCTTCACACAGGAGCCCCGTACTTCCACCAGAGAGGAGGAATCCACCCTCGGGATGGTGTCTGGAAACACGGCCAAATTCCGCACCGTGAAAGGGCACTTCTTGTAATAAACACGCACTGAAACCAAAGCAATGCAGGCACCAATGTCCTGAAAAGCAAGATAAAACCCTTTCTTGTTTATTGGCCCAACTTCCCGAACTTCCGTGTTGAGTTTAAGGATGCGGTCGCCCAGGTCCATCTGGGTAAAGCTCTCGTCAGCTGCAATAGTATCAATTTTAGTGTACTGGTTTGGCTTGAATTTGACTCCATGAGACTCATCTGACTCCATGTAGTAGAGATTGAAGGTTTCCTTGCAGGTTCCCAGAACCCACGGGATGCTGTTGCAGTCCCTCAGGGTGAACTTCATTTCCACGTAGATTTTCTGCGCAGCGTCACGGGAGATCCAGTTGGTTTGAAGCCAGTTGTTCTGGTTGGGTTCCATCACGTTACACACCTGGTAAGTATGAATGGGACGATTGTGTTCATCCATTTCAGTTATGGCATCCCACTGAAAAGAAAAACAAATTGTTTGTAAACTAGGACAAATGTTTTTTATGCATATGCATGCCCACCCATGCCTCATGGATATGCACCTGTGGCTAAAGTAAGAATAACTATTTACTTAAAGTTTAATTCAAAGACAACAGATAAAAGCAGATACCAACTACAGTAAAGTGCATGAGATATTTCAAAAACTCTATGAGAAATTTCTAGTAACAGACATTAAAAAATTACTGGGGCTCAGCCAAGAGGGAAATACTGGCTTGCTTATATTAGCAAATTTATTAAGGCTGAGAACATTCTTGGGTAGATCACTCAATCATCTAAGTGGATAAACTGTGCTACAGCATTCCCAGGGGGATGACTCTCCCTCAGTCCTCCAAGGAATTTCCACAGCTCAGGCCCATGGCACTGGCTGGTTTACACAAGTATCCCAGAAACATTTAACTGTATATAGGAATGTTTCATTTCTAACTTCACAGGGCCTGTATTACACTTATTTCCACTAAAAACCCACAAACAAAACCCAACCAACCAAACCCCAGCTGTTGCAAGCATCACGCTGTTGTTGCCTTTACAAACCCTCTTAAGAGTTTGAAGGGGAAGGAGGAGCTTTTTTCCTCTCCCCATCTCCCCTCCAGGTTTTCCTTACATCAACTTCACTAAAAGTTCACAAATTCTGGTGGAAATTCCCACATACAGGCTCTCAAAAAAAATTAACTTGGAAATTTTATCCATGTGCCTTACCAAATGCCTAATTTATTGCCAACATCCCCAAAATTACAGCTGAATAAGGTCCCCCTGAGGCACACATAATATCAATGTAGCATTAGATAGATGTTTTCTTATCAAAACACAGAACTAGTTATAGTTCTGTATCCAAAAATAGTGTCCCACCAGAAGTTTTAGCGTGTCTTTTAGATGTACTGATCCATCATGGCAGAAGCAGCAGAAAACAAAAAAAAAATTACCCAAAAAACAACAACCAAAAAAACACCCAAAACCCAAAAAACACCCCAAAAACAAAAAAGCCCCCCAAACCTAAACAACCATGAACAACAAAGCAACTACCACTCCAACCCTGTGGCTTCATTAGTCTGAAAACTTTGAGTTCAAACAGTTGTTGCAATCCACATTGGAAAAAGAATTCCAAGTGCTGCCACTTGCCATGGGAGGATTGGAATTCCTGGTCACTGCAGCATGACCCAGGAGCTACGCAGAACAATATGAGGAGTGAAGGCCTTTACAGGCCATTGCTTTGGATGATTCTTCTTATTTCATTTAAACATTATTACACAACACAAATATAACCACAATGTGAAGTTACAGAATAAACAAATAAGAGCACGAAAGGCTTTCTACATTTGTTTGTGGATCGAGTGGTGTTAGAAGGAAGATATCTGTTACATACTCCAGAGAGGCCTCAAGAATAACAATAATAACAAAAAAGGAAGCAAAAAAAGGGGGGGGGGGGGGGGGGGGGGGGGGGGGGG
>JAWWEU010000001.1:4189044-4235880 GCA_035583155.1 Acropternis orthonyx | reverse complement strand
TGCTGTAATTGTATGAATACGTATATTGAAATGTTGCAATCATGTATGTAGACTGTATAAATTACCCTGCTTTTCACTGTTGCCTTTGAGCTGGTTTGTCCAGCATGAGTTGGCAGCTCCCTGATGTGGGAATAAATACCTTTGCTGCTTAATGATAAATCGTCTCTAAGCAGTTCCTTTACTTGGGGCTTTTGTGGAATCACAACAGGGCCATTTCATGCCAAGACCACTAACGGGGCCATTTCATGTTGAGCAGACCAAGGGGCCATTTTGTAGACTGGGAGCTTGGGGGTTGTTGGCAGTGCAGGCCAGGCAGGACAGAAAGCATGTGGGGCAAAGGGTCCCACCTGGACCCATTGCCAAGGGACCTTGGCAGCCAGGGTAAGAACTTACAGGTATTGAAGACTTTAGATTTCAAAGCCTGCCTTGGAACAACTGGTAAAGTTTGAACACGGCAGAACAGCTTTTCCCACCCTGAGATAACCAGTGAGGGTTGGGCATTCACACCCTTTCCTTTTAAGGAAAGAAAGTTCAAGCAAGGCATAATGACTTTTCCCACCTTAAGATGATCAATAAAGTTTAAGCATTCACATCTCTTCCTTTTAAGGAAAGATGTGGGCAGGCTCTGGGAGGAGCTTGTCCCCAGGGAAGGGCCTATTCCCTCACAGAGGAGGGGCCTTCCCTGTCCTGTGGCAGCCAATGAAACCAGAATATCCACAGATTTCCACTTTTCAAGGAAAAGGAGTGAAACCCAACTTGGGAAGGGTTGGCTTCCAGGAGGGGGTGGTTATGCAGATAATGGAGACCACAAAAGGTGTGATTGCCAACCCTCAGTGTGCTCAGACCCTCCACAGGCTGAGGCACCCAGCACGTGCTGTCAATACAAGTTCTTTGCTTCACAGGTTTTGGCCATCTCCGAAATTTCGACTGAGAGATATTTCTCCCAGAATGTTTCAATGCAGCCATTGCACTGGAAGTGCTGGGGAGGGCTGGGTATGGATACAGCTGTGAGTCTGCTGGCACGTGCTCCTTACTGCCAGTCCCAGATATGGAGTGCAATCAGGAATACCACCACCCCAAAATGCCACTTTAACTCACTGCCAAGTCTGGCAGAACTCAGCCTGTGACAGTCTGACAATGACACATTCTTCCTGTGGCAAGTACAATCTACTTTGAAGTTTACTTAAGTGTTGCATTTCTCTTCTGATAAATTCAGTGCAGACAACAAAGCCAAACAAATTCTCAAATACATGCTAGTTTTCTCTAGTATTTCATATTATAGCTCCTAGTTAATTAAATTATAAGTATTTACAAACATTTTAGTTGTGTGAAACTATTATTCCCTGACACCTCAAAACCAAACAAACAGAAGCATCTCACTGGCAAAGCCAATTCTTACATCTGGAGTTCCAGGACTTACGAAGAATAAATGCCAAAAACATTCTCAGTAGGAAAGACTTTAAAATGCTCGTTTAATATTGTGAATAAGAAGTTACGTTCTACATGCAGCATAAAGGAGGAGCAGGTCTTTAAAACAGAAGAACATGCAACTTGAAGACTGGTAGAAAGAAGATTCCAAGATTACTTGTACAAAATATGAGATTAGGCTACAAACCATAGTGAGATTTTAGTTAGATAAAGTCCCAGCTGTTTTCATATCTCTACAAGCTACTTTACATCTCTTTGTTTCATTTTTGAACTTCACTAATATCTAACAGTTGTACAGAGAACATTATAAAGAGCTGATTACCTAATTGAATCTTGTACTCGCTATAAAATTTCCTTTCACTGGTTCCCATTTATTGTTATTTTAAACGAAAACATCGCAAAAACATTTGCCAAATCAGAACGATCCATTTCTTAAAATTGTATCACCAAAGGCATTATGGACACCATCAAGAGAGATTCTGTATTTCACATTTTTTTAGACACATTACTGTCTGATGAGAAGACATCTTAGTGATGCTAAAGAAAAGAACGATGATGGACCAGTTTCAGTCTGACAAGAAGCTGAAGACACCAGTTATTTCAACAAATCCTGTATCTTGACTTCTCTCTAAACTATGCTCAGCCTAAGTGAGCCCTTTTTGGGGTCATATTGTGCTATTTAAAGACGAGAGATGTTAAATTCACGATTGTCATGATTTGCCCAGAATTCACCACACGCAACAGAGGATTGAGCAGAACAGAAAGGACTGAGACACTGGTTACTTAGGCCCTCAGCAGTTCAGGGAAGAACCCATCTGCTCCTACACATTTTGCAGCATTTTTATTCTAACCTATAATGTTCCATCCCCCTTTTTCTCCTTATCTTTTTGCTCAAAGGATAATTGCCTAAAAATGAAGGGTTCTGCACCTACACTCCCTACCAGCATATCTTGGCTCACTCCTGAAGAACAAAAGGCTGTGGCAGACTTAGCATGAACACATTGGGATATTAAATACACAGTGGGACCCCCAAGTAAAACATTATACACAAATCATTTGTTGTTGAGCAAAACACAAAGGGATAAAGGCTGGACATCCATGCAGGGAACTGAAGGGAAGAGATGTGCCTGAAAAGAACATGGGATATGAGATTGGAGAATAAAACCTGGTGACCTCAGCCATTCTGCATTTCACTACCGGCTAGGAAGACCCATCTGTTAAGGCAAATCCTCAGTAGTAATGAGTTATTTGGCAACAGAACAAAGATGTCTGTTCTAAACTGAGAACAAAATTTGTAAGGTTTATGCTACAGAGAGATCTGCTTTACTCTGTTTCAGCAAGGTAGGTAATTTCAGAAATGCAGTTGTCAACTACTCCTTACATGAAAACACTGGCTGACATTTGAAATTTCAGTGAACCTGAATTTGCAATTTTGTGACATAGATCCCTCACTGCACACAGATGTCCACTTGCAGTGGTCAGGTCCCTGTTAAAAAGTCCAGCCTATAAAAGGGCTGGACTCTGTTTATTGTCTAGAACTGCTGCTATCCTAAAACACAGCCTGAACAAAGTTGCAAGTGTGTCCATGCAACTCACATGCCCAAGAACAGTAAAGTAAGCATTTCCTCATTTACGACATCAAATGAGGCTAAAAAGAAAGTAGGCAATATTTTCTCTAATATTTTAATTAGTCCTTTTTTTCCTTTCTATTACTTATTTCGGTCATCAGTATTTGCAGATCTCAGCTGAGAGTCATCTAATGAAATCTAAGAGTGAATTCTCACTTGCAAGTGTTTCTACAATCTTATAGATCTTGTTTCAATGGAAACAAGCTGAATGGTAAAAATAAAGTTTTACAAGTTTTTGAAATTCCCTTATACTATCTCCAGTGAGATGATCTCCACAGAAATTATATCAAAAAGGTCTAAGCTAAGAAACAATAGAGAAGGACCTGTGCTTGAGAAGGCAGATTTAAACATCTTGCTGCTGTAATGACAGTCAAGCAAAACCAGCTATACTAAAAAACAGACCTGCAGGGAAAAAACTTCTCTCAAATTAACATGCTTAGAAAATGAACAACTTTAAGCCACAATTGGCATTTAAAATGACAATGAAAGATTAAACAATATTTAAAAGAATTTCTGTAAATTAAAGGTATCAAGTTAATATTTTCCCCCACTCCCTCTAATATTTTTTCACCTCCACTTTTTCCAAGATCTACAACTCTGTATGTGAAAACAGATGCTCAGACCTCCAAAGCCCAGGAAGACAAGTGATAACACTGAACTCATGTAATATGCCTATTTAAAAGGAAAAAAATAGCAGAAAAAATTCCCCAGCTATTCACGTATGTCCCAACAAGTTCAAGCTGATGTAGCTAGCAAAATAAACCAGCAATTAAACTGCTTACATTTAAATTGAGGTGATTAACAGTTGTTTAGGGAGTGAGTAGAGATACATAGCACACCTTTTATTAGCTCTGCAGAACTAGAATGACAGTGGCAACACAGGTTTAGAGCAAACAGGACAACTTTTCTACACAGGCACAGACTATGACAGTCGAGGGCAAACCCCTCATAAAATCTGTAAAATCATTAAAAGGAAACAACAAAATCAGAATTAAAGAAAGAAAGAGTAATTAGAGCAACATAAATGAGAGAATATATGAAATAAAGTGGCAGATTATTCAGTGTTCTCCAACAGCAAGTGTTAACAGGGCTTGGGCTGTGGAGCAGCTGCTCTGTGTCTGAAGTGGCCAGGATGATTCAGACAGTTGTTAATGCACTCAAAATTGGAAATCCAAACCAGGGAGTTGCTGTTCTGATAGTCACATGAAACACTGAATAGTGAACAACTGTGAAATGAGCTGCTCCAGGTAATCTAAATTTACTCTACCCTGAAAATTGTTCTGGTTCATAGGAATGTTTTCTACAGGCGAGCAAGAGTAGGATTTGGTGAGATTTGGGGGATGAACCCTGGAATTCAAGTGAGACCAACTTCAGATACATGACAAAATTGACTCTCGCTTGGGGATTAGCCAGCATAGGACTTTGGGATCAGAAGGCAAAATAAGACAGCCCTGCTCTAGCTTTGTAAAGCAAATTGTGGCTGTTCCAAAAGAAAAGGACATCAGAGGTCTTGAACATGGACCTTTATGTACATACTAGAAAAGATTAAGATGACAAAAAAACATATTTATGTCTCTCAATATATAAACTACTGAGGCAGTTCATTTATTTGCTGATCAAAATCTAGACAGGAATATGATAATGCACCAACGAAAAACTTATCCATGGAATGATGTTTGGACATGGCAGAGAAACTATAAAACAGCAGCCAGAGAAAATACATATTTCTTTCCATTCTAGATCATGAAAAAACTAAGTACATTCAGAGAAGAGATATATAGAAAAATGGGAAGAAAAACATACACATACATGTATACAGATGAAGGCTGTTTATTATAAACTGAAATACAGCTGAAACCAAGCACTACATATAAAATGTCATTCTCCCAAGCACTCTGGAACAAAATCATTGTTTCCCTGAGTATGTTACAGGCTATAGAAGACTCAGTGACTTGCAACAAGGATCTGCAGGGATCATGTGCCATACTGTAATTTTCTTTTTCAATGAGACACACTAGTAAAAGCTCAGCAGGTGGTGAGAGATGCCACAATTCCGTGGTAAAAAGTGCTCCTGATCACCTTTCCACGGGCACCTTATCCCTTTGTAATGCAACACTTTGATGTATTTGGAATTGAATGGAAAGTGAGAGCAGCAAGTCTACACCTTTTCAAGATACTGTGGCTCATCACACTTAACCCTGCTGTGTGCCCTTCAACACCTGATCTGTTTTAGGAAAGAAATAATAATAATAATGAAAACAAAATTTATAATCCAGTGGTTTACAGGTATCTGCTACTAGAAGAGAGCTGGGTCTATCTAATTATAATAGCTGGGTGCTACAATTAGCTGCCAGCAGCTGCAGAGTCCCTGTGCTATGGCACAACACAGAACAATGCTGGCAGGGTAAGGAGAGCAAGAGAATAATGCTGGCAGGGTAAGGAGAGCAAGAGGAACAATCCTCACTTGCTTGAATGAGATTTATGAGATTAGCTAAGAATAACTGCAGCATTTGAGAACTCTGAACAGGTATACACATGTTGAAACACATAGGTGTGTTGTGGAGTAACAGACATGTATGTAAGAAGCAAGTTCTGCCACTCATTAGAATCATGGAATGCCTTGAGTTGGAAGGGACCTTAAAGATAATCCAGTTCCAAACACTCTGTCATGGATAGGGACACCTTCCACTAGATCAGGTTGCCCAGAGCCCCAACCAACCTGGCCTTGAACACCTCCAGGGTTGGGGCATCCACAACTTCTCTAGGTAACCTTTTCCTGTGTCTCATCACCCTCACAGTAAAGAATTTCTTCCCAATATCTAACCTAAACCTACTCTCTTTCAGTTTAAAGCCATTCCCCCTTGTCCTATCACTACATTTTTAAATACAGGAGTAAATTAGTAAAGATCATCAGTAAATGAGATACATTTATGTAGTTTAAGTCATGATCCAAGTGCTTATACTTCTTTATAATTGAAATAAAACAAACAAGGGAGGAGAAATAAATTAAAAAACAACTACATCACACTCTAGGCATAGTTCAGTCAAGCTCCAACAGGTATTAGCTGTTTAATAATAGAAGACTTATTTGCTGTCGTGTTTCCTTATTTCCCAAGTCTGGTGAGCTGGAGTAATCCCAGCTCTGCCGTTCCCAGCATCCAGTGCATTCAGAGTAACTAGAGCAGAATGTTACAACACTGCTCAGTGAAGCCGATGTGCTGGTGCTTGGGTCATGCTGCACAAGAGCTGTCTGCATCAGCTCTGTGGCCTGGGGGACCTTGCTGCATCTCCAAAATAGCACAGATAACGTTATGGTATGTCCACAGATATTTAGAAACACATGAAAACACTCTGAAGGAGCTTTAAAAAGAAAAAAAAAATCCTAAACAACAAACTATCAGCAATTATTTGTAGTTTAGAAATTCCAACAAACTCAGAGGTCACCTGTTAATCTTGCTCAGCTGTTTGTGACCAGTTCTGTGCAGTTGTGTCAGCGCTGCACTGACTCAACAGGCTTTGTGATATCAAAGCTGCTCTGTAGACTCCCCTCCTACCCATACCTGCACTTCAACCCTGCAAATTGGTCTGGCCTGCTGAGAAACCAGAATAACATCAGGGCAGGGAGGGATACTGGGTACAAGATTTTTTCAGCCCTCAGTTTGAGAGCTGACCTTGTCTGCCCTACAATTTAATGCACATGCTGAGTCAAATGACTGCTTTCACCAGCTAAGCCCTTCACAAATTGTGCATTGCATCATGGCACAAATCTGACTTAAATGCACACGTTCCCAAATATTACTTGCTTTACCAGCTTTGAATCTACAGTTCTGATATTTGAAATCCACCTTCAGCAGCAGAAGATTTTTTTGCCTTTACCACTCCAAGCAGTGGAACTTTTAAGCAAATCCCAGGGAATCCCAGCAAAATAGCGATCCTGGCTCTGCACACCCAGAGAGGGGACTGTGACTCAGCATTCCCCATTTTCACTTCCTGACTAATCACTCAGAAAAAGCATTTCAATACCAGTGATGGCAAAAACTGTGTAAATGCCTTTTCAAGCTCCAGGGTTTTGCACTGAAAAGCAGTGGATCTCAGAGTCTATTTTTATGACGGCATTGGCATATTTCAGTTAGTGCAATTAGCAAGCAGTCAATGAGGTTAATATGGATGAAGTGAAAGCCAGAAGAATATCTATCCATTCCTTCTTCCCAGCTCTGCCCAATTCTTTCCTAAAGTCTACTTAAAAAAAAAAAAAAAAGAAAAAAAGAAAAATCCTGCCTTTTCTATTGAATTAGTACTAGTCAATTAATGTTTTTAATTGAAACTACAACAAACAGAAACCATTAAAAATAATAATTACACAAAGCAGCTATGTAAGGCTTTTCATCTTTGGAGTGCTTTATCAACACTATCACAGTAATTCAAACTAAGACATAAAACTAAAGAAGCACAACTAAAGCTAATGAGAGGAAGGTTAAGTGACAGGTCACTGATTTTTACCAGCATTGCTGTGTGTTACAGCGGCAGCATCAGTGTGGGTGCCTTGACCTCACACTGCACACACCCACAGCGACTGATGGCACTGCAGAACTCACTGCAGCACAACAGCATTGCTTGAAGGATGTTCCTCATGGGCTGCTTCAAAACCACCCATTGTTCCTCTCCAGCTGTTTTGCTACCAGGTGGAACACAGCCCATTGCTGCTGCACACATCTGGGTGAAATACCTGCTACCACATTGAAGACTTGCATCTTTCATGGATCACCTCAGGCCTTCCACCATCACCCTAGCAAGTGTTATCACTACCTACAAATAACATGATTCATTACTTCATTTTATTTCCAAGCTACTTATCCCTTCCAGGCAGAGGATCAAAAGGGTGGGGGAGAGAACTAAGATTAGAGCTGTGTGACTAATTAAAGGTAAAAACTCATATTTATTGGCTTGCAAGGGATGATGTTGATATACTCAAATGAAAGCCAAAAGCAATGGTATCCTGGTCATTTAACTGACCCCAACACTTCTGAAATAAAATCCAAGAGGTGAACAGAAGAACCAGTTATTAGAAGTGGGGCAAGCTGAAGAACATCAGTAGCAGCTCAGTTTATTTACATGTAAATTCCTACGTTTATTTGTGTATTCCAGCTACATGCATTATAACTTCAGTCATTTTCCAGGTTGAAACACAGCAGTGCATAAAAATTCTGCAGAATAACTCTCATTATTACAGGTTGCAAACATCTTTAAAAAAGGAACCAAAATGTGTTGAGAAATGACAACATTAAAATCAGAAGTCTGCAGTATTTTTAAAACAAACAAAAAAGCTACCCATATGAACCTTACACACATAGTCTGAACTCCACGGCAGGAACAGAGGAAAACAAAAAGGGAAGAGAAAAAAAGAAAACAATTGTCAGCAAATCAGTTTGTTCATGATTTACTGAGAGCTTGTAAAGGAGCACTGTCTGCTCAGGGAGCCCAGGTTCAACCATACTTGTTCAAACGTACTGTGGGGAAACAACTTGCTACCCTTCCTCAGTGCCCCTTCCTCTCATCCTATTTGAGTGCAAAAATGGAGGAAGCATCAAGCTTTTCGTTATCCTATACTATAAATAAGCTGGCATTGAAAACACTCCATTCAATAGAGTTGAGGACAGTACCATCAGAGCAACCTCTCAGACATCTCTCTTCTACCCTATCTGGCATTCTTCAGATGCATATGAAGAACTCATATGCTCTTTCAGCCTCCCCCATCTCACTACACCCATATTTTCAATTACATTTAGTTTGTAAATCAACTTCTGGCAAAGCTAATGAGAGAAAAGGAGAAAATTTTGTTTTACTGTCTTTCAGTTTGTTTTGGTAGACAGAAAAGTATTTCATATGGCAGATAGAACATTTTATATAGCTTAACTTACTCTGTGTAGTATTGTATCCTTATATCTCTATTCTTCGTGTTGCATGCACAACTTGGAATCACATGGATACATATTGAGCCCTGCTTTGTTCATGTCTACCGATTTTGCAGAGAAGGCCACTTTATCTTATGTAGGTTTGCAATTTCTTTAGGTTCATCCAAATTAGAAAACAGCTAAAAGGTATTACTTTAATGAAGAGCTTCCTATGACACAACATTGAGAGCTTCAGTAAGTACATTTTCTCAGTGACGGATAAAGGATGTTTTTCTCCATCTTTTCTCCTTTTGAAGGGATGAGTTGAACACAGAACTAAAACTAAAAGGTAGAAATGTTCTGCTCTTTTAGATGATTTGCCCACCTAATGTGATGCTTTTCCTGTGCTCTTATTCTTTTGTGGCAGAGATTTTGAAGCTTCTCCAGAGACTTATAGTCCTGCAGAAGCGACCTCTTCCTAGCTAAAGTGACATTAAATGTCCTGACCTTCAACTAGTAAATAAAAAAACCCTTCAGTTTATGTTACATACAGAGATAAAACTAGAACTTCAGTATTTCTAATTGTCCAGTTTTTGGGCTGACAAGAGAAGTCAGCAACCTTTGACCACCTTGCACTTCACCCCAAGGGTGTTTCCTGACGTCTTTGTAAGCACACACCATATAGCTGTTTCCTGTTTGTCTGGTACAATATTCACAGAGCAATTTATAAGGCTGAAAACTGCAAGTCAAAGAGAAGATGAGAAGAAAAAGGTAGCAATAGCAGGCTCTTAAAAACCTCCTACAAATCACTACAGCACTCAGGCAAGTCAGTGAAATTCTGAGTGTTTGAGTTCAAGAGCAACTCCCTATTTGACACAGGATAACGAGGTTGATCTGTAATTTTAATTTTAAAAGTACACAATTCAGGGCAAAGATATTTAAGCTTGACATATTTCCATTTGTCTTTAACTTTCAGAGATACCTAAACATACACTGATAATTTTTAGCTTAATTTATTGCTAGCTTAATTCCCCCCCCACCCCCCCCCACCTTTCGGAATTGATGATTGTTATCCTTGTATTTTCCAGATATTGGAATTTGCAAGGGTAGCAACTGAGTTTAGTGTTTAACTACAATAAGACTTTTTTCACCAAGCTGAAACCTAGAGCTTTATTTGGAACCTGCTGTAGAGAACTTGGTTTGCAGATCTGTTGGGCAAGCTACAAGCTAAAAAACCCAACAAAAATCACTACAACTAGGTGGAGGGATGAGGGTCATGGAATGCTGATTGCAGGTCAAATTAGAGCCAGGTTCTTTTATCATTTACAGAAAGAAAGATTACACTTTGCACATTTATCTTGGAGAACTTTGTTTTTCTGATGCCTTTGCCCTGAGAGAACAAAGCTTTATTAAGCTGTAGTTGAACACAATGTTTGAGATGTTAGTCCAGTGTCCCTACTCCATATATTGCCTGCCAGCATGAGGTCCTTCAAAGGAAAACCCATTCACATATGGCATTTCTGAGCAGCACAAAGATGGAGCTTTTTGCAAGTCTTCACAGGGTGGTTTGGTGGTTTTTTTTTTTTTTTTAATGAAGGACACTAGAAGTTTAAAAAATCTAAACCATGCTACATCAGTGAAGATCTTCACATATCATTTACTTCAAATAGCTCCATGACTATGTAGAAACACTGAAAAAAGCTTTCATAGAAGTTAATAACATTAAAAGAATGCACACCAAAAGCAGGCAGCAGTTACAGAATATTATTAAAAAGCTTAACTTCTTTTCTGTAGACTGAGCTACATTTTTGCTGTGAAACAACTATTATTTAGGGATGATTGTTATTAAAATTATGCTTTTAACAGGTCTTCCAGTTTTCTAGAATGTAAAAGGAGCATTCACAGGGCTGGGGGAAGAAAGCAGTACAATCCAGCTTTCAGAGTTACACAGTTCATCCTGTTTGGGTTCCACAAGAACCAAAACTCCAGGGGAAATGGAGGAAGAGATAACTTCATATTCAGTTTTTATCTTCATGTTCCTATTCTTTCTTTACTCCAGGAACTGTCCTAGGGCCCACAGCAGTGATTGCATCTGCACTGCAAAATATGATAGCCCAAGAGAGGGTTTTCTGGAAGTTTACAGAAGTCTGGCTCTTGATAAACATATTTGAATAGAGGATTTCAGAATATCAGCTAGTCATTATTAAAGAAAAGCATTTGACTATATGTAGAGAGAGGTAAAATATCACACTTTTACAAACTCTTGTCATCAAATGATTGAACACCTAATTGTTCAGTAGTTTTCTGACATTCACATAGTATTTTTTGCCTTTTGTTATTGCGGAATATTAACCATGTTCCCCAAAAATGGATTTACTAGCCTATGATACATCAGAAATCTGAGTACTGCAACTCCCCTATAGCAAGAGAATGCAAAACAACAATCAATATTTTCCTTTTTTACAGACATGCCCTTGCAACCTTCAAAACTTTCCAACTCTTTCACATTTCTATATTTGGGTCAAGACCTTAGAACACACCATCTTCTTTCAAACTCTGGTTATTCCAAAGACAAAAATGGGAACCTGTAAGAAACAAAGAAGCCACAGAAGACAAGTCTTCTCATGTAAAATGGCAAGGGACTGAGACTGCCTGGGAAGTCCCCACAGCCCAGAGGAGGCAGAAAAGAACCATATAACCTGAGACATCAGAGATCCATGTGGCATTCCTCTTTCCATCATATTTTTGTCCCCTACATCAATACCAACCATGTAGATGGGAGTGGACAGGCAATAATTGTGTATGATTAATTGAAATCAACTGTTTCTATCAACATCATGTAAAAATAGTTCATTATTTTTGCTGCAGTGCATTTGTTATCCACAGTTCTCCTTATCTACTCTGTTCTCAATACAAAGCTCTGTGTGTCTCAGGAGAACACAGATCTCAAAATTACTGCCCTTATTTAGCAGATTTGAAGAAGATTTTGCATATGAAGTGTAGGTAAAAAAATCCCATGAAATCATATAATCTGCTATATCATAACCACTTTTGTTGAAATTAAGAACTTTCTTAGAGCACAGTGTGCTGAAATCGAGTCCCTTCCCTCCCAACACTGCCCCAAAAGCAGTACAAGTCCTCCCTAATTCTTCTTCCTCTGCTTTTCTGCTGAAACATGAGATAGAGGAGACTTAAAAGGAACAATGTATTCTACATAAATCAGTATACCAAAAATTCACCTGTAATCTCATCTCAAATATGCACAGTCCCTTCCTGAAGCAGATGTTAAAATAAGCAGCACAGTTGTGTGTGTGCATCCATTTTTCTAATGAGATCTGACATAATAATTAGTGTGCAGCAACCTGGGGTAGTTTAATATACTTCCCTCCTTGTTTCTATCCAACTTTATAAAAGTTTCATTAATCTTTGCTACTAACAACAGCAAAGCAATAAAATGCCTATAAGAGAGCAAGTAACAGCACTTAACAACTTACACTCCTGTTTCAGTTCCACTATTAAATACAGGTTCTGACAATAATTAGCTGGGCAGTCTCACAGTTCAGGTAACCCAGCTATGCAAAAAATAATCTTTTATAGCTGGTGTGGACTAGGAATATCAGGTAAAGTTTTTGGGATAAATGGGATTTTGATGTGAAAGAGTAACACCACTGTCAGTATTCACTTTTTTTTTTTTTTTTAATGACTTGCTGCATCACTCACTGTTCTGGCCATAGAAACTTGAAATACTTGATCTTAGCATTGTAAATATAGAACCAGGGGATGACCAACCTAAGCAAAAGGCAGACACAGAATGAATGTGCAGGTTTGATGCAGCATTTGTGGTATGGGAACAGAAAAAAGAAAATGATCCTAAAGCCTCAAGGTGACAAAACCACAACATATACACATGGATGAATTAAAAATATCTGAAGAGTGGGGTCTAATATTTTTGTTCTCTTCATAGATGAAATTAAATATTTCTCCCATGAATTGGGATTTTTATATCTGACTTTCTATAGAAAACATTTACTTAAAATTAACACAAACCTCCATTATAACTTCACACACTTCATAATTTTTTACCCTGCATAAATATTTCTGCATAAACTTTGTATACTCAAGATAGGCAATCAGACCCATGATTAGAAGGGAAAAGAAAAAAAGAAGAAAAACTACTAAAAATTTCAGGTGAATGTCACTTTAAGCAGTTTTTACATAACAGTGGAGAACTACTTGCCATACTCAACCGTTTTTCCACCAAGAAGAAAATGATGCTGTGCTACAGAAAGTTCACTCCTTTTTGAGTTCATTACTCTTGCAGATTAGCTTTGTTGCCATCTCAGCAATATGATGTAGGTTAAACTCTAATAGCACAACTGAGAGGGGAGAATGGAGATGGTGCAGCAGAAGCAGCTCAGGACAAACTTCACATGCTGTCTTTGCTGCCAAGGTATCAAGAAATCACAGAGTGATAGTATCAATAGATATATACAGTATAAATATGCATACAGACCTGATGACTGTGGATAAATAATTTTAAACCCACTGTTCTCTGATAAATCGGGCAGCAGGACTTTACCCAAAAGTCTAGCGCCCAGTAAAATAACAGCAAGAGTCTCTTGCACATGGAACAACTCTTGAGTCAGCTCAGGTGACTCAGGCTCTGAGTGCAAACTTAAAACACAGACCTAAACAAGAGAGAAAACACCCACCCATTTACTTAGGAACAGCACTTTGTGAATCTTTGAAATCAAGAACTTAAATTTTTATTTTGTCTCTGCCCATGCTTTTCCCTCCCACCACATTCACAGAACATGATTTATTTCTTAGCAGGTCACAAAGAAAATAATCTTCAGAGTTCTGGTGCACAGAAACACTCTTTGTGGGCTTGTTCTGTTGACAGGACTTGCCTTCCTGAAATTAGTAGGTACTTACAACCAAGTCATTGTAATGTTATGCTATTTTAAATAGTGCTGTCAAATAAAGTTATGTTGCAAACTGCACGGGTTCTTGCTTCTGCCACCAATGTATTTTCCCACAGAATAGCTGGCTGTTCTGCTGGAATGCTCTACCAGAATGCCAACAATTGTGCTGTGAAGTGTCCCAAATCGATAGCCCTGTGTGCAATGTTTAAAACAAACCAAGAGCCATAAGCATGCTCTTTTACTTTTTAAAGCAATTTTGTTTACTTGCAATATTATGTTTTGAAATGGCTATTATGCTTAAAAGGAACCAAGTGCTCCAGTGATCTTTGCTAATAATGATAACACAGGCTTCATTCCCAATAAATCTTCAGAAAATCACAGGAGCACTAAAAGACAATTCTAGGCAGATTTTTTCATAAGTGTCCTTTTGTCATTTAATGTTTTCATATTCCAAATATAAAGTGTATTATACAACAGTATTTTAATCCTAGAGAATTTTTTATCTAAGTATTTTCATCACTTTATAAGGGAACATTTAATTGAAGATTGATGTCTACAAGAACTAAGATGAAAAACTACAAGCAAATGAATTCTACTTATTCTCAAAATATAGGCTGTAACACAAGGTCTCATTATGAGCACATTCCTCATCCCAGCAGGAACCCAATAGTTTATGCTAGTAAAGATCACAAACCCTACAAATTCTGTCACAGATACAGCAATGTTTTGCAAGGAAAAATAGTTCGGGAGATACTGCAGTAGATTTTAAAACACCCGATGTTAATGAAAATATTTTGGAGGAGAAAATGACCCTTGAACACAGGAAATCAAATATTATGTGCATTCTGGAGTATAATTACTCAAATCTGAAAAATTACTGGGGTGATTTTTTTGAGTAAACACTCCCAAATACCACCCTTAAGATACTCCAAGTGTCACTCTGATGTTTCTTAAGAAAACAGGAACTGATGATCTGCCAGATGACTTGAGCATGAGGCAAATAACCACCTTCCAACTAGAGTTTCAGTGTATAATTGCAGAGATAGCAGCTTTATTAAACACCAAATGCAACCAAAATGGACGTTCTAATTTGAGAGTTGCTTCTTAAGCATAGGGGGAAGTTAAAAGCAAGTCTGATCCATTATGTCCTCTTCTGAGCAAAAGAAACCATACCCTATCTTATTTTTGTCTGATAATATTCTCATATTCTGGGCAGAGGTGGCCTAAAATGCCCCTCAGGTGTGCAGAACTAAGAACCATTTTCAGAATGGGGTAACTGTTGCTTTAGCCTTCCCTTTCTGTAACATCTTTTGCAACCACACGCCTTCAGCCCTAACATAGTGCTGAGAATTTTCCATCAAGTTCCTCGACCTCTGCACACACAAGATTTAGAACACCTCCACCAAATGACTTTTCTGTGGCACTTCACTTTTGCTGAGTGAGAACAAAGTGCATTTCTACACACCAGTCCAGTTTGTGTGAGCAAACATTTCAACAAGAACTTTCAACTTGCATGGATTATGTATTATATATTATATCTATTATACTGCTTCAGCAATAAATACTGACTTGTTTTCTGCCTTCAGTTTTAAAAAAAAAAAAAAAAAAAATCTCCCTGACAGCCTCCCCATGGTGTGTCAGATCACCCTCCCTCCAAAAAACAAGATGCAGGGAGAATGAAGTGCTGCCCTGCACAAAGGACCCTCCCTGGGCTGCACAGGCTGTGTGTGTGGACAGATAGTGCCCGTAGATGCTGCACACCAGCGTTCCCCTGTGCTGAGCCAAGAGGCTGCCTGGTGGTTTTAATTAAAATGCAGTCAGCTGAAAGTCATTAATAGTGCCAGAGAAAGAAAAACAACCTTTACTCTGCTGGGCACGGGTAGTAAAGTTTGGGGGGTTTCACTTGCTGAGCTCCATCTGTGAAGGTGAGCTCGGAGAGGATTGCAGTTCTGTTTTGTGTCATCCAACCCTCAGCTCCACAAGCTGGTTTTATTACAAGATTACACCTTTTTTATTTTTTTCCCCTTAGAAATTAACATTATTTACTCTCCATAATAGAAGCATGCCTATAAAAATGTAAATTTGGAGCAGGGTATCTAAATAGGGCATGCTTAACTTCAGCACTCCAGGCAGGACTAATCTTGCACACCTCTGGTAATTTAAATTCTGACAGTGTAAGAAAACTGCAATTGATATTCTGCATAATGAAATTAGGCATCAGTATTCTGATGCAAGCTGGGAAAAAGGTAAAGGTACTCTAAATAAAAGGTTTATTTTTCAGGTCAGTCTTTTAATTCAGTGAAAATTCTCATTTATTCATTCGTTTAACCTACTGAGGAAGAAAGAAAAAAAAAATCATCTCACTCTTAAAAATGAGGTTTTAGCACTCTTGTTTGCCATGGATTTGCCTGGGGCAAAGGGCTGTCAGTGCACAGCTACAGCTCCCCTGATCACTGCAAGAAATATGTCTCTCAAAACTGAACACAAACTTGCTTTAATATTCAACACCCATGGAATCTACCTGGATTTCCACCTACATTTCCCTCTCCATTCACAATTATGTTGTACTTCACACTGTGACAATACAAAGATTATAATTAGCAGGTGTAAGACTTGTTTAAAATCCATACTGAAACAGAGAAATACATGTTAGTTCTTATACCATTCTCACAGTGTAAACCTTTTCAGTACCCCCAAAAAAAACCCCAAACTCTATTGGCTCAAGTTTTGTAAAACTGGGAACGATGGAGCCTTCAAAGCTGAGGGTTTCAACAGAAATCCAAACACACCTTAGGAAGAGACAGATTTGTGTCACATGCTCTCATTCTTTATCTAGGTGATGTGGCCACAGGACAAGAGCAATCTGTTCAAAGCCAGAAGAATCTTTTGGGATTGAAGAGCTCAAGTATTGTTTAGGAAATACAGATAGTGCCACGTGTGCTGCCAAATTTCTCTGGAACTGGGCAACATATTTAACCTCTGTGTGCTCTGGTTCTCCCTTAGCTGCAAGTGGAATGCTGCAGGTCATCAGTCTGCAAGTACAGTGGTGTCATAAATCAGGTCATAAATCTGAACCATCACATAGACAATGACAAGCACAATAGTAATAGGAAAGCAAGAAAAAATGATATAGTCAAAGAAATTTTAGAATAGATATCCTGAAGTCTGAAATGCCTAAATAAGGGTTTAATTTTTCTTAAACATAGATAGTACAAAAACAAACAACAAATCTGAGCACCTGAGGATAAGAATTGTTCTGGATTCAGTACTTGCATTTCATCACTACAGATATACGTGTCCTTCTGCACCTACACTTCTTTAGTTTCTCTCTTCTTCAAAATAAAGACACCCCACAGTCTCAAAGCCAACACCATCTTAGTTTGCCTTTCATTTCGGAAAGTCTCTTCTCCCTTCACTTTTTGAAGAAAGGAAAGATTCATTAGACTTTGCCTTATGTTAATGTAATTCCTATTCAAATTGTGGAGCCTATTTTATTAGCCTTGGTGAAGAATATTCTGCACTTCTTACAACCACAAAGATAAGGCTGCTTTGTAGAGCTGGCTAATATGCTATGATCCAACAATTCAATTAATTTGGAATGTGTCTTACTGATTAATAAATCCTTTTACAGAATTGGGCGTCTTATCTGCATTCGCAACCTAACACTAATGGCTTCCTTAATGCAGCAAGTTATGCAACACTGATGATCAAATATTTATGTTAGGATATTGTAAATTTAATTTTATTATTAAAAATTGATAATATTACCAAAGTTTTTTTCCTCATCTTCTAGTTTAGTTTTATAATTAAATTCTTCACATCTACAGGCTAAATGAACTGGATAAGAGAAGCAGATGAAGTTTAGTACATTCTGCCCCCAGAAATTGGGGCATTTTGTTAGAAAACAAGAACAGAATTGATGGGATGCTGATGGAACTGCTGTGCCCATAAAAACATACAGCATGTGATTTAAATACACCATTACTTTTGAGGGCACACTCCAAATATGCCTTTGTGCATAGAATGACTAAAATGCACACAATGACAGCAGTGCACCAGATTCTCACATCAGCATGGGCTACCATTCCTGCTGGTAGAAATGTTTTCAGAAGAGTTCCACATGAAGATCTCAAAGGGGTTGTGAAGCTCAACTCAAAACCTGAGAGGAATTTACTCCAGCAAAGAGGTTTCAAGTCCTTCTGCAAACCAAGCTCTTGCTTTGTATGAGACAAACCCCTATTTTTCAGTATTCTGGACGTTTAGCTCTGAATTAAAAAGAAAAGCAAACCTATATTCAAAGTAGCTTTGGGGCTGCTGTAACAAGTAGATTAAAAACAAACAAACAAAACAACAGAAAGGCCCATTGATTATTCTACCCCTCCAGTGGAAAAACAAGAAAACAATCCAGAATCTTTTTCCATGGAGCAATAGTTTCCTGGTGCTCATCAAGTGACACTTGTCCCAGAATTCTGTCTCCAGTGACACACAGCACATCTTAGTTTTGCTACGGTGTTAACAAAGATCAGCATGGGCGACTCATGCCCAGTTTCCAGATTCATTCCGCATACACAGTGAGGGCAAAGATTACAACCTTTAGGGACAGTTGTCCTTTGTTTTGGGTTTTTTTTAAATGCTTACTTCTTATCTTTTGCAGAGACACAGTTCACAACTGTGCCTTACCCTTCAATATTGCATTTATCCAAAAATCAACTTTTTATTTCAATTGCTGATCAGAGCCTGTCTCTTCCCTCCCATATTGCTGCTACAAGTATTAGAAGTAACTGTATTTTTTTCTAGTAAAAGTGCACATTGTTCATTTTAAACAGAAATACACTGTCAGATGTCAGCTACTTATTTCTGTTTCATTCAAACAGTACTTTGCAGTGGCAAAACACAAATAGCACTTCAAAAGACACATTTAAAATATATGGCCAAGCAAGGCATAAACCAAAGCCTCACAGAAGGACAAGATGTTTGTACCACTCCTGTATCCAAAATAGATGTTCCTCAATAGAATGTAGAAGATGAGATGAGCCACCACCAGGATTCCTCAATGGCTGTTTGGATTTCCTAGCACCATTCCACATGTCTGTACTTCCCAGGAATCATCTTCAGATGCCCCTGCTGACAGAGCTGCCAATTCTGGAATGAATTCCTCTGATTATGGAAATTTTATAAGTAATGAAAAACAAAATGTGTCTTTAGCAATGGCAGTCAAATTTAAAATGGTAAAGAACTCTCAAATTTGCATTACTTAGTCCCCAGTGTAGGCAAATCCACAGCACAAGGGAGGGCCTTAGGAAATAAATCCATACTCATTTCCTTTTAGTTATTTAAATCTTGAAGAGTTTTCAGTACTGCTACAAGTGAATAGTTATTCATCAGTGTAGAAAAAAATAACATCAAACAGAAATACTGCAAATGTTAAGAACATTCTATGAAAACCCTAATAGGAGTTAATAGCAGAAGCAATCTGGGATAGGAATGAATGTGTGAAATGTATTTTTAATCCAAATATTTGCTATGTCACATCCCTGCTGGAAGCATCTGGATATCCCCCCCCCCCCCCCCCCCCAAAAAAAAAAAAAAAGTGCTTTGTAAAAGTGTGTGATATTTATAAAAGAGTTATGTGTCCCTCAATATGGAATATAGTTTAGAACTAAATAATGGTTTATTGTGGTAACATCTTAAAAGCAACATATTTGTGATAAAACAGGAGACTGAAGTTTATGTTTAAAAATCACACCTACTCAAAGTTAAGTTTAAAACAAATCAAATACCTTCTGTTTGTTTGACACTGATTGGACAAATACTTGACCAATGACACTTCCCCCCAAAAAACCACACACAATATGCTTTACAAATATAAATTTAAATTTAATTATTTTATTTCATTCTTACTTAGAGAACTTATTTCAAGATGCACTTAATAAATGTACTGACATTAAAAAGGAGCAATTAGCATTGCCTTATGATTATATTCTTTGCATTAAATAACAGTAACCACAAGCAAACAGCTGAAATTCTTTACAGAGAGAGTAATTAGGCATTGGAATAGCTTGCCCAGAGAGGGGGTGGATTCACCGTCCCTGGAGGTTTTTAAGCTGAGACTGGATGTGGCACTCAGTGCCATGGTCTGGTAATCGCAGTGGTGTTGGACTTGATGGTCTTGGAGGTCTTTTCCAACCCAATTGATTCTATGATAAAGCAGAGCACTGCAGTCAAAGTTACAAAAGGACCCTTCCATCATTCTGAGATTCTGGTGCTGTCATCTCATTACCCCAAACCCAGAATTAGTACTCCAAAAAGATGTTGCACAACATCTTTCCCTCACCTAAGTCTCCAGTTCAATGCACTCAGACCCAGCTTGGCACACATTCATAGTCTGCATCCAGCATGGAGCGTGTGGAACACCACCCAGTTTTACACACCATACAAACTGAGTGCTGCCTTTGCTTGCTTTAGAAGGCCCTCCTAAGCATGAGTTCAGCAAGGTTGTTTATCACACCCAACAGCACTTTTGAATATAATAGTTATCCCCCTTTACAACCAAGCAGCAGTGTACAGAACAATAGTTTTCCCACTGTTCCCTAGGAAGCTCACCATGCTGCACAAAAGCAGTGGGGGAAAAGGAAAAAAAATAGAGGAAGGAACATCCAGAGGTCATCTACTCCCATATTGTCTACCCAGTGGATATGAAAGCAAACACAGAAGAGGGTGCCTGGAGTTTCTCTCAGCTCATCCCTGGGGATGGGCATCCAGCTGCCTCCTTTGGGGTCTGACAGGGAAAACCTATTGTCCCATTAAAATGCCCCTGTCACGGGCTGTGAGCACTGCCACTTTCCTGCTGCAGTTGGGTCCTCTGAGCCTTCTCCTCTCCAGGAAGGGGAGCTGAAAAAGCCCCTCTCCCACTGCTAGCTGCTCCTTGCCCATCATACCCTGCAGCCCCTTTCCTTGGTGCCTTTCACCTGCACTAGTTGTCTCTAACTTGTTTCACAGATTTTCCAGTAAAGCAAAAATTCCCCTTAACAATCCGTAAGTAGAATCATCCTCTTCAAAAAAAGCTTAAAAGGTAGTTCATCATTCCAGTATCTAAGAAAGCTACTAAAGGAAGCTCTAAATGAAGTGTAGAGGAAAATGGCAAATGATTAATTATTTTCTGTTAATAGTTTCTATTAGACAATGTAATATTGTACTATCAGATAGGAAGGGAACGGTCCCTTGCACATTTTGCTCAAGCCTGCCAGAGTTCAAGAAGCCTTTGGACAAAGTTCTCAGGCACATGGTGTGGTTCCTGGCATGTCCTGTGCAGGGCCAGGAGGTGGATTTCGACCATCCTTGTGGGTCCCTTCTGACTCAGGATATTCCACAATTCTATGCCTGAACAGATCCCCAGAGAACTGCCAGGCACAGTTTGCAGAGTTAAAAATCAAGCCTTTCCACAAGCCCTTTTTAATATGCAGTTTGCACATAGTGACCCTCTTGTGGAGGCTGAGAGGCTCCAAAATAGCTGCAAGTTATTCCAATAAACATACTCAAGAATGTTTAATTTACTGATGCTCATGTCTCCTATGCTTCCATTATCTCTCAGGGACTTCACCAAAGACCATGCTCGTCTCTCCAGTTAATATTAAACACCCATTCACAGCTGATGTTTTGTGATAACCAAGAATAAAAATCCTTTTCTCTCATCAATTGTGCAATATCCATAACAACCTGTGTCTATATCCCATTACATTGCACCAGGGGAGAGCAGGGGCTCCTGCTCAGAGTCACCGAGCATCCCTTTTGCCCTGTGCTGCACCCCCCAGGGGATGCACTCGAGCGCATCGCTGCTCATCCTCCACACATCAAGAGTAAGAAGAAAATACTATCTGTGACTGCAATCTCCCTTTCCGTGCTGGTTCTGCACAGTGAGCAGGGAGGGAAGGCTCTCCTCGGAGCCGTGCTAAGGGCATGGTATGAATAGGAAATACACACAGAAAATGCAATTAAACAACAGAAGACACTGGTTAAAAAGGCACTAATCTCAAATTATGTGTGTTGGAAGATGACTTTTCTTTTTGAAGTTTCATCATGAGAAATTTAAAAATGCAAATACCATGAAACAAATGAAGTGGAATTAAAAGTATATCCAAGAGAAATTGTAGGTGGTGCTTTTTCCTCCTTAATACCTATCTAGGGCTTCTATTATCAAGCAATTACTGATATTAGCAATGAATCAATTTTCCAGTTCCTTGGGATAATAAACTCTCAAGCTGAGACTTTACTTCAGACTGTAATTTTTTTTCACGCTAATGTTAATACAGAATAACTTTTTAACATTATTTTACCAATGAACTCCAGTTAAAATGCTCACATTACGGTGTCTAACAGTGAAAAGCCCTCCTTAGAGGCCACAAAATTCAGAGGAAGAAAATAATCACAAGTAAAATATTTAAGTAGGATTTGTCATTCCTTTACAGTTATTGCACCACTGAATATTGATTAAAGATGCCATTTTGTTTTAAAAATTTAGTTTTTCTGAAATGTGCATAATATTGCTAGTAATTGAAGTGTAATTAGTGCAGAAGCAACATGCTCATACAGAACTTTGTTTCTTTATATTGTGACTTTTCTAAAGAACCTTCATTTAACTGAGATACTTGAACATTTACAATCAAAACATCTAAGAAATAATTAACATTGTGCTATCTTAAAGATCGCTTTTCATTTTAATTATTTTATAGAAAAATACTTAAAATCAAAGTTTATAGTCAAGTAAGTCAGAAGGAAGGCTATTGCTACTGTTTTAAAAAGTTCTTCAAAATCCTTCTCCTTTTATGATACAGTCCACTATTTTCCTACTCGTAGATTTTTTTAAGCTCTTTTGAATATTAGGTGACATAACTATTAAAATCTTTTGCCATAATTAAAAAGCCAAGGTATTTAGCAATATATGTAGTATATACAGCAGTATATGTTAGCTCATTTGGGAGAAAAAGTTTTAATATAATGTGACAACACAAAGCAAATTTCGTATTTTAAAGACAGCCAGAAAACTAAACCCCACATATTACTCTAAAAGACCAAAAAAAAAAAAAAAAAAAAAATTTAACACGTTTGACCTTTGAGTTACCTTTTCTCTCCAAGAAATCCTTGAGAATGCAATTTAGGGAGGTTTGAAGCAATAGACAAATGCAGCTGTCTTGAATAGTTAGCCATTCTTTCAACTTTTTCATTTTCTATGTTAACATTTCTCTTTTAACAAGTGGACCTCCCTAAAAACAGCCCCATTACCAGCCTTTGAACCAACATTCTGGTGCTGAAGAGTCCCGGGAGTTCGGACAGGGCCGAAATAAAGAGCAACCACCTGTTGTACCTGAGCCCACATTTGTGCTTTCAGCTGTTGCTTTAATGACACAAAGTCCTAAGTGAGCCATTCTAAACTAACTCCTTGCAACACCACCTCTAACCCTGGCACAGTGTAGCATAAGCATCCCTAGAATATAAAGGATGCTCTGATATTGGCTTACTGGGAGCAAGGATTGATGTTTTGGGCCCCTCTTGCCTAGTTTATTGTTTTTTCCAAAGAAGCTCAGCAGTTCTTCAGGTATCTTTAGAAATCATTGTGCATATTTTACTGGTAATTATAAGCATTAAACAGGTAGACCAAATCAAGTGATTAATGAGCAATATGACAAAAACCCACACAAAAGGCTTTGAATCCCTTAAGGAAACACATATCTTCTAAGCCACACAGCTGCACTGATATTCTAAATATTGATCATTTGCAGACAAAACAACAGAAAAGCAAATTGAAGTTTATTGGGTGGTAAGGAACTGACATTCTGAATCAATGAATCACTCTGTTATATTTAATCCCAATTGATTGGAGTAGTTCAGTACATCTTCCAAGCTTGTCTTTATGTCATACCATAAAGTGTAAGGCAAATGGAAATTTATTAAGCTATGAATCCTTTATTACTTAAATTCAATAAGCTCTAAATGGCTCATCCATAAATGGCAGCTCAAGTTCTCCATGTTTAAATTTTTTAAATACAATAAAAGGCTTTAGTAGCATTGACACAGGGGTCTGGTGGCAGTGGGATGTACTGCAGTCAATGGGACTGATCCTTAAACCGCAGCCTGGAGCCAAGGGGAGAGTGGTCAGGCCACAGGGAGCATGGGGAGAACTCAGCAGAGACTCAGCACTGAGCTCCTGAAGACAAAGTGCTGGACACAGAGAGAACAAAACCCTCCCAGCAGGATTAAGATCTGTGAGATATGGGTAAAGATGACATTATATATTGTTTCTGTTGAGGCAGGAACTAATCACTGGTGAGTCCATTGTTCCATAGACCCAAAGGGCACAGTGTCCAGACTGCACCATTAGAAAATGACCTAACCAGAACATCAAATCACCTGTGTTGCAATTCCGTGTACTTCCCACCCCCTCCCAACACAACCAATGTCCAGCAACCCAGGCAAACCTGAGCAGCAGCTCAGAGCGTAATAAAATGTGTAATAAGGATGCCTTCTGTCATCCAGATCAATTCTCACAGGTAGTGTTGTCCTAATGACGAACAGCAGATGCTGCTACTGCTGCCACCAGTTTTGTCTCCTCCTCTAGCAATCTTGGCAACAGAGGCTGGAGCCTCAGGAAGTCACAGGTACCAGAGCATGGAAGATCACTAAAATGTGATGAGGTTTGGTGCCTAATGCCTGCCAGCTGCTTCAGGAATCCTCATCCCAACCATTAACCATTGGAGAGGGGAAAGCCTTAGTATTAGACAGGGTAGCTGGAGCTGCTGAGAAATACACAACACAGCAGCTCTTCAAGAGGTAGTAGGAAGAGACCATCAAACATTTCCATTCCACATTAACAGCTGCAGACAAACAAGTGCCATTGTTATTTAGCTCCTGGACTAAGAGAAGATTTAGCTCTCAAATGCAAATACAGAAACACAACAAGTCAGTTTTAAAACTAATTGCCTTTTGCGATCCAGCTCTAAATCAGCTTTCATATTCAGAATGTCTAAACAATATTGATGCCCAATGTGGAGTAAGTTAATATTTGGAAACACGGCTGGTGTGATTCTGTAAAAAGTATTCTAGACAGCATATTTGGATACAAAATAAAACTAACACACAAAAAAAAAAAAAAAACCCCAACCCAACACAAATAAGAACCCAAAGCACCGCGTTATCTTGGAAACGTATCAGAGCTGACTCCATTGGAACAGCAGAGCAAACATCCACAGCAGAGGCCAGGGTGGAGGTGGGCATTCTTCCCAAGGTCAGTTTCCCCCCCCGCTTTCTTTTGTGCAGTGTTCAGAGTTGGTCCAGAAAAATCACAGGAAAGCTATAGGAAATATTATTTTATGGCCCTTATTTGGTGGTCTCAGCAACTTTGCAGTGGGCAGAAGGACTCCTGCGTGGCATCACCTGCACGGCCCTTCTGGGCCATGCCTTCTGGTTTCTCACACCACAAGAGTTTGCTATACAGTGATTGAGAGACAAAGATGAGGGAATTGACACAAAACACAGGCATTTAAACCCTGGTATGTACTAAATGGCAAATAAAGACCTGATTCCTTTCTACTGCATGGGGGCACATCACTGCACCAATACTGAGTGTGTGTTTGTCAGCAAAAAAAAATGTGAACTCCTGACTGGAAAGACTCCCTTTTCAACTGAATGCTGAGTCAATTTTCACCGTGGGAAACATCTAGGAAGTTATTTATTTTCTTATTAGTCAGAGATTAAATCCATGTGCTGAGGTACATTTGAAATACAAGTTATCATGCTTCTGTAATAGGATGCAGCTCTCCAAACTTCTAGATGAAATAACACATCCTCATACCAATGACTTAAATGCAAATTTTGGCAGAACTCCAATAGCATGAAAATTTACCCCAAAATGTGCTTTTTAGATTGGAGTTGTTAAACTTCATATAAATATGCTCAAAATGGAAAATGTGGAATTCTAGTCCAGAAAGTCCACCAAGTTTTTGGGTAATTTCAAGTTTTCTTCAAGGGATTCAGAAGCTGTTGCCTATTTTACCAACAAAACCAGTTGTCTCTGATTATTACGGCAGTGAATCCCAGAGCCAAGTAATTATTCTGTCATTTAACAAACATATGAGGAAGGAAACTGAAGTAAAATAAGACATTTTCTTTTTATAAGCAAAATGAAAAAATATATACATGCACAGACTTGTCAAGTGACACAAGAATATTCCATTCACTCTGAAATGAACGGTGCACTAAAACAGCCCATACTATCCTTCCCTTCACATTTTGGAATATGGAGCCTTTTCAAATTCTATATACTTAAAAAAAAAAAAAAGACTTGCTAGAACATATGAAAGAAAAATAATTTAACAAGAAGATAATAAGAGCAGTTTAGTGGAAAGGATATTTATTATAGTACTATTGGGAATCTAATAGTGCTCATTATTCAGTACAGAGTCCCCTTGAACCTTACAAGTCTTCAAAACTTACAGAATTTGGAAGGTTTCATGCCCCACCCACCTACTTTATGCTTTTGCTTTAACCTGAGGGTTTGTCAAACTCAAGTGGGCTTCATACATAACAATAATAAATGGTTATTCATATTTCAAACAAAATATGTTGCTATAAAAAATACTTCGGTGTTATTCACTGAGATGCTGGATGTCAGTGTAACACAGTAAGATAAATACTGTGCTGTGTCCAGAAGATAAATACATTCCAGATGGACAATGTTTCCCAACTTTATTTTTAAATTTATTCTTTTTTATGAAAGAAATAAGCAATGAGCATACCCACATGAATAAATATGCTGGGGTTGAGATATCTTTCCATCTTCTACTTATTGAACCCCACTAATGCTCAAATAAATCCAAGCTTTCTCTTCTCTTTCTGCACAGTCCCAGCACCAGCCTTTTATTACTCAGGTACAAGAACCTGGACACTGTTTCAGCTTTAACTCCTCAATCCTCATATCCATTCTGGTTATAAACATATCTCATTTTGCTGTCTTAATTTCTAACTTTGATTTGTGTGTGTGTTCTCTTTTTAGCATCTTTTTATCTGCTTAATTTGTAAACAATAGGATAATCCTCTTTCTTGTCTCATAAAACACAAAACACATTGAGACCTGATCTGGGATTAGCACCTTGTCATTTTACCCTACAATTGTGTAAGAAGTGGTTTGTTTGGTGCTTTTTTTAGTGTTTTCAAGTTTCACACACAAAACATATCCTACAATTGCCAGGACATTACCAGAAGGAACTTTATGCATTAAAATAAGGAGAGAAAAAGGACAATAAAAAATCTTAACTGACAAAAGTTACTTTCATAACATATTGTTCAATTCAAACCTGCTTATTTAAGGATGGCACTGAAAAAACTAAATTAGAAGAACATGAAGAATAATTTTAATTTGAAAAAGCCATTTCCAGGATGGAAACTTATGTTAATAGGCAGAATCACTTAAATATTTAAAACATATGAATGCAAAGAGGTTTTTGCTACATATTTCTGGAAACTTTTCATTATGTGAAAATACTAATTGCTTGGTCTTTTAATCCTTTATAGAATTTTAAGATGCTTGGTAGCTCAACTATCTGAATTTCCCACAGGTCATAAATTCTACTTTTTAAACATCACTACAGGCAGACTTCAAGACTAGAATGAAATTTAGATTATTTGCATCATTTCCTGTCAATAATCCACCTATTACTTATTCACTTGAGCTACCCAAGCATTATAATGAGACATTAAAAAGTTTTACATTAATTACTATGCATTATTTTTCAGTTGCCACTATGACAAATAACTGTATCTTCACCCCATCAGAACTTTTTAATCAATAAATCACAAGAGTCTTTGCAAAGAGGGGAAGAATCAGCTTGTTCAAGCACCATTCACAAACAGGGCTGGGTTTCCCAGTTTCCCCATCTGGGCTTCTTTGGGGTGGTGGGAAGGCAGCTGGTAATGGGCTTTCAAAACCCAAAACATTTACTACTCCAGCATGACAAAACTTGCAAGTATTCTACAAGTTCAGACAGTTTTCAGAAAGCAAAAGAACTGACATGAAATGCTCTGATGAAGCTGATTTCGTTAGTGCTTTTCTTCATGTATAAACGATTAAACCCATGATATTTTATTCTGATGTGAAAGACTTAGAATTCTTCCTGGTATGTAAATACTGTTTGCCATCTCTCATCAAGAAGCATCTCAGCCCTGTGTTGTAGGTGGAATAAGATACTCAGAGATCTTTACAGAGTAAAAGCAGAGACTGGAGAAGGCAGAAACATGTTTTTTTCCCACTTCTGCCAGGCTGCATCGGCTCCAATTCCATAAATGGATGCTTTTCAGGTTGCATTTTCCCATTAGCAGAACACATCCATGTATCCATAAGAACTCACAGCACACTTATTTAAGCTCATTAAAAGAAAGGCTGCCCTACATTTATTATCTTGTCTACACAGCACTGAGAATTCTCCTTGAGCAGCCACACTGGGAACTCCTCGTGCTCTGAACAGAAGCTTCTCAGGAGCCTTCAAGGCAACCCAACACCATCTCAAGTCTTACACACACAAAAAACTGAGCATTTCTACTCCTTCCCTTAAAAAAGGCAAACACTTTACCTCGGTTACACTGTACAGAGGATATTTTAACAACAGACTTGTTATAATGTACTCATTCTCAATGAAAAAATGGGCACATAGCAGAATTTTTTGAGGGGCAAAAGAGGTGTACAGAGGTGCTTTTAGCACCCTTTTTCTGTCTATTAAAATCTACCAGTGTTGTCTGGCACAAGGAGGTTGAGAAGTTGCACCTATACAATTGAAAATGCAGGAAGAACCAGATAGTGCAGTGTGGTTCAAACAACAAGATCTCCTTTGCTTACAGAATAAAGAGGTAGGATAAGGTAGAGTACAGAGGGCTGGAACTGCACACAGCCTTCTGTGCTGAAGAGAGCAGAGCCAATATAAACAGCACAAAGAGAGCTGGAATGATTCTGCTCACGTTTTTACTCCAGCTAAAAGCCATTTGACAATAGTTAAGGGAAGGAGTGTGGCTGGGAAAAGCAACTTACACAGGCAGAATTGTCAGGGGGCACCAATTAAAGAGGGGCATTAACATCATTTCAGGAACTTCAGCAGCAGAGGTATAAGCCTGCTTGTATTCACACAAGGCAGATCAATTATTCCTACCTGAACTTCATACAGTCTACCAGCCAAAGCAAGGACTTCAAAGCAAAGCCAAGCTTCAGGAATTCAGCCTCTCACATCAAAAAAGGTTAGCTCTCAGTTATTAAGTGGCTGAGAAAAATATCTCCTCTGTGAATGCAGCACAGTAGTATCATGCCAGAACTAGACTGTAAACTCCATGAAGCAAGGACTGATACTTACCAGGAGTTCATTTAGGATGACTCCAGACTCTTATCTACTGAACTACAGTGTACAGCCACTACTACAATCTTAATAAAAACAATAGGACAGGAAGGATTTATAAGAGGTGCTAATATATCTTCATAAGACATAAACCCACATAAACTCTGAAGGCACCTGACCTTCAGCCAGACTTAACAGCAAAGTGCTCAAGTGACTCATAAACAGACCACGTAGCTAAACTCAGATCAAAATTCACATAAGCATCTTGAAAAACAGAGAGTAGAAAGCTACTTTCTCACTCAGAAAAGTTAAACCACAGAGCCCTACGTATGAGAAAAACACCTACAAACACACTTCATTTACAACACTCATTGGACTTACCCAGATTTAAGAAATTGTCCAAGAATAGAAGTCCAGCCTTGCTTCTTATAAAAACTATGTTCTAAATCCACACCTAACTCTGTAAAAAAAAACGTATCCCTGAGTTCAACATGCTTCTTCACTCCCCTTTGTCCCTTTATTTCTGTCCTTGCAGAAGGGCCAGCTGAAAGCAATGTTCCTGATAGGGCAGCAAATCACACCTGCAAACTGGGGAGGTATGACTGCAGCTGTGCCCCTGCGACTAAAACCCTGCATTTCTTACTCTGCAATCTCAGTTTTCAGGAGACATACAGGAACTGCAGATCCTTCAGGATTTTTCCTTTTTATGTGGGAAACTGGCCCTTTCTATGTGCTTTTGTCTCCTTGCCATAGTACAATTGCCATGTTGCTAAAACATGAATGAATTTGTTGAAATCCTGACAAAATCTGTACTTTTTTTTTTCCATCAACCAAGCTTTGAAGACTTATTTGTACCAAGGCTGTGCTGGATAACAGGCCCCTCATGAGCTACAGGACTGGCCAAATAATGGAAATAAGAATGCAAAACAACAATTATTCTGTAGATTCGTAAACCTACAGCTCTGGAAAATATTGAAAGACACATGAGCAAGTGTATGAAGTCCCAGCAGGTCAGACAGGAAAAGTGCATGTTTGACCTGTGACAGCAATTAGAAACTCATCTAGGTGCTTAGAGGATGAGCTGTATTTCCAATATTGTATTAGAAAACAAGGAATTTTCAGGGCTCACTGGTAGTAGTATTCAGATTAGACCTACCCAAATTAATTCAAATGAATATTGCTGCATGAAGTGAAGAAAGCTGAAAGGAAAATGAAGAGAGGTGAAAAAACAGAATCAAGAAGTTCTGCAAATGAATCTCAGCTTATCTGGTTTGCTCAGGTATACACTGAGAATGCAAAGCCTGCTCCTTTTTTCCTCCTGAGTGAAGCCTTAAAGGATGGCATTACTCTGTCATGATTCAGCAACATGAATAAATTCTACTGATCAGGGGTGACTTAAAAACATCAGTCACACAGAACTTCCTTCTGGTTGCTTTGGTTGTTACATTTTTGGGGACCCCCTGGACAACTTCATGTCAGATTTTCAGGCAGGAATGAAAAATATTTCACAAGACAGTAAGAATCATCAGCACAGGTTAAACCAACAACATTGAAGTTCTGTGAGAAAGATGTTCTTGAAGCTGGTAGGCAAGTGCTGCTTCCTTCCTGGGAAAGCACTGAGAAACACAGGTAGGGAGAGGGCAGCAGGACAACAAATCCACACTTCATTGTCAAAGATTCTGATGCCACAAAGAGCGATCCTGGAGCTAATTCTGGTCTCAAGGAGCCTGACAAACACTGAGGACAGGTATTTGTGGCAGCAATTTGCCTTTACAGCAGTGATTCCCAAATTGTGTCTGCAGGGCCACCCCTGAATCACAAGGCCACAGCATTTGTTGAATGGAAGCACTTGGACACTCTCTGGATTCCCAGGGTGTCTGCAAGTCCAGGCTGAGGCCCCTCTCCCTTGGTTCCTTTACCTACTTGACCCAGAAGGCAAATCAGTCTGGCAACCCCAAATTTCACATTCACACAGAAAACTGGAGCATATTGACCTGATGGAGGGTCTTTTGTGATGGAGCCAACACACAACCGGATGGTACCATGTCGTGGTGAATTTGTGGTAGAGGGAGCTCAAAGCCTGTTGGTTCATGGTTAATTTGAGATATTTTCTTTGGTTATCTATATACGTACATAAAATAAACCCAAGCATTATTAGGTCTTTGTTTTACCTTTAAAGCTTGCAGGATCTATGATGTTTAACCTAAAGAATACCATTAGCTACTAGAAGAGGGCAAGGATCACTCTTGTTAAATTGTTTTGATAATGATTTGAAATAAAAATCTGTAGGAGTAATAGTGAAGCAATGAAGCCAAGCATGTTGGCAAAGCTGATCAGCAAGATGAATTATTTAATATTTTACTAATAAGGAAAATAGATGGAATAAATAACAAGAGAAGTAAAATAGAAAGCTCTGTCTAAACATCATATGAATTTTTATAGAAACTATATTGTCTTATATAATTTTCTCCCTATTTTTTTTTTAATAGAGAGAGGGAAGAAAAGAGAGAAAGAAAAGTTGGGATACTAGTAACATGACTGCCATCTGAAGAGTTATTGTATAATTAAAATTCATTTCCTAGCATGAAATTTTGGAATTAGCAACACTGTGAGCACCAGGGAAATGTATATCATTCACAGTATGAATAAGAAAAGTCTATTCATTATTTCATACATATGGTATGCTAACTGCTCTAAATTATACATTAGGAAGCTTCATTGCATATCTGTTAATCCTTGGGAAAAAAAGCACTAAGAAATTAGGTTTGTATCAGGAATATGGAGGTTCCCTGTACTCTAGGTACAGGGTCAGTGTAGGCTAGCAAATGTTTCAAAGAGATATAGTTTTCACATTTCAGTTCTGAAAAAAAAATAATCCAGGGAGGTTCCTAAGAGAGAGTATTTTGAGAAAACTTGGGATGAATAATGCTGAAAGATCACGGGCTCCTCTTTGTATGCCAGCTCCTTTTTAATATACTTTGCATATCTGCCTTTATAAGAAATCCTGACATTTGTTTAACAAGTGACATCTTTCTGAGGCCTGAGAAAATACTGGAATTGAATAGGAGTTCTAAAGATCCAGTAATTCAGTGACTAACAATAAGCTTTGCAGTTCTGAACAGTAAAGGAGGATGGCGAGTTATCAATTCTCTTAGTTTAAGGAAAAATATGATTTCCCTGCATGAAAGTAATTCACTTCCCAGGCTCCACATGCCTCCCTTTACTAAGAAAAATCATATTTATAAGTGCAGTCAATGGCAGTGATTTCAATACTCCTTCCTACACTGATGAATAACAAAATTAATGCAGGGTCATGCTATGAATTCAGAACTACTTCAAGGCTTTATTAAGTTTATTACCAAATACCTCCAGCCAAGTGATACATGTTTTTCATCTCTGAATTGGCAAAAGAATAAGTAAGAAAATATTTAATGTGGATATCAGTTCAGGCAGTGCTGTTCAGCAGTGTCTGCTGCCTACAGTCATCCAACACCTTGTTTTCACTCTTCAAAATAGTTTGTCTTCCTAGAGAGGGAATACAAGACAAATCAGTTTTCCTGCAATGCCAATCGAAGATGGTAGACCATAAGGCAAGTGCCAGGGATGCCCCAGTGTTTGCATGTTGAGATAATTGTGCAAGTTATAAAACATGCATGAAGTAGTGGTAAAACACCTCTTTGGTCAGTGAGAACCAGAACTTTGTCACAGGAGCTCTTCCTGCAGCATTAAATTCGTACACCTGATAACAGCCTGCCTGCCCCACTGGAAAATGAAGTGCCCCCAACCATTTCTGTTCAGTTACTTGTTTCTTTTCTTCATAATTTACATTCAAATCAGACAGAAGTTTTAACTAACAACATCACCTCTTCCACTGACAATCTGAGCTGTATCTTCATTGCTAGTGATTAAATTAGCAAGTCAAACAAGGTAACTGTGGGAGGAGGAAACAGAGCCATTTTTGCTGCACCTTCTTAACTGATTGTGCTGATGGCGACATTTCGTTTTTAAATCACTGTTGTATCTGCCCAAACAATCCATTTGACATCATTTTCACAAATAAATTATTTCACTCTCTGAATTTTTTCATAGAGCCTAAACTGAAAGAGGGTAATTGAGGGGGAATTTCCAGACACTGGCACTTTGCCTGTACTTTACAAACCTAAGGTGTCCTGTGTTTATTAAGACGGACAAAACATTCCCTACTTGTTCAGCCAAAGTTGTTGGCAAAACAGAGATGTTTATTTTAACAACCTTAAACCCAAGGACAATCCAAAGAAAAGGAGCAGGAGAACAAGCTACTTCATAGAGCATTAAAAAAATCCATCATACTGACAGAGCTCTCTTCTTCAAGGAACCAAGAAAAAAATCCAACCCAAGATACAGAAGACAACCCTACTCCCAAATATCTGCATCACTTAGAACTGGGCAATAGAATAGATTTTGTGTTTACTTGAATACTCATTTCATTCACTCATTTGTTCATGTCTTCGCTGGATTTTAAAAATTATCTGGTTTGCTTTGAGAAAAAGCAGTGGCCAGACTATGTACTCTTATCTTGACTGAAACTATTGTTACCATTTGTTTTAAGCCACTTTATGTCTTTGCTTTTGCTTTCCAGTGAGAAACTTCCTCATTTTCTTAGGCAGTCACAAGCGAAGCATAATCAAACAAGTCATGGCTAACAAAGAAAATGTTTCAAAGCAACTGTAGCTTCTTGGAGTTGAATGCAGACATTTATTTATTTATTTGTTTGATTAGATTTTTTTGGCAGATGTTTTAGCAGGGCCTGTTTTTAAAGGACAAGGGCTAATGGTTTTAAACTAGAAGAAGGTGGATGTAAATATAGGCTCGGTCTGAAGAAGAAATTTTTTACACTGAGGGTGTTGAAACCCTGGAGGAAGTTGCCAAGAGAGGTTGTTGATGCCCCATCCCTAGAAACATCCAAGCTCAGGTTGGATGGGGCTCTGACCAACCTGATCAAGTTGAAGATGTCTGTGTATTGCAGCCCTAGGGGCTGAACTACTTGACCTTTACAGGTCCCCTCCTACCCAAATGATTCCGCCATTCTACAAGTCTTTACTCTTTAAATTCTCCTACTACTCATATCCTTGGATAATGCATATGTTGAGAATGTCATGAAAGGGAAGGTACATAATAGGTGTAGTTCCCCAAACTTGAACACAGTATTTTTTATAAGGGAGAAGGGTAGTTATT
Organism: Acropternis orthonyx; assembly: GCA_035583155.1. NCBI lineage: Eukaryota > Metazoa > Chordata > Aves > Passeriformes > Rhinocryptidae > Acropternis > Acropternis orthonyx. Next base: position 4,201,426 of record JAWWEU010000001.1, on the reverse strand, counting down.
AAATTGTTTTTTCCCTCTCAGATGTTCCCACCAAGAACTCTCTCAGGCAGACACCAACGAGGAGTTTGTGTCCGGGTCAGCTGCTCCTCTGACGGTATACTCACTCTGATAGTTCCTGGACACAAGTAACACTGTGGCCACATCAGTCCACTGCAATTCAGTCTCTTCACAGGGTTCTTACACCATTAATTTCCCTCCAGCCTCGTGTTAATGTAAGTTTGGGTTGTGTGTTTTGCTGGAGGATCAGTATCTCTTGCTTTCACACAACCTCCCCTTCTGAGTTAAGCTTGCCTGCTGACAGAAAATCTGACTATTAACTATCCCCACATTGTCTTCTCTGTAATAAATTGGCATCTTCAGTTGATATTTCACAGTCCTACATTAACCAAATCAAGCATCAACTGGGGTGTTAATAAGTGTGAGGATTCTAGGTTTTAGTGAATTAAATTAGTGTACAACCTTGTATACAAGATATGAAATATCTGCCTACTAAAAAGAAAAGGAGCTGTACATTCATACGTTTATATATATATAATTACTTTAATGTATCGTTTCAGTGGAAGGGCTGCACAGACTCGAGCTGCAAAATTGCAGGAAGCAGCAAACACTTTGGTGCTCAGATGCCCTTCACATTTGCAATACAGTAACTTTTTACTGCAGAGCTACAGAGCTCAACCCATCATTGGGTATTTGTGCTGAAGCATTTCTTGTTAAATAACTAACTTTTTCATTTAATAGTGGCAGTACAACATTGCCCATTGGCAGTGATAGCTCTCAAGCAAAGGTCAAGGTTGCTGAAGCAAAGTTACTGATTTAAATACGAGATTGTACAATAAAAATTATTTTTATTTAGGGCAGTCACATTTTGGATATTTAATCAGCATAAAAAAGTTAAGCCACACTGTACATTTTATCTCGGCTACTAAACCAGAAGGAAAGATTTGTACGGGTGATATGAAAAAAAAATTCAAAGCTGAAATTACTTTGTGGAAAAAAAAAAGGAAAAGAATCATGAAAATTACAGCAGCCCCATTTTGAAATCTAGATCATGCAGGCAGGTCATCAAAAGCTTTTATCCTCTGCTGTTAAAGGGGTAACGTGTATACAGAACACAGCTCACATCCTTTGTAGAAAAATTTTAATTAAAAGTTCTGTGTGATGAGTTACTTAGGCTAAAAGCAGTAAGCAATCAAGTTGGGACAGAAATATTGAAAAGAACTAGTTAAAACTCAGAAACCAGAGTGTAAGCAAAGGAAGATCTATAACCAGCAGAGGGAAGACACTTAGAGGAGCCCTACTGTACTTGCTAGTGTTAGGGCAAGAGCAGAATATTTGAAGATAAAAAAGAGTTATCCTGACACATCCAGGGATTAAAAAGAACAGAAATGTGGACAGGTAAAGAAAAAAATTGTTCATCAATGTAGCAGAAAAAAGAGCTGTAAGGGAAGGGGCTGGGAGCATGTAAAAGGACATTGTAGATACATTGACTCACTTTGCCTTACATTTTAAACGGAAAAATCAGACAAAATAATATAAAAAGAGATTAAAGAGAAACACAGACAGGACTTCAAAAATGCATTTTCTGAATTAAAAATACATCCAGTAGCTTTCATCTAAGATCTAGAATTTGAAAATGAAGAGAAAAAAGCCTGCACCCATTTTGTGTCAGGCGGGTTGACAGCTTACAGAATGAGCACAGCTAGCCACTATAAATCAACACTGAAATGCACATTTCCCCTTTATTATATCTCCCGGGAATGTTGGCAGGGGAAGAACAGGGGTTAGGGAGTAGAAAACATGTATTTTATCACTGTGTTTCTGTTGGTCTAAGGGAACACTGGAATTTCTGAGGGCTCTGTCCACGTTCAGCACGAAGGGATGGAAGAAAGGGTTTGCATTTTTACCTGAAACAGCACCTTTGCCCAAAGCAGCAGATTTCTCCAAACAGCCTTTTAAAACCTCCTTTATTGCCAGCATTGCAAAAGATAAATTTTGGGGATTTTTAACTCCAACTACATTGTTACTTAAATAGTTGGCTGTCACCCTATATGTGATCTCTTTTCAGACCTCTACTTGTCCTAATTCCAGATTGCACAGAATATTCTGAGTTGGAAGGGACACACAAGGACCATGGAGTCCAACTCTTAAGTGAATGGTCTGTAGAAGGTTCAAACCCATGCCCTTTGTGCTCTGACCAGCTGAGCTCATCTCAGGGCACTGGGGTGGCTTCACCTGCAACATTGGGACAGTTTGGGCCACTTCTATACAAGAAAGATACAAAGCCATTGGAGAGTGTCCAAAAGAGGGCAACGGAGATGGGGAAGGGCCTGGAGGGAAAGCGTGTGAGGACACTGAGGCCACTTGGTGTGTCCAGCTGGAGAAGAGGAGACTGAGGGGAGACCTCATTGCAGGTCCAATTTCCTTGGGAGGGGCAGAGGAGGGGCAGACACTGATCTCTGCTCTGTGGGGACCAGGGACAGCACCCAAGGAATGGCCTGGAGTTGTGTCAGGGCAGGCTTAGGTTGGATCTCAGGAGAAGGTTCTTCCCCCAGTGGGTGGTGGGCACTGAACAGGCTCCCCAGGGCAGTGGGCACAGCAGCAAGGCTGCCAGAGCTCAGGGAGCATTTGGATGATCCCCTGGGGCACAGTGTGTGACTCTTGGGGATGGGCCTGTGCGGGACCAGGAGTTGGACTCTGTGATCCTTGTGGGTCTTGGCAACTCAGCATATTATTTCTGTAATTGTATTTAAATGTTTTCATAAAGTATGTTTGATAACACATAGATTGATGCAATAGAAAGGTGAGTCATGAAGGTAGTTCATCACAAAAGATGGAAGAGTACAGAACTGGGAAGGAGGTGGGATGGATCAGCCATGACTGTAGGATAAGCCATCAAATACCTCGATGTGTTACAAAAGGCCAAGTGGAGCTCCAAAGGCTGAAATGCTGCTGAACATTGGTAGAGGAGTGCTGAGACTGAGGAGTGCTGCCTCCTGAATAAATTCAAATTAAATGTTTCACCAGGAGGGGCTGTTTCTCACTGTATTTGCTAGAGGGTACCAGGAAGACAGTAAGATACAGAGGCTTGCATATTGCAGAGACATGGAACTTCTTGGGAAATAGAAATGATGCAGGAAAATAAAATCCCTATGGAGATATATTTCAGAGCAGCATCAAGAGCAGGTTAGCAGGGTTTTTATCTGGGACATTATTCAGGCTTAATAAAGTGCAAATACAACAAGTGTTCTTCCAGTTTTCTGTTTATGGCTATTACTAAAATAAAAGGTTGTAGTTGCTCTGTTCAGCTTGGTTATTGAAGATAAATACTTTTCAAGGTATTTTATCTATCCCTGAACTTGAATCCATGGAGAAAAAGCATTTAACTGCTTAAAAGGAAGGTATTATTTGCCTGAATACAACAACTATGACAGCTTATACATCTGTGTACATTTAAAATAGCAGAAACTCCTATTTTGTTATTATTTATTTATTTATTTACGGCACACAAAACTTATCTCCATGACTTTATATGATCCACCACCATGTCATTTCCCACCAGCATCCACACATGTTTATTTACTGTGAGGAGAAAATTCCTGAAACAACCTCCTCCTCACTCAGGTTTTCCAACGGGATTTATTGGATTACCTTCCAATAGAACCCTGGCACAGTCCTTGGAATGCTGTGGAGGCCCAGTATTTTATTTGGAATGCTGTGCAGTGTATCACCTACACTGCTTATCTGCTAGGAGGGGTTTTGTTATGATTCTAAGGACAACATGTCAGGAAACCTATTTGTAATGCTAAATTAAATGCAGTACTCCTAAGGTTCATTTGACAGAAAATATGTCTTTGTACATATTAAATACAACATATAAACCAATCTATTGTCCAAACCTAATTAATTAATCTAATTAATCAATCTTATTGATTTTTTTAATTTATAGTAAGTAGCTTTTGAAAGATTCCGTGACAATCCCTCTGTGAGGCATCACAGAGTGAAAAGAGTCTCTTAAACGTTCTCTTCCATTGAGCTGTATTTTGAATTTCATTAGACTTGTCACAGATGTTAAGGTCACACAAAAAAGGAGTTCTCAAGATGTCAAAGAAATTCTCAGTAATTTACATATGGCAAACTACTGAAGGAATAGCTGTTTAAAAAAGATGTTGTGATTGTTATTTCTAATTACAGCATTTACAAACAGATAACCATTTGTCCACCCTTCTTTACAGTATGTATTTGAAGAGAAATTGCCAATACACAACAAGTCTATTTGATTTGTAAAAGAAGGTGTGAAAGAAATTTAAACTGGCTTCTCTGAACTGGTACATTCTGTGTGGTTACTGGTAGAAGAAACACACCAGTCTGAGGATAAACTGTTATAAGACATTGAAAAGGTTAAAATAATTTGTTGGAGGTACAAAGGATCATCAATATGAAATTGTACTAAAGTATAAAATAAATGACTGTATCCTGAGGGGTGAACAGACATTCTGGATGGGATATTGATTCCTGCAGATGAAACCAAAAATTCATCTGTCTAGGAAGACAGAGATGCAAGCCCACTATATATAGTAAAATGTTTAAATATGCCTTTACTGTTTGATACTTCCATGCCTTCTTTACAGGCATGAGTTACAGAAATCACAGAAAATATAGGAGAATAAATTCTATATTTCACCTAAACACCTGGAGGGCTCAACATTTACCCCCACTCCCACTTGTGCTACACTATCACTTGGCCCTTTTTTTTTCCTAGTACTTTCATCATTTCTTTATTCCTCCCTGTCCAAGGCTGCCTTTGGGACTCAGTACCTTTGTTTCATTAAACTGTGTGCAAGTGACTTTATTGATAGCTCTGCCACCTCACATCAGCATTTCACAGGCATTGAAATGACTTTGACTCAGCTTCTGCAATAGCATTTTAAAGGTAGTGTCTCATTTGCATTTTACTTGGAAAAAAAAAAAGAAGTGAGACTTTAAAAGTAAGAAGGAAAAAGACTTTAAGCCAAGTAAAACATGAAGGGAGACAGGTGACCTCCTGCAGAAATGAGGCTTCTGTGACTGCTGCCTGCCTGTAGTTCCTCCCATTCATGACTGCTTAGCTAAGCTTACAGCAAATCTCCAAGCTACACCAACTCCAAATATTTTGTGGGAATCAGAGCATGAAAATAGTGACCCAAATGAAGGAAAGATCGAGAGGGCACCTCTGCTGTTTGGTCTCTTCTGAGTGCTGGTTGGCAGAGAACATGCATGGGACTGGAACCAGTCACAGTACATCTTTCTTCGTGCCTGTGCTGGGGTTAATTCCAGCACCAAACTTTGTCATAGGAAGTGGGATGAAATGGAGTTGTAGGACACAGACCTACAGATGAGCTGGGCTTGCTGTGAATGTGTCTCATAGATCAACTTGCATTAAACAAGGTACTCTTTTTCTATCACTGTGTTCCTGTCCTCCTTTTGCTCTGTAATATATACTTAAAAAAAGAGCCAGCAGGCTTAAGTGACTGAATTTAATACACTACATAGAAAGCTTTCCATTAGAATGTATGCTTGAATTCTCCACTAATAGACCACGTTTCTCAAGATGCTGAGGACACTTGGAGAAGCACCCAAAGCTTGAGCTACTCATCTGTAAACTGGGCTTTATATCTTCCTGCACACATTTCTTCCCCCTATTTGCAGGAAAGCAAGATGTAGATGTCACTTTTACACATTTGTGTACTTGAAGGAATGTGCATTCTGACCAGTTTAGGCTGGGGATTATTCTTCTAAATGTTTAGCCCAAAATCTTAGCATCTAAGACTAAAACCAACCCCAAATAAAGAGCTCATCGCTGTACACAGGATTAACATATGCTTCCTCATTTTGGAAACAAATGCATATTCATCACTACCCACTTCAATATTTCTCTAGAATCTAGTTCTGTAGAAAAAGTACCTGCATTAGGTGGTTTTGCTGTGATTTATAAACAGGCCATCTGTGCCTGTGAATAATGAAACTGCAGAGTGCTGTCAAAGAACTGTACCAAGACATCACCTCACACTTGATTTTTCATGCTTAATGTTAAAACCCCATAAAAATACATGAAAGGGTGCTGAGAAAAAAATCCAGTCAACTTCCTAAGTCATTACCTTTTCTGAAGAACTGTTTACACCTATTAGTTAAGCTCTTACTGAGGTAATCTCATGCATACAGACCTGGATATATTCCTTTTTTTCCCGCAAAAATCCAACTATGCCCTCCCAGCCAATCCCAGCCCAACACTGGCTACCATATTGAAAAGTGTCACTTGAGTTTCTAAGCGAGTTAGAGATGGTTTTAGCAAAGGAAAAATGTTTTAAGGATGGGGCTGAGCTGCTACAATAGCTCAATACTTAGTCTTTTCCCACCACCCTGTGCTTGTACTCATTTCAAAGTACCTTTTTGAGGCAGGAAAGGATCACCTTCTATATTAAAGGCACAGGAAAATTAAGTACCCTGTGTGAACAGCAATCTATCCCAGCCTATTTCCCTGGGAGCAGCTGATGAGATGGTTGTATCTCAGTCAACATGCAGTCTGTCATTTCCACTCATGCCAAAGGTAAACACAACCACATTGGATTTCTTGTGACATTTACTTAGTCTGGAAAAAGCCAGTATCAACAGCACTGACAAGCCACCTGCCTTAGAAACATGATGGCTCTGTAGTGACAAAGTGTCCATCTTCTCTGGTAAGTGGTGTGTTTCGTGCCACACAACACCTACATATGCCAGCTGAGATACTATCAGCATATTTAACCATTTTCAATACACTAACATTTTAAAACCAGCTTAATATTCTAAATACCAGGACAAGATCACAAACTGAAAAAATGAGAGTTGAGCCATAACCGAGTGAATTCACTATTATGTTCTTGTCCTCCTTGTGGTGCTACTTACAAGAAAGAGAATTCTTCAAAATATTTTCTACTTTCTAGGAGTCAATATAGAAGAGATATCCCAAGTGATCAGACAAATAAACAAACAGTGAATGTAGTTACTGGCTGGGTATTGGATTGAACACAAAGTCTAAGGGGGTTTCCTACCACATTCTATTCTTCAGGGACATGCAGCATTGAAACACACAAAAATCAATTTTCTGTCCTTGCAACATTTACTTCAGTATTATCTACTATTATGTACTAAAAGACTTAAGCCAGTAAAAGCATAGGCTCAATATGGTGTTAGAACAAAATTATCTGTATATTTTATCCTAATATTTGCTGCTCCTTGTCCCATGATTGATTACAGGTAGAATGTTTATTTACGGAGATTACATAGTTCTCTGCATATACTGGCCTCAAACCTATTCTGTTTTATTTTCTGACTTAAATAGGAGCAGGATTAGATCTCTGATGGAAGCTTTGCTGCATAGGAAGCATTGATTGGAGAGATTAACAATACACCGTTGTGGCAAAAGATGTTTGTCATCATAGCTAAGGAGAACAGGTTACAAGACAGCCTGTTGAGATGCCTCATGTGTTTTCATTAGCCTCTGCCTTTTTTTCCCAAAGTATAGTTGATTACACAGCCTCTTAAACTGGAATGGCATTAAGTAAGTCATATTCCAAGGACAAGTAAGGATATTTTCCTTATTTGGAAAAGAAACCAGTATCATTACACAGACTCCTGATTTAGCCCATGACATGACACAGAGGTAACACTGACATGAAGAAAACTCAAACCCAGCTTTGGAGTTCCACTGCTGGGCACTCACCCGGAGTGATGGTCCAGCTGGATTTAGGAATTAGACAGAAGGTTGCTGTCAGGATTTTCTCTTTTGGGAGCAACTGTTGAAGAAATGCTATGCCTGCACATAGATTAACTTTTCTCACACTAAGGGGCAGGCAGGCTTTGCACTAAGCTGACTACAGACTGTGGTTTGCTTTCTTTTTTTTTTAATGAAATATCATTAATTTTAGAAATACAGAGACTAAACACTAACTCTGCTTTGCATGTACATCCTTTTATGTTTGCTATTCTGAACATACATTTCCTTCTTACCAGCTACCAGCCTGGGTACTGAGGTCATTCTAGAGAGCACTCTCAGTAGGCACAGAAAGAGCTGTTTTTTTCTGCATCTCTTCCTCCTGACTGCCAGCAGAGATCAGAATCAGAATGCTGCATACACTTCTTGCAGTGGTGGGCAGAGACATTTACACTCACCAAACTGAGCCACAGAAGTCTGCATTTGTAAGTAAACAGGTACTAAAGTGCTGCGTAAAACAAACATCTGAAAGGAACAGTATTACTGGAGATGCCAAAAGTTCCTGTATTTTCATAAAATTACTGTGTTACAGAACAGCTTAAGATATTTTACTTTATAGATCAAAGCACCACACTCAGCCTACACATCAGAGACACATAACACTTACTTATTATCGCTGAGAGGTCTAAGGATCATCCCCTGCATTGAGACAGGAGGAGTATCAAGTAAAACAGAGCAGAAATACTAGTAGAAGAAGCATGCAAATTTAAATGAAACTTTGCTCATTATTAAGGGCTGTAAACATACTTTTCAAAAATATATCCGACTCCTTCCTTGATTATTTTTAATCTGTGCCTTCTTAGGGCCTACACGAATAATTTTACTGTGTCCAATGCACATCTGTTAAATTGTATCTAATCAGCTTTTCCCTTTTCTCCCAAGCTATCTTAAGAGAATAGGAAATGAAGAGGACAGTTGTTCATAACTTTTTACATATGGGCCCTGTGTTTCCACAACCAGCACATTCCATGGGCTCAGTTTTCCCTGAATTGAGTGGAAATGTGGAAGAGTCGTGGATCTCACACTGCCCTGAGCCATCCAGGATCTGGGATACTGATGCTCAGTTACATCTCACAGGTTACATCTCTGGAGTAGCCTGAGGTATTTAACATGAAGGAGCAACTACTCAGAGCTTACACATTCAGCACTCTGGTGATTAAGTCTCTGCTTCAGAGTCCAGCTCTGTTTCTCTAGAAACATATAATCTTTTTTAAGCCTTTATATTGCAGTTAAGCATTTACTAAAACTTGTTTACATGAATCTCTTAAGTGCAGTTATTTCTATAAATCCTCCACATATTTAAATGAACTTAGGCTAAAGATTCAATTATCTACAATGTAGCCCTAGTTACTCCCACAGAGCTCTGGATTTTTATTATAAATGTGTATTTTATGCATTCAATTGCACATATTGAAACTTGCATTTTTATTTACTGCCACCAAAGTATGCAAATTTGAAAGATTCTATTAAATTCTGAATAAAAATACTGTTGGAAACAATACTCCTAAGATACTTTTAATTATCCAGTGCTTAACTAATTCCTCCTGACAAATAGTATTTTGGTAGCTATTGTATTTTAAGGATTTGCAATAATGGTGCTTGGAGATTTTAAAGAATCAAAATTTGCATACTGTTTAGATTGCTGTTTAGATGATTGCAATTTTACATGTTGAAACAAATTATTTTATTGCATGGATAACAAAAGATTTGTGGAGTGGAGGTTATAGCTTTTACTGGATTAATTGAAACCATGGAAAAAGCAGATAAATTTTTCTAGTCTGTCTCAAGCAGAGCAGAAGAGAAGCTTTTGTGCATGAAGGATTGTGTGCTGAGGTAGTTTAATGAATTACATTCCCTCCACCTATAAACTCTGCCTTATTTATGTCCATATAGCACCATCACCTTAATACCAGTACTACTTAGACCTGTGCACTTACATGGAGTGATAATGCACTTCTTAGCAGTTGCTTCTCCTCTATCACTCCCCCAAAAGACATCCTTTACTCCCAGTCTCCAAGTCTGCCAGCAAAATTACATAATTAGAGGTGACATCTGAAAGCAGCAACAGCCTCACGAAGGCCTGTGCAGCTGGGAGGTTTTCAGGGAACTCTGTATTTTGAATGAATGAGGGCTTCATACTTGTTAACATTAAGTGTAAATTACATTGTTAAAGACGAGACACATCAAATCACAGTGGAAAAAAAAAGTTCATTGTTTTATCTGCGACTGATACAACTCTGACTGCACATTAATGCCAATGTTTTCCTCAGTATGAAAAACACTCATTATCGTGAGTGAACAAACCCAGCTTTAACCCTCCCTTCAGTGGGACAGGAAACAGCAGCATCAGAGGCAGCAGAGAAGCTCTGCTTAAACGTGCAAAAATTTCAGATATCTCCAGCAACCTTCAGCCTCTTAGGAAGCTTTGTCCTCTACTGAACTCCATTTCCCACAACTCCCTAGAAAGCCCAACCTAGGAAGATTTGGGTCATCATCTATTAAAAAAAAAGTTTTAAACATGCTGTTCTTACAGCAGACTTTTAATAAAGCCTTTTTTCCATCTGCATGTGTATCTCGTTTTTGATTCCTTACAGTATCTGAAAATTAAAAAAATGAAAATATTAAAATATAAATATAAAATATTAAAATATAGCAACACACATTACATTTCTAATCCATCTATTCCACCCAGAAGCATTAAATCAGCTAAAAAAAAATGGTGACATAGCCACACTGGAGCACTGTTTCTCATAAATTTTAACCTTATAATTTTGGGAAGTAAGTTGAATTCACTGTTTTTCTATATGGGCCAAATTACTTCCACATTCTCTTTCTGTCAGAGAAATTAAGGTGAAACATTTGTTTTGAAGAGACCCTCTGGAAAACAATCACATTTTACTCGTGTTCTTGTCTTAGATATGTTTGGACTTGCAAGTGCATCTCAAATCAGATGAAGAGGGGAAATTCAGATTCATTCAGCGCCTTTCGCTGCCAGGGAGTCTCTGTGAGCACAGATGTGGCTGTTTACTGTGGCTGGAGAAAATCTGCAAGCAGTTGTCATTTAAAGCTGAGATAGGAATGTTTCACTCCCGACACCATGTTCCTAAAAGTCTTTATGTGAATGTTACAGGCTCTAATATGATAGATCAGATTGTTTTATTAAATTTATTAACCTCTTGCAGTGAAACCAGGTTTGCCATAAAACTGTCTAGATCTGTTCTTTAAAGAAATGCACCCCATGTAAATTCTTGCTATAATAAATATTGTTTGTAAAGTGTCAGATTAGAAGCCTGAGCACTCTATCAGTGATTGCACTTGCAGAAAGGCACATCATTACACAGTGTAATGGTGTGATAATGGAAGAGAAAGAAAAAGCTTTGCCAAGATTTAAGAGCTTCTTAATTCCAAATGTGGGTCTACTACTGGCTGACCCTGAGGCAGCTTCAGTGAGATAATCCACTTCTTTTTTATTGCATTTCCAGACTAAGATTTGATCCCTTTCATGGGAAGAATTTGGCATTATATCATGAGCACTATCTTACCTCAGTAAGCCTGAAAGGTTAAAACTTGGTGGCTTTACAGAAATACCAGGTGTTTTGAAGCCTTTGGAGTCACAGAGGAGGAATCCATGGGAGGCAGGAGGGGAGGTATCTCCCAGGACAAGCTCTCCTCCCCTCTGGAGGATTCTCCAGAGAACTGCCTGAGAGACTTAGTAACTTAATAAAGGTAATAATATCACCACAGTAAATCAGTCAAATATACAGTCAAAGCTCGCAGGATACCTATCACAGCCTCAAACTTGAGATTGTGTTGAAGAAGAAAAATCCCAGTCCTGTGAGGTTGTAGAGAGTAGAGAGAAATTCACTCTGAGATTCATTCTTCTCAGGAATTCCCTATGATTTTATTTACAATGGAAATGGCAAAAGCACCTTAACTTGATCAAGGCAGCACCTTACACTATGGCTTTGCTTCTCAGATTCAGTACTGTGCATTTGTAGTGCAGAAATAACCTCTTAGAGTCAGGTTTGAGGGGTTTTTTTAATGCTTAAACTTTGTATCTTTTGCATTCCTTTTTATGAAAGATGATGAATACAAGCTTTACATCAAGTCATTTTGATAAGAAAAAAGCCCAAGTGGGTCAGCTAGAAAATATTTTGCAGAAATGGGAAAAATAAGCAACTTGCTTTTATCATACTTTTTAAAATGAGCTGTTTGCTCTTCAGTGCTGTTAGGCCCCTGGGTCAGAATATGTTTCAATCGTTGCATGTATTCATTCAGGTATCTGCAAAACTTTGAAAACTACATGTCATGGCTTCACATAAAATTAATTACATTTACAGTGGTAGAAAAGGCTGGGAAAAAAACACCTTAAACAAATCAAAATGAATTAGTGAAGGTAGAAATATTTTGTTTTCTAATGTATTAATTATAGAGTCATCCAAGTTGGGAGGGACTTTGGGAAGTCATCTAATCCCACCCAGGATCAACAGTGAATTCTCACCTCGTCCCACCTTCAGCTCAAACCAGGGTCAACAGGGAATTCTCACCCAGTCCCACCTTTGGCTCAAACCAGGGTCAACAGTGAATTCTCAC
>JAWWEU010000001.1:4177769-4188944 GCA_035583155.1 Acropternis orthonyx | reverse complement strand
GCTCAAACCAGGGTCAACAGGGAATTCTCACCCAGTCCCACCTTTGGCTCAAACCAGGGTCAACAGTGAATTCTCACCTAGTCCCACCTTCAACTCAAACCAAAGTCAAAAGTGAATTCAAAACATGCTGGGGTTTATTGTGTGTGTCCACTGAGGCCAATGAGCCAGCGAGTTTGTCATCCATATGGGAGCACAGCCCTCTAGACTATGATGTCCCCAGCTGGATACAGAACCACTGTGGGGATACCAGCACAGAGAAACTAAAAAACCAAACTCTTCTTTTCTGAAATGCTCTCAGAAATTCAAATTCAGCAATACCTATGTTGTTTTCTCTCACAGACTGGAGAGGCTGTGAAGTAACTCATATCGCAGTTTAAATCTCACTTCAGTCTCCACATTGTGTCACAAATTAAATTTAAACTTCTTCTGGGTACTATAATTCAAATTATGCACTCACTGTTTACTATAAACCCTCTAAGTTTTACAAGAGCTTACACAGATGCATTTAAATTATGGCTCCATGAACTTTTATTTGGGAACTGGTCATCATGTAAAAAAAACAACACCTCAGGTAGGAGACAGGGAATAATGACCACAGTGACCCCATATTTTAGTTTTGGTTTACATAATCTAGAACTTGAGCCTTAGATCCAACTTCCAGTAGTAAGTCAAAAGGTCTTTATTTCTATCTCATTCCCTAAATCTTCCACAGTAGAAGTGTTCATGCCTGCAGGAGTGCCTATTACTAGCTCGACTAAAATGGACTGGTCTTTTTATTATTTCAGAAATCCACATCAGGGTCTTACTGGATACCAAAGAACTGAGAACAGCAGGAAGAGGGAGGTGAATAGGACACTGGTCAATCTCCTCACACTGGCCATGGAAAAACCTTCAGATTAACTGAAATTGAGCATTCTGGTTCTCAGATGTTACTTGTATATTAATGATGACAATATATATGTCATATTTTACATGTAACTTTTTCCTTTACTGGGGAAAAACCAGCATCTCCAAGTGTCCCTATGTATTTTTGGTAAAAATGAAGTTTCAGTATCCACATCCCCAGAACAGTAATTTTAGTTTGTCAGATTATTTTTATTCCTTGACCATAAGTCTTCAAGTGAGTGATATTTAACTGTATGAACAGTTCTTAATGCCAGCACTTTTTTATTCCTAACAGAGCAAATGGATTGAAAAATTTCCTGGTAGAAAGCACAATAGTTAATACAGACAGTTAATGATTTCTTCAGTGAAGTCACTTTTCAAAAGCCAAAAGAAGAGTTTGTTTGGATGAGGATATAACCAAGAAAAAGAAGCTGCTGTTTTTCCTCTAAAGCACCCAGCTAATGAGCATTGACCCAAAAGAGAACTTTCTGTTTTTCTCAAGGCCATGTTTTCAGTGTCCCTGGGAACATGCACACATTTTATTATCCTTGCTGTCATGTTCCTCAAGCTCCATTTGTGATTCCTTTTTCCTATTGAAGGTCTCAGGTGATGTTTCATTTGTTGATTCCCTTCTTTTTGCAGTCCCTCACAGAGTAATTCACAGAGAGGCTGCTCGTGCCCTTGTTCCTTCCAGGCACACTGGTGTTTCCAGTGGAGTGTGACTGGGTTGAGAAATGCAACTAATCATTTCCTTGCTTCTAATGACTGTCTGAGGAGAACAGCAGTAGTTGGGAGCAAACCACATGAGTAAACCCCAGTCATAATACAGAGCACAAGTGTTTTAGAGATGAAAATCGTTCTATTCTGGTTTCCTGGCTAGGTTCAGTTACTAACTGATGTTGAATGCATTGATCCTTTCATCTTTTGGAATTCACACACAGGCAGTAACATGCAAGACTCTCATTAAATACAAAGAACAGAGGGATGTGAAATGAAAAGTATGTCAAAACAGCTTTTGACTTGTGGCATAATCATGGGTAGAAAGAAAAAAAGATACTCATCCCATGATTTTTTTTATGCTTGCCCTACAAAATAACTACAAAATCTATTACACTTTAACAATTTATTCAACCGGTGTATTTTGCAATAAGTAATACAAAGCACAATAATTTTGTCTTCTATAAATTATACGTAACTAAAATTACAAGTATCAAAAATCTAATAAAATCTCTAAACCTAAAATATCAGTATTAAAGACAAATAATATTTTTTATCAAAACAGATGTAGACAGCATTCCACATCCATAGAGATTCTCAGCTGGAAGTGTGTTGGACAAAGCTCATTAAGATAGCAATGTTTTCTCCAGAAAGAAATGTTACCATCATAATAATATCCACATTTACGTATTTATATTAACTACAATATATTGTTTCATTTCCATAAATATTTGGTTTTCTACTGGCTTGTATAATATTATTAGCAACAGTAATAACACTGTCTCTTTCACTTGTTACGGATATTAGGATGAAACTTCAATTTAAAGGCCCCATAAGCCTACTAGCACTTGAAAATATGATTTTGGTAGGTTTGGGCATCTTTTCTTCACTGCCCTGAGTGAAATTTTGGGGCAGGTCTTCTCATTTCTCCAAAGAAGGTTCATGAAGGAGAAGAATGTGACTGAGAACACCTACCACAGATGTACCAAGGGCAAACTTCATCTGCTCGATTGGATAGCTGTGGCCATTGGCTACCTTGACTTTCTCTAGGCTTTTGTCATGGTCTGCCAAGGCATCCATGGATAGATGAGAACAAACCCTTGGCTATTTTGCATCTGACACTCAGTCAGAAGGACAGGATGGTAACATGGAGACCAGTCCTGTAATTCAGAGAGATTTGGAAAAATGGAGCAACAGAAACTTCTGTAAGTTCAAGTGTCAAATCTTGCCTCACCATGTAGTGGTAAAGGCTGGGGCATGCTTGGCCAGGAAACTGCTCTCAGAAGATGACTGGGAGTCTTGGTGGACAATAAGTTGCATGGGACACAACAGTAAAGGAACAATATTTACTTACTGGGGTAATTGTAACAGAGATTCAAGGAGATGGTGAGGGGAACGCAGCTCAGAAGGTGTAAGGAGAAGCCTGAGAAAAGAACACTGAAGGGGGAGTACGATATTTGCACCTAATCAGCTCACAGAAGAGTCACAGCCAGACTGCTGTGCACACAGGCAAAGGGCACAAGCAAACTGCTTCATGTTGAAGCAATGAAAACTCTGGTCAGATATAAAGGGGGGAAAAACCAGTTCACAATGAAGACAGTCAAGTGCTGAGCAGGGCTGCCCAGACTGACGAATCTCCATCCTTGAAAAAGAGGCCAAAAATGCCTGGAAAATACCCACAATTGCTCAGTCTACCTTTGAAATTAGGTTTGCTTGAGCAACAGGTTGGGCACCCAAAGCTCCCTTCTAACCTAAATTATTCTATGGTTTTATGATTTTGTGAGTTTTCTTGCTTGACCTACTGGCATTGCCCTCACAGATCTTACCATTGTCAAAACAGAAAATGCCATTTCCTCTTAACATTGAAAGGATCTGTCACTCAGGAATCATCTGGCCCTATTCAAATGTTCATCTCTTCCCTAAAGATCATGGACACGATCCTTTCTCTTCTGACTTTTGGAACTCATCTCTTAGCAGGGGGTATTTTAGTTCTACAAGCCCATTTCAGTCTATGCAAAATGACTGCTAAAGCCTTTTTTAATTGTCTCTTACTCTAACCACTCCAGCCCTACCTAAACATCTTTACTGCTTTATAATTGTTATTTCTTTGTTTTAATCATATCAGACCTCAGACCTATTAGTGTGTCTGCTGCTGTATGCCTACACAAACATCTTGGTTGTCCAGCACTAAAACCATTCCTCGTGACTCATTTTTGCTGTTCCACTTAGAAGATCTAAGATGACAAATAACAGCTGGAGGGACAACAGGAGAAATGAGTTAACTGCAATCTGTGAGACCAAACAAGATCTTTGTCACAGCTCAGGTCACTTCCATCTCTTCAGCACAGTGAATTAAATGTCCTGTACGAGGCATCTAAAATCAAATGGGAAACTTGAACAGAAACAAATTCTGGTACCCCAACAAAGACCAACCACCACTATAGCAGAACTTATCATGGTTATAAGATATTTAAGTTACTAATACGTGCTTTAAAGTGTTCCTTAGGTGTCTAGCCCACAAGATCCATACCAATGAAAGACATCATTCACGTATATGACCTTTCTGGGTGTGTTTCTGTCAATGTCAATCTGATAATGCAAATTTCTGGATTTGGCCACCAGAGCTGCCTTTCACTGCCAGAGCTAATTATAAATGTACTCTCCTTTTACTTCTGTTAAATAAATTGTGGCCTTCATGCACTCTTTTACCAAGATAGATTTCTTGTTCTCCTGTCTCAACAAACATACAGCTGGTACAATCACATGCTGTAAGAAAAACAAATGTGTTTTTGTTTCTTTACGGGAAGTGCCCACTCATTTTCTTACATAATAGCTCTTCCTGAACTCCATAAAACACTTAGAGTAAAACCTTATTAAAAACTCTGCTGTATTTCATCTGTTGTAGGCTCTGTGTAGCAATGAGAGTAAATTCTGTGAAAGGTGAGAGCAGAGCTAATGTGAACACTGAGAACTTGTATGGCTGTTAAATGGAGTGGGGCACACAGTGCACACCATTTCTCATTGTCCTGTTTCTTTTCATAACAGCATCAGCATTATTTGCAGGCTCAATGTAAGCAAGTAATTTTCTGTGGGTCAGGGAGAGATTGCAACTTAAACAAGCAGTCGGCAAAATGTATAAATGCTGTAATAGAGTATTTATAGTTCAAGAATATTTATATATATACACAGTACTAAACATCACAATGGAGAGCTATCATTTTAAGTCTTTAATTTAGAAAGCCAGTAGTGGGGCACAATTTATATCAACAAAGACATGGCTTGAGTTCATATATGCAAACTATGCACCTGAACAATATCTACTACAAAAAAGTAGATTATTTCTTTCCATACTTTTTGACCTAACTACTCCACATAGTTTACCTGACCGTAATCTCACATTTCCTCATAAGTGGGAAAATTTTATAAATAATACATTAAGATGAACAGATCTAACAGATGAAGATTGCTTCCCAAAAATCATCATTTTCTTCCCTTTCCTTCCTGTGCTGTCAATGACCAAACTAAATGTAAAGTTCCATCATTCTGAGATCCATCCATTGACTCAACTTTTTACGTCTCAACAGCCCAGCATAAGGAATGTTTTGTGACAGTAAAAAGTAGTTTGTCAAGATCCTGCCTTCCAGGGTACCTGCAACTTATCTATGCAAAATTAGTATCTTTTTCATCATATCACCCACTGTGGGAATACTGGATGGTGTTTCATGTTAAGGAGAAAGAACACACATTTGCATTTCTCACATTTGCTCTAAGACTTTAATAATCTCTTAAATTTAGCAGTGGACCAAATTTCCCAACTTGTACCTAAGAGCACAGTGCCAAAATCAATTGGAGTTACCTGTCATGTGATCCATTTTACTGATCTCAGAGATGTCTATTGTGTATTTTATCACCCAGTCTGTCTGAAGCAATACTACACTAAACCTTTACCATCATTCTTTATTGATTTTTTTTTTTGATGCAAGTTGTCTCCCAAATAGCAACTGGTCTATCAAATTTATATGGAAAATATATTCAGCTACTAAGTTTTGTTGAAATGAATATTGTAGCAAAACATCCTTGTGTACTTTTCATACCACTATATTCCACTGCAAGCTAAAATACTGTGACTATGACTGTATAATCTATATTGCATCAATTTTACCAATTGTCCTGTGTCACTTCCACACACTTCTGTATTACTTACAGTGATTACCTTTACTGGCTTTTCTGGCAATTTAGTTCTATTATAGATGCAGTTCTTCTGAAGCACTTGGGACATCTGGTAAACATTTTTCACAATGTGTTTTATCTGCTTTGCCCATCAGCCTGAATAAAAACTAGAATCCTGATGCATGACCATATTAGGTAATGAAGTCATACATCTCACAAAAAAGTACCAGCAATATATACCAGGATGAGATGACCTCATCATTCACAAACTTTAAGGAAATCATTTATTATCTGTTGAAAAGAATCTCTTACATGACACGTTTTTTCAGTTCTCTTTTTCTCTTCAAAATCCCTCTACTGTCCCCTTCAGGGCAGATTTCATCCTTTAAACTACAGCAGTGCTGCCTAGTTGTCAACATCTCTAGTTCTTTATTCTCAATTCTTCAACACCTGTCCAAACCCAGTTGTTTGTAATTACTCCTGAATGAGACACATGTAATTTTACCTGGGTAACATGCCCTAAAAAGGGATGCACTCTCTTACTAAGTGCCTACTGTAATAAACATTTCCAGCATATCTCTCATGCAAAAAGTCTTCCTAAATAACAATGTGAGCATATATATATATATATATAAATTTTCTAGGGAACATTTTAGTATTCGTTTGCTGGCATGTTCTTAACACAAATGCATAGCTGTGATAAAAAAGCACTTCAGACTGCAAAAGTAGATGCTGTCCTACAGTGTCACTATGCTAAACACGCAAACATCTCTCTTTCCAAACTGTTGCTGTTTGCAAAAGAGCATATTTGTTTTCAAAATGTACTTGCAGAGAGGAAAACCAAAAAATTCTGTTTCAGGGGGGCTGGTCAGCTCAGTATCATTTTGAAAACAGAAATTAACTTTTTTTTAAGTACCTGCAATGCTTTGAAGATACGAACTGTTATGTATTGTACAAGTTTAAGATTTTGGTGTTATGAATAGGAGCATAACAAAAAGAGCTCCAGTCTCAGAGCTGTACGATACTGCAACCCTGCATGAAGATAACACACTGGTGACAGGACATGCTGAGCTGACATGCAAGTCCCAACCCATCTTCAACTGATACAGCAATGTAAACATCCATGGGAATAAAAACCCCCTCCCAGCAGCCTAATTTTGATGATGTGGACACGGGAGACTGGAGCAAACCCTCAGTATTTGATAACTGGGATCGTGGTATCTCAAAGGCTGGCTGTAGTTAAGGATATTTTACAGATGCTGGTGAAAGTTTAAAGACTTTTCTAAAAAAAAGCAAAATTTCACTATTGACTTAGAAAATTCAATCCTACTACTCTTGTAATAAATGAAGCACTTGATTATTAAATTATGCTAGGTATGTCTTTTTTGTTTAAAGCACATTAAATTGATGGCATCGTAATGTCTTTGTTGCCCCATTTTCCAAGTGACCAACTGGCAGTTACTATTTCCAGACACAATTACAAATTCAGCACAGAACGTGGCAAAATGAATGCAGAACAGATTGAACACTGAGGGGAACCTAAGCAATGCAGCCAGTAGAAATGAAAATGTTGCAGGCCTGCTGACAGACTGCAAAGGAGGAGGAAGAAGCCAAATGAGCTGACAAATGCAGCCAGAAAACCTGTGAGACAGCAGGGTACAAAAAAGGCAGGCTTACAACAACTGCGATGTAATAGTAACTTCTACAGTGCAGTCCAGCCCAAGACATGTATGATCGTGGAGGATCATCTACAGCTCTGCGCTTAACACAGTACTTTAATTAATTCAAATTAAATTAAATTAAATTAAAAATAGTCAGTTACCTAAAACATTGTGAATTTTCTGTTGGAAAATGTATTTCATTCTCTGACTACAAAGAAAATCAGAGTAAACAAGTGGCACATGTTCATTGCTCCTTCATTCTTGCCTAAATCCAGAATTCACACAGCACAATTCCTGTAGTACTTTTGTGTAGTGCTATTTTTTCTCCTAGCTAGCTGAAGTCTAAACTTTTCATCAGTTCTTTAACAAGATATGATACCAAATATGTAAAATATATTGTCACATAGATTGAAGACTAATCCTCATGTTTTGCATAGAACAGAATGCACAATATTTCTACACGGGACAAGAAGACACCCTTCATAATTCTCAAATTAGAATCAGATTCCAAGAAAAGAAAATCTTATTATGTCAGCTGTCTATAGGGCCTTTAAAATTAGACTGAGCTTCCTTTTTATGAGATATGTTAATCTAACAATTCACTTAAGAAGAAAACCCTTAGTATTTAATTTTATTTAAAACTTTTACAGACATGGAAATTAATTTTCACCTACAACTTTTGATTGAATTTCCATGTCCTTAAGATGTTCGCCCCCCACCCCAGTTCCAGTCTAAGCAACAGTTGCGTAACTGTTGTGCAGTGCTACAGATTCCTAATTAAATTAAATTAAATTAATTCTTGGCCTGTGTGATCCCATCCAAGGTAAATGGGAAGTCAAGTCCAGGGATGCAGAGTGGAAACCTTAAGTGCACGAGAAGAGATGTGTGAAGTTAAAGACACTGATGGTTTTACCGGCATGACCCCCCTGTCATGGTGTGCTTCCATGTCTGACAGAAAGGGCAACCCCACAGGTGAAACCAAATGCTGGGTGTGGTCCCAAGGGACAATATATTTATTCCATAAACACAGGCCCAAATATGTGCACTCCAACCCCAGAGTTATATTTACTTTGCTTTTGTGATCCTTGCCCTGCCTCCACTCTCATTTTTGGTAATGAATTTCCTTTTGCTAAGATGCATTTAATATACACCTCTTCTATATTCCAATGGTTCAGGGATTTTTGTTGTTGCAGCTTTTTTGGGGGGTTTCACAGATTTTTGAGGCACACATTGTTCCTATAACCCAGGGCTGTGGCTTTAACAGGTACACCAAGCACAGCTGTTCCCCTGTGCATTTTTAGCTCGAGGATTTCCATCAGGTGTGCCAGATACCATCTGCATCTATGCCAACATCTGCATGTGAAAGTACTCCACTTTCAGTCTCCCTCCTCCTTCTGCATTTGCCTGCAAGTGGTCAAATTTAGTCCTTTGTTTTCTTTCATAAGTGAAAAAAGAGCCAGAAAATCCACGAATGGTAAGAACTTTACACTTGCCTTGAATTTAAGGTCTGAAAATGTACTTTAATAGGATTTTTATAATCCTTGCGTTGAGAAAGTTGTCTCAAATATCATGTCAGTTAGCATTAGCTGTGACATTATTTTAAACAAACTAAGATTTTGAATAAAAGTATTATTCTTCTAATGGCATATTCCCAAGGGTAATGAAAGTAATCACAAATTGTATCACACAGGGCTACATGCTTCCTTTTCAATCTGAACCACACAGTACCTAAAAACTGTTGAATTCCACTTCCAAGGAATTCAGGTGTGATGTATTTGATGCAGGATTTCTTTTACGACACTGCTCAATGGTTTTTACATGTCCTGTGCCAAGGATTCACCAGAATTCCTTATCAGCATTCCTAAAATTTAAACAAGCCAGCTTTGATTTATCAGTGCAAATGTAAACAGATCAAAAATGAGAAATAAACATTCAACTCTTGTAATGAAGTGAAATTCACAGAAGTCAAAACATAGGGAAAAAAAGTCCAAAAATCTACTCAAAGTAACTGAAAACTCTATAAAATCACCCACAGAACTGCAGAGAAACAATTTTTCACTAATCTTCAGAAACATTTTTGGTATGTTTGATATCCTTGACCTTATTCCACATCCGCAAATTAGCAGCTAATCCACTTCATCTTCAGTAAGATCACAGAAGAGAGTGGTTGCACCAAAGTATAGTGCTGCCTAAAAAGTCCTTTAACACTTACTGCACCTGGCCTTGACAACATTTCAGTTCTTCTACATAGCACCGAAACCAGTTGTATTTAAAATTATAACTCTAAAAAAGAATCAGAAATGTAATTTCATATGCAACCATTTCTTTAAGCTAAAATTTAGAAGCTTTCCAAAGTCATCTCCTAGCTGAGCTTTAACACAAAATCTTAATAATACTTTTTAATTATGTTACAAGCACACACATTAAAAATATATAATATATATAATTAAATATTATTAATATTAATACTTACAATTAAATTTTAAGCTCTATGCAACCTGTGTATCAGCAGGATGTAGGTTAAAGGTTGCACACAATTATAAAGTTTCCCTGAAATGTTCACAGAACATTAAAATGCTGGGAAATTTTGGACTACAGTTCATAAAAATATCAAATCATTCTTGCACGGCCTCAAAAAATATCCTCACAGCTTGAGTTTGTGTTGTGAAACTTTCCATTAGCTGGTGGCAAGTGAACTAGGGTGATCACAGGAGGGTTGGTGTTTTGCTTACTGGCAACACATCACTAATATTTGGTTCACTTTGTGAAGAGAAAATAAAAAGAGGGATATTGAAAAGAAAAAACCCCACCTTTTCAATGGGACAGTTGAAGAAAACATTTTTCTGGGGCTGCCAAATGAGCTTTCTAGGCTTCCCTCCTCTGTACAACATAATGCAGTTGGCTATAATCGTGTATTACAGCTTATTATCCTATTTTGGACACTTTGCTAACAAAAACTACAATTCATTACTCCCAGTAAATGTTCCTGTGTCTAAATTTGGCTTCACTGAAGTTCTGTCTTTTTTTTTCTCGCTAACCTGAACTCTGTGGAGACAAAACATATGTGATGAAAATTGAAAAAGCCCTGCTATACACAACAGTACTACACAGAAAGACATAAATATGACAGCAGAGGAAAACCCATCTCAACACTCTATAAAGATTCAGGCTTTACTTGTACACAAAATTTGTTTCATTGCTTGTGATTAATTTGATATCCTAGTACCATATTTTATTGCATATTCATAATTTTAAAATACATGCAGGAGGCAACATTACTCCAAGGGAGTCTAGAGATATAAAATCTAATAATCATAGATTATAAATGATCTCTAGCTCAGGCAACCAGGTTGTAGATTCACGATGATTCCCAAGAGGAAGCCATTGCAGTAAGTCTTCCACTGTTATCCTGGCTCTTCTGTAGCAGTCAAAGAAGGAAATCCCTCAACCTTACAAACAATCTTTGGCATATAAAACAAAATAATTATGGAGAACAAAATATTTGCCCCCAGGAAATTTCCTACACTGAACCAAATGGGAAAAAAAAAATTAGAGTTGTTTTCATCTCCATCAGATGCTGATTGTAGACTGTGGGCAAATCAGCTGGACTTGAGTAAAAGTCAAATTTCTCACAGCGCTGCTACCTCAAAGACATTAGATTGTTCATTGATGTGGTTTGCTCCATGTTTGTCTTAACATACTACATTGCTTTTTTTGTGGGGGGGGGGGGGGGGGGGGGGGG
>JAWWEU010000001.1:4115158-4177759 GCA_035583155.1 Acropternis orthonyx | reverse complement strand
CAATTTCTTTTTTTTGCCACCCCCCCCCCCCCCCCCCCTTGAAGATATCTGTAAAATTTCATAGAAAATCAGCTTTCTTTTCTAATTGTTTTGTTGCATTTTATTGTTAGAGGCAAAGGGGAAAGCCACAGCAAAAGAGCCTTGGCAATTTAAAGGTGAGAGAGGGCACTGGGAAGGAAATTCCACAGCGTGCTGAGAGCTCAAAATAGGTAATTGTACCACTCAGTGCGCTAGATCTAAGCACATACAGCCCTAGAGGAGTGTATATATATCCACACTTCACATGTTCATATACAGCCAGGACCCTCTGTGTTATACAGACTCAAGTGGCTGCACAAACAGTGGAAATAACCAACTTTTGAGCTGACCACTCATAACAGCAGCTGCTAAAATACTTCTGCTGCATTCCATTGTGGAGGACTGAAGCTGGAAAACAGCATGTGGTTTTGGAAGTATTCTCTTAGAAACACTGTCCCTAAGGCTGTGTCTGTAATAATAAAGTGGATGGGGCTGGGGCAAGAGGCTCGAGCTCATAACGTAGTGGCTGCTTCCAGCAAGTGCCATGGATGAGCCCTGCAGGGAGCTGATGCTTATTAAATCAAAGCCAACATCTGGTTTTATTTCTGATTGCTCACTTACATAGGTATTCTGACACAATATGGATATACCAGGCCAGTTCTGCATAGAATTTAAACCCATTTTTCATTTTAAGCACAACACACCAAAAGAAATACCTATAAAGATCGACACGTTAAAGTGGCTTTGTAAGTAAAGATGTAAATTTTCAAGCACTTCTGTTGCACAAATAAACAACGATTAAAGAAAGACATAAAAATAGATTGTCAAAGAAAGACTCTCATTAATTTCTGGATTTATAGGCTAAAACCTGCTCATTCCCTAGACAGAGACTCAGATTAGAGCAGATATTTAAAAGGGCTTTGTGGAGACGCCCGTCTTCAAAGCCAGGGCACAGATCCTGGTTGATTGAACAGCACAGACACAAATTCATTAGGTGTGCATGAAGTACCTGTTTTGAATTTACATGCAGACACCTCATTTGCTTTTAAGGGGTTGGAAAATATTAATTTGTGCTAGCTTCACAATGCAATTTGTTACAAAGACCTCAGAGCTTTTCCTTCTGGGATTGGTATATCCAGAAACACAGGGGGAGTCCCTGAGAGCTCTCAAGTCTAAGATTTTGTTCCTGGGCTAACAAATTCTATCCTTACAGAGTGCCTGTTGGTGTGGGTTTGGCAATTCCTACCCTTGATTTTACCCAAAGGAATTCTAAGGTTAGAATTTCGATGAGGGAAGAGAACAAAACACATGGGATTTCGTTACTTCTCATTAATTTTCCTTAACAGATAAAAAGTTCAGTATGGGGCATGGGCCTTCTATTTGCAAGGCAGAGAGCCTGAAGTAAAATGACTTTGGACAGTAAGAACAGAGGAAAAGAAACCAAAACAAGAACAGAAAAAGCAAGAAAAATCTTGATGCAACCACATGGGCAGCAAAAGCAATTGCCCTTAGTTATTTTGTCACGGAATGAAAAGCTAAAGCTAATCCCCTTAGCTTTCCCATGTGAAAATGGAATCTAAAACTAATCCTTTTACAGTAGCTATAGCACATGAAATGGGGTGTTTAAACAAATCCCCTTAATCATCATGGCAAGAATCAGGGAGCTAAAGTCAATCCTTTTAGTAACCTACATGAAAGAGGGAACCAAAGCAATCTCCTTAGTTATGCTAGTGTTAATAATGAACTCTATCAATCTTTTAAACTATTTTGATATACAATTATTAGTGGCATTCTTCTGACCCAACCCTGGTATGCAGTAACATCGATGGTACAGTAAGCCCAACATTACTACCCAAATTTTATGGCATAAATTACATGCCTAATGCTCATTTATTTCATGACTTGCTACTTGTAAGCACAGTGCAAGAGCATCCACTTATCCATTAGCTGAGAGGAAAACCAGAATGTTTTAGCTCTTCCTTAAGAAAAATTAAGTTGGGAGTATTTCCTACGGTATGGAAAGCTGATGAAAAGGACTAACAGACATGTAGAGAAATCACTGAACAAGACCATACTGAGCATGTCATCGCATTATTTAGCTGTTGTGTTTGTCAACTTAAACTTTATTTTACTTGTTCTAAAACATGCCTAGTTTTTAGCACTACTAGTAAACCTAAAAGAAACACGAATAAACTTCCTAAAAGAACAGTTTCTAATTGAACTCATACATATTTATTCCACTTGGTGATAGACTTGCTTTTCTTTTCCAAACAGATGTAGTTGGCAGGATCCTTCCCCAGCATTAAAATACCCAGAGGCAGGTTAAGCTTCACCTTGTCTCTGTCTCTATTAGAAAACTTGGCTGTCTCTAAAACATCCCCCAGGGTCACCAAGGCTCCAGAGACACTAACTGAAATCTCTACCATATTGCCAAGTGAGACCATACATTTCATTTCAAGATTGTCTTACCAAGAAGAAACAAAAACTCAGCTACAACACCTGCATTCTCCAACAGCATGTGTGATCTTTCAGTTCATTTCTGCAAGTCATGCATTGTGTTTTAAACTCCTAGGATAGGACTCTTTTGATTCAATACAATTGCAGAGGATTATCCTTGTAATTCTGAAATACAGTTATAAATTATTATTCATAAACACCTGGATTTTATACTGGGCTTCTTTCGATTTTGCTCTCCACCAAATTGTGATTATTAAAAATAATTCTGCTTCCTTATTAGCAGTCAATAATCATATACACAAACTATCTATTTTCCACTTTTTGAAGTAGATTATTGGGATTATATGAAGAGTATCCAATTCTGCTGTGACTGCTTACATAAATACATATCCATGTGGTAAAAGCCTCTGTACTCCCTTGGATCCCTTTGCAGGGAATGCACATTAAATTGTGTGTGAAAATTATTGTGTGAATGTCTCATCTGAAATCTGAAGTTTACAATTCCCTCTATTTTGCACTAGCAATTGCTGCACACTTTAAATGGTAACTCTTCTTCAGAGAAGAGTTTTCAGGCTCAAATGTTATACTACAGGTTTGGAGACAGGTCTCTACTTGGCAGAGAAGAATTTCTTCAACACCACACTTTCAGTCCAGCTGGAGTATTTTTTTTTAATAGTTTCAGGCCCAATTTTACTACTTCAATATATATATGGGGGCCAAGATCTCATCTCACCCCGGGGTGCGTGGAAGGCCTGTGTTAGAGACAGAAAGGAGAAGGAGGTTGCACAGTCCAACCCTGCTCTACTACTCCTTCTTGGCCACCTATTGCAGAGTCACAGTCTCTGTGCCTGCCGGAGTTTTCAGCAGGAATACACGGACAAGAAAGGACATGGCACTGGGGAAGCTGGTAAAGATAAAACACAAACAAAGGAAAAGGAAATGGAGAAAGGAAAAGCTGGGCAAAAACTCTGTCTAGAAGGAAGGAGACCACAAGTATGAAGTCCTTGAAGACTGCAACTACCATGATGATACAGACAATGTCAAATGGTATTGATGAAGTCCTTGTTCTTTCTCAAAAAGAAATGGAAAGGTCTGTTGCAGCACCGCAAGGGATAAAACTCTGAGAAACAGAGCAGTATTTCACTCTGCCCCAACATGTTCCTTATTGCTGAACTAAGATCCACTTGGTGAGAATTCCAGTGGAGCAGAAAAGCTATTTGTATACTGCCTTTTCATCCTTGCAACTGTTAAAACTTTTGGTACCCATATATATGTAATATAATATATATAATCCCATCATTTAAAGCATCATCAGAACATAAATGATTTGCTGCAATTTGCAATGTGTGTGCTTAAAAGAGGATTAGAAAGTGCTTCAAGCTTGATAATCTGGTTACTTTTCTGTTACTTTAAAAATTCATTCAATATATTTAAATATCTGCAAAAGGTTCAAAGGTAAAGTTGGTGTCGGTTTGGTTTTGGATTTTTAGCTTTCTCTTCTGTTAAGCTGAAGTAAAGGCTTCCAATATAAGGTCAGTAAATCCTGAAGTATATATTCATTCTTTCATTTTTCATTATACGTAAGAGATCCACTTTTAGAAAACAAATTATTCCTGTCACTAAAAATGATGTAAAGAAAGCAGAAGTTTGGCTGGAGCTTCCCCTCCATTACTGAATACAGCATATGAATAAAAAGCAGCAACCAGTCGTGAGACAGTGAAGCATCTTTTGGTGCTGCCACTTTTACCTTTTCCTCTTGGGAAAAAAAAAAAAAATTATGGCTTTTGAACAATCCAGAGAGATTTCTTTTCAGAACACCTAGATATTTAGCATCAACTTTAGCATTTATGAGATCATTTCCTAAGCACACAGGAATTTCAAAGGGTATTTCCCGTGAGTTCAGTGCAGCAGTTCCTAAGTCTCTGAAAATACAATGGTTCAGATAAAGAGATGTTCAGTATGCACCTGGTATTTCCATAAATATTGCTTTTCTTCCACTTTGCTTCTGTCCTTTCTTTTCCTTCAGTGTGTTCTGAAGGCAACACTCAATTTGGCATCCTTTCTACCTCCGTGTGTGTGCACAGTGAAGGCTGAATTATATTAGAAAATATTATATTTAATTGGGAATGTATATGAGTGAATTTTTGGAATTTCAGAGTATTTACATGCTGACAAAACCCATAAAAATTCTATAATACAACACTGCTGAGAATATACTCCACAGAACCTGAATGAATCATTCTTCCTCCTTCAAGACAGTGTATTTTCCTTTTCAAAATACTTCTCTACAGAAAAAAAAAAAAAAAGGCAAGAATGTGTTCGTTTTCACTAAATTATACTTTCTTTTTTGTCTTTACTGCCCCCAAGATACTGTAAACTTCTGAATGCAAGACATGAATATGCAACCTGTGAAGACCTAAAAGCTGGGGTTTGTGTACTGAGTACATGGATATACTTTATTTATTTTAATTTCCAACCGATGTATTCTTGAAAAAACAATACAGAACTTAGCATACATTTTGTTGGGCTGCACAACTGAAAATGTTAAATGCTTACTGTGCTAAACTAGTTACAATATTTCTTTCTCACACCTAAAATCAGAAACATTACAGAAAATATAAACAGTGCTACTGCCAGTCTGCTACGTAATATACAACATACATTGAAAAATAATAATTTTTCTGTGTGCATTCTAATTAAGGTGTATGTGATACACAAGATACATTCAAATCAGTATACAAAGAAAATTAAGTAAATGGTTTTAAGTTTGGTATTGAGCAGATTCTGGGCTTTGACTGCATGAACTTTTTTAAGGAAAAAAAGGTTGGTATTTTAGCATCAAGGATTACAAAACTGCCCCCTTGTTTCCTTTTTCATTATTATGTCCCTCGGACATTATTAAAAAAACCCCAACAAATCATAGTCCTTAACAGTCATGAAAGCATCAAGTAAGGAAGAAAAGAGGATCTGGTGAGGAGGGAGGGAATCAGGGAAGTCAGACCTTGGGCAAGAAAAAGCCCAAGTCACTAAGGGTCACATAATTTCACTAGTAAGTTGATACACTGATATTTCATCCATATGGCTTCAACATGGATTTTAATTTAATAAATATTTGAACACTCATGGAGTTCCAAGCTCAACAACCTAGTAAGAGGTCATCCTACTACACATCCAGGGAAAAAAATGCTCCTGCGTCATAGATAGTTCCAGTTACACAGCAAGAATTTTGCCTTTACTAGGAATATATATGCATAAAATACCATTTAAATTCAACAGGAATGGAAACACAATGCAAAAAGGATATGCAACATTACTAACATAAAGTTCAGATTTGCCACATAATACACCAAAGCCAATAAATTGCATTTGGTTGAGCAGTTTAGAGACTCCTGCCCATGCTTTCCTATTGCAGATTACTGTGTAGCTGGTCTATACTGAACCATGCAAACATGTTTATAATGATCCTTCATTAGATCTGCTTTTCTACAGGTAGTTTGTGGGGGTTCTTTTTGGTTTTGTTTTTAATTTACAGAAAATTATCTGTCATTGTTTAGACTATGAATGACTTAGATGTATGAATGCACAGATCTAAACGGACTCAAATACTTCTGCAATATCCAAAGAACATGACAGTGTATTTTGCCACTAACAATCTCCCGTGGAATCTGTAATGAGATGCTTCCCACAGAAATAATCAGGATACTGCCCAAATGTACGTACAAAAAGGAGGATGACAAATACTATCTACTCTTCACAACACCCAGCACGTTTTGTGAACCTAATATTTCTGATGGGCCATGCTCTGATAACCCGGTGTCCATCCAGCAGGTCCTCAAATTCCCAGCATGGTCCCAGCTAATTCTGTGGGCCCACGGTTTTCAGGCTGCACATGCAAGTAAATTGAGATTTTTGCCATTTTACCAGGAAATACAGGCAAACTCAAGAATTCAGGCATGCACCAGTTTACCCAGACACTGACAGCTCCTGGGACCTTTTATGTTCTAAGAGATGCTCTGAAAAGAAACATGGAAACTCGATACCCACAGGCAAGTCATTCCATATTAGCAACAGCAACTCCTCTAAAAAACCTTTCCTAGACATTTAACAAGACCTTGGATATATCTAATTGTTTAATCCCTGCAGATCGAAATTAATCTCAAGAAACCCTACCCCTTAGCTTACCTTTTCCTCAAATAACAACTCAATTGTCAAAAAGGATTCTAAATAGAGCATTGCAGAGGATACTGTCTGATTATGCCCAAATTACAGCTCAAATACGTGACTTCCAATATTTTTCATAATGTCATCTCTGTAAATTCCCCATATTGTGTGAAAATCTGATTAGCTTCCTTCCTTTTCCTTCATCCCTGTTAAATGTTCTGACAGATAAATCCCTACCTTCTACTAAACTCATTATTAAAACCACAGCCTCTGTGACACCTCTGAAATCCTGATGGTGAGCTTTCACAGATGGAAGTACATATTTTTTTCCTACAGTTAAACTGCTGTAATAGAGGGAAAACTTAGATTTTTGGATACATTTTTTCCCCACAAAAAATGACCCCAGTTCTTCGAACCTTGCTTCCGGCTCTTCTCCCATGTCACAAGTGACAGAAAATGACAGAAAATGGCCTGAACCAGAGAGGTTCAGATTGGATATCAGAACTTTTTAATTCTTGTTTTTTTTCCACAGCAAAGGTTACCAAACATTGGAACAGGCTGTCCAAGGATGTAGTTGAGTCACCAACCCTGGAAATACGTAAAGACTTGTCGATGTGACACTTAAGGACATGACTTAGGGGTGGACTTGGCAGTGTTAGGTTTGTGATTGGACTAAGGGATCTGAAAGGTCTTTTCCAAACAAAATGATTCCATGATTTGTTTGGAAGAAAAGTGAAATACTGCCAAACAGAAGCATTTTGCTTGTATTGCCATTTTTTTCCTGTTGACTTTCACACAGCTTTAATTTGAATTCTGTTTACTGTGTGTGTCTGAGACAGAGTTCATCTTCTTCCCAGCTGTCTTCCCAGTGCTGTGTTTATACTGATGACCCCAGCCAGTGCTGAAAACACACCATGGTGCCTTCTGTTTCTCACTCTGCCCTCTCAAGGAGCAGGGTAGGGGTGGGCAAGGGATGGGAGAGGGCACAGGCTCACTGAAGAGATATTCCACCCCATATAACGTCATGCTCAGCAATCAGGCTGGGGATGGTGGAGGTGGTATTTTCAAGGCAGACACAGCTTGGAGATTGGATGGTCTGCTGGTGGGAGGGGGTGAAGGAAGGGGATTTGAACTATTTACACACACAGACACACCCTGACTAGGACTTTGTCAAGGTCTTACCCTTCCAATTTTCTCCCCCCCTCCACTGGGTGAGAATGAGCAACTGGGTGAGGTCAATCCACCAGATGAAGAAGCAGAGGATGCCTTTGTACCATGATGCCTTGTTCACTAAAAAGAGCAGCCCAGGAGCTGAGAAATGCAACTAGGCTTCTCAATTCCAGTTTTAAATACACTCAGGTATCTTATTGACCCCAGAAATCCTGACCTTAAGCTATGTTTGTAAAGACAGTTCAGTGAACATAACTCTCTGTGTCCTCTTTCAGCCATTATAGTGAGTGAGGCATGATTAAAGTACTTTACAATATTCAAGCACAGATTAGAAAGACCATGAAGTGTTCTCACACATCAGTCATACAGCATCAAAAATATGTTTTCCCTATAAAAAAGGAAACATTCTTTAGTTGTTTTTTTTTTTCTAACGGGACTTTTCAAAGGTAAGCTGTTTGGTAAATATTTAAAACACAAAAGTTACACAGAATGATATAAATATTTTGGTCATGAGCACTCATTGAAGGATGATGTACTTTTCCATATCTAGGAGTGAGAATATCACTTTTACCTAATAGACAGATTACTGTGAGGTATAAAGCTACATTTCTAGAAGACAATTATGAGTCATAGTGAGAACCAACTGAACATGAGCTCCCAGTATTATTACTGCACGAGAACAGTGAAGCGGCATGATGATTTGCAACTGCAAAAAATAATGAAAGCCACTATAAATACTGCATACTTATGTCCAAATTTTCAAAATAGGAGAGCCCCACAATGATTTGAACTTTGGAGGTGGAGCAGCAATGAAGGGCTTTATCGATTTAGATACAGTATGAGGCTGAGAAGGAAGAATCAGACAGTAGGAACCCTTTTAAAACAGTGATCCACTTAATTAATGGAACAAATTACCAAGGGCAATTATAATTCCTTGGTTTCTTTAAAAAATATGTACTGCAGTGAAATACTTGCTACTGACTAAACAATGGTCAACCCTGAGATCTCACAGCCTCTGAAATAACTAGGATCTGATCAATTGTTCCTTCTGCTCAAAAGGGATTTAAATATTGATTGATTCTAACAGTTACAATATTAAAAGTGAAGATTAGAAGTACTGATGATACTGTAATTCACATGGCAAATCACTGTCATCCTTACAATCAACACTGAAGCAGCATGTGGATTTCTAAAGTGTGTGTTTACAAAAACACATAACTTACCTATTTTCTATTTCATAGACAAATATAAATAACTGGGAACTGTAGTGAGGAGAATCTGGACGCCTTTCATGCTATAATCTGTAATATTTATTTGTTATCTGTTGTAAAATGCACTTCTCTGCTTGTAAATACCAGGATGATACAATGTAGAACTGAACTGTGGACACCGACACCACCATATCCACCACACACTCCCTGCCTTCTCCTTACGCTGCCATCCTGCTGCCTGAGCTTGTTTAATGCACCAAACTCACTTGCTGTTAATGGATTAAGGGATTTCACTGGGCACATCTCAGCCTTGTATCTCAGATATTTGCTTAGGTTTTATTGGCTGCTCTTGCTATTTTTTACATCACTTGCTCTGTTCTCTCTCACTTATCTCCCCACCTTATGGCCCTTCTTACTATAGTCCATATATACTATACTTCTTACTACATGTATTGAATCTGAGACATGTGTTAACACTGCACACAGTGAAGTTGTGCTGCCTTTCTGTCTTGTGCCTTTCTTCTTCCGGTCACACTGTTTTCTAACTCTTTATGCATCCTATGGCTTTGAGAATGCTGTATTTTTTGCTGTTTGCTTTGTTTGTTGCTAGGTTCACTAAAGAAGGGACTTTTTCTTTCTTTAAGTGTTTTGGCTTTATGTCACTAATAGAAACTGGGAGAACTCTAAAAAACAGTCAGAAAATTAATAGTTAAAAATATTCAGTATTGTATAAAATGTTCCCAGATATATTGGCCCAATCACTTCTTGGGATATAAGTTAAAAGGTGAAGATGGATGCAACTAACATTGAGAGAAATGTTTGAAAAGAAATGTTGGCAGGAAAACTTCACTATCATCTGTGACAAACAGCACCAAGCAGTTCAAAACTGGGTTACCGTAAAATATTCTAATTAGCCAAGAAGAAGCTAAAAAGTCTTGAATTGTTGACTGATGCATTTACTGTAAAACAACTATTTTTACAAAGAGGGTAAAATAACCAGTCTGGCAGGGGGAAAAAAAAAAATCAGTACTTTGACAAGATCAGTCTCAGAAATTCATAACAGAAAAGGAATCATAACACTGTGTGTTAGTGACAGTTATTAAAAACACTTAGAAGGTCCCCCAAAGCAAAAAGATATTCAAACCAGAATCACTTCCATGGATAAATCAACAGGGAAATTACAAATTGACAAGGAAACTATTCTAATAACCATGGGAACTAAGATTAAAGTAGTTTCATCACTCACACAGCTGTCAAATAATTTAGAGAACTTCCAGTAGGTTCTTTACTGCTGAGACTGTACATTTTACCTACTATGACAAGTCAAGGCAGCCTGCACAAGTCTCTTCCACATGTAAATATCTCCCAGTTTTATGTTGTGAGTCACCTTGCCTTTCTTCTATACCGATTTTTTAAGTTTATGAAGTGGCTGCATTCAAATTAAAATTTAGACTCAGAAGCAGAATATTTTTTCATGATTAACTTTCTTCTTCAAATAAGAACACTTTATTCCAAATTCTCAGCTGCAGAATAGATTCAGTTCATGCAAAATAGAGCATTCTTAAAACTAAGTAAGGGTACTTATGATGACCCTTGAAAGCAGCCTCAAAGATGATCACAGGGCTGCATCTCCCAGGAAAAATTGCAAGGAAAAGTTAAACTGAAGATGTGCTATGGAGAGATTTGGGAAGAACTTGTTCCTTATCTATCCACCCTGTCCACCACCCAATTCCCTCAGCCTTTCCTCACAGCAGCAGCGCTCCAGTCCCCTTATCAACTTGGAGGCCTCCTCTGGACTGGCTCCAACAGGTCAATGTCCTACTTGGGTATACCTTTAAGAACCTGAAAATAGGTGCTCTAACTTTGACTAGGATAGGCTTTTTATTTTAAAAGGCTGTGTTGAAAGGCTTCAGGTTGGAAGGTGGAAAGCCACTTCCCCTCATAGCCTGTTCTTGCAATGTTCCTTCTAGACTGTTTTCCCCCCCAAAATACCAGACATCAGCCATTGAGGGAAATATAATGCACCTGCCAATACCTAAAGGGAGGCTACAAGAGAGCTGGAGAGGGACTTTTGACAAGGACACAGAATAATAGGATGAGGGGTAATGGCTTTAAACTGAGAGTAGGTTTAGATTAGATGTTAGGAAGAAATTCTTTACTGTGAGGGTGGTGAGGTCACCTGAGGAAAGGTTGCCCAGAGAATGTGGATGCCCCATCCCTGGAGGTGTTCAAGGCCAGGCTTTGAGCAACCTGGTCTAGTTGCATCCCAGCCCATCTTTGAACTTTGTTCCAACCCAAAGCAATATATGATTCTATGGTAGAAATGTATCAGGACTAGACAGGCCCTTATGTCAGTGTGTCTGTGGGCAAACTTTGCTCATAAAATTGTGTTAAATTGCTTAATGCAATGGGAAATAAACCATAATTTTTTTTTTAAAGTTACATTGAAGACAGAAGGGAAAAAAATCTCAAAAACTGGAGTTGTCCAAAGTGTGTTATTTTATTAATATTACTGCTAATGGCTAAATGAAGGTTGTGCACTGCTGCATTTCAGTTAGACTTACAGGTTTCCTTTCTTCCCTAATTTTCAAAACAAACTGTGCTTCATCTACTAGGAAAAAAAATCTTGTCCTTTTAACAATTATAGAAGCACAGGCTAAGAAAAATCCCCGTGTTCCCAAGGTCAGCAAACTGACTTTGGTTGCAATGCTGACTAATGGTTCACACGCACTCCCCTGGACTGCCCACCAGCTCAGTCACATCCTCCTTTGAAACACAGGATATTGTGCCTTCCCAGTTTTTGTACCAATCATTGTCCTGCATTTTCAAGGTCATGGAGTGACAGTTTGTTGAGTAAAGATCTCCTTTCATTCCATAGTGCATGCTTTTCATAAATCAATCAGTCATTTTGAACCATAGCCCAAAGAACAGAGGAAGTATCAGATGTGTCCATTATTAAAGTAGAAATTTTAGACATCCCATCACTGAGAAGCTAAATTGGAACTCAATCAACAAAAGTTGATGCTATTGACCTCAAAGATATTAATGTTTTATGCTGCATTTTTGTACCTCTAAGCACTAAATTTATTACCTGTTCCAAGTATAAGGAAAAAAAAAATCTGACAAGCAAATAAAGAAAACAGTTGAAAGAAAAACTATTGTATTCTGCTTCAGGAAGGTTGCACAAATAATTTGGAAGAAAATTATAAAATAAAAGTCACATATTGTATTACCAAGGAATGATAACGCAGTTGTGCATGACTCATCTTTGCAGCTAAATGATGGGTTTCCACACAAATGCCACACACAAAACTACTGTGTTGTATCTTCACTGGCTTGGGTAGCTGCCTCTAGAGCTTTCCAAAACTGCTGCTGAAAGCTTACAAGTAATATATTATGAATCTATTTTAATTAAGAAATCTGGGAGACAAAGGTGAAGGTTCTGCACATTCCAAAAGAATACCTCCAGATTTTTTCTCCTGGCCTGTTTAAAGTCTCTGAGGCTTACTCAGTATTACCCAAATCCCAAACATTATTATTTCAGTTGCTCTTTAATTTAATGAAAACACTCTTGGTGGCTGAGTATGCCAGTAAATTAATGACTTTTGTTAATGTGTCAGTCTCCAGAAAACTATCATCCCATCCTCCTAACCTCAAAAATGTTCATCAGAGCAGTAACTACACCTTAAAGACATTTTTCTTACCCACATAAACCTAAACAACCCCTAAGCTTGCTTAAAGTAACATGTAAGATTTGCACAGTATCTGAACAAAAATCTCCATCAAAACACAAACAATTCCAAATTTGTCACTCTCCTCCAGGAAACAAGGAAATGCTGATGTGCCCATCATGGAACAAAAGAGGTTCTTATTTCTGCAGTGATAATTTCAATCCCACCAATAATTCTGCCATATTCTGAGTTCCACTAGGACAGATTAGTAGATGGTACCGTGGACATACAACAGCATCTCTGATGTTTGTGTAAGATTTAGACAAAAGTTTATCTGTTCATTACTAAATCAGTAAGTACAACAGGAGTTATGAACCTACCTCAAAAGCACAGTTTTGTTCTACATTTAAAAAAGCATCAAGTAATAATTAACATGAACAGCGGCCTTTTTTTCAGAGTTTGCATATAAAAGACATGAAGAAGCATGTAAATGATATATTCTGTTCATTACATCAGCACTTGTAAATTCAATATTCTCCTTACTTTTGTGCAAGGTACAGGATCCCAAAATAACTTAAAAACACAAACAGTTTAAAAATACATTATAATTCAGCTTTTAACTTTAGTATCTTTAATATTTTATGAGCCAAAGTAATTAATGTAACATTTTGTATCTTTATAGCTTCATGTATTCTTCCCAGTATGTTCAATATCTAAACCAAAAGGTATATTTGGTATATTTTAGTAAAGTTTGTTGAAACAACACTAACTCTCAGAAATCAGCAAATATTGACTTTAATCAGCAGTTCTACATAACTGTCAGTGAACATATTTGACTCCACTATTTATTTTGGGGGGTTATTTTTTTCCTTGTTTCCACTTTCTGCACCATTTCAGAGGTAAGAAATGGAGGACCTTGTCTGCATATCCAGTCACCTTCTGCTGTATGTGACAGTATTTTCAATGCTTCTCCAAATCATGTATTCTCACCTCTACAACTTCCCAAAAAGTTAGTTCAAAAAGTTCTTCATTACAGTGCACAAGTTTTTATCCCATTTACAGATTAGAAGAATTTATCAAAAATTTAGACACATTTTCTTCTAGAGTTAACAGTTCATGCACCCTTTTCTTAACTCCCTCCCCATACTTTATTTATCCAGTTTCTCTCATAGTGTTCATTTTTGCCTCTTCTGCCTATTTTATGTCCCAGGAA
Organism: Acropternis orthonyx; assembly: GCA_035583155.1. Lineage (NCBI taxonomy): Eukaryota > Metazoa > Chordata > Aves > Passeriformes > Rhinocryptidae > Acropternis > Acropternis orthonyx. The sequence goes on along the minus strand of JAWWEU010000001.1, from coordinate 4,163,858 downwards.
GCCCTTTTCTCTCTGTTTTCTTCATGTCAAGCCCAGAGGATGGTGGTGAATGAAGTTACATCCAGTTGGTGACCCCTGGTGATCACCCCCTGTACTCAGCACTGGGGAGGTCGCACCTCAAATCCTGTGCTCAGGTTTGGGCCCCTCACTCCAAGGAAGACACTGAGGTGCTGGAGCATGTCCAGAGAAGGGCAATGAAGTTCAGGAAGAGTCTGGAGCACAAATGTTATGAGGAGCAGCTGAGGGAGCTGGGGGTGTTCAGCCTGGAGAAAAGGAGGCTCAGGGGAGACCTCATCACTCCCTACAACTCCCTGACAGGAGGTTGTGGCCAGGTGGGGGTTGGGCTCTGCTCCCAGGGAACAACAGCAAATGGCCTAAAGTTGTACAAGGAGAAGTTTAGACTGGCTATGAGGAAAGAATGTCTTTAGTGAAACGGTGGTCAGGCATTGGAGGAGGCTGCCTTAGAAAGTGGTGAAACCACCATCCCTGGAAGTATTCAAAAAGCATGTGGATGTGGCATTTGGGGATGTCATTTAGTGGTGAACACAGTGAGTTAATGGTTGGACTTGATGAGCCTGGAGGCCTTTTCCTATGACTCTGTGCTACAAACCACTCTTTTCCTCTGCATTAACTCTACCTGGTTTGTTTTGGTTTTTTTTCTTTTTTTTTTTTTAAACCACTTTGTACATATTTGGGAAATTCTAATAATTGAATCCCAGCTACTGACTCAAAAGTAAACTCCTTGTACTCCAGTAAATGCTGCCAACTCTGAAAACACAGCAAAAGTCCCAAGACACCCAAACATCTCAATATGCTGCAAAACTAATGTTTGGGCATATATGACCAACCAAAAAATATATATTGTAATGTTTTAAATCAACTTTTCTATGCTTGTATACTGTGGTTATTGCTATTGAAGTACCTTAAAGCTTTTAAGAATTTACAGAATAAATGATATCTCGTGTGTGTTTCAAATGCCAGCTTCCCCGTCCACCAAAAAATTCTACATTATGGTATGTGGCAGTATTTGATCTTTGCTAAGCAAAAATTCCTCTCTGCATTTTCTTATTGTAGTGCAGACAGCATTTGCTTTGTCTGGGATTTTTGAAGGAAATAAAACTTTCAGAATTGTAACTCAGATTGTGTGAGACTGCAAAATGTAAAACACAGAAATATCTGTAAGAGACAGAAAAGACATCTAGGAACCCTGAAAAAGAGTAATCCATAAAATTGAAAATACACTGAGATTAAGAAGTGTCACATTGCTTGAAATCCCTGAGGGCAGAGACACAGAAGGCATTTTACAAAAATGGATTTTTAAGGTGCTGAGGATAGACAATTCCTACTTCCTTCTGGAACAGATCATGAGAAATAAAATGACTGAAAATGAAACAAGATGTTTCACTCAAACACAGTATTTTCTGAGCTCATGTCAGAGAAGCAAGTAATTATATGCCTCATACACAGGAATTAAGAGATAATGCAAGATAATATAAAAATAAGTGATACACAGTATGTGCGGTGACATCAGAACTAGAAGGTGATACAATAGGTGTTAAATGCTCCAGCACACTGCATTTTCCTTAAAAAGTGAAACTACAAATGCCTCTGATACTCTGTTACAGGCACCATTAACTCCCTGGGGCTCCAGCCCCAGTGTCGGGTTCTTCCTGGCAATCTGTACAATCAAACTGGAACATCAAACTTCAAACCACAATGGCCAGTGCAGGAAAAAAACCCCAAAACTATTAAAATATTTTCTCTCCATGCTTCAAACTGGCTTAATACATTAACATGCTCTTAGTGTTTTTCTGATTTAGCTAATCTGATACCAATTTACCAGATGCTAAAGTCCATATTAATTATCACTTAAATCATTAAAGTTTTTCTCCAGTTTAGAAAACCGAAAATTATTTTTCCTTTTAATTCCCAAAAAATGTAGTTCCTCCAGCGCAAGAATTTTTAATATGACACTTTATGATGTGTAACAGTTAGAATTGGATTCAAAGTAAGATAAATTCTTAGTACTCAGAAAAGCATGAGAAGGGCCATAATAATGTTGCACTCATGTCATTTTTGCCTCTGTTATTCATACTCACAACACAGGTTGCTCCAGTCCTGAGAGCAACTCAAATCTTTCTGACAAGTCTATGTTGCAAGAATAACCATACAGGTATAAAAGCCACTCACTTCCAGAGTGTCACAATGCCAAAATCAAGAGGATAAAAAAACCAAAGTGGTGACTTACCCCATTCAAAGGAAATGTTTTCCAACCCAGCTCTCCGAGGGCAGCTGTGGTGTCAAGTAACACAACTGAAAAGGGAAAAAGAAATGGTGTGTTTGTGGGATCACATAGGAAAGTGTTAAACCACTACAGACTGAACCTGCCAGATTAGCCAGCTTCATTTAGGCTTTCATGGCTTACATTTCATTACCAACCAAATGTCTACAAAGATATAAATTAAAAAAAACCCCAACAAAACAAAACCCTAAATCTGTTGCAGAAATCACTGTCAAATCACAATCCACTACCGGTATTTAAACATTAAATGGTGCCTGAATAAACATGCACATTTCTGCACTCCCTTGCCTGGAAATCCAGAAAGTCTGTGCATGGACTAAAGCATTAAAACTAATAAAATAAAGAAAAACAGTTTCAGAAGTAAGTTGTTTTTTGTATTTTTGTTGGTTTGGGTTTTTTTTTTTAATGTCATAAACCTCACAGAAATAAAGTTATACAATATACAAACTGTGTAACTCAGAACACAAAGAGAAACAACTTCAGTCTCTATTTTAGCTGGAATATCAGTGTTGAAAGCTGCTGCATATATTTTGCATCACTTCTGCCACATTCATTTTGTTTTTCTGATACAAGACAGAATGTGCATTGTATATTACAAAATGTTTCTGCATGATTTTAATGCATTAAGTTACACTAACTTCATTTTTCTCTTACATTCACTAATGATAAACAAAATACACAGCACATGAGACATTCTACCCACATGTACTACTGCCCTCTAATGGAACTGTTTCATCCAACCCTCCAATTTCAGAAACCTAAACTAGGATTGAAACATCAAATGAAGTATTGTACAAGGCAATTTATTTTAACTATCACATTGGTGTGTTTTGAATGCTCAGTTCCTTCTTATAGCCCACAAATTCCAGTTCTTCTTTGGATGGTTAAATGATGGAGAAAAAAAATTAAGGTAGTAGTTTGGAACATGACAACAGAATCCATACATTTGTGGGTTTATATTGTTTTGCACTATCTTCCACCTGTTATCTGTGCAAATAATCAATGTACAGGTATCTGGAATGTGTTCCTATAAAGCAGAACAGCAGCAGCCAGGTGATGGGGTTTTGCCTTAGAGAAAAGGCACCTTGGCATGGACATTGAACTTGCCAGCTTATTAGAGGAAACTTGACCACGATGTCTTCCTTTGTCTTTTGTATTAGTGACAATTAGAGTTCCCCTTCATTTCAGTGGATGTTGGCTTTTAACCTGAAGCTGAAGTTTGCTGTCTTATCAGCAGACTTACAGGCATACCAGAAGCTCAACATTAACCAAATACAAGTTGAATGATTTATTTGAAGAAACTAATGACATTTTAAAAGATATTCAACAAAGGGGAGTATCCTGTTCTCCACTTCTTCACCACTTCAACACTTGATGAAGCTATGTGAATAATTTGAATCTAAATTAACCAATTTGTTACAATCCCTGTTTTATTTCAAAAAAAATGGGATCACCATATCCCCAGAGACTGTCTTCTGCTTACTTAAAACGCTGTGATTTCCAGCTGCCATAGTATTTTCTATTTGTGTCAGGTGACCATTCTCTTGTTGTCTTTCCCATTTGACCTGTGATGCAGCAGCTTCCTGTGGAAACCTTTAAATTGCAAAGTACTGGGGATCTGTTGGCTCCAAAAAAATTAAGATACTGGGTTTAGATATGTCTTTTCCATAGAGCAAACCAAATGCCCAATGTTTCTGAGAATTCATCTTAGGTGTTTGTTTTCTTCTCTCCATCGCTCCTCCCCTTCTCTCTCCACCCAGAAAACGTGAACTATTTGCTATATACTTTGTTTTCAGCTGAGTTTCAAGTTATATCTTGCTCTTTATGAACTGCTATTCTGATGATAATTTAATTCTTTAATACTGGGTTAAATAAATAATCAAATTAAATGCATGGTATGTTACTGCTAAACCTGTGGATCTGAAGGCAGAAATAAATTCTTCCTACAAACAGCATCAGGGTTTAAAGTGTCATCTCAGTTTTATATTTTTTGTGTAGCAGGACCACAATTTAATCAATTGATGATTCCAGGTTTTCAAAACTAATACTTCCACAGGAAAAGCCCCAAAACACAGGAAGGAAAAAGAATTCATTTCTTCAGTAGAGCCTGAATTAATCAAGTACTCTTTGAAAGCTCAAAGCTATACATGAGAAAAGTTAAAACCTAGAATAAATCCATCACTGAAAGTATATTAAGTTTAGATTTAGTTGAACCATGACCTAATATTTCTCATATACATTTACCAAATGATCCCCAACAAACAACTGAATTTTGTTAAAATACAGTTTTTCTACATTCTACATACCAAGCCTCTTGAATGCTCACATATGTTCACTTGCAGCTCTGAAAACCCTTAAACTGGAAAATTCAAATAACCAAACTACTACCGGAATTAGAATTGTATCACCTTCAGAGTTCAAAACGAAAAAGGGAAAAGCAAAGAGACTTTCTTTCCAACAGTATTTGTATTACAAGACATTAAATAATTATCAATCAAAAATGTGCCAATACTGACAGATGAAGTAAATATCATGTTTATGCCAAAGAAATACAAACTCCAGCAAAGCTGTGAAATCAACAGGGCCTGCTATACAAATGAGGACATGCATAAAGTAATAAAATCCTCACACACTTCAGTGATTTGGAGATTCCTACATGATAGACTTCAGTGTGGGACAGAGATACCAGAGCTAGCTTTAAATGAGGTAATTAAGAAGCAGTCTATCCCCAGCAGCACAGACCTGATGGCAGACAAAGCTGCACTGCCAAGAAGCTTCCAACTCCCGGCTCGTTGGCAGGAAATTCAGACTGCCAAGAAAATCCAGACTAGGAAGGATGTATACACCTGAACTGCAGACAGGGACGAGCTTCCCCTCTGATTGCAGGAGAGTGGAAGCTCCTAAAGAACTGGAAATTTCCACGCAAAGAGACTAAAACGAGATGGTAGACTCTACGTGTATGATGTTTAAAAGGAGAAGATCCCCTAAAAAGGTAACAGAACAGGAAGCCTTATTTATTAACCCTTGTCCTTCTGTTTCCTTCTTTATACACTACAAAAAGCCTCATTCCTCTTAAAGGAGACTTCATGCAGAATGGCCATTCTGGACCAGTCATTGGCCCCTAGCAGAGACAAAATTGTCTGGGACTACTTGCAGCTAATATTTGTGGAAAATGTTATAAATACACTGGTTGAACTAAACAATTGCACTGACATTTCTGACATCCATTCCACTTGGAGCAGCCACTTTTCTGAGGTGACACGGAGGATAAAACCTGCGGAGCTGAACAAGAGCGAAAGAGTGCAGGTCTGCCATTACAGTCATATTACAACTCAAAATGAACTCAAAAGAGCCTCTTAAAAATCTCTTTGGATAAAAAGAACTTAGATTTAACACTTGAATGTCCTTCCTTAAATCACTGAGCTAGGGATGTTGTAACTTGTCCAACAATAATATACAGATTGAAACACACATCTGTAAACCTGCTGTTTTAGTTAACTGCACAGTCCATTTCAGGCATGTTTAGCTTTGTTTTCCAGTACATTCCTTAATAGATATTACACTATTAGAACTCATTATGCCATAGTGAGCTTCAATCTCCTTTTTTTTGGACATATCTTACACGGCTATTATTAGACTTTACAACTGAAATTAATCTTTTCAGAGGATTTGCCTGGTCCTGAGGGAACTGTTTTATTTAAAATTATGACCAACAGAGCTCCAAGGACTGACAGCGTGGAATTTTAATTCTAATTCCAAGATACTCTTCTGAAGATGAACTCTGCAGTTGTGTCTGTACAACCAAGGGAAAAAAAGCTTTCCAAACATTCATTTCACCAGTTTCTTTTCTCTTCTTCTTCCTTTACTCATCTCCAGACATTCTGACCTAACAGTTTGAAATGAATAAAGGATTTTGGCCAACTTCACGGAATCACAGCCCAATATTAGAGCAGGCTATAGGATCTCCTGCTTGTTGTAGACCAAGGGCTAAGATTTGCAAGGAAGACTGAACAAACAGACATTCATTTCTTAAGGCAACACTAGTGACTCAGAGCAGTAGAAAAAAATACTAGCATGGAAAAACTCCAAGAGCTTCAGGTGTCGTGTGCAGGATCTCTCATCTGGACTGTGTAAGAGATGCTCCCAAAAAAGGGAAGTTTCAGTACCTTCCAGCAGGGTTGGCAATCCTTACACGTGATACCCAGGAACAGGCACAACTGGCACCTTTTCTCATCCCTCAGAACTTATTTATTGACTGCAAACGCTTATAAGACAAACACACTGAACTTTTGAAGTCTCTCCTTTCTAGCCCTCAAGAGAGTTGTTGCTCTCTTATGAAGTGGCTGCATCTTTTTTTTTTTTTTCATGTTTTATGGTATTTTTCATTTTTAAAAGAGGATCACATGCAGTATTCTGCAATCATTCCTTCTAACACTATATATTAAGAGCCCTGGCTATTTTCATATCCTGTTTGTATATCCAAGGTCACATTAGCCTATTTTTTGCTGCAGCACTGCACTCAAAGGCAGTTATTACGCTATCAAGATCACTGCCCTTCACAGAATCACTTATTTTCATCATTATTTTTTTCAGTTTGGGTTCCATTTTTGCTCTTGAATTTATAAAGATCCATTTGCTTATATTAAAACAAGTTTTATTTTCAAGGGCTGACCTTTACTAAGTGATAAAGGCTCTCACTGGTCTGCACATCCTCCTTCTTTCTTTACTTACTCTTTTGTCAAGTATTGATTTTATATTTATTTTCATGTTACTAGTGAAAAATGTTGACCAATCAGAATTTTGAATGGTGTACAACTGCATATCTCAAATTCTGTGACTTAACAGTCACTAAAACCCCCTCAGTTTTTTTAAGTCCATTTAGTAAAAAAAAAAAAAAAAAGTAAAATTTTAACTGTCAGATTACTTTGTGATATTTTGCTATAATAGAAAAAAATCTAAACATATTACTTCTGTGGCTTATCTGCCTGAGGAAGACATAAAAAAGGAGGTTAGTAATATGCAAGTTACCTTTGGCATTTAACATGTAATCAACTGGGAAAAATTATTTAAATGCTTGGGGTTTATGACCAGGTCTGTTTTCCATAAAACAAATCGATGGGCATTCATTATATACGTATCAATTGGATCCTTTTCCATAATTTTCATTATTTGGCATGCAACGGCTATCTGGTTTAGGCAGGATTAATGAGATGCACTAATATAGTATGAGGAGCACCTGTCTAGATGGCAATTCTGCTGGGGCACTACAGAGGAGTCACAGCAAACCATGTGCCAAACGAGGTACTAACAATGCGGCTTGCCTGAGATAAGCAGGATTATAGCCAGCAAAATATATGGACTAATCCTGCTCTCTTCAGCATTTCTTTAGACTTCAGGAAATCCTTACCAGCCTCCAGTTGGAAAGAAGAGGGATAGATGTGACTAATTGGGAAGCTGGGGAATCTCCGCTATAGGAGGCTTTTAAGACTCCTGAAACGCTGTCAGACCGGGTTTCTACATCATCTCATGTTGCCTTGGGGCACAGTGGGGGAGATAAATGGCTTCTCCAATGCTGTGAATTTTATAAAAATCCAGTTACCTGCTTAATGGTGCTTCCCTTTTCTTTTCAAACCACAACTCCAACACCTACGCTTTCCAATATTCTCGAATTCCCTGAGTCCCCGAACTCATTAAATTTACCATCAGTAGCCCAGAGAAGTCCTCAGCCAGTTCTTTCAGGACTCCTGGAAAGAACTATTTACACCAGATGGGGAGGACTTAATATTCTTCATATTATGTGAATAACTCAGTGATTTCTAATTTTCTCAATTTTACACACAGTATTTTCTGCCTTTTTCTAAAAAGAGTTTAATACAATTCACACAAACATTTTTATTCACAATGCAATAGAGAAATTCCCATTATCCCGGGTACTGTGAGAATTGAGCTTTTACCTAACACACTTTTTATCTTCATTTTTCTCCACTCCTTATTTTCTAACATGTATTATTTCCACTCTTTTCTACTAATTATTATAAATGTTCATATTTCTAGTTTCTGCTCTCATGTTGTCTCCAATGCAGGTTGGGCTGTTATCCAAAAGTAGTCCTTTAGTGATCAGTGATTTCCCAATCAAGAACTTTTAAAAGGAATTTCCACTTTTGCCTTTTTTTACTTTCACACTTGCACACTCACACAAAGAGATTTAGAATGCTCTTCTAATGAATGAGAGCTGGTCAGAGGGATTTTTTACGTACAAACCCCAATATCCTGTTCATGATGCATTCACCCTCTCAGTCCTAAGAAGTTTGCAATGTTATTAGATGGGGTTATTTTGGATAAATACTTGTCTTTATCTTGCTGGTGTGTTACCCCACTTCATGAGGTCTCCACTGAGCATCTTCTAAAACTAATTCTGCCCCCAGCACCATTTTTATTTCCATACAGATGCCTAAGGAATAACTTACCTTATTTTCTCATTTGGTTCAGTTATCTGTTTCAGTCTTGTTGTTCCCTACTACTTCCTGGAGGAATATAATTTGAAATCCTGTGGCTCTGAGGTTACAACATTAAAACAAACAGTGGTTCTTTTGCAAAAATGTGCTACCACTCACCTTTTATATTCAACGTTTTTTTCCTGGAAAACCTTATTAAGTATTTCTTAGCAAGATCATTTCATAAATGAAATTAAAATTTAGCAGACTGTTTTGTGCTTTCCCACACTTTCATAATGCTCCTGCTATTTCAGAGCCAATAAATATCTTTTCCATGCCTTAAATGCAGAGATGCATGTTCTTAAAGTGGAAGGCCACTGGAATCCTACTGCTCCATCTCTCTCTGAAACAGAAGCCAACATTTTCATACGCAAAGCTTCAGTTTTCCATTATCCTTTTTTCACAGTGCCTTTCTTCCATTCTCACTTGCAAAATCAATCCCTTTATTCTCCTGTTGTATTATCAGCATTGCAAACCACTGCAGACCCTTCAGTTTCATCAGAGTAACCTCACTGGATCAAGTGTTAAATAGAAGTGTCTCTTCTTGTGGGTTTTATTTGATGGAAGACTTTACTGAATTTACATTATGAAATACATATTTTTATGTGACTGTGTCATGTAAATCAGCAAGATAAATAAACCAAATTCCCTACTTCATTCTTGCTACCTAAAATTGTAAGGCAACACACTGAGCGATCTAATTTATGTAATTATTTAAAATGAAGGAGTAATTCTTGTACCTACTGAGAGAACTGATGGAGGCAGAGGCAAGTAAGTGATTTCAGCTGTATCTTCAGTACCATTATTCCAAATACTGTCAGACCCCTGAAGCTTGTGAAATGGAAGTAGCAACTAATGGAACCTTGGAATGACATAGTATTTCATTTGAACAATTAAGTGGGTAAGACATTGAAGACCAAAGCTTATGTGTTTCTCTATGTTTGCAATACATTGGCCCAATATTTAATTTTTCAACTCTGTTTACTCTTCAGCAATCAGCATTTACAAAGGCAGAAGGAGAAAGAAGCCACTTGCAAACCACCTCCTTTTTTTATTCATTATTCATGCTGTGTAATTGTATCATGACATTAATTCAGAAGAACAAGTCAAGACCATATCATATATGTGGAAAAGGGAGTTATATGAACACCCACTCACATTTATATGAACATCAACTTACATTTCCAAGAACAAAAATGCAATTCTTCAATTTTTTCCAAATAACAAGGCATGAAGTCATTGTAGGATGAAAAAAATTTTACATTCTAAACAAGTGATCTAATGTGCATTTCAACAACTCCAAAGTCTCTAGAAATAAAGTTAAATCTGAATTAAACCCAGCAATACTTGACACTCAAAGCTCTACAAGTAGGTCAAATTCATTTTATGACTTCTCCAGAACCAAGGAATTAAGGTCTTTTACTGACAGCTTTTAAGACTCTGTAAATGATCTACTTTATTTCTGACAAAAATCAGACAAGGCTGTCAGGATTTAAGTGAACTTTAAGGTTTAAAATATCCAACCACAAACATATCACAAGCATTTTTATTTCCTTCCTAATGCCATTTCACTGTAAAATGGACAATTGCAACACCTTAAGCACCTACCAAAGGGCTCTAATAAGCAATTATTGTAATTTACAATTTATAAACTCTACACAGCCCACTGAACACACCTGCACCTTGTCATACCTCTACTTTAAATTACATCTTTGATATTTACACCTTTTTCCTTTTAGGATCAGGAAATATTTGAATACTCTGGACAAATTTAAGTATCTATTTTATGATGTTGGAGTTTAAGACAGAGTGAGACAAAACCAACCAACCAAACAAAAAAACCCTAAGAAGGACATGGTGATTTTCAGAAAACATGAATCCTTGCACCCAAAAGAAATTACAGTAAAATTTTGTGTTCTGGTTTCTTCCATCATTTTTGTAGCCCGTTTTAAATAGCATTAAAATTACTTAGGATAGGGCACACATATTTTTTAAAAAAAGCCTAAGAGACAAAATAGTAAAAACTGGTTAGTTCTGCAACTTTGCCAATTAGCCCAGATGCTTTGATTTAAATGTTTGGGGATTTTTTCAATAATAGACATTACATAGCAGGCAAAAGTCACACCTGAAGTAATCTCAGTGAAATTGAGATTATATGTCCAACTGTTAGTTACAATTTCTTAAGTCAAGGAATGAAACCCTCATAGCAGTTTCTCCACAAAGCATCTTGTAAGACTTATTTCTCTGGTATTTAAAAAAAAAAAAAAAAAAGGAAAAAAAAAAGAAAAAAAAAGAAATTAGTTTACTACTGTTTTACAGCAAAACTGAGAAAAGACTCCCTGCATGGCCACCCACAGCAGGGGCAGCTCCTTGTGGGGTGTAACTAGAGATCTCTCACCTTAAAGCTTAATGGGCTTCCTGCACATGTATCTATGACCACTCACATGGTGAACATCTCTCTAAAGCAACTTATGAAAGACAGAAGTATTTAAATGGTTATTCCACCAGGTTAACACCTTTTTACTTTCTTTTTTCTATATCACAGTGCTGCCTTAGCACACAACTTTAATCCCTGTATATATAAAACATACAAATATACCAATGAAAGGAAAGAAATTAAACAATTTATCAGTCAAAGGTATGTAAAAGGCATCAGTAAAAAACAGTTTCCCAGTAAGGTGGGTTCCATGTTTCCTTTCCTGAAAACCAAGTGGAGCCTTGGGAATCAACTTGATACATTCAGTGGCACCAGATGAACCTGTTATATAGAAAATGTATCTGTCAGTGCAGAAACACATGGCAATTTCTGCACTGAAATCTTTCTGGGATAAGACTTGCAATTCCAAATTGCAAATGGTTAGATCTTAACTACCTCCTCTGTCACTTAGCAGGTTGGTTTGCTCTAAGACAGCTGTAAACATTATGTATTTTGAGGTCTAACATAGGCACTTGCTTCTCCTATGTGAGTCTTACTCATAAGCAAAAGAAAAATAAAATTACTGAGGTAGAAAGAAAGTGTAAGTCACATCTAAAATAAATAGGCTTACCTCAGAAACAGATGAGCCCCCGAGTTTTCCTCAGGTAATTGTGGAATGGAGGATGAGTAGATAATATCCTGCCTCTCCTAGCTTGTAACACAGCTCTTCCCCCAAGAGCAGTGTCAAAGTGATTTCAAAGTGATTTTGTTGATCAATGCACTTCCAGACAGGAGAGCAACGCAGAAGAAAGTTCTGAAATCCACGGCTCAGCCAGAAGGGATGAATTCCTACATTTGCAATGCACCAGAAGGGAAGGAGCGCTGCACTGTCAGCCCTGCAGGACAGGCAGGGAGCAATTCCTGGGAGGCACAGGCAGATTGCTCTGCTTTACTGGGCTCCTCACAAAGAATGAGAGGGGAAAAGGGGGTTTAGGTACCAGGCAAACAATGTGTTCTTAACCACTGGCTCAGCTTTCATTGCTAAGCAGAGGTTGCTGCTAAAATGAAGTGAGATAAATTAATGCTGTTCACAGGTCCAGAAAACAACACCAGAGCTGCGTTATGGCACACAGCTGTATGATTTTTCTAAGTTTTGGTTTCACATGTGAGATGCAAGGACCTCAAGAGCTAACCCAGATAAAAAAGGAGTCCAGGTGTCCTATGTAATAACTTTCATTCTGCCTTGAAAATACTAATTGATATTAAATTCACCAACATGTTCACGTCAACAGTAGATTACTGGGCAGCTTTTCCTAAATGAACATGATTACCTGACAGTTTTGTCAGCCCTGTTTATTAACCTGAGTGTATCTTTATTAGGGAAATTAGAAACAAGTGAAATTCAGACAAATAGATTTATCATTCCTTGCACTGGTAAAGTACAAATTACTTGTGTGTTGAAGCCAATTCTATTAGGTTGGGACTGATGCTAAATTTAATATTCTTCACTTTCCTATTAACTTTTCCTACTCTGCATTCTTACAAGCATTTGCTTTTATGTCTTTTAGTATAATACTTTTTTTTTAATGGTGATAAAATGAAGAAAAAGTTTATGTCACAACATTCTTAAGTGAAAAAGCCAAAGAAAAGCTTTTGGAAAAGTGTAACAACACCTATGCATAGCTGTCAGCCAGAGTAATTATGAGGTTAATAACTCCATAGCTATTGCTCCTATATTCCACATTTCTTAGGATTTCCTCTTGAAGGAGGTTAGAAACTCCCCTTAAGGGTTCATGGGCATAATTAAACCCACTCCAGGCACCCATTCCGTCTTGCACTGCTCTGATCCAAAGACCCAGCCTCTCTAATAGTCAAGTAAGAAAATGGTACTTCAAAGGTTAGCTGCCTTTGCCCCATGCACAACTGGGGAGGATGATACAGAAGTACCTTCCAGCCTGATCACACCTCTTTTCAAGTGGAGTGAGAACCAGAATCAACACAGACCTTTTCCACAGCTCTTTCCTTTAAAGAAAGAAGTTTTGAAGAGAACAGTTGATAACATGAAAAATAGGGTCTGGGAAGACAGATGGCCACTGCTTAATCAAGGAGTTACTTAATAACCATAATGAAAAATTAGCAGTTTGGTGACTCCAAGGAACAGAACAGACAGATGTTAGGAGAGGTACAAAAGCTGAAGCAACTAAAGAGAGTTGGTGTTTGAGTGGCAGCCCAGCACTATGAAGAGCTGCTTGGCAATCTCAAGCTCACAAACCAAGGCAAGGAATTTTTGGCAGAGCCCTGGTGGGTGGTGTGTTCTCACAGGTGCAGTCAGAGCTGCAGAGCTATTTCAGCCAGGCTGAGAGCACAGACTGGGAGCCTGAAACTCTGACACGCAGCCAAAGCAAGAACTGGGAGCCTGAAACACTGACACACAGGCACATCAGACATGGGAACAACAGCTGGGGAAGTTCCAGACACAGAACAGGAAGGCACACACTTGTGCAGTGCACAGACCCATCTGCTGAAGCCAAAGACACTTTACTACTTCCCACTGTCTTCTACTCCTCCCTCAGTTCAGCATAACAACTCCAGGCAGGTAAATCGGAGTTTACTTACATTCAGTCCATATTTCAACATCATAACAATGGAACAGGATCATTGCTATTTTTCAGGCAGAAGAGCAACAGTACAGAAGACAAAGACTACACACAGCCCATCAATAGCAAACCTTGCCTGCCCTGCTCTCACGAGCTAACAGTAATGTAACCTTGTCTGAGTGAAGTGGTACAGAGGGTGGAAAAGCACAGCTGTTCAATCCCCATCTATTGCATAGCTGCAGCCTGAACCACCACTCAGAATTTATCCACAAGACATAAATGAGGCTTCAAGAGTGACAGGACATTTATTACTATCCATTACAGACCTATGCCAAATAGGCAGCATGAAGTTAGTAATTCATACTCAAATAAAAGGGCATGCTCTCTGATCTCCCCATTGACCTAATACTCTGGTTTTGGCTGGGATAGAGTTCATTTTTCTCTTAGCAGCTGGTGCAGTGCTGTGTTTTGGATTAATATGAGAATAATGTGTTTAACACACCCATGTTTTGGTTGTTGATTTACCCCAAATCAAGGACTCTTCAGTATCTCCTGCTGCCAGTGAGCAGGTGCCCAGGAAGCTGGGAGGGAGCATGGCCAGGACAGCTAATCCAAACGGGCCAAAGGGATACTCCTTATCACAGAACATCACACTCAGCATATAAATCGAAGGGTGTTGTCTGGAAGGGGCTGATCCTTTCTTGGGAATGGGCTGATCCCTTCTTGGGAATGGGCTGGGCAGTGAGTGGTGAGTAATTGTGCTATGCATCACTTGCTTCTCTTATGTTTTATCTCCCTCCCTCTCCCTCTTTTTCATTCCAACTGTTATTATTATTGCATTTTACTTTGTTTCAATTATTAAACTGTCCTTATCTCAATCAACAAGCTTTTACTTCTTTCCAAAGCTCCTCCTCACCCCACCAGGGCGTGGCGGAGTGAGCATGGGGCTACCTGGTGTTAAACAGTGACACCCAAGACAGCAAGTGACATACAAACCGTAGGGAAGGGCTATTAAGCCTATGCTTGTATTTTTTCTGCTTGTTAAAGGTAAAATGGTTGGTAATGACTTTAGCTGTCAGCAGATAAGGCAAGTCATCAGTAGAGCCACAAGCTGTGGGCATATCAAAGCACAAGCAGTCATGGTTTTCAAATGTGTCAAGGCTCTCAAGCAAATTCATCAGTTTTTCTCCTTTGCTTCTCCAAGTGGTATCTCATTTGCTTGATAAGTTATCTGCCTGAGAAGTAAAATAGTTAATATAGTTGGCCTTACTGCAGTAGTTTGCAAGTGACCATGATGTATAGAAAAAGAGTTTAGCAGAAGTCATATGAAAAAAGCTTCCAGACAACTCAGAAAACATGAGGTTAACATTTGGCTGTATTACTTGTTTTCTTCTTTTAATGCAGAACCTCAAAATACACCAAAATAAATGCAACTTATTAGAAAGCAGAGTTGTTACACTCCTGACAAATATTCCCAGAGACATCCTAGGTTTATATTCATGATGCTGAAATGTTTCTTATCTCCTTTGATTAAATATCCACACAGCCAGTCAGTTGAATATTTTTGAGCTTTGTAATTCTCTCTTTCACTGAGTCAGTCTGTCACTTTTTCCACTAGCTCTTCATTTATAATTTATGGTGTCAAGCACCAAGTTTTCACAGCATGAACATTTTATAGGTGCGAGGTCAGGCTGTCAAGCTAAAGTACATCCTAATAATCAGGAGCTTTGAAAATCCTTGGTCTCTTTACCTCCAGTGGAACATCAGCATGAAGGCTCAATTGTTTTTATGAATTAACCAGGTTTGCAATACTTTTATCAACAAATAAATATCATGTCACTTACTTGAGAGGAAATAAGTTTTGACTATCTAACCAGAGATCAAATTGCTTTAAAATATTGGACAGCATGGAGCACTCACCTCTACTATACACAGACTTGGAGCTTTGAATAATATACTTTTAATGCACATTCAGGAAGATTTAAATTTTAAAGATAGCTGAAGAGCATAAAATAGATCAGAGAATGCCATCATTCACACAGTAAACTGTTATGCCTGATCTGTTGAGTAACAGGTCTCATATTCCACAGTATATAGCTACCCTCTTTTTCCTTCTAAGTCTATATAATAATCTAATTGGAGAAAACAAACAATTTTTTCCTGATTTCACATCAAGAAGTGAAACTGCCTTTTCGTATTATTTTAGAAATTTTTTTTAGATTTATTTTTTTCAAATTTTATGTAGTGCAAGAGGTGATTTGGATATGCTGCAGGGAACATTTTGCAATATTCTCTCTTCCTAGTCCACAGCTTTTTAAACACCAACAGAAGAAAGAAAAACTTTGGAACTTGACAGCATTGTACTAATATATAATTAAACAAACAAACAAAAAACCAAACCAAAACAAAACAAAAAAAACCCCCAAACACACAACCAACTTTCTGCTAAAACTGTGAGGAGTAGAACAGCCACTCTTGATGTGACTGAAAAGAGTCTTCTTGGTAATAAGGGGTTGTCATGTGTAACCCACGTAAAGGTGGAAGGTATCTGTGAGTCTTTAACTGACCTGAAATGAACACAATGATTTGGCAGGTTCAGCACTGCATGAGGAAAGGTAGCTGCTGGAAAGACAGCAGCACTCTGTGACTTAGTTCACAGCACCACTTCCAAGGGCTACTTGAGACTTAAGTGCCTGTTATACAACCCAGTGATGCAAGAGGAATGTCACTGAGGATTGCTGGAGCGCTGCCCAGGGACTTGGAAGGCAGTGCCAAATATAGACAATATAATAATCTACACACACTGTTACTGCAGAACAGGAGCCTTTACATTTGAATGATTGCTGCAAAGGAAATGTTTGAATTAAAATGTGCTTTGTACCATTTTTCTTCAAAACTTGGTGGTTTTTTTTCCTCTTTTTCCATTCTGCTTGAAATGTCAGCACAGAGAACATGAGAAAGGGACAAACAGCACCATGACTGTGGAGATGAATTATTATTAAAGGAAAAATAGACAATAATTAAAAAAAATTATTCTTTGCTCATATCTGAAGACTACAATATAATGAAAATGCTCAATTTGTGTTGTAATGCTATCCAGTGTATCACGGAATTATGGAACAGTTCAGGTTAGAGGGGTCCTTTATGGATTATCTAATCCAGTCCCCCTACCAAGGGGACCAGGTTGCTCCAAGCTCCATCCAACCTAGCCTTGAGCACTTCCAGGGCTGGGACATCCACATCTTCTCTGGGCAACGTGTGCCAGAGCCTCACCACCTCACAGTAAAGAATTTCTTCCCTATGTGCAAAAAAATCTACCTTCTTTCAATTTAAATCATCACCCCTTATCCTGTCACTACAGGCCCTGGTGAAAAGACTTCCTCCATCTTCTTTACAAGCTGCCTTTACACATCAAAAAGCTGAAATAAGGTTTCCCTGGAGCCTTCTCTTCTCCAAGCACCCCCAACTCTCCCAGCGTGTCTCCACAGCAGAGTGATTCCAGCCCTGGGCCCCCTTTAACAGATCTTTTTCTTGTGCTGGGGGCCCCAGAGCTGGATGCGGCACTCCAGGGAGGGTCTCAGAGTTGAGCAGAGGGGCAGAATAACCTTCCTCGCCCCTCTGCTTTTTCAGCAGCCTAGGAAACAGTTTGTTTCCAGGACAGCAAGCACACACTGTCAGCTCAGGTCCAATTTTTCATTCACCAACACCCCCCGAAGTTCTTCTCTGCAGAGCTTCTCCCAATCCATTCATTCCCCAGTCTATACTGATGTTGGGGATTGTCCTGACACAGGTGCAGGAACTTGTGGAATTTCATGAGGTTCACATCTACCTACATAACCGCCTAGATGGATATACATCATATACATCTATAATATAAGTAGATACATCTATGGTCTAGAGTGAAATAGTTTTTACCAAGACAACAAAGACCAAGCCTGAAAAATTACTACTGCCCTCTACTTGTTCCCAAGAATGTTGGTCCTACCTAAGTACTTGGAAAGGCATATGGAGAACTCATTTTATGCTCCTCCTTTAGCAAATTCTGTAGTTGATATAGATGAATTCTTTTAAAGCCCAAACATACACAATTCCATAGAAATCTTTTGTTTTCACCTTTCATTGGGGATTTTACCAGATGTAATTAAAGCACAGAGAAAACTGGGTTGCAAAGTGACCTAATTTCTGCTAATGAAGCCTCCCAAAACTGCATGGTTTTTTACTTTAATTTCATTTAAAAGGAATCTACTATACCATGGGTACATGACTGCTTATAGTATGGGTAAGGGTAGAACTCCCACCAAGCTTCCTCATCTTCCAGCTGCTCTGGTAGAAGTAGGAGCCCTTGGAGTCAGTGGGCTGGTTTGCTGGAGTGCCTCTATGGGACCAGCTGCCCTAAACATCACAAAAAAGACAGATGGGAGAAGAATTGGCTAATCCACCCACTCCCAGATTTATTTCACTGCAGGTCTCATGCACATTTTATACAACAGATAATTCAATGTCTTTGCCCTGCCTAAAAATGATCCCTCCCTGATTTTAAGGTTCTTTAACTGCATAGTCAGTGTTGTTGGGACTATAAAGGATTTGGAAGTAAAGCTGGACAAGCAGAGCACAGTGTTACTTGTAGAAGATGCAAACAGCAAAGAAGCAAGAAGGAAGTAGCACTGTGGAGGGGCAGCAAACCAGCTGTTTTGTGGCCAAGGCCAGGATCAAGCTCTGAGCCCAAAGGTCAGGTGGTTAAGGAGAGGTGGTTTTACCCAGAGACTGAGTGGGCAGATTTGACAGTCAAAGGAAAACCCCATGAAAGGAAATGTTGTGGGAACAGCAGTTTGGTAAAGGACCAACAGAGTGACAAGGGCTGCAGAGCAGAGAAGGGATTGAGTGGGTGAACTAGAGCAGGCAGACAATGCATTTTCAAGAGTATAATGTGAATTGATGAGGCTAAAAGGACAAACAGGAGCAGAGCTTCAGAGAGGTCAAAGATCTCTTTTCCTTCCTTCATTGCTTCTTCCCTTCTTTCCTCTTTAATTCATGTCTTTCTCTCTTCCTTTCCATCTCACTCTTTTATCTAAACCCCACTGCCATATGCTTATATAGTATGTCACAGACCAACATACCAATTTCCATGCCAAGTGTGTCACTAAGTAGTAAAACTCTGTGAGATTTTGTAGACCTTCTGACTTTTGTTGCCTCTTTTGACCACAAGCTTTTACAGATCTTAGGTGCTCTCTTCCTATTAAGGGTTGGATGTCACAACAGAGAGAAAGAGAGACAGGAAGAAAAGGGGGAAGACAGAGATGAAGAGAGATGTTATGTTGAAAAGCAAAAAATTCACAACAGAAGAGAGAACTGGAGTTGCAGGAAAACGCGGGTTGGAGAATACTACAGAGCCAGGATGGGTAATGACAAGTGGTAATGTATTTAGGGGCTGTACAGGAACACAGTGAACATTATTCATTATAAAGAAACATTATTATTCTTTGTATATCAAGAATTGTGCACAGGTTGAAAAGCAGAGGTTTGGCACATATTTGCTTTTATTAAAACAACTTGTCACCACAACTGTATCTTGAATCCAAAATCTATCATCACTAACCGATTTGTCTAAAATTCTAAATCACAGTCTTTCAAAATGCTGTGATTTACAAGACATTTTAAAACAACTGAAGCTGTCTTACCTCCTCATTTCAGACTGCATGATAGAAGCCTGTCTGCAAGAAGTAAGGTTTCATTTTCATTAGTGACAGAGTTATTCTAGAGTAAACAATACCCTTGATAGAATTAGCATACATTAAGGCTATTGAACCTATGTAGAGTTTCAGGCCAAACATTTTACTTGCATGTATTCTTTTCCTTTGACTATAAAAAGGATTAGTGAGATTATAATGAGAATGAAATAAGGAGTGAGATAAAAAAAAATCAGCATTAATAGGAAATATTTTATGGTTAAATTTAATATACAAGTTCATCCCTAGTTAAAAAAGCAACTAAAGGGAGATAGTATCTAAATTTGAATACAAATTTACATATTGATGTAAAGCCTCATTTACTAATCGAGTGAGCTACCACCAGACTTGAGCAATTTGAAATACTACTCTCACTTTCCCACCTGTTCAAAATCATTCCGAGACTATGAATATAATACCCTCACATGGCAGGTTTCTCTGCCCTCTACAGAATGTAACCAATTATTGTTTAACGCTGTTTCCCACCAACAATAATGAATGCCTTGATCACAATCTCAGTGTGCTTTTTTGGTTGTCCACAGTCTCTGCATTTCCAGTGCTTGCTCTCAATCAGATCAAGTGATTTAAATCTCATACCTAATTTAAAACAGATGAAGGGGGGAATTTAAGATGCTTCATTCATGTAAGTCCCAAATTTATAACAATGAGTATTATCTTTTATATTGCTCTACAGGTTAATTTATTTCATCTAAGAGCAATAAAATAGTAAGCACTGAGCAGTGCTAATAGCCAAGCAGAATCAAATTAGGGAAGAAAAAGCTGACATCTGAATTATAATGCATTAAGGTAAAATTACAGCTGAATTTGAGGATAATTTCATTCAATTTGACTTTGAGAAAACAGTACTTCTTTCAGCCTTATTTCAAAATTATATAAACAGAGAAATG
The DNA here is from genome assembly GCA_035583155.1 of Acropternis orthonyx. Lineage (NCBI taxonomy): Eukaryota > Metazoa > Chordata > Aves > Passeriformes > Rhinocryptidae > Acropternis > Acropternis orthonyx. The sequence continues at coordinate 4,143,415 of JAWWEU010000001.1, read as the reverse complement.
TTTTGAATCTACCAAAATTATTTGTGTTTTCCTGTTAAGATATCATTAAATTACTACTTGTGTGGCAACACCACATTGGTAGTGAACATCCTAGCTTATCATATACATTTCATCGTATAAATAAAACTGGGTTAGGAAACTAAAACAATTTGTAAAGGTGTTTTTAGCTGCTTTAAATAGGAAGCAAAAGAGGTGAGCAAGTTCATAAAAGGCATGTTCTGAGACAGACAGTATTTGTGCAATTTGTAGTGCAATTCATCAAAGATAAGTCATGAAACTGATGTTATTTAAATAATGTTCTTAGCCAAAATAGGCTTGTTCTAATGAGACCTTTTTTCATGGAAAAGTTGGGAGGCATTGTCAGCTCCATCAAAGGCTGAAACACAATGTGGAGGTCTATGAGAAGGAATGATTTTTCATACCTGGGATAACAAAGAATATAAACCAATATAAAACATTAGATGAGCCAAGGAGAATTTCTTTCATGAAGTGAGAGTCTAGCAGCAGAGAAAGAAGGTAAGATGTCCACATATTGACTGATGACAAGCCAACACAGGATCAATGAAACAACATGGGAATGAAGGAGACAAATATCATCACAGGAACTGGCCAGTATTTCTAATAAAAATACTACTATTGCACCAAGTACCAGTAAAATCTCACCAGCAAAGCTCTATGGGGTTCTGGCCACCTTTGTTCAAGAGTGAATTAAACAGGATGAAGAATAAGCAAAGGCTTAACCGTCATAGTGATCAGAAATCTCCTGAATCAAAGATGAAAACCACACAGCAAAACTCAAAAGAAAAGATATGACTCCTCCAAGAGTGAGCTGGATTAAAAACAACCCACCAGGAATGGAAACATGTTCTTAAGCTTTGGGACAATGCCAGCACAAGCACAAATAAATAAGGACTACTCACTAATAAATGCAGTCCATAAATGTATTTGAATTTCAGAGTACTGAAGTTCAGAACAAGCTTCCAAGAGGAGCAATGAGGGAACATGGCTTAACTAGATTTAGAATGAAAATTAATCATTTTTTTAATGCAGCATCATGTGGCAACATGGTGCTGTAATTATGTGGTAACATTATATAGCATTGGATGGTAGTAACAAAGCTCTTTCCCAACTCTGTTCCAGTCACAGTCAGAGTTCCTCAGTGCAGTGCACAGTCTTGGCAGGTACTACTGTACTACTGAAAGGCAAATACTATTCTTTCTCTCAAGAATAATTTAAAAAAACACTTTCAATGCCAGTAATGTTACAGTAACATATTTCCTCACCTCCAAGGAAATTAAGCCCATTGCTGAATGATAAACTGACTCTTCCATTGCTAATTTCATTTGCTGCCCTCGAAGCTCATGGCAACCTCTCCCCTCCAACCCATTTGGTTTTGGATCACAGTAAAAAGCACTTAAATAATTCTTGAACCCTCTTCACAGGAATTCAATATAGATCTCCCTGAACTGCTGCATTTATCTTTAACATAAGTCTCCAAAGGACATAATCCACATTATGGACTAATAGCCTGTAAAAGTGCATTTTATGAACTGCAGCAGTTTTGAGCAATAAAAATAGAATCAATGGACTCAAGCTGATAACATTTCTCTCCTACTCTACATTAGAATATGTGTATTTTTTATATTTTTTAAATGTTTAAATGTACTAGAACCTGCTTGGAGTCCACAAACCTCTGTGCTTACAGCTACAGTTGATGTATTGTTGCATAAACATTTTTTTTTTACCACCAGATGACCAAAAATTTTGGCAGTTAGAACATTCATGTAAGAAAGTCAGGAGAACCACATTTTTTTATCTTCTCCTCCTTCCTATTTTCATCTCCTCTCTCTTATCAAAACCCTGCTTTTCCAACTCTCTATCCAAAAAAAAAAAAAAGGACAGCCCACTGCTACTTTAGGAGCTTTAGTCACAAATTGTATCACTTTACTGTAATGAAAATCATTCTGATATTCCTTAGAGCCGCATAAATGTTTGCCTGCTTAGGCCAGAGACTCAAGCACCCACAATCACAGTTAAAAGATAAAATATATTAGTGCGAAATATTTAACAGTTCTTCAATCACTCTCTGCACAGATTGAACATCAACTCTAACTACACAGACCATAAAAATGAAGACCCTTAACTAAGCAGATGCTTAAGTGAAGGGTATTACTAAGAACCTGTCCACAGCAGGACTTTCCCCCCCCGCCCCCGCCCTTTTTTTTTTTGGAAGATACAGTCCTTATGAACCTGGTAATTATATTACAAGCTACAGTGAAGGATAAAATCTCCAACCACCAATGTCTTTGGCAGTCTAACCTGTCCTGGAGAGGCAGAAAATTCTCGTCTGCTCAGATGGTGGCAATTGGTTTTACTCCAAAAATATGAGCAAGACACACAAACCTGCCACTTGCAAACAGGTTTCTCCTTACACAGCACATCAGAACACTTCACCAAACCCCAGTAGTCATGTTATCCAAATTTTCATGTTTTGAAGGCAAAGTAAGTTTTTTACAATGGAAAGAGGAAGAAAAAACTAACAAGCTTCTGCTTAACAGCAATAACCCCAAAGAGCCGGTTCTGCTCCAGTGTCTTTCTCTCGCATTCCCAGCTTTGTCACAGGTCCATACTGGTACCATTCACAGTCATAATATCAGCATGGCCTCGGAAATGTCCAGGCTACTTAGACCTGACTTCTGGGATGCAGCAACTCCCATTCTACCCATTCCATTTAAGCCTTTTATATAAACCAAACACTGCACCTTGGAATTACAGTGTATCCTTAATTTCATTCACACAACCGAGTGCAGTTCCAGACAACTCACTTCAGCCATCCTTGTTTGCAAAGGGATATGCAGCATGTTATCTTTGTGCAGTGAAAACATTGGGCTATTTGGGGACATTTTTCATTCACTCCTACTTCTGGAATTTCAGGTGAATTACTGGAACCTTCCAATTTCAGAGGGTGAGGACTTCACATGAATGAAATAATCTGATTCCACCAACACTGACGTGTAGTTATCAACCAACACTGGGAGCTGATAAGGAAAGCTGCACAGAATACACACCACCAGTGTAAGAGAGCACACTGAACAGTCCTGTTTGAGGTGTGTACACAAAGGAAGAAGATACTCAGGCCAGACATCTCAACAGGGTTCTCAGAATGACTCTGGTCTCAAAGGGCCACACTGCACTTCATTCAAATAGCACGGAAACAATACTGACAGCCAGGGAGAGAAAACAAAAACCAGACCAGGATCTTCATCAATACAACCACACCACAATTTAGTGATTTTTCTCAAAACTCAGAAGCTGTATCAGGCTATTAAATATGGTAAGAAAACTTCCCAGCCTGACCATTCATGAGACTCCCTGGCAGCCGTATTCCCAATGCCAGAGACTTTCCCTGCTGGGACCAAAGCCCTTCACAGCTGCAGCTCCAGCGACCCGAGGGTGCCCTGTTTGACTCCTACATGTCCCACTTACACAGTCAGACCTGGTTTCCTCACCAGTTTGAAGCCAAGTCTCCTCACCAGTTTGATGCCACCCTTAGTAGAGCCTCAGATGTCTCGTTCCATAAAGCCATTTATTCACAGTGCAGTAACAACCCCAGCTGATGCCTCCAATGGGGACCCCAACAAAGGACCCCTAGGCTTGTATCCCCTCACAATCCAAGCCTCACCTGTGCCAGAGGTGCCCTCTGTCCTGCAAAGGGTGGGCAGTTCACAGCCTCTCACCCGGAGCTCAATCTGCAGCTTGCACCAACCACCAGAACTATTATTTGTGAAAGAAAATTGTTTATTGGAATTGAAAGGCAGAAAGGCAATGTTAACAAACCTCTTGGGACTTCTCAGTCACTTTTAGTTATGAACTGGAAAAAGCTTATGCTTTTTGTAAAGGGCAATTGGGTGAAAAGATCAGTTTGGTAATCCTGCTGAGGGAGGTGAAGGTCTTGTTATGAATTAAAAACTGGTCAGGAGGAAAAAAGAAGTAAGAATAAACAGCTAGATATTGTTAGCAAAAACCACATAGCAATATACTCTCTATTAGGATCACTTTTTGATATATTTATTAAAAGGAAGGGAAGTAACTCAAGACCATAATTCTCACTCTCTTCTCCCTTAAAAAGAAGGCAAGCCAAGTGTAACTGTGCTTAAATTGCAGGGGAGTAAAACAAGTGTATGGAGGAAGGCAGGACATAAAATGAGTCCTTAAATTATTCTGGACTCATCTAAACATTAAAGCAATTCATAATTTCATAGAAAAAATTAAACAACTGATATTCCAGGTAAGAAAAACTAGACTATAAACCATTCAACCCTCCAGGCTGAAGCCTGAACCATGAGATGAGCTGTATGGTAATTTTTCCATTTACCTTTACAATGTCTGTTCCACGACCCACCTGATCGAAGAATGGAGGTACAAATGCAAAATAAGAAGACTGCCTGTTGTCACTAGATTTAATATAAGCTATGTGCAGCTCTAAATGTCAACATCTAATCAAGCCTAATTTATTATTGATCTTCTTTTTTGTTTGCAAAATATTCATCTGTGACATAAATTTCCATCAGCTTTTATTTCTTGGGGCACATCTCTCAAGTATAAAATACATCTATTGGACTATAGCTATTAAAAATAATTTCCTAATTTGCTTTAATAGAATGGAAATCCACTAAAGCTAAGGCCTCGGGACATTAGTTAAAATCAAAACTACTTGTTACAAAATTTGTAAGGAAAATTATTAGGAGTAAAGTGAATAAGCTAAGCATTACTGGAACTTCTGATGTACTGTGGCAAAAAGAGATATGCCATGAGAGAGGGATAAAACGGGAAAGTATCTACAAGTGTGACCTCCCCTATGCTTATGACCCTTGCTACTTAACTCTGAACTTACAGCTTTGTGAGCACTGATGGACAGAAACCATCTAGAGGAGGAAGGTCAAGAAAAGTAAAAGGAGGAAAGAAAGGCCAGGCCAAATGAAACGATAAAAAGAGCCACAGAATGGGAGGTCATAATCATTATTCAACCTAGAGAGGACAAACCTGGTGTGTCACCTGAAAATGAGCCTATTTCACCTGCAAGTCTCAAAATTCCTTTGCTGTTTAGTATAATGTACGGGCAAGGTACATGCCTTCATTACCATCTAATGCTTATGGCATAGAAGGTGGCATCTCTCCTCTGTTAAGGAATTCAGATAATTGAATAGAGGATTACACTCTGAACCTAAATAAAGCACCCACCCTATGGGAATGATATGTGAAGAGGGGAAAAAAAAATGAGCTTTTTAAAACATAACATTTGCAGTAGGAAAGTTCCTATTGCCTCCAGTTTTACACTGTTGGGATTAGCAAGTCCCCCATGTAATTGTCAGGAACTCCCAGAACTGAGGTAATCCCCACGGCTCACAGTCCACATCAGAGAGAGCTGGTTCCCAAGACAGTGGGAATCAAACAGCTCCCGGGACCAGCTGGCCAAGGTTTCTGCTCTCAGGTTGAGTCCTTGACTTCAGAAAGGCTCTTTAAGACACCAGGTACACAAAATGGCAAGAAAGTTTCAGATCTTTAAGTTGTGTGGTGCAAATCCACTTCATCTGAAGTCAGCATTTTTACAAACCGAGTTTTGATACTTCATGGATTTTTAAAGTAGGAAGGCAATGTTCCTAGCAGAGAACTGCACAGTTCTGTACAGGAAGGAAAATTAACCATGAGTTTCACTGAAGACTACACTGACAACCAAGGTGTTGTGTCTGCCTCTGCCACCTACCTGTGAGCACAAAAACCCCAATTCCTTGAAATATGTACTGGATGTCACAAACTGGTCAACTAAACTAAAAGCACTGGCCTTTAACTCTTCTCCTCAGAACAGTGGCTGTGAAAATGCAGAAGGTTTACTCAAAAGAATATTGAGAAAAACGGTAGTTTTGAAGACACTCAGCACTGAAAAAATAACTCTGCCTGCACTGTAATGTTTGCACAGAGCCAAGCACTGAACAATGGCCATGAGAAATGCGGGATTCCTTCCAACCACTGCCATCCATTTCTCTGCACCAGCTGAGGTGCCCTTTAGGCAGCCTATAGAAAAATGGAGCGTAAGACAACATCATTGTATTCATCTGCGTCAAGAGGAGCCATTAATGGCATGGTATTCATCTGCATCAAGAGGTGACATTAAAGGCATGGAATACCATCTGATTTTCTGGCTGACTTTTACAATCCCAAATTTCTTCAGATTCAGCCTTTATATGATACTTCTCTAGCAGACCATTTTTGCATTGTACAGTGTACACAATCGTTCCTCTTCCTTTGAATACAACACAGACACACCATTTAAAAAAAGGCAAATTCTTACCCTCAACATGAGATGTTTATCTATATTTCTTAGAGACAAAAATTAAACTAATTCTTTTTGAAATTCTGGATCTGGAAATCTGAAATGTCATGACTTTTTTTATCACATACCAAAACCACAGGGTAACCATTCTTAATGTTGTCTCAGCAGCAAGAGAGTTTGGGACTCCATCACATCTGATGGCAGGCTGAATGAGAGTTTGGCTGAGAAGCTCCTGCCTGCAACAGCTCTCCTCGTGTTTCCTCATTCCTAAACACTCACAGGATTCATATTTACCTAAATTAAATGTTCCTCTAAGAAATAAAGTCCACTAAACTAAATGATTAAATCTAAAATAACCCTCTGAATGGGTGTTTCCACTGTATCATTCTAGCATGTAAGTGCAAATTCTGCAAAACAAACAAAAGCAATCTAACAGAGACAAAGGTTTTACATTTCCCTTACCTTCCTTTTCAAAGGTCTTCAGCAACCACACAAAACACAGTATGAAGGACTATGCATTTTTATATAGTCCCACTTTGTTTAGCAGAAATTGCTGGATTCAAACCACATTTTCAAATATGAATCCCTCATCCAAATGCATTTCCTCCAATCAGTTTCCAGCCACAAATATTGGAAACAGTACAGAAAAAAAATGGCTAGGTCTCCTTTGATTTAATTTTTTTTTTAATATATCCAAAATATATTTCAACAATTCTAAATTTTAGCAGATTTTTTTTCTGTAGAATTTGATTCTGCAAAACTGATTGACAAAACTAGTCCTGGGAAATTCAGAAAGATAATCACTTTAACCAAGATTAAAAGGCTAGCACATTATTTTCTGGAATGCTTTCTAATTTGTTCTTTTATTTCTTTATTTTAAGCTAAGAAGCAACCAGCAGTCAGAGAATACAAATTACAGCAGCCAGTGCACTCTAACCAGGGGTCCCCAGCCAAACCAAATCCCTCATTACATGCATCAATGACACTGTTTGCTATATGTGACTTTTCCCCTCTTGTTCGAGGTGCAGAAGACATTGAATGGAGTGAGATGATGGAGCTCCCAGTAAATACACCTTTTAACTCTGTCCTCACTCTCTGCGTGCACCTCCACAGTGGTTTGGTCCACATGCTGCTCCTGCCCACCTTTCCTCTTGCACAGAAGTGACACAGCGCTGATTTTGAGCTAGAATGTGTGTAATTTCCAAACCACACTGGCATGGAGGAATGCTGGATTGCAAATTCAGTTAACATATTGAAACGTGTATTGAAATGTTCACTCTGGATTGCTTTGCTTATGTCAGTACTTCTCACATAGGTATTGCTCTGCTGAGCCCTGAGGAGCTGCTATGCACTTCCCCTCGTTAATGGGATATTGCTCTTTTTGGAGAATCTCTCAACAAACAGCAGACACCTTCAAAGTGTCTGGAGCTCAGTCAACTTAGAACAAATAAAACCACCTCTCAAGAGGAAAAAACAAATCTATCAGAATCTTATACATCTACCGAACAACAAAGCAAGAATTTCTATTTAGAGGCAAAACAGATTTTAAATCCTCAGATTATTTACAGAAAGGCATTCTTCTTTTCAATCTAGATATAATCTCCTCATAAAATACAAGTATTTGAATTAAGAAAACTGATGCTACTGGACTGTCTGAAGAGATGGCAGTCAATAATATCACAAGATTTTTTTAATCTAGTCTTCCTTTAAAGGTCAAAATACCCCTACTTTCTTTGAAAACACAGAATAATTATTGATGCTTTATATGCTTGGAATGGGAATAGATTCATAAAAGAAAGTAGCTGTTGGCTTAAAGGTTGAGGCATACTATGACATACTGGGAAATAACTGTTCAAAGAGCAGAAAACTAGTGGTACAGTATCATAAACTGGAAGGGGGAAAACCCACCCATGCATTGTTTGGGCAGTGGTTTTTTATTATCTATAAAATTATCTACAGCATCATGAAAATACCTTCATTTATTAAAGCTAATAAATCTCTAATTATTAATTAACATCATTAGCAATCTGTTCAGCACATATTTTTTTTACAGGATGACAGAATTTAGTCCAAACACAGATATCCAAGACAATAAGTGATAAAAATGCTAACATAAAGAAGTATTATGTTGTGTGGGTGAGACAATTGAATCAGCAAAACTCTCCTACAGACAAGGAAAATCTTTAGGGGGGGTTGTTGGAACAGTTTTGTTCTGTTGTTTGTTTTGGGATTATTTTTTTTTTTATACAATGGATTAGCCAGCTTCAGATATCCATGTAAAACATGCAGTTGATTTAAAGCCAAGATTGGTCTCTAAGCTTTGTTCTGTAACACATTAAAATGGCTGCTGGATCAGTTGAAGTGACTTCTCTTTAATGATTATTTTGAACAGCCTTGTTCTTAGATGTGGCAATGATCAATAGCCTACCTAGACAAAAGGTGTTGCAAGATTGATAATGGAAGCATCCTCGGAACTAGTGTAAGGATAGCTGGAATAAGTGTTAGACTAGAAGACTAAAGGGATTACAATAACAATGAACAAGCTAAAGGATAACTCCACTGTTAATTTTTTCCCACTTTTGTATGGTCCAGAAAGAAATTCGGGAAACAATTTCATGTTTTTATCATATGAGAGAAATCTTTTCAGCAGAAATTCTCAGGTCCAACACCCTGTCATAAAGATTGACATATCATTTGCAAGTTCAAACGCAGCTTCTGAAGATGTGCTATTCACAACAGATAGCTTTTTGGTAACCTCTCCTGTGTGATAATGTGGTACCCAGAGGTCAGGATAGATTTTGGACAAATAGTTTATTTATCTACTTGCCTATTCCCATAAATTTACCATTCTCTCTGTCACAGAGTTCAGCATGTTAACAGGCTTATCAAGCAAAAGGCCAGCCTCTTCTTTGTGTCAATGCCAGCTTAGAGAAATCCAGGGATCCCAATGGAAATATTCCATCTAACACCCACAGCTGGAATAAGAATATATCCTAGCATAGCTATGCTGTATTTGGATATAATAACAATAAAATTATTCTCCTATTGCACATGTGTATAATTTCCTAAATATCCCTAATTAGTTAAAGGAGATTTGAAACCTGCTAGACCTTTAATTTAAAAAAAAAAAAAAAGGCAACAAAATGGATATTGACTTACTCCATATTTCACTGACAAACAATTTATTGAACTTTCAGACTTTTCTAAAATTCTCAAGTGAAAAGTTCAACATCAGATATCCTCAACAAACCCTTAAGGATAGCTAAGGATAGCTCAGATTTAAAAACATATATCTAGAAACAAGGAGGAGATTTTAATTATAAAAACTGGATTTCCTGCATGCTTTTTCCTTCCCTCTTTTCCCTTTGTAAACTATTTGACTCACAAAAAGAAGTGTTATCTGATCAAAGAGTAAACTTGTAGAAGAATAAGAATGGTCATTCTGTATCAAACCTTATAACATTTAGCTTAAATTTTGACTGCCTCCTTTCTCAACAAGGCCAAGTTGTAGAATTTAGGAAATACTTCAGTTCCTCTGTGGTGTTTTCACACCTGTAAATTACATGAAAACTCATGTATTGATTTGGGTTTAAACTATATCTGCTTAAGCTATGCATGTAATATTTTCATGCCAATTTTCATTTGTCCAGAGCAAATTAACAAGGCATCCAAACAGCTCTCAGCACTGCCAAACACAACATCAGGAATGTATCATGAAGCACTACTGGCAAATCTGTTCATGGCACACAGATCAAGGCTTTTGGATAATAAGTCACTTTGTGCAGTTCTAACTGAAGAGGTTCCAAAGTCTTCATTACCCCTGAGCTTATCTGGATGTAGAACACACAGGTAAAAATCTTTTTAAGAAACTTCTTAATAGCTTGAAACTAAAATATGATATTTTTTCTCATGATTTTATTTATACACTGAAAAGGGAATGACACCCGTTTACTGCAGTGGCTTTGTTTATTTAATTTGCTCATTTTTCTGCAGTGATGTGAATGCTTATAAAAAATATTGGCTGGACAACTGAACAGCAGAATCCACCAGGGTGAGTACAATACAGGCACAGCCTTCTCCACAGTGCTCTAAGTCCTCAAAGTGAGGGATATCCTTCAGCGAAAAACATCAGTTTCATTCAGAGACAAGTTCAGTCATGACAAACACTTAGTCCTGTGTCTCCTTATTGTTACAGAAGAATTCTGAGTGCTCTATTCAGAAAAAGCACTTACCTGTGCTGGATTGCACTTACATAAAAATAAATATGTGAATAAAAATAAGCCAGCTTCTTTGAACTGATGAATAACTCAAGGTCATTAGTAATATTTCTGATATTTTAATACCAGAATTGAAAAGCTTTATTACCTACTTTGAGCCACCCAATTTACATCAAGTGTAATTATTGTGAAAATAAAGGCTACACGAATTTCAGAACTGACACTTGGTGACATTATGTCCTACCTCAACTCTTTTGTAAGAGGAAGAAAATGAATGCAGATGCCTTTTAGAGGTATGTATAAAAAGACCAACCTTGCACAACCTGACAGGATATACCAATACCTGGTAACTGAAAAAGCAACAGCTTCCTTTTACAGTTCACTGAGGGAGACATGATGTGTTATAAACTCTGCAAGTCCTATAGTTTACTTCCGAAGTTAATTAATTGTGTGGTGATATGGAATGGCAGATGCAACCTGAAATAAGCCAGGGTGCAGAAATTCTTTCTGGTTTACATGTAAGTAGAAATATAAAAGTGTGCACAGTTAGCATGGGACTGTCACCTCATGTGACCTCTCTCCTTAAAGCTCCTACGTGTTTTGCACCCAAAACCGCACAGATCAGTAGCTGTACTCTGTAACTTTAGGCTTGAGAGCAATTGCCCAGTTCCTTGTGTTCTGGCAATCAAACAGCAAAGCTACAACACAGGCAGAAATCTTGCACAGTACAGAAACTCATTCATGCTGGATGTCACCGACAGCTCTTGAAAATTCAGCTGGATGTGCAGGCACTCAACATCCACCATGACCAGAGCCTTATGTTTCAGGCAGTTCTGTTCCACACTGCAGCACCACACTGTTCCTACACAATTCCATGGCCTCGCCTACCTACAGGCTCTTTCTTAGCAGTCAAAATTAGCCCTTGGCATGGTCATAATTTGTTTTTGAACTTACCACTTCATTAAGGTAAATGAGTAAGTTCACTTCCCTGTCAATAATATTGTTTGTGTCTGCTTTGCTACAGATACTGTAAGAGACCACACATTGATCTACTGGGTGAAATAAGACAACCTAAGAGCCTTGGAACTATACAGAAAATATATATATTTCTTTCTGTTTGATGAGAACAAAAAGATTAATCCCAACACAGTAATAATAATAATTTATAAAATGGGATTATATTAATCTTCTGGAAATTCCTCTTTAATAATAGAAAATAAACCATTAAGGATGAAGTGGAAGGGCTGTCTGTTTACCAATCAGATTAATAAAGCGATTCCCCTTCCATCCTTTTCCCACAGTGAAGAAACCCCCCCAAACCCCCATTCCTTTGCAATTTAGTATCAATGCTGTTACATTTTAAATACAAAATAGGAGACCAAATATACCAGATAGTAAAGCCAAGTTAATATATCATTATTATAATTACCAGTGAAAACCCAACAGCAGTTATTGCAAACATGTTTCCAAGATGTGCAAGATGAGAATACAGTTTACAAAAATTTAAGAGGTTATGTTTTCTCACAAGATTTAAGAAAAAAATCCTTTCCAGCTGGGATTCCAACTGTTAGTAACTGGCATTTGAAACTCTCACGTTGAAGTGCTTTCACAACCAGAAACTTTTTTATTGTAGTTTCTTTCATTCAGTTCCTGGATTTAGAGAGAGTCATCCTTAAAAGCAGACTCTTCTTGCCAGCATTTTATTAATCAGCTGGGGTTGTGCATATTAAAGCACCTGTGTTAATTTGGTCAATTTTCAGTTCACTTGGGGTTTTTTGAGTTGTACTTATTATTTGACTTCTATGGCACAACGATTGTAGCAAAGAGGTTGCTCCTTTTATTTAAAGTTCTGAAGCAAGAAAGAGAAGTTATTCAGAAGTTAGGTAAGTCATCAGTACTCTCTGCAGACCTCTACACCTGAACTTGCTGGGAAAAGTTATGCCAGCATCAAAAACCCACTTCCTCCTTGGCAGACTTTTCTTTGGGCTGAACTGTCTTTCCCCATTTTTCACTTGCCTTTTAAAACACTATTTAAACCCTACTAATTCAATCCTAGAATACTGAATACTAGTTTAAAAACCTTGCATTACTTGATAAATTTTTTTTGCCTTTGATGCATGTATTTTGTCTTAAGCTATTCTATAATGAATAGATTGTTCTTCAAACTGCATTTGTGTGTCTTGTTAGGTCTTGTGGTCATGGAGCAGATATCAGCATGCACTAATGTCTGTGAGATGAAAGGAAAATTGTGCTGTGCCACTGTGAAAATCTCATGTCTTCTAACACATGAGAAAAGGCAAAATCTAAGATACCACTGCTATAATTATATGCTATACAATTATAAAGTGGAATTATTAATCATATTTAGCATAGGAGAGGTAAAAGAATAATACCAACTTGGAATGTCCGTGCCGTAACTCACCCTGATGGCACAGGGTATTTGTTATTTGTGGCCATACTCTTGCACTAATCATGTTTTCTAGGTATTTTATTCTCTGTTTTTACTGTTACTCAGGTGGATACAATGACCAGTGAAAATAGGCTGTAGAACAAAAAGGTAAAAATATATGAACCATATATTTGATAGTACTCCATGACTAAAACCAGTTTTTCTCTCATCATCATTTCCACCACAACCATTTTCAGTACTACTTTCAATACAGAAGATAAAATAATTTCTGTCTAAAATAATTTAGAGCTACCCTCAATTGCCACATTTCAGTCACATCACAATAAAACCTCAAAAAAAAAAAGACAAAAATAGTATTAAAAGTGTGGAAGACTCCTGCAATTTAGGAATAGATGCATCCTCTATAACTTGAGAGATGCACAGAAAACAAGCACTTAAGGAAATACTCTGCTCTACCTAGACGTTTGATAATATGTAACATGTTTCACAATCAGGTTTGGACTATTTTTTTCAGTTATTCCGAACAAAATTCTATATCCTCTGGGTGTGCTATGCATTTTCATTTTTATAAACAGGATGATTCTCTCCTTAATCCAGAGGCGTTTTTCTTAAATGTGCACCCGAAGAACGGAAATACCGTCTTCAGCAAGACCTGACGAACATGCATTTGTTACAAAGATTTTAAACTGGAATTTTGGGGGCCAGTCAGACCCTAGTACGTAAAAATAAGGTATTAAGGACAGTCAGGCACCTTTGGGCAGTTCGCTGACGAGCAGCAACTTCCCTCCACGGGCGGTGAGCTCTCCCAAACCCATCCTGAAGGTGCAAACCTTAACACCACGTTTCAAGGCAAAAGATGCCACGGTTCCACCTCACCGGGAGGTAACTCTGGGTGACCTGCTGTTCATGCCCAAGCCAGGGGGCTGGGTGGGGACCGGACCGACCGCGGAGAGCTCCGTTACCCCGCTGTCCCCGCTCGGCGGAGGGGCGGGGGGGGGGGGGGGGGGGGGGGGGCCCCACACCGTGTTGGGGCGGGGCAGCCAGCAGAGTCCCGCTGTCCCTCTGTCCCCAAACACCCAACTTTGGCGGGGCGCAGGCGGCAGGGAGGGCTGGCCTCCGGCGGCGCCCGGTCCCGCATCCCCGTGCACCCCCCCGCGGCCGAGCTGGCGGGCACAGCGCGGACCTTCCGTCCCTCCATCCTCGCCGCCCGCCCCTCGCCAGCCGCGAAGTTGCGGGACCCCGCACCGCGCCCCACGCAGCCCGCACTTACCGTGGTTGCTGGCGACATGCCCGGCGGCGGCGGGTCGCGCTGTCAGCAGGGGGAGGAAGAGGCCGACTCTCCAGAGCAATGCCCTCACCTCACTACACCCCATGGCTGGTGCCCGCCGGGCTCCCCGCGTCCTCGGCCCGCCGGGGCTGCCCGTGCTCCTTCAGGCCGGCGGAGGACGCGGCGGCCCCTCCGCGCTGCGCTGACCGCACCGCCCGCACAGCCGCGGGGGCTGCCCGGGCCGGGGCGGGCGCATCCACCGGCGGGGTCCCGGGGCACGGCGGCCGCCCGGAGGGCAGGGGGCGTGCGGGACCGCTGGGACTCCCGCGGCCGCCCTGGGCAGCGGGAGAGCTCCGGCAACTTCGAGGCGGCGGCGGCGGCGGCGGGGGAAGGGGGGGGCGGGAGTCGCGCCCCGCTCCCTCCGCCGGTCGTGGCCGGGTGGCACCTTCAGCCCCGCAGGAGCGCCCCTTGCAGCTTCAGCAGCCTTCTCGGCAGGAGCAGCCTCCTCCCCCGGCCGCGCCGCACGGTGCCCCGCATCCCCGGCCGGAGGCAGCGCCGAGGGGCTTCAGCTTCCCGGGGCTGGAACGTCTCGCCGCCGCCGCCGCGCTCCCGGGGCAGGAGAGCGAGAAGGGCCGGGCGACTCCTCACGCTCCCAAGCGCATCAAGGAAACTTGCAGGGCGGCATCGCCGAAACCTCCGCCGCCGTCCCCCGTCTCCGCCGCTCGCCCCTCTCAGCCTTTGCGTCTCTCGCCCTCTCTGGCGCGGAGCAATCAGAACCCGGGCGGCTCCAGTGCGATGCTCGCCGCTCCCTCCCGGTTTGGCGTGCCGCGCAGCCGGCTGCAGTTTTTTTGGAGCCGGCGCTGCCGTGCCGCCCGCGGGAGCGCTCGTCCCTCTCCTCCGACGCGGCCGCGGGGCCGCCCCGCTGCGCCCAGCGCGGCCGGTGCCGGGTCCGCCGGGAGCCAGCGCGGCCCCGCGCCGGGGGCGCTCCGGCACCGAGCCCCGCCAGCCAGCGGGCGGCCCGGGGGGCAGCGGGGAGGGGCACGCAAGGAGAGAGGGAGGGAGGGATGGATGGAGAGCGTGGGAGCGGCCGCCCCTCCTCAGCCGCCCGCCCGAGGGGAGCGCGGTGCGGTGCGGTGCGGTGGGTGAGGCGGGCGCGGGGAAGCGCCTCCTCGCCTCGCCCGCTGTCGGCAGCCCGCGGGTAGAGTGCGGCCGGCTCGGCGCTAGAGGGAGTTAGTTGACAAGGCAAGGGATAAAGCGCATCCCGGCCGGCGCGCTCCGCTCTGGAAGGGCCGCGGTTTAAAGGGGTCCGGGCCTCGCAGGGCAGAGGGAGGAGCGGATCCACCCGGGCTGGCACCGCTCCTTAAAGTTGCGCCGAGGAGTTACAAGGGACAAGCGAACGTGAGCCGCCCGAGCAACCCCGGAACACTGACTCCTCTTTTTTTTTTTTTTTTTTTTTTTTAAATAATTAATTTCTGCGCCAGGTGCCGGCAGCGTGTGCAGGGGCAGAGACGTGTGTGAGCTGGGCACATCTGCCGCCCGCTGACATCTCCCTGCCAGGTGCCGCACCTGTGGAAATGATGCGCTCTCAGCACACCCCGGGCACGGCCCTCTTTCATTTTTTTTTTTGAATTTTTTTTTATTATTATTATTTTTTAATCCATTGAGACTTTCAATTTCTGGATTTTTTAAAAAGGAAGGAGAAAAAAAAGAAACGTAGCAAGATCTTCACATCTGTTTTTCTGAATATAAATTCCTCAAATCAGGTGTCTAAATCCACACGTAGGAGAAAAAAAAAGAAAAGAAAAAGCTGATTCCCGTGGCTTCTCAGTGTTCAAAAATCCCATTGAAGTCAATGGGTAATGCAGCTACAAGATTCTGCACCAAAGTTCCTGCTGAGGTGCCTAAATAGATGTTCAGAAGAGCTTTGTATGGAAACACTTACTTTGTAATGCAAGAATAAAGACTATTTTAAAATTATTAATTTAAGGATTATTTTCAAAGGAGTTGCTCAATGAGCGAAGCCAACACAGAAATATGTATTTGCGGGTATTTAGAAGGATCTTTTCAGATTACAGTGAGCCTATAGCATTGCAAGATTTTCCATTTTTAGCTGTATTAACAATGCCCCATAAAAAAGAAGGTCAAGAGGAAAAGCTTCAGGAAATATTTCAAAATAGTGAAATAGTGATTGGTATTTTGCCTTAAGTTCAAGGGGAGGTAAAAGGAGAAAGTTAAATTTTTAGAATTGGGGTGTGGGACTAGGTGACCTTTAAACATCCCTTCCAACCCAAATTATTCTGATTCCGTGAGTCTCAATACTGTTCTATTTTAGAATTAATGCTGCCAAAAGAAAAGTAGTGATAATTGCTAATTTGGGGGGAAATGGGTGAGAACTGAGGCTTGAATTCTTCTCCCACTCTTGCTTCAGCAGTGAGATGTTTCCAAACCAGACTGCCATAAAATATGAGTGCAGGACATGATATAAAAAGGTCCCAGAGGTTAAGTTGACACGTCAAGTGGGCACTGCACGTTGTACACCCTTCCCTGCCATTACCAAAACCAAATGCCTTCCTCAAGGAGCTTAGAAGGTCTGACTTACCACTTCTGCTGCTTTTACATGTCATGTCAGACTACAGCTGAATACAAAAAGGAGGCAGTGAAAGATGTGACAGGAGTGCAGACAAAATCTGTGCGTGTTCCCTCTCCCATGCAAAGCACAGCTTTGCCTCCTGCTCGCCTTGGACTCCACAAGCCCAGGGAAGTGTTAGAGAGCCAAACACCTAAAAAGCATGGATGTCATTCCCTGCACCAGCTTTTAATTGACTGCAGAATTTCCAGGGGAACATCTTTGGAAAAACAGTGCTCGTTCATCTACACACAGATTAAATTTTTATAACCTTGTGTATTATTGTGAATTTCAAATAAAATCCTAACCACCATGATTTAATTTTTCAAATGCATGCAAACATGCTGAATGTAATAAAGGATGGGAAAAATGTTAAATATAAAAGAGTAGAGTCCTGTTTGTATACCCACTTTCCCCCTCCCTGAGATTTAAAGCCACTTAGTAAAGTGTAAAGTAAAGTGTAAAGTGTAAAGTAGTAAAGTACTGTAAACAGTACAGTAATAAATTTTGGAAGACATAATTGCACCAGGTCAGATAAAGTTTGAGTACCTTCATCCTCAGATTTCTAGAGAGTGTGTTTTTATAGAAGGATGGAATTCCATACGTTGCTGTCCTTAAAACAAACCAGAATGTGATCTGCCCTGTGAACAGAAAAATTACTAATCTGTTTTGTTGTTTTTTTAAATAAAGAGATCACCTTTATGTTAATAATAAACAACAACAACAACAAAAACAGACAAGAAAGGAAATATGGCATAGAAATAGAATTACACTTAATAGGTTGTCCTTTCTTCTTTGTGTAGTTCCTATACGTGACGTGATTTATCTTTAATGTATGATAATGGTGTTAATTACAATAGAACTGGGAAAAGAGGACAAGCCATTACTTTTTCACTAACATGTTAGTCCTTTGAACAATCATTCACTACCCTGTGTGATTTAATATGATCAAAGCAAGCATTTTAATTAAGACACTGACCAAGAACAGCTTTATAACAAACACTTTCCACGCAGCACTCGTGATTCGCTGATCTTAAAAATGCTGTAGTGTTTGGACCAAGATACCTGCAGCAGGAATTTTTGAGAAGGGTAACTCACACATACTGACCTTAACTACAACATGTGTACCAAGACAAACACAATGTATTATTGATCTCTCAAAGTCTGAGGCAATAGCTTTTTTAGTGACTAGAATGCACTGCTGATTTGACAGTGTAACCAGAAATGAACCTTCTAATAATATCTCTCTTATTCAGGGTTATAAATCACATCTTTCCCATAAAATTGAAAATTAATTGTGTTTTGTTATACGTTGTATTCTTGTTTCTGTAGAATTGTACACTTTTTATTTTGTTTGTTTGAATGAATAAGCCTTTTAGTTTACTAACATCTCTATTTTTTAGTATATTTAATGACAGGCTGACATTAGATCAATACTGGTACTTCTTTCTACCATAGTCCCCAAATATGCTTAAGGCATGTGCAGCAATGAACATAAAATTTTTTAAGTATTTGCGGATTTTGAAAATTTTCTGTGTTTAAAAACCCACACCTCCACACACATAAATGGAAAAAAAATTGAAGTTTTATAAGATCTAGGGTTTATCACCTTTCCTATTATGGATACAGAAAAAGAGAGCAAAAGAAAAAGAGATGATAGCCACAAAGAAGACTGCATGTTCAAACAAATCTAGAAAGACAAGAGTACTAAAACTTGGCTCAATATGTAATTGAATTCTGACATTAAAAGTGTTATTCAAATGACAGAACTAACATCAACACTTCAGTCCTGAATTTACTGTGCTGCAGAACTCTTGTTACAGGCAGCGGTCCCTACACATGTAGGATCCAGGAAAGTCATTTGCCAAGTCTTGCCTGTTAATTATGAAAGTTCTATTACTAGATTACAGTTTTCTCTTCAGCTGGCTTGTGTACAGAATGAACCTATCCTGACCTGTTAATGAGCACACCAATTCTGGTGCTCTGGTGCACTATGAAGGGAGGTGCAATTTAATTAAGTGACAATGAACCAATTATACTGAACGATGTTTTAGGGAAGTTACCGATCAAATGTGCTCCACAGTAGTTTCATCTCCATCTTGTTACATACACAAACTTTGAATTGCCTCAAATTATTTTTGCACTAAAACTACTGAATCATGATTAGAAGATTATATGATGTACAGGATTGTAAAACGTTATGTATTTTTCAAAGTTTACACACAGAAAAGCCCATATGACAACTCTTTCTCAACTTCCAATATTTCCTTTTGCCTTTCCATATTAGTTTATAAAATAAACAAAATACCCAAACTTTAAAGTGATGATACAGGCAAGTTAGTTACCATGTTTTTTTAATTGCAGTTTCTTCAAATAAATCTAATTATTTGGATTAATAGGCAAAGCAGAAGATACAGTCTAAGATGTTTATGTTTTGCAGGAAGGTTTAACAGTAATAGAATTGTTCTGGAAACCTTTCAAGAATAACAAATTTGTTGGCAGTGAGTATTTTCAATATTTAAATTTAGTGAGTGTAGCCTTGCTGCAGCAGAGCAAAGGGATTCCAGATAAAAACAGCAGAATTAATTAAATCACAGATCCTGGAGGAGGGGAATGGAACATCTAGACCACAAAAAATAAATATTGTCTCCTCACTGACAATGAAGGAGCCAAACTTTTCCTCACCGTGTTGGCAGAGGTGTTGGCAGAGAGGTAGGTATGAATATGATTTAGGAGAGCATCTGAATTAAAATGCAAGAGAGAGCAGAATTACACACTAATCAAACTTTGGAGTCTAAGACAAGTAAGCTTTTATATAAGGGGTTTATCCATCTCAGTAAAATAAATAATTCCAGCTGAATTAATTGCAAATTGAGTTGGGTCTTAAAATGATAAACTAATTTTATTCCCAAACAAAATGCTCTGAAAAAAACAAAGAAGCAAAAAACTTGTGGTTACCAGAGAGTGAACCAGATTCTCCTCACGCACCCAAACAGCCCCCATGGCATAACTGAGCGATGAAGTGAGGGCATTCATCAAGGCTGTGTCTAAACTGTTTATCTCCTGCAAGTTAGAAGACTTATATTCCACTGCTAGCAGCACATAAATCTTCTTAGATTCTTTTCTGAGGATATGGAGCACCAATTAATGATGGTAGTAGGAGATTTCTTTGGCAATTAGAACTAATAGCAAATACAATGTAAAATGGTAATGCTATAAACATTCTGGATTACAATAAAAAGATTATGTGTCCAGTTTTAATGACCTACTTTTCAAATTGAGATTGAAACATCATTGCTAAAACTTTAAAAAGAAAACATATTTACAACTTCAAAAGATACTTAATTTTAAACTTAAACCCTCTTATTAAGAGGCAAGAACTTGTCTTACACTGTACCTATAAAAATGGTAAAGCCAAAAGTAAGTTCAGAAATATTCATTCCTGTTGTAGGTTGTGATAAAACTGGAGTTTTGCTTTAAGAATGGTGTTAGCTATGGCCAAATTGGAACTGTCTGTATCTAAATACCCTACTTGAGATTTATAATACTTTACAAAAATGGAAACATTTTCACATGCTTTAGTATATATTACTTCTGAAATCAGCCCCTGTGGCTATATACTATTTTACTTGACCTGGTATTGTATCTATGAAAAGATTTGAATCTTCCTGATTGTTTTTCCCTTTTGGTACTGCTGCCTTGTAGATGAAAGTGAGAAAACATTGAGGTTGGCTCAGTATAAATAACAATAAAGGCAAACAAGCAGACTTATTTTGCCCTTTTACAGCTTCATGCAGAAATTGCTCCAGGCATGAGCTCAGACGTGTTTATCATCACCACAGATTAATGTTCTGCTGAACAGTAACTCCTATATGTGTTTGTATTGTTTTAGCAACTGGTGTGATGTCATGTAGACATTTCTGCACATCAGGTTGAGTCCAACTCTACAAGATGCAGCAGTTGCCATATAAAATTAGCATGGGTGAGACATGGGTGGCAATTTTGTCAGCACAGGGGTTATAATATGAACTACTCCTGGAAATGATGAGTCAGATTGTTTTCAGTCACATGCAAAGGTCCTTGATACCACCTCCAAACTAATCTGCTGCAGTCATTTAGTCTAAAGTTCTACAGAAAATATAACAATATAACTGTAACTTATACTGAAGAAGGATTAGCATAAAACAGCAGACTATTCCAGGTCTGAAAACATCTGTCCTTGGCACACACTCACACTGACATATAGGACATAGTCACAATGAGCTCAGTAAGTTTGGATCACTCAGGCAACCTTTGCTGCGCCCTTAAAAGATGCAAAAGACACCTTGGAATACAGACACAACCAAATAACTGAACGTGACAACGTAACAATGTCTTCAAGTCAATTTACTTAAAATATCCCCAAAATATCCAGCACTTTTAAGCACGATTGACATTCATTAGTGTCAGAAGCTCTAAAAATTACAATTTTTCTTGGACATTGTGTTTCTTTCCACCACCAATGACAACTCATTGATTAGACATTTGAGGAATGCATTTGAATATCTGAGGGAATTTTACACATAGCTGTAAGGACACATGGATTTATGCCTTCAGACTGACCATTCAATCCTTATATATGTGTGTGTGGATGTGTACAGAAGGATGTATGCACATACAGATTTTAGTGTATACATCAAATTTTCCAAATATGAGACCTATCACTTGAGACCTGTTCAATTTTTAAAGATTTTTAAATGTTAAAGGTGATAAAATCCATAAAAAATTGGATACTGCTATGTACTCCTGAAGGAACATTCTCAAAGTCAAACTACTTCCATAGTTTTCATATGTGAATTTCCCAGATTTTTACATTTTTATGATTTTTATAAATCCTGTATTTATGTAATTAGGTGCTGGGTTGGGTGATGAACAGACCCTTTTCAATATCTGTGGACATACAGGTTTTCCTGGGGACATCTCCACTTCCAACTTAGTATAATGGAAGGAGCCCTCTAAATAAAGCACAGAGTGGGACTACTAGGCTTGGCTTTACAAGGCAAGTCCTCAGTCTTAATGCTTTATGTGAACAGCCATGGCACCCTGAAAATGCCCCACAAGATCCATGGAATTTGTCTTCTACATTATTCTTTCTCCGTTAGGCTCCAGTGCACTACTAAGGAACTGAAGTTAGGGT
The DNA here is from genome assembly GCA_035583155.1 of Acropternis orthonyx. Taxonomy (NCBI): domain Eukaryota; kingdom Metazoa; phylum Chordata; class Aves; order Passeriformes; family Rhinocryptidae; genus Acropternis; species Acropternis orthonyx. The sequence goes on along the minus strand of JAWWEU010000001.1, from coordinate 4,121,388 downwards.
AGCAAGATAAGGCTCCAAGTGCTGGTCATGATAAAGAATTAGGAGAATTATAAAAGAATGTTATGTGCCAGCAAACTGTATTTATAAAACCTTGGAAATTCCACTTTTATTTTTATAAAATAATTTCAGTTGAAACAAGAAGGACTAAATTATTAAAAATAAAGATTTGAGAGTTTTGCATTGTAAATAAATATTGTAGGTTTTTTATTTTGCCGGTATAAAAAGTGTTTTGGTGCCTCATTCAGGATTAGTAACGTTCAGGACTGTAAAATCCAGGAAATGTGGGACATGTTACTGATGGGAAAAAGGAAACAAAAGACCTTCCTGTGTTTTGCAATGCCAAAGCCAATGTGATTTTAACTAAACCTTTGGTTTGGTGAATGAGGAAGGAATTGCTGCACATTTTCTGATTTGACCCCCACTTAATCTCTGGTAGAGTGTGCTTTGCTTCATGCAATTTTCACTAAATTAAAGAACTGATCTGTAAGGACTCTTTGTAACAGGAGGTTTGCCTTGAACAAAAAAAGAGATGCTACTTTCCTTTGTAAAATATTATTGGTCTCTTCAGGCAGGTGTGACAGTCAGGGTTAAAACAGAGAAGAAATAACAAAAAGAAACAATTACACTGCTGTCAAATACAAATAAAGTGTGATTTATCACATTTATCACTATAGAGGGGAAAACCCCTGGAATTACTGAAACAGTCATATTTTAAAGTCACAGATGTAAGAAGAAATCAATCAGGAAAATGTATTTTTTCTTAAAAAGCTATGGGAAAGGGTTTAATTATCTTTTAGCAAAAAGCCAAGAAATAATAATTGCAACAAATTAAAATCCCAGGTGTGCGTGACTTCCAACTCTGACACTTTGCTTACAGTACTTGTCTCTGCACTGGTGCCTCTTGCTCTGTCTTTGCTGTGATTCAATATTTCTCAAGACCTTCTGCCTGACTTTGCCAGCAAAGATCCTTTGCTGCCACAACTTTATCTGGCTGCCTTTTACTAATCCTTGCAGTGTTTCCTAAGAATGTGGAACAGGATTTAAACACCCCTTTCTTGATGCATGGTTGCTTCCATTCATCGGGGTTTATTCACAGTGGAATTTATTGTGGTGCTGTGCGAGTTATATAAAACCCACCAATGTGCTTTTGCTGTTCAGAAAGATCCCATCCAACCTTAGAGGGATATTCTTTAAATGTTCTTTAAAGACCGTGAGGAGTAAGTGTTGCCATCATTTTATTCCATACATTTTATCTCCAATCCACAGTACACAATCAGACTCCTATTAGAACCATCCTGTCCAGTAAAATTAGTGAAAATTGACAGTCTTTCAGTAAAATTATGCTTTTTGCCTTTAAAAGATTATTTAACCCACCCAAATAAACCTCATATGAAGCAGAAAAGGTTCCACTTTGGTTCCTGAAATCCTTTGTCAGCTTTGTTAATAATTATTACATAATGCAACAATGAATGTAAATTGTGATGACCTCCAAAAAAAATTTAAAGGAGTCTACCTGGATACAACCATCATTTTTTATGAAGAATATTTCTGTAAATTCACATAACTAAATATATTTGTTGTAATCATAGGAGAAAACTGTGATAACAAAGGGTAGGTGGTTTATCTGGGAACCTAAAAACTGAATTGTAGCTTAAATCTTACATTTTTGTTTGACATATTACAGGAGGAATCTTTTCATCTCTCGATCTGTGATGCTTAATTCCAGAACTGGAAAGACATATATAATCACTGGGCATAAAAAGCAATAAACAGCAATTAAATAAATATACAACTAGACAGTTCAATTTAGAAAGTGTAGCCATTACTAAGAAAAAAAAGACTGTTTGAAGGAGAGCAAATCTGTTTGAACTGCTGATCGTGGGATAATCAGTCACTGATAATAATTCAAACAAGAATTTTAAATCTCTTGGTGCAGATGCTGTTAATATCTAAGCCTAAAGTTCTAAAACATCCTTTCTAGGTGGATTGCTGGTAATTCTGAAATGTTTGCTTGATGCTGTATTGGAAGTGAACAGTAGGCAGAAGTTAAGGGGTTTTGCCCTAAGAAGTATTAGGCTCAACGGTGTTCTTGTGGAGGTGAGAAAGATGAAATAGAACAGTGCCTCTGACTTTAAAAGTTGTATCATTTGTAACTGTATTAAACAAGGAAGAGTGTTTTCCAAATGCAGAATACAAAACCATTTTAAATTATTTTATGGTCAGAAGCCACAGAACAGGTGAGGACACAGACTCCTTAAATTCTTAGTATTTCAGAACTAAGAACCAACCTGATACACCTCACTCCAAATGCTGTTTTTTAAGGCTTAAAAAACAGTGATATCAACAGTGCTAATTCTTCAGGAACACAAATGAATCTCCGGGATGCACAGTGTGAATAACAAAACCATAATTTCAACTGTTACTGGGACCATCAAATGAGTTTAAAGCTTAACATTGTTCTGATTGTCCAAGTGGAAGATTTTAAGTATTTTATAGCTAAAGAATGAGAAACAGGACTATCTGTTAAATATGGGATGCCACTAGAGGGACTTGTACAGCCAAGAGTGACTTACGTGGGCTTCAGAAAGAATTATAGATGATTTATTAGCAAAAATGGAAATATTAATAAAAAGTGGTTATACTTGTATTTTTTTAATCTCACCTAAAAAGAACTCTGCCTTTCCACCTCTGTCTTTTCTTAAGAGTATTTTAATTTTTTTGGCTTACAGTATTGATATCCTAAAAACCATCAGGAGCATAGCTTTAAGATTTTCTGTATCACATGGCTAAAACCAGACTGTTTTGATTTCTAAATATGATTGGAGTGCCTTTAAAGTTATTCTTACTCCCCTTGATTAAAAATCAATTTGTGCAATTGCAAGAGTTCATTACTTTCTGTGCAAACGAGGTGGTGTAAAACAGTGCATAGTCCAGGAGGAACCTCCTGTCTGTAGACAATGAATATTCCACGAGGTGAAAGGGCTGGAGGGTTTTCAAACGCCTTTTTGGGCAGAGGTGTTTGTAGCAACCTGGCTGCACCACTTAAGTGTGCTCTTAAAACAGGGCAAGGGATTTCCCACTCTGCATTTCTAAAATGAACACTTGGACTGCAGTAAAACTTCTGTCCTTTCAGGTTTTTCGGCACATCTGTCCACATTTATTCTACACATTAGTCCAAGAAGAGAAACACTGTATTATTATAAGTAAGAAATAAATTGACAGTAAAGTGTGTAGCCAAAGTATCACAAAAAGATATTTGTGTAATTGTTTGCTGTTTAAAACTTGAAGTGTGATTAAAATACATTGATAGTTGGATTACAGTTTATATTAGCGAATAGAGAACAGAGTGTGACTGTTTCCTTTTATCATTGAAGGGATATAATCAGTTAAAATTTGACTGTAATTTTACAGCTTATAAAATTAAAACTTTAAAATCACTGTTCTGAAATTCCACACACAAATGAGTTATTTAAGATAATAATAATAATTTTGTCTACTGAAATGATTTGTTTTAATTTAAGGTGGAAAGCATCGTTATCTGTTTCTGTTACCTCTCTAGTAATGCAAGCTGTGTTTATTATATCTAGAAAAATATCTTTGGCAAAAAAAGGAACACTTCTAAAACTTTCCAATTCAAATTTGAAAATATTGCACAAAAATCCATGCTATCTAATGTTTTTAAAGAACATGTTCTTATTTTAAGGCTGAATCAAATGGTAAAAACTTGATACATTTTTTTCATATCTGTGGGAGGGTGAAATATTACAGTAGAGAAAATGTTAGAATCGATCTACAAAACATTATTAGCTTAAGAAGGATGTGCTTCTTAAAATGGATCAAGAGAACTCAGAAAAAATACTCATAGTTTGACTAAAACTTTAATTTTATATTAATATCTCCTCTTAATTTTCTTACATAATTTTTATTTAAATTATTTTTTGCCCATGAAATACATAAGAACAGATCCAATATTTGTGTGTGTGTGTGTGTGTGTGTGTGTGTGTGTGTGTGTGTGTGTGTGTGTGTGTGTGTGTGTGTCTCTTGTGTTAATTCTTATAAGGAGAACTGCAAATTTGACAGTAGACCACTAAACTAAGAAGATTCTGCTCCTTATCATACTTCCTGAAAACGAAAACATTGAAACAGAAAATCCTGTCAAACTCCATCTAGAACATTTTGATTGCATCAACATCAGGAGTAAAGCTTTCCCACAAGGAGTTTCCAGTCCTCTCTGCTGAAGTGCAAGAAGCACAAAACACGCCCAGGTCTGTACTGTGGTGACTCCAGGAATCCAGAGGTTATGAAAGTCAACGTTGAAGGAGAGAGACATTTACAATCAGGAGTAAAAAATTACTGCCCTTTCCCTTTCAGGGAAGCAGCTCTGTGGGATGTCTCTTACCAAGCAGAGCACAGGAAAACCCTGAACATTGACAAACAGGAATCTCCTGGTTAAAACTGGAATGCAGTCATGGCACACAAGGAAAAACCCGAGGATCTTAATGCATGTAATGAAATTGGATGTGACTGTGTCATTGCACCCAAATCTGAATACAAAACCAGGTATCTAGTGGCTGCTGGGCACTCAAGTGGCTTCTTCTCACCTTGTGCCCCATAAAAGTGATCACTCACCTTTGCCCTTACATCTCATGGACTCCCTGAGTGTGCAACAAACACTCTGCCTGGAAAGAGTTGACTTTGAAACCTGTAGTAGCTGCTTACATGTACTGAGCTACTACTCTGTCTGCCTATCCTGTATTTTTCAGTGTATTATCTTCCTCTAACTGCTAATAGCTGAATTTACTGAAAGAGGATTAACTGACAAGTCTAAATGCTGACAAATTCATATGTATTTTTCAAAATTACAAGGCAGGATGGATACATGTGTCTCCTAAAAGGTTATTTAAACCATGTGTTATAATATTTCCATGCTATTACACTTTCTTGTTTTGGATCTAATTATAAGAATCTAAAAAGAGTATGAAACCAATAATTTGAGAGTGACCTGGTAAGGAAGAACTAAATAAGAAGACCTGGCATAAGAATATTATCAATACAAACTCATATCTTAACTAAATCCAGATTGCATTAAAATAATATATAAAAAAATAACTTCTTAATAATAGTCCCTATTGATGAGAAACATCTTTTTTTTAAATTTCTCTTGCACATCTTGGAGTGAGAGCAGACTTGAATAAATCTGAACCTCGGACTTATGCTTCCTTCCAATGCATTTTCCCTAATGCTAGCCTAACTATGCCATAGCTCAAATATTTCCCAACACGATTCCTTGGAATACCCAAAGTGCTTATCTGATTATTTTGAGGCACCAGTAACACCTTTGTTCAAGGCACTGTTATGTTATTCTTTGCAGAGCTGAGCACTCCAGGCAGGAGCAGTGACTGTGCACATGAATCCTGTGCAGGAAGGAATTGTCTGGATCCCACAGAATGCCAAGTGGCTCTAAAGTTTAGCAGCTGTGTGGTGCAAATTCCAAAATCCACGCTGAGAAAGCTTGCGGCAGAGTTCTACAAGCATTAGAAGTCTGCAGAGCTGTGCTATTTAAACAATTTTGAATAACTCCGTGCTCATCTTGCAGGAAACAGCAATTCCAACAGCAAACGGATCTTTCTTCTCTGCTGACAAGACTGAGCTCATCTGTCACAGTGCGTGTCCCAGTGCACACCTTTTCCCTGTTTCCTTTTCTGCCTAGGAAAGCTTGCTCTAGAAAAAGCTCTTTTCCAAGCCACTTAAAGGGCTCTTTTACTATTCAGTGCAGCTGCACTTGAAACAGCAAGTAATTCCTGGAACAGCAAAAGAAAAGAGGGAAGAAATTTATTTGGGCATCCAAAGTAGATTTTACCCCAGTAGGTAACCAGGAAAAGCAAATGGTAGTACTGTACAACTTTAGGGAGTTGCTGAGGCTTGTATTTCAGAGATATTGATCCAAATTTAATTTTGTTATGTTAAAAATACCTGGAATTAAGAATGGAGGTCTTGCATAACTAGAGGTTATGATGGAAATCTAGAATTAATAGAATTTTCATTTTTAAGTGTTTTAAATGGAAGTAATTTCTGCCATCATGTGACACTCTCTAAAAAGGCACTGTTACTAAAGGAGTATAGAGTGGGAAAAGTGAAAAATGTAAGAGAAGCAGTTCTGTTTATCCCCTATTCATTATTTTTAAAATCTCTGCAGAGGTTAAAATTGAGACACATCCCAACATATGGAA
>JAWWEU010000001.1:4104254-4115058 GCA_035583155.1 Acropternis orthonyx | reverse complement strand
AGTTCTGTTTATCCCCTATTCATTATTTTTAAAATCTCTGCAGAGGTTAAAATTGAGACACATCCCAACATATGGAACAAAAATAGAGAAAGACCAGCCTTTGAATAGCCTTAACTTCTGTCTGTTAGATAATAAAATTACTAAAGTAATACCAGCACTGACTTTCCCAACCATTAGAATTTGGCAGGAATTAGAATATCGGACCATCCTTTTAGCATTGGGAATTTAAGAATGCATACTAAGGCAAGCCACTTCCTCCACCTGAGGATTTAAATGCTCTCACATTGTCTCTCTCCCTGGTCCTCTCCCCATTTTCCTCTCTCTTCATGGAGAAATCTGTTGGAGACCAAATTTCATTACCAGTACCAGACATTTAGTCTTCTAAAATTAAAACAACAAAAAAAAAATCTAATAAAGGTAACAGATCTAATGCAAAAAGTTTAGTTTTACACTGTTTTAATTGGGTTATTCAGCATTTTACCAGTGATATTTCTGAAAACAGAATTTGTGCTCCAAATCACTGTTGCCTCTGTAACAATTTGGCCTCAGATTTTAACTCTCACCTTGCCAAGGGGAGCGTGTAGATGGGACAAGCTTCTGAAGGTGGTGGTGAAAGATTTCAGCTGACAAAATCTCAAAATTTCTTGGCCTAATAACGTAAGGGGACTCTCACATCATCTACTATCAGAAACAAAGGTCTCTTTTCTGGAGTCTTGTGGTATGGCTATTCCACAGTTAGTAAACTTTGATTTACTTTGCTAAATCTTCACATGAAAAATGTCCCTCTCTTTCCAAAGATATTCTTTATTAGCTTTAGTTTTGCTTGAGATCTTGGAGCACTTTTCTGACCCTAAATTGTTATTCTGAAAGCTCTGTTACTATAGGAAAGCAACTAAGCATCCACTGGGGGAATAATTCTTTCAATTGACTTGAAATCCGTATTTGAATATTTGATTTGAGTATCCATAAAATGGATATTCGTAAGCACTCCTGGAAATGCATCCTTCCTATAAAAAGTAGGAAATGTGGAAGATGGATGTGTTTGAAAGGATCTCCCCTTTTACAGTACAGTGCACTAAAGGAACTCTACTGTAAGAAAGGGAAAGACTGGAGTGAGCAAAAAGTCAGCAAGTTAACAGGTCTAAGAGGGTTTTAACTGAGACAATGAAATCATTGGCACTCCAAAAGCAGAAAGCTTTGCATATTTGCCATTTGATTTGTTATCGTATGTCAGTGCATAGCCAAAGGGTATATGGAACTGTGTGTGTTCTATCTTCACCTTCAAGGAGTTGCCAAGACTTAAAAAATTCTATTATTCAGCATTTTCCAGTGTGTTCTAATCTTTTGACCCAAGTCATGAAGCATCAGTTTTTATATACAGTGTGAAATTTATTGATCTACATTACAAATGTCATTTTTAGGGCTCTTGCTGGTCAAGTTACTTACTTAATACTGCCATTTTTGACAGAAAGCTCCTCCTATTACACTTTTCCTTGGTGGAAACTCACACATTCATAAATGCCCTGAGGCATCTCTAGCAACACTTATCAAGACATTCTCCATCAAGTCAGAGACTGACAAAGACACAGAGCATAAATCCCCACTCTCCAAGCCACTGGGGACCACTTGCCTGGCTTGTTGCTCAGCTGTTGCTGTTCCAGCAAACATCCAGTAATCACAACTCCTGGGTCAACACTGACCCTCAGAGAGTCCCTTGGACACACCTCGTTTGCTGCCTCTGTGAGATCAGAGAGATGATTTGCTGTTAATATCAGGTCCTGTAGCCAGTTTTTATTCTAGAGCATAAAACACCTCCAGAAGCTTGAGCTGAGTTACGACTTTGGTATTTGAGCATAAAACTTTTAGAGACTGGATCCTGTAGCTTAGTTTAGTCTTGATTTATGCACTTGTGTTTTCTCCAATGTTTATGGGGATAATGCCAGCCTTTGGAATGGAATTCACAAATAACACACCAGGAGGTGTCTGAACTAGCAAGACGAAATGATCAGGAATTCTGGACTTCCAAAATGCAATTTTTTTCAGCTACAGTTTAAGAATCTTGATGCCACAGGTTTGTGGAGCGGGGTGGAAGGCAGGGCAAGGGTGGTGTTTTGCACTGCAGGTGAGAGAGCTGCTTCCTACACGTGTTGTTAGGGTTGCTTGTCTCTTGAATAATTCCCATTGGTTCATTATGTAATGAATAAGGTACAGAACTTTCCTGATTTTATTTTTGTGGAGTTTCGGTGTTTTTTTCCTCTGGTGTAAAACAGAAGGCAGTGTAAAACAGAAGGGTTTTTTTTTGTTTTCTTTTGTTTTTTGGTTTGGTTTTGGTTTGGTTGGTTTGTTTGTTTGTTTGATGTGTTTTGGTTTTCTGGTTTTTTTTTTCCTGTTTTGTTTTGTTTTGGTTGGTTGGTTGGTTTTTTGGTTTTTTTTTGTGTACATGATCTAAATAAAGAATTTCCATCCCTGAATATTTGTGTTATGTACTGTTTCCTATGGATTAAGTCTAAGAGGGAGTGGGTGGGGCATTTGGGGAATATTTTGTCTCATCTTTTAGCTGTTCCCACTGCCCACATTAGGTTTGATCTCTTCAAGAAGTTGCACACAAAAATCTAAGAAAAAAAATAAGTGTTTATCTGAGCTGATACACTGGAGAACATCTTTGGAGCTGCAGGCAGCACCTGCAAGAACGTTGTCAAGTGCTGATATCTTTCTAAAATTGCCCAAATTTACAGATGTAAAGCACAACCTCTCCTGTGTGGCAATAAGTGCCTGTATAACCGAGGGGAACAGAATTATTAGTAATATGAACTTGAACCTGGAGCTAAGGAGCCTTGAAAGAGCCTTTGGGGGGAAAAAATCCACATTTTTGTATCTTAAAAATGGGCCATGTTAAGCTTCATTTCCTTGATCACAGGTTGCTTAACTCCTGCAATGAGAATGTCCAATTTTAATTACATCTTCTCACAATGTACCTTGCCACAGACACACGAGCTATGGATGATATTGGTCAAAATTATTCCTTCTTAAAGTTCCATTCAGTTCAGTTCGTGGGAATATCTATCATCTGCCATGCATGTAGACTTTTTTCTTCCTAACACATCTATTTTAAGCACATTTTTTAAAAATTTGGACAATTACATTTATACATTTTATTAGCAGGACAGCCTTATATTCATTTATAAAATATCTTCAAAATTTCACAAAAACTACTGTGAGGTTCTAAAGTAATGAAAATATATATCCATTTATTCTCAGTGTTATATTTCTCACACAGACTTTTTATGACTTAAATAGGACAATGTTAACTTAGAAATTTGTAATTTCATTCTGTAATAGGTAATATAGTTCTTAATTTCTAAAAAGCAGAATTGTCTCAAGATAAACAGTACTCATTTGGTTTATTAGACTTTACTATCTTTTAAAAATCAAAATCAATTGCTGAAAGAATAACAGGTATGAGCATAGTTTAATAACAGGCTTTGATTTCTTAAGTACACCACAGTTAAGTATTCAAGATATACTGTGATATTTTATTTTTTCCATTAGAGATTGCCTATTACACCATTTGCAGACTGTAAATCATTTAAGTCAGTTGAACATTCTACCCTGAATAATTTATTTACTATGAAATTGTAAATTGGAATATTCTGTCAAATTTCATGCAATCCAGTGAAAATAATCCAATTTATTGAACGCTGATATTATTGGTTGCATGAGATTCCCCAGTGACTCATAGGCAGCACTAAAGGAACTCTGGTATAGGATGAGAAAGGAAAAGCAAGAAGTCAGGAAATTAACAGGTCTGGGAGGTTTTTAATTGAAACAGTGAAATCATTGGCATTCCAAAAACAGAAAACTTTGCATATTTGCCATTTGGTTTGTTATAATTTGTCAGAGATTTTGATTATGTCTAAAACAATTGTCATTTAATTGACTGTCTTATTTACATAGCAGTAACTCACTGCAGTGGTTAGCTCTCTTATGAAAATTAGTGTACAATTTGCATGAGCTAATAAAAAAATTATATTCCAAAATGAGAATGTGTGATTGCTTTTTCAAGCAAAGTAAAAAAATAACTGTAATCTTTCTTTCCTGTTTCAGTCCTTGTGAAACCACGACAAACAAAACTTGGATGCTTTCCAATGAAACATGGAAAGGATTGCTTTATTAAGGCTGGTTCCATTAAAGTTCTCTGGGTAAGGCAAATAAGATTTGGCCAATGAAACAATAATTATGAATTCTTTGGGAAAGTAACCCAACAGACTGTTTGCCATAACAATCCAAACTTGGATTTCTGCTGACCCATGTGGGCTGTTCAGTGTCAGCCAGGAATAATATTCTAGCATAACAACCCATTCCATAGTGAGGAAAAAGTGAAAACCTTGTTCTCCCAAGATATAAAGGCCTCCTTTTACTCGAAGTTTAACTGCTGTGAAGCCAATATTGTGATGGACAATTTGAATAGGGAGATTTTTCATTATATGCTTTTTAGAATGTAATTGGCTGTGCTGCTCAGGATCTCATGTGTGGTTCAATACCTAATTCTACTGTTCGAGACAAGTCTGACATGCCCTAATTCTCTACTTAAGCTGGACCACTGCAGAATAAACCTTTCAAAAGCCAATAGATTACAGGAGCGTAATGAGCAGGAATGAGCATGCATGTTCACAGTTCCGGCCCTGATATCCACAGGCTGGATACTAAGAAGATTAATTGTTTCTATAAATGCTGGGTTAGTGTTATTTAAATGGCTATCTATTAATGCTGCTTTAATTTTTATTTAATAAGCAATTTAGTTTTAAATGGAAGACAATAGCTTTACATCAGATAGAGTCAGATATTCCTTACTAATTGCAAAGTGGATTATTCTGTCTATGAAATTATGTCTGTGTCCTGCATTTCCAGAATAGAAAATATGGAAAGTGAAATTGCTGCACATTACAGCAAGATATTCCTATTATTCAGATGGCAACTAGTGCAACCAGCTTCAGCTTGTTCTAAAACACAATTTCTATTTACTTTCCAGTACTGTATCCACACTTTTTTTTCCTTTCAAGGAAAAAATGGGTTCAAATGCTAAGTGACTTAGTGCTTGTCTTTGTCTTTCTTCTTGCAGATCTGGAACTAAGGAAAACTTCAGTTATTCAAACCAGCTAAACCATTCAAGCTACAAGCCAATCTAAACTGGATACCAGCTAGGATTTATGCCTGCTTCCTAGTTTTCCATCCACTAGAGGGCAAGGCTTTTCTGTGTCTTTTTCCATGGGAGAAAGTATTTGACTCCAAACACAGAGCTGTTGTTTCCTTTTGAGGATGTGTGGCCTTGAACTTGCCGTTCAAGGTGTGTCGGAGCTTGAAGCCTTTCAGCACTGTTGAACAACATTAAAAAACAAATAAAGTTTTGAGATTCCTACATAATATAAAGATTTTCTTAAGTTGGTGGTCACAGTAAAGAGGAGGCAAGATAAACTCTACTTTGACATCAAACCTACGTTCACTCAGTTCCTCACTAACTCTGAATACACAACCTGCACCTCAGTGTCAAGTGTATTACTAAGCTCTTAAATGTACCAAGGGAAGTTGGAAGAAGGGATGTCAAGTATTTCAAAACCCTGAAATTTGAAAGATGATGTTTATTCTCAGATCAAAAAAAGTCAACTACCATTTTTTATAAAAGGGAGTATTTAATCTTCCCTTTGTTTTGCTTTTGTTTGTTTTTTTATTTCCCCTCCTTCCAAAGATACATAGCCTTTCAATTTTTCCATCAGAAATTTAATCCCATTTTTCTTTTGTATTCTACCACTGTGACTTTTAACACATTTAGTTTGTTGTGTATTATTTTTGAGGGGAAAAAAAAAAGATGTATCTACTTACAGCCTCCAGAGATTTTAATTGATCTTCCTCTTCATTGCTTTTAGACAGGCTGGATATCACAAGGCTCAGTTCTGAAAGACTATTTTTAAAATCAATAATATTGTAGGTCATCTCTATATAGCCTATTTGGAATGCAGCTGTCATTGCTCTGTTCTTGGTTATTTTTTATCAGGTCCCAGAGCTGGCATAAATGGTAGCATTGCCAACTCAAGCAGTGTTGAGCTGGGTAAACCACTTGAGCTATCATCACCTCTCTCAGAGCTGCTCCACCTTCTTTGATAATGCTGTCTGTCTCCAATTATTGCTTTATGCCATTTAGACCTTTATTTTTATACATTTATCCTCTGTTTTTTTTTTTTTTTCTCCTCGTGGATCTTTCTTTCATAGTGTTTTTGAGAAGGAAATATTTCCCTTCATGTCTTTTCCTAAAATTTTTTCATCTGTACAGTATAATTTCTTGTCTTAAAAGCTAACTCATGTTATAGGTGGCACACTGAATACAGCAACACATCATTTGACTGATAAGTTTGTAAGGACAAATCTAAGTTTTGTAACACTTAGATATTTTCTCAAGTTCAGCTTGAAAGAGATACTTCATAGTGTTGTCTGAGCACTCCTGATGTCAACCTGCAGTTGCTCTGGTGTAGTGAGAGGTGACCCTGCCCATGGCAGGGGGCTGGAAGTAGATGATTTTTAAGGTCTCTTCCAACCCAAACCATTCAGTGATTCTGCGATAATGTTGATTTTGCATTTTGCACATCTCAAGCCCTCCCAATGCAGACACAACTTGTGCTCTTCCTGGTAACATCCATGTGGTTTTGGGCTATTTTCTGGAATGCTGAGCTTGTGAAAGCTGCACTTGTTCATCCTTCCGTAAGGACCAGTGCTGGCACTGAGCAATCTGCTCTTACAGGCTTCAGTGGCTTTTGTGTGTCCATCACTGCCTCAGAGCGATCCCTGTCCTGGGAGCTTGGTGGAACCCTTTTTGTCTGGTGCATCCTTTTTGATCTAGTCAATGCAGACAAATTATTTGAAGGGAGTATTTTGATTTGCACAGGTCCTCAAAGCCATAATGTGATTGTCAAGAAAGTCCATCAGATATATGAAACAGAAGTACAACATGAATTTGAACAAGAAAGAATCCAGAAGCAGATTGGGTTGCATTGTAGGACAAGCTATGTCTGTGAGGTCTGCAAGATAAAGGCCACAAAAACGTCTTTTTATCTAAATATATTATCTTTCTTGATGTATCTTCTTTAACAGATAAAATAGTAAAAAGAACTGAAACCCTTCTATATGACTCATATTCTACTCTGGAGAGGTGTTGAAGCCATGAGTGCAGTAATATATCTGCAGTCAGATAAAGTGACTCTCAGTAGCCCTGTCAAGTCAGCAGAGCTGTTCAGGGCCAGTAAGGAAACCCTCAAAGTGCAAAGATAGATACAACTTTTACAGCTGCCCCTTGTTTGGGATAAATTGCCTACTGTTATTCTGAGTAGTTGTTACTGTCAGTAGTGCAGTTCTCCAACTGAAAAGTGATTTTAAATACTGTTTTCAAATAAATATTATTTTAAATGTTTTTAAATCAAGATGTAACATTTGCTGAGTGAATCTTAATGCTATGTATAAAGACATGAGCAATGGGGGACCAAATTACAGGAAAGGTCTATGGTACTCTTAATTTGTATTCCACTCTTAACATCATGAGCAAAGATTTGGCAGATAAATAGTAAACTCTCCATTGAATGCATTACTAATACCAGTCTGAGAATGGAACATTTGATGCAATACAATAGACTATCATATGGTCTTTAAAATACCACTTATAAATATATATAAACTACCAATAAAACAAACATAAGGTTTGATTGTTACTTGGGACAAGAGAGTGAGGTGAATGTGTTCACCTCCTTAAATGTAAGTCATATTTAGGAAATCCAAGAAGAATGTCCCCTGACTTTATTTACCCGTAGACATTGAAGTCACAGGAAAGAGGTTGTTGCTGATAAAGGTTTACTTGCAGAAGGAAAATAAACTGAAAAATGATTTTCAGCAAGGATCTAACACACTTCTACTGCCTACACAAAAGATTCATATTGCATTAACTATTAGGAGTTACAGAGAAAAACCAAATTAAATGCTGAGACAGCTGAAGTCACTGGTCTCTTGCAATGAAGTCAGGAGACAGAATCCATCTGAACTGAGTCCAGAGGCAGAATCCAACTGAACTGAGTGCAGAGGCAGCACCTGCCCTGTGCTGGTCAATGAGCAGAGCAGTCATTCCCATTCAGCCATAAACACCTGTGTGCATCCTAGGAAATAAATCAAGGGCTTGAACTAGCAAACTGAGCAACAACAATCAGTAGTGCTGGGTATGAACTGTGCCAGCTGCCCATGGCACCAACCCCTCCTTACAGCTCTGTTTGCTCAGAAAAAAGGTGTAAACTTTATCTCCCTTGGGTACCTGAGTGTCCCATGTAGCTTGGCTGCTGCTCTTTGCTGGCTTTGCCCCATCAGTTCACCACGTGTCTCAAGAATGATCATGACAATACCAAAGTTATTTGGGATGTATTTTGAAGATGGATGAATGAGGAGAGAAGTTTTCACTATAGTCACTCGAGTTCTTTGCCTTACAAAAGACCTAAAATCCTTGGCAAGTAAGAACTCACATGCATGACACGAACTTTATACAGATAAAAGGATTTGATTGTTGTGCTTGTTGGAAGGTGTTGGGAAATGGAGGAGGGAAAGTCTGCACAGCTGTGCTCTGCCATTTTCAGGCAGAAATTCAGTTCTCCAGCCTCAGCTGCCTTCAGAACACCGTTAAAAGTGTTTTCCTTCCCATGTCAGTAGCAGACAGAATTTGTTTGTAGGGAAAATGACTTTTCTCCCCACCCATTAGTCTGGTCATCTCCTTACATTATCATTCTTGCATAAAATGTGGTGTTTAGGTATTAATAGTTTTAAATCCCCAGTGCCTTTAGCAAATATATTCATTACAACTATTTACATTCTAGTATATAAAGCAGTCTCAAGCTTCCCCATCTCTCAGTGTGTAGTTAATACAGTCTATAACCAGATTAATCATGTGTCTATTAGAAGTTACAAGTATAATTGGATTGGTTTCCTCAGAGTGTTTTCATTTACAGTTTGAGTCACTTAAGGACAAAATTATGACTGTTTTCTTTTTAAATAAAAAGAAAATAACAAGATAGTTTTATAAAACTCATTAATATCTCCTAATTCTTGCATTTTTAATTCTTTATTAGTTTTTTAATGCTGAAAAGACTAAATAAAGTCTTTAAAGATGTTCCTGCTTCTCCCAGTGACAAGCAAAATTTAAAAAGTAAATGTTCAAAATGCAGAATTATGGGGAAAAAAAAAAAGGCATCACCTTGAACCTTTAATTTCTTTCCAAGAATTTGGTATTTGATTTTTTTAATACATGGGATAATATCCTTTGTTCCATTTCTCCCTGTCTGTGAAATTGCTCTCAGTGTTTCCTGGGTATGTGAGTTTTTCACATATTCATACACCAGCTCATACTGGTGTAAAATGCCAAACACAGTTCACAAAATAAATGAACTTTCTCTAAGAAGGCAAAATTTCTGACATTTTTTCTTCAGTTGCAGCCAGAGACAATTCAAGGAACCTTAAAATGCAACAGCTCTTCAAACAGAGCAGAACTGTGTGTCCAGAAAGACCCTGCAAGGATCGAGCCAAGATTAAGCTACCTGTCAGCTACAGGGCAGTCCATGGAAAACACCTCCCTGTCCTCCATCACCACAGGGAGAACGAATTTAAATCCCCAGCTATAAATTCTGTCTATACAATTTCCTTATCTCACTAGAAATTCCAAAATACTGCTCTTTGTGTGAAACCAAATTTTCGTGGGTGCTCAGAAACACATAACTTGTGTTTTGAGGGGGGTAAAAGGAAAGCAAGATGGAACTCCAGATCCACTCAGCAAAGCTATAACTTGTTAGGATCCTTTTTAAAGCAAGCCCAAGCTTGCAATGCACTTCTCATCCAAAATTTTAAAAGCACACTGTTCTAAACAGTGTCCAACAAATCCCTTGAATAATTTACACAAAACAAATGGCAACAAAATTCCATCAGGGCAACCTTTGGTGTTGCTACTATAAGCAACATGATGGACATACTTTGCAAGCTTTGTATAATCTCATTTGTGTCTCATTTACAATTTGCAGGTTTCAAAGCCAGTGCAGTGAATGCTGATGTGCCTCTCCAAGATGCATGGTAGCTGTACTACTGTACAGCTGCATGATTACTCTTAAGTCTCAGTGGTAGCTGCTCTCCTAATGAGCCAGGATAAAATCATTAAAAAGTAATTGTGTGCAGGTTTTACAGATAAGTCTCTGCTCTGGGACAAGGCAATCCTGATAGACTGTAATATTTCTAAGATGATATACTCCTCCCTTCTTGTTTAATGAGCTAGAGATTTTTAATCTAGGAGTTTTGGTGATAGGCAGAATGAATGCACAAGAGGTTGATCTAGAGAAATTTGTATTTTATTCTTGGCTGTATTTTTTATAGACAAGAAAAAGATGTAAACTAAAGCCATCTCTTTGTCTCCCCAGAAGTTCTGTGCTCCTGTTTTCTCTGGTAATTCTCAGTCACAGCACACAAATCTGAATGTAAGTTGCCTTTCTACTGATAGGTTGTATTTACTACTACTCTTTAGCTAAGTAAAAACATACAAACCCAGCACCTGAGTTACACAGCAAAACTGAAAGAAAATCTCTTTCTAGTTTGTAAAATCATTCAGAAATTTGTTGCAGCAGAGGATTTTCCATCCACTAAAGGTGGAATTCAGCTGTATCATGGACATATGTTATGGATTTAAAATCTTGGAATTTTTCTTTCATCTACCAACCCTGCACCTCAGAGTGGTCACCTTCTGTCT
>JAWWEU010000001.1:4046058-4096441 GCA_035583155.1 Acropternis orthonyx | reverse complement strand
ACAAGCTATTTTCAAATGCAAAAGACTATAAAACTATATAAAAATCTACAGCTACATTAAGGCTTACGGCAACAGTGTCTACCTCCTTGATGTGTATTACATAGAGAATCTGTTTTCCACAACCCAGTTTCTTAGGGGAGAATCCAAGCATTGAAATGGTATCTGAGGCAACTCTTTTTGCAAGAGTGAGGAAGATCTATTTCCACTGAGCACTTGCTCCCCTGAAAGGGCATGGGAGAAATAGTTGTGGTGCACAGTGTGGTTCGTTTACAGCCTTGAAAAACTGCTCCTTTTGGTGATGAGGCCCTAATGACAACTCAGTAATGAAGCATGAAATGTCTCCCAAAACACAAGGCAGGGATTTACACACTTTCACAACGCAGTGCTGGACAGGAAGCAAATCGTTTTCCAAAACTCTTGCAATGCTTCTTAGACAGTGTTGTGTGTATTTACTAATGACAGAGTGATCTGAACACCCCCCAAAAAAGGGAAATATTAGTAAATATTAACAAGTATTAATTTTGTCATAGATCTTGTTGCTGCTTATCCACACGGACTGTGTGGAAAAGGAAGCAGTATAACCACTGAAAGTAAAACATTTTAAAAGGTAGGATTTATTAGATGTCATGTACCAGTAGGCATGAACTTGTTACAGAAGAAAGGATAAAACACCGGGATGTTTTCTCCCAGCCTGTGTCACAGGAGTCTGGGCAGTCACATCTCTCCCTTTATACAAGGAGGTAAAACATGAAAAACTTTATCCTTTCTATTTATACAACTTGTGACATATTTCTGTTTTACAGGCCATTTTCAAGAGAGAAAATGTATTCTCTTTAACATGAGACCCAGAAACCAGGGAAGTGCTTAAATGTCAAAACCCCTTCTCCAAGTGGTGTGTCAGAAGTTTATCTCACATTATAAAATTGTTCCAACACTATACGTCTCCCATGAGAAAAAAAAGCCATTTACCCTCTACACTGAAACACAATCGCTTGAATATATTTACAGTGACTAATTAGTGGTGAAGCAAATGTTAAGCTGGAGTTTCATTCTCCTCACTGTGGCTGTGACATGATTTAATGTGCTGTTTTTTTCATCTTGACACTTACTCTATGAGTGCAAATTACTCAGGGGGCAGGGGGGAAATACAGTTATATTTCTTCATCCAGGAGCTTCATATGAAGCTGGACAGCTCCAAAACCTGGCGACTCCTTTGGTGCCTGTGTGCTGACCCATGGCTCCCAAAAGGAATGGGAACCAAGGAGCTTGACAGGCATCCAGCAATCCAGCAAGGCTCTGGGAAGTGCCTGCCTTCCCCGTGGATGTGCTGCAGGTGGATGGAACCTGAAAGCAGAGTGAACACTTAACGTGCACACAATCAACAATTACTCTGAAATCACCAAGGCATTGGGTCAGTTTGGCATGAGGGTTGTTTACCATTAGCTCTGAGAGGGGGAAAACACTGTATTTCAAGATGTGAACATTCAGCAGGAGTGTGTTTGGAGAGGCACTGTGCACCAGAAGAAACCCCTAGATTCTGACTCAAATTTCAGGCACTGGTAGGGAGGGTAGTTTTAGCTTAAAGCCTGGAGACTAAACGGCCCCAGTCCCACAGCCTTGGATGTTCTTGATGCCTTAAAGATTGAGGAGAAAAAATTCCAGGCCAATTTAGTAGGAGAAAAGATAAGGAGAGCAAAAGCTTTAATGAACCTTCAGGTTCCAGGAATACATATCCAACAACCCCCCTCTGACCCTGGTTCCAAATTTTATAATAGTGTCCATCCAATCCCATTCTGCTCCCCACCCTGGTCCTGCCCCATCCCACCCCATGGCACACCCCACTGGGAATTGAGTCTGGGGGTTTGGGACTGCTCTTTCATCATCTTCGTCTTCCTTGCAGCACGTTGGGTCCTTGAAGGCCTTCCAAAGCTCTAGATTTGGAGGTCCTTCTGTCTATGTTTTTATCTTCTGGTGCCTTTCTGCAATTCTACCTTGAAATGAAAACTAAACTAACTGGAATTTTGAGGGACTGATATAGAATGGGGTTGGTATGTGTAAACATTAAGCTACTGAGATTATTTTAAGGGCATATCTCCAGTAACTTCTAAAATCTCTAAGAATTAAAAAAATAAAAAATCAGAAACACTGAGGCATCATCCTGTTCTGCCTCCAGGCATTTCAAGGTCACCTGGACATGAGAAGCTGATGCCTGCTGATGGTCCCTGCAGAGGAGACACTCCTGCTGGGACCCCCATGCTCAGCAAGCCATGGTGGGCTCGCTCCCTGTGTTGGCTTCCAGGGGGTGGCTGGGCAGGCTCTGGCAGCCAAAAACCCTTCCAGGATTAGGGCACCAGCCCAGCCCCAGCCCTGGGCATTGGGCACCTCCCTGGGCACACGCTTGGGCTCTGGGAATCCTGTGACCAGCCCTGCTGCGGCATCCCCGGGGCAGGGGCTGATGTGGGATCCTGGATTAACTCCAACCCTGGGAAAAACCATCCCTGGGTGCCTGTCACCCACCCCGTTGCTCCTCAGTGCCATCCTCAGGGAACCTGCAGCCACCACCAGGGAGGAGCAAGCAAGGGAAATAAATATTTAAATATGTAATGGCATCTTGTTGCTAATGGCAGCATAATAATTTTAGAACTATTTATTAAATTATTGCTGGTTCTCTTTTTCACAATAAATTACGAATTGTAGATAAATATTGAAGAAATAATTACTATTTTTCTGTCATTATTTTTACATGAAGGCCACAGACAAGGCCAAGATCTTTCCTTCAGCAAACAGCCTCCTCCCTGGGTTGCCCTGGAGTATCCTTTGATAAGTTTTGGAAGCAAGAAGCATCATGTGAGTACAGGCTACACAGCTTCTTCCAAACTGACAGTTCTACTTGTAATGCTTTGTCCAGAGTTACACAGGCTCCAAATTTCCCAGCTCTGAGCTTTAGCCTGTCATTTCTGTGTTCATATGTCCTTTCCTGGCTCCAAACCACGGTTTCCTACAATACATTAGAAAGAATGCTGGTTTTTTGTTGCTTTCACTGTTTACAGCAGTTCCAATGTTTGTCTCTAACATGTAAACCACAATTCAGGGAATGCTTTGCTTTTTAAGTGCCTGCTGGTAGATATGGGTAAAAAGACTGTTTTGGACAGATTAAAATAGCCTGAGTGTATGAGACAGACCTCAGCTACAACAACCTCAGACTTCTAGCAGTTCAGAGCAAAGAAAGTATCTAGAACTGGGTTAGCATAGTGCTTAGGCAGCATTGGAAACTGTATGTTAATATATACATTACATTATATGCATTACTATTATATACATTACTATGTGCCCTAGATGCCTGTACAGAATTCCTGTGCAATATTAAGTACACACAAAATCTGATTGCCTTTTCCTTGATAAAACACTGTTTACCACCACAGCTGTAGAATTTCATTCAGTCACCTATGAGAAAGACCAATGGGTTTTCCATGCAGCAAAACTCCTGCTTTTGGAAGAGATTATCCTCAGAAAAGGCAGTCAGCCTGGAATTCAGAATACCACTCCATGAGAATCTATGATGGGCTCTAATTAAGCTATCCCACTGGCTTTTATTTTAAAAGCTTCATTTTATTTCAGGACTCTTTCTTCCCTCTTCTTTTGTTTAGTGTCCTTGTCAGACTTGCTGTCATCTACTAGATTAAATCCCTACAAGCATTCATTATTGTGCTGGGGGAAAATAAACAACTCCTTGGACTGCTTCATATTGGCAGAAAACAAATGGTGCAATATCAACCCTCGGTGAAATGGAATATACATCTTATACCCCTGACACTTACTCTGTTTGGTTTAAAAGCTTTTTTTATTCAAAACATATTTTCCCACTGTCTTTAAAGAAATAACTGCTTGGCTACTTAGTATCTCACAATAAGTGTCACATCTTTTGCCAAGGAAACGATTACTCCCTTGCAAAGACAAATGATAGGGATCTGAGGCAAATCCAAGGCAAAATGCCAAACACAGTTGAAATCAGAGAAGCTGGGAATCAGCAATACACTGACATACATAAATAATTAGAGGGATTTATTTTGTTTAGAACAAGCAAACAGCTCTGCAGTGATGTATGATACATTTAATTATTTTCTAAAGCTGCTACTCCACAGGAACCCAATTAAAAACATTCCCACCTTTGGCTTTGTGCACCAGCTTTAAAAAAGAGTCATAGACTGACATCTAACATGTCCCATGACTTGGCAGCATGACTTCTCATTGTTGGTGCAAGTTCTACAGTGATTTTTCAAAAGATTAGCCAAGTTGATTCCTTTTTGTAACCTTAAGGTATCAATCACAAGAACATTGTATTAGTAAAAATTATTGTTCATTGTTTCACCAGTGAGATAAAATGTTGCTATTGTTATCCGACTATATGTAAATCTGTTTTATTTATCTTGCATTTTGTATGTAATTTTTAATTATCTGTGTGAAGTTAGGCTTCATGCCTACATTATTTCTGCCTTTTAAAGCTTTTTATTGGACTCTGCATTAATCCTTTTACATCTTAATAAACTGTTTAAAATCTCTATACTTTATTCTGTAGATGAGTCTTACATAGCAGTTGATTAGAGCTGTTAAATGAAGCATCTAATGTGAAGTTGAAGTTACATGCCATCTCATTTTCACCCCTTCTCAAGGTATGTAAAAATCATCATTTAACTAGGAGTATTAACACAGCAGTATCCAAACACATCATTATCTTTTATTCTTATGTGGATATTGAAACAAATAGCCTTTAGTTTGTATAGAATATTTTTTCCTTTAATATTTGATTATTTGGTTTCCTCACTGCAGTATGAACAGTGTTTCTCAGCACTCAATTGCATCTCTAGGACTATGTTGTAGGACCAATTTTGAAGCTGAGCTATAAGACTGCAAGACAGGAAAAGATTCAAGGTCACAGAAAATTTAGAAGAGTTTTAGCTTAAGCTGTATTTCCAAGCCTGTTGCTGTGCTAATGAAGACAATGTGGTGAGAACTGCAGATGTTTGCAATACAATTTAACTAACACCTTGTTTTTAATTATATCACACTTCACCAAAACCACCTGCAACATAAACAGCCCTATAAAGGAAACCTCTCAAAGCTGGCAGTATTGGTCCAAGCAACAATCCATTTGTTATTCAGTAATTCACAGGATTGTAATACTTTTCCTTTTTTGACTATCTCAGTTGCCTTGAATGCTGTGGGAGCTGTACATAGTTCTTCTCTGTTTCCAGCTTTAGTACTTTGAGAAATCCTTAGCATGAAATCAAGTACTACAGACTTGCACCCAAGCCTTGCATCTTTGCTTTCATCCAGCAAGTTCAGATGTCAGGGAATATTCTAAATTAACAATCACTTTCTATCCCTAGAGTAAATTGTTGAGAAGTCTTTTTACTGGTCTTTTCAAATGCTTTCAAAAGTAGAAGGGAGTATAAATGTAACAGTTATTTTAAAGTAACACTCCTTAAAAAAATGTTTTTCTGCAGCACCATTCCAAACATCTGCTCACTTGGTGTGAAGTGATACTTGGAAAGGGCCACACAGGCACAGACTGGGGAAGGTGGAAATTAAAAGCACTTAAAATAACGGTCTTGAAGAAACAGAAAGTCACTGTAAAAGTTACATGATTGATTTTTCTCATGGTCTAAAGACTCCTTAACTCAGGATTTGAGACCTGGCCATTTTCACAGCTGCATAGTATGGTAGCCCAGAGGGTGTTCATTTCTAAGCACTGAAATTAAGTTTTATGTGAATGAAGAGCCTTCCTTCATGGACACAAGCCATTCTGAAGCATCTATTGGGGCTTTAGAGTAAGTAAAGTTGTTTGCACAGACACAGCTGTAATGTCATTTATTATTAGCATCAATTAGTGTGACAGAATTTGACCTAAAAGTCCTGAAGCAAACAATCCTAGGGTATTAAACCAGTTTGTTTAGCTCGGAGTGCAGATCTCATGTTCATGGAAAATGGGATATTTAAACACGAGTTTTGATTACATAGGTGCAACACTTTGTGCAAATGATTTGTTGGGGAAGGGAACATTTGTGCTTTCTCCACTAATGCCTCCAGCCTCTCTTATTTGCAGAGCTCAGAGGTTTGGCAGCAGGCCTGCAATATGCTAAGGCTTGCTGATCTTCTTTTTTTTAGATCAGCATAATTCTGAACTCTCCTCTGCAATTTACCTGTTAGGGTGCAATTTTGCCAACAGAAACCCCGTGCTCTGAGTTAGGCAGGAGTCAAAGGGCACCTCCCAGCTGGAATGAACAGGAATTGTGTTAGAACTGCTATATGCAACAGAACTAGGATTTTTATTTTCTTTTCATGTTCTGCTTACTTGAGAATTAAAAATCTGGTGATTTTTTATCCTGTTCAGCAGCTTGTAGTGAGGACATGGGACTAGTTTTCATAATCTGCTAGCTGTATTAATTAGGAAGCTGCTTTTCTTTAGGCCTGGGGATAGATTTTCTCTTTGGGTCAGATGAGACAGACTTCAGAGAATGCTGTTCTTTGAGTTCTCTGAAAGGGGCTCTCTATGAGAACTTGCTCAGGTGAATAAGCAGGTCATTAATATATGATTATTGCAGTGCATCAGATGATGTTAGTCCAGATTCATTCACAGAAGGGGCCAGTTCAGTTAAAAATTGACTTAGAGGAAGGCTTCTGTATCAATTGTCTAAATTCCTACCATTTAAAAATTGGAAAATATCCACTCTCATCTCTGTTAGAAGTAGACAACAAAATAGCAGGAAGGTCCAAGTGTTTAGGATGGAGGAGACTGGAAGCAAACTTTCAAACCAAACCAAAAGGAGGGGAAAACAACGAGAAGATGGTGGGGAAGTGCTTTGTATTTTGTAACTTATTTCTGGTTAGTATCAGATAAACTAGTAAAAATGTCTTTTAAGTCTCTTGATTCTTGTCCCAGAAATGAAGAACTGTTGAAAAAAATGTTTAATGGAGGTATTCTTGACTTACATGGGAGAACTGGGAGTGGTAAACTCTACTGTAAGAATCTCATCATAAATAAATTGCTGAGTTTACAAAGAAAACTGTGAATATGGTCTTGTGAAACAAAATTAAGTTCTTTTCCCTTCTCAGTTCCTTCTGGTATTTTTAATACACATGGAGAGTCTGATGCTTGAGAGGTTTTATTTTAAAAGTTGATCGAGTTTACCAGCTTATCAAGTTGGCTATGAATTCATGCTAGAAATTAAATAGTGAAGGGCTTAATCAGCATTTGCTAATGAATTGCTTAGGGTCATAGGCTGCTTATTTTTGCTTGTAAATAAAAATCTAAAAATTTGGTATAATTTGCTTAGTTACCCATTACCCACAACACTTGAAATGGCACCACAAGCTTCTTTAAGTCTAAAAAAAGCAGAACTAACAGATATTCCACTCCATTTCTCTCTGTTGCACATTCTGTGTGGTGAGCGAACAGCTCTATCAGAGCATCACAGAAACCTTCAGCCTACAATGAGAGAGGGGAGAGTAAACCAAAAAATACCCACTGCAAAACACTCTATCAGGACACTATTCAGGATTTTAGAGAAGGGTAAAGAAACCCTTTTGGTTCTGATGTTTTCATTTGCCTGATTTGCACATGACACAGGGCTGAACGGTGTAACAATTTTAGTGTTGCTATTGTTTCTCATCCCAGTGATTACCCTGGTTCTCTGTCAGGCTGCAACTTTATTGCCACTTTCATTTTTACCTCTTGTGAGGAACTGCCAGGGCTGCCAAGGAGAAGTGCTGGCAGCCTGAAAGTCGGGACCCAGCCTTCTGTTTCTGATCTTTGTATTCACCTCCCAGTGGCTGTTGCTGGTGTTTCCACTGTTAGCTCCCTTTGCTGGTTCCTTTCTGTATGACTCCAGAAGGGCAGGGGAGAAAAAAAAGGCAGAAAGAACCTGCTAGCTGCATTATCTGCTCATCTGGAGGCATCTGCTTCTGCTTTTTCCTGTATCCCCACTTAATGAATGAGTAGTAGTTCTTTGAGAATATACAACACAGGTACTAAATGTTGCAATGAATGAGGGGAGAAACACAGCAATTGTAATGAGGAAAAAGGGAAAACATCAGATCTGACACTCAACAAACTCACAGCAGTAATAAAACCTCTCTGTGAGTTGAGTTTATTTTGCCATGTTGGCTCAAATGGCAAAACTAACTGAAATTGTGTTACAAACCCCTGTGTCAAATTGAACACTGGTGTCTGAATTCCCAGGCATGACACTGTCCTCTCCTGTGATCCACAAAATAAACAGGAGTGAAGTCCAACACCTTGTAAGGTAGAACTACAGCCATGTGTGCAGGCAGACAGACAGACACACTGACACAAACCAGAGCTTTAATAGCTGAAGGCGTGGAAAGAGAAAATATAGGGACAGGAAAAGGGAGCATCCCTTGACAGCACTGAACTATCCCAAGTGACTGAAGACTGAAACACATTCTCATCATATGAGTGAAGAGTGAAATATATTATTTCTACAAAAGGTGTGTATAAATCCTGTTAATAATTTCCCCTGCAGTCTCTGTTCCAGACAAACAGTGAAGCATTGAAGAGATCTACTGCAGCTCAGTGGGGATGACTCCTAAGGACAGGATCCCCCCTGTTATTTTGTCCCTTCAGGTCATGTAATATAAAATAGAATTGTCAAAGTCCTCTTAAAAAAAAAAAAAAAAACCCACACATTTTTTTGCAGTGAAGAAACAGCAAAAATAGCAGTTTTGGTTTGTTACTGTTGATTTTGGGACTACACTGACCCTGGGAAATCACACCTTGTTGAGGTTTATCTTAAGCTGATACATAGTTTGACTTAGGCCTGTTGACCAAATGTGGCTGAGCCACAGACGTGACAGGGTAATTCCAGCTGTCTCATGCTTTTTGCACTGCATGGGAAACAAGAACAAACCAGGGAAAAGGAGATTCATAACTGATGTGGGAAAGTTTCCTGCTCTGATTTATAGGAGTACAGTGTTGTTTTCATGATTAAAAAAGAAAGGCAAGCTGATGGTAATTTTTCTTCTGTAATTGAAACAACTTCTCTAATTTCTAGAGATCTTCTCTTTTTATCTGCATCTCCTAATGCTCCAACCATCCCTGGGTCTGATAACTAAGATATTCCAAGTCAGGATACTCTGTGATTCCAATACAATGAATGAATGTTGTGAGCTTAAAGATGAAAATAAACCTAGCAGCTTTTATGTGCACAAGGTTTGTTTTTTGTCAAAAAAACTTGCAAGTAGAAATCTGTTTAAAGATTAAATACAAACACATTTAATCAAGTGTAATTGCTCTCATTGAATCTGAATCAGTGCTGAGAAATTAATAGTCTTATCTGACCCACAAATCTGCTGCTAAATAAAATCAATGAGGAGTGCAAAAGTCACCTGAATTATGAGCTGACCCTGCTAAGTAGGACTCAGGTGGCCAGCAGTGAATTTCAATTATTGGATCAACTCTGGAACTGAATGCATACTTTACAATTAGTTATTGGTTTTGCCAACTTCCACACATCATTCTTTTGTCTCTAAACATAATGGTTTTGTCATTCTTTAACTCCCCAGCTGTTGTACAGCTAGACTTATAACCAAGCCTAAATGTTTTTTGGTTTTTTTTTTTTTTCCTCTGAGTGACTTGTCCTGTAATCACTCAGTAAAGAAAAACTTGATAAAAAAGGTAACTAATCAGGATGTTGGAGCAGAGTTTATAAAGGCAGATAACAAGGCATGTTGAGGAAATTAAGTTCTCTTCAATTGGAACCCAAGTTTTCACTTTTTCAAAGGTATCCTTTCAATGGATAGAAGTACTTAATCTTGTGAATGCTGTTCTCTAGTGAAGTCTAGGAGCAGTACTTTCAAATGTAAATGAAAAAGATGAATGGATACATTGTGAATAATATTATTGTGGCGAATTGCATTTTTCAGGTCTTTCTGAAGGGTACAGACAATGATGTTTCATACAATAACAAAACAAGTTACTGCACGGCACAGAACAGTTTTACTTGAATTGTTACAAATGCATTGTGCTTGTCCTGAGAGGTGTTTTGCACAAGAAAGGCAAACCATAGTTGTCATTGTACCCAGCTGAAGGTTTTGAAAGTAATTTTTCACCCACAGTTCTTGAAAGCTTTGACAAGTCTGGGCTCTGGAATAAAGGAATAATAGTAAGCAGCAAGCTAAAAATACTACAGTGAAATGGATGAGTGCTGAAAACAACTAGCAGAGAGGTTTGCTGTTCCTTTTTTTCATCTGTTATCCTAACAATTGTGACTGCAATATGTGCCTAGAAGGTAATAAGTGTGTTCTTGATTATACTGATTAGAGGGCCTGATAGAGGAGTCTTTCCAGCAAAAAGAAATCAAGCTGGAGTAAACATGCACTGTAAATTAAATGTTCACTGTATGCAGCTAAGAGAGGAGGGGAAGACTGGAAGAAAAGACCTTGATTTTATCTTCCTCTTGGGGTGCAGTGAGGGCCAGCAGTGGTGGATGGTAAAAACCAAGGCAGAGCCTGTCCCAGTGCCCCCAGACAGGGAGAGAGGCAGGGACAGCTCCAGCCCTGGGCACTGGGCACCTCTGGGTTGTGTTTTGGTGAGGAAGGTTGGGCAGGACCAGTAAGGCCAGCTGGTGTCGACAGGTCCCTGGCACTCATGGCTCTGATTTCACCTGGAAGATTGTTATGTGAAGTTCAGCTCAGTTGTTAGCTCTCACTGGACATAATAATTCTCTGGCAAATCCTTTTTTAAAAATGGAAGCTTGCTTTTGTAGGATCATTAGCAGCTCTCAGAACCTGATGAGGGTTTTACCACTGTTTATAGTCAATTATGGTTCTGAGATCCCATAGCACAATTCAATATACTTGTGCTAAAAGCAGTGAAATGGTCACTGAACTAAATTCACTGTGCCAACATTATTACAGAATGGCTTTTTTTTTTTGACCCGTGGGTCTTTAGAGAGTATCACTTGTAGGTAGGTAGCTAAGATTATTCTTCTTGGGCTGGCTTCCTTTCAGGTGCATTTTAAACTGGAGTGTGTATTCCCTCTCATGTGAATGGGACATCTGTGTAGTGCTAAAGGAAGCCTTGCAAAATCATTTGTTATAATGAGAAAGCTGTAGTGAAGCATCTGTAGTTGCTTGTTAATGTTGCTGAAAAAGCTGTTCATTTGCATAGATACCTTAATGAAACATTAGTAAATGCTACAAACCATGGCTTTTGCACATATTGAACTGTGCCAAATGCAAGGGTGAAGTGCAGGGTTGGTAGGAGTTGGTAGTTTATTTAGCTGTGAATTTTGAATCCTTGTTTTTCCTAAGGTGATTATACATATTCCCAGTTTTAACAAGCTTCCTGAAGCCATTGCTTTCTGAGCTCCCATGGCATGGTGTGTCACCAGCCATCAAAATTTCAGTCGTGCTCTTTTTTCTAGGGAAGGTGTGATGACTTGAAGGGAGTTTGATTACAGCTGGTAGCTCAATAGGGATTTGGGCTGTGTTTTCATTTCTCTCCTTTGTGAAGAGAAGTCCCTAGCAAGAAACCTGAAGAATTTCTCAATTATTGTAGGAAAACCTTATAAAACATGCTAATGGTGATGGAAGAAATGCAGTCTTTTGAAAATTGTATATGTCCATGCTTGTCTCTAAGTACCTTCTGGATTTTATGATAATTTTATACTTTGTTGTTTTAATTGCACCACCTTGCCCTAGTGAGATTAAACATATTCCCAAACAGATAATCTCATTTTGCTCAAGAAGAAATCAGTATTCCACATTGCTATTAATTATGGTGGAGCAGGTGGTGACTAGTTAATTTTATGTATTACTACCTGATTGCATGAACTCTGCCTTTGTCATTTCTTCATCTGATGTGAAAGGTCTAAGTGATTTACAAGCTAAATGAACCCAGGAGTTTATTGAAACAAAGTTTAATGACATGGTGTGATTTTAAGTGATGATGCTGTTTTTGCAACCAATTAGTGTTAAATTTCTCTACCACTCTCACTCTGTATCTTCATTTTGAAGAGGGTAAACAGAAAATGAGGATTTCCACATCTAGGCAGACTGATGTGGGAAATAAACAAGTAATATTTCCTTTGATTCTTGACACATGTTGCCATAATAGAAAATAATTGTAAGCAGTCAGAAGAATTAATAGATACCCAAGCAAAGTGTTTATCAAGATTCTTGAGAGAGTGTCATGCCAGCAAGATTACTTGTTTATTAATTTAATCAAACAATATGCTAGATTTGGCAATGCAACACAGAACAGTTGTACCTGACTTTTGTAGAAGCAAACTTTATGCTTATTTTGCAAACAGTTTGAGAGATGAAGTTAAGCTTTCTCAATAAAAGTAGCATTATTTTCATCAGGTCTTTAAATATATATGGCATGAAATGGCTGCTCAGAAGTTGTTCGTATTTGAGGTGTGAATGAGAAAATGATTATACCACTGATGAAGGCTCTTCAGAAGGGAGTGAGAACAATATGTGCCAATTGCCTTTCTTTGCTATAACTGAGGGATATTTTTTTTTCCGAGTGCAATGTTTTCATCTGTATTTCCCTACAGCTTTTGTAACATTAGTGAGACTTCCTAACACCTTTCCAAAGGTACTGTGGGCACCCGGATTTGACCTGTGCCATGAACTTGGATCTGAATTCTCACAGCTTGTACACAAGGCTTGGCTATTTGAACTTCATCCCTTCATTAAGCTCAGGAATTGCAAGGACCAGCAACTTCCTGTAATATTTTAGAAATTAAATGAAAAACAAACCCTACCTTTGGAAACCAAAATTTTCTCTAAATTATAAAAGAAAAAGACCAACAGAAGCAATAGTTTTCAAGATTTTATTTTAATTGGATTATCTCTTCTCTTAGTTTGCACACACTCTTAGAGTCTGAGAAGTTCTTTTCTGAAATGTTTAGTTACACTGACAATATTCAGGCTTAATGTCCAACCGGATATAGGGTACAAATTGTAATTGAGGACATAAATATTTGAAAATGCCATTATCTAAAACCAGATTTTCACAGATTTTGAATCTCCAATGGAAATTTCACTCCCCAAAATTGGTACCAGTGAAATCTAATCCAGATTTCCCGTATGTCAGAATGTTTGCTGACAATAAACCTTTTTTTTCCTCAAAGCCTCTCCCTTCCTTTTTCTATTGATTTGTGTAAGAGGCATCTTCTTTACTCCTTTTCTTTGGGACAACATATTTTACAACCATTATCTGCACTGTACTCATCCCTGCCTTTCTCAACACTCTTGCTCTGCACTGTCATATCTCTTTTTTGCCCAGTTATTCAGCTTCTTTATCCTCTGTCCTTAATTTTTCTCCTCCCAATCTACTACACAAATTTATCTCACATTAATACCTCCCATTTTCCTCTCACCTGGCTCTTTCTTATTACTTTATCTAACTTTTTTGTCTCTCATCATCAGACTTCCCCTTGCTGCTTGTGGAATACACATTAGTTCTCTAAAATAGTGGTTATTATTCACACTTCTTTCACACCTGTCACCAACAACTCCCTCTCTACTGACTACTCAGATTAAAGCACCTCAGATCAGCACACAGGAGCTCTTTATTCTGTCTCCCACTAATTTACCAGTGACACTGATTTTATTCTCACTGCCTCACATATATTTTTTTCCCTACAGATGGACTTTGGTTACATGTCCAATCTGCCGTTGAGTCTCACACTCTGTTCTGACATGATTATTTGGTTTTACAAGACAAAAATATATATTGGGCTATGCAAAACATGACTCCTGCTCCCTGTTTTATTAATCAGCTGATATTGTCCATCAGCCTCCCATCACGTGGCCTTTCTCTGTTGTGGTGCACAAACATTGCATACTCATCCCTCTTTTTGCCCTTGCTTTGGTTCAGCTGTTTTCTGGCTCTTTGTTTCTGGTTCTTTTGCCCTCTTGCTACATCTTAAGCTTCCTTTCCTTTCTAATGATTTCTTCTCCTTCCTCTGTCTCCCTCATGTTCATTCAGTCCTTTCTTTAGAGTACAGTTGCCAAATGAAGAATACAGGAGTCTTCAAAAGATGTGTTTTAGTCTTTCCTAAGGAAGTCTTCCCTCCTCCCTTGCAATATGGAATTTTATCCATGATCCCAGATCCAGCTGATGTTGCTGTGTTGGTGACTTGCGCTCTACTGGCTAATTTATTTTTTCTTTTGTTGGTCCTGTCTAAAACTAGAACACGTGCAAATCTAAAAGTTAGGATTTCATGTATATAATGGCATCAGAAGAGGTTTAATACTCAAAAAATTAGTATTTTGGACTAGTACTCTGACCAGATTGTACATATTGAGAAACTGTTTTTCCCTGGATTGCTGAAGTCCTGATGAGCCTGTGCTCTCCCCGGTGCCTTCTTTTTAAACCTACTGAGATGTGCTTTTTGTTTGGCAAGCCAACTGAATCCTAAACAAGGTTTATGTTGACAAACTTGAGTTAGAAATATTTGGATTTACTCCTGTAGTACCTCTTTGCTTTTATCAAGTTGACTTTGTTATTAAATCAACCTATAAAGCTATGAAATTAAACTCACCTGATTCAAAATGGTTTCTTCTTAGATATTCATTCTCCAAAGAGGATAATTATCATGCACTGTCTCTATAAGAAAACTCATTTTTGTCAGAAAACAACCTCTGTTTAGACTAAAAGTCAAATTAGTCCTACATGGTACTTTTAATGAAAATAAACCCCAAATATAATAGAATTACTAAATATTAAAACTCAATAATTCACATTTTAAACTATAAATAAACATAAAGTTTAGGCTGTCACCAAAAAGTGACTAGGTATTTGTAATGCTGGTCTGCTGAAATCTTCTGCATCTGTCATATGTTGTGGCAGGAAAGAAAACCTAAAGCCAGAGAACAAAAATTAATCCTGGAATCATGAAGACATTTCTCTGTTTCTGTTGTGATTTACTTGCACTTTTCCATATCTGACTGACATGCAGATGAGCAAAGTGGTAACTCCACTCCAGACTAAAGCTGAGTGGACTTGTGTGAGTAATAAAGTTAAAATCCACAGCAAATTTTAGTTCCAAATTTCATAACCTGCTCAGTTGCTGCTACTGCAGTTTCACAGTTCCTGCTGCACTTTGCATGTGGTATGAAAAATATGAATCACAAGGACGGTTTGATTTTCCTCCCCACAATTGCTTTAAATGTGTTTTTCAATGCACCCCACTGCTTTACGTAAATGGTATAGTTACTGGCTGGATTTTAGTGGTGTAGTAATTGTTTATCAATATTCAAATAAGTTCTTTCTGAACAGGTGCTAAATAAGAATAGTTGAGTTCAGTATATTTAGT
Source organism: Acropternis orthonyx (assembly GCA_035583155.1). Lineage (NCBI taxonomy): Eukaryota > Metazoa > Chordata > Aves > Passeriformes > Rhinocryptidae > Acropternis > Acropternis orthonyx. The sequence goes on along the minus strand of JAWWEU010000001.1, from coordinate 4,081,091 downwards.
TATTTATTTGTTACTTAAAAGGGAAAAACTGGTAACTCTGTATCTGTAACTGTAAAGAGAACAATTCAATTGTAATTAACCTTTAGAGTTTCGAAGAGCTTAATGATGGCTGATGATGAACAGAGGGAAATGAGGTGATAGCAAGGTTCAAGTAAAAGAATGTTGTACAAAAGGGATGTTCCAAAGTGCTTTAGGAAAACAGGCAAACTTCAGGGCTTTTTTTATCTGCTAGGGAAAGAGGGGTTTTGTTTTCAGATAGATTGTTTTTTTCGATACCATTCAGTTTGGAAGTTCATCCTTCTTAAGACAAGAATATCTTTTTGTTTGGTAACATCATTATTGCTGTTTTCTGTAGACTAGTTCGAGGACTACAAGGATACATCATGTCAAAGCATCTGAGCTGTGTGTGTGTTGGATGCACTGAAAGAATCCTTCTCTTATCCAGTGAACTGATCTTTGGGGCACATGAACAACCACTGTCCGTGTTCTGTGGCAGTACAATCTGCACAGTCACACCAGGCTCCCCTTGGGGCAAAGCTGGTAGAGCTTTGTGTTTGGTCTACTAGAGTCTCCAGCAGATGGGTTTCAAGTTCCTTGCTAAACTTCTGTAGTTGATACCAAGGAAGAATTAGGGGGGTACTGATGCCCCAAAAGCCTCAGAATAAAGGAACTGCTTAGAGGCAATTTGTCCTTAAGCAGCAAAGGTATTTATTCTGATGTCAGGGAGCCAGCCAGCTCATGCTAGACAAACCAGCTCAAAGGCATCGGTGAAAAGCTGGGTAACTTATACAGTCTACATACATGATCGCAACATTTCAACATACATGTTCATACAATTACAGCATCTAATCATCATATGCATAATAGGTGGAGTTTAGGAAGAGCCTGGACAGGGTTAGGGGTGGAGTCGTCCAGAATCTTCTCTTGGCATGACTTCTAGGTGGTTGGTTCTGCTCTTCACTCTCACTTAGAGGGATGACTGCTCTTCTTCCTCACTGTGACCTTCCTTCTTTCTATTGTTGAGTGACCTGCTAACTGAAGCTTGCAGAAACCCTTGGCTCAAAGCCCTTCTAGCCTATTCAAATGTCCACCTGGTCTTGATTTATAACCCCTGGATTCACTATATAGTGGTTATAGTATTCTTCCTATGATTAGGTTTGGATCCAGTGAGCAGAAGAGAACGAATTGCAACAGGTTCTTGGCAACACAGGCAGGGCAGAGCAAGAAGCCTCAGTTAACTCTTTTAGGCCTTGCTGTCATTTAAATACTTGTTATGGAGTAACCAAGAGCCCAGACTCCTGGCCACAGGGCTTTGTGCAGGTTTGGAGAGGGAAGGTTTTTGGAAAAGAAGCCATCTGTCTATAAGACTGAGCAGAAGTTTTGGGATTAAAGTTAAAGCAGAGAAAGAGGAGTAAACTTTTTTTTTTTAAATCGATTTTGCCCAGCCAGCTCTAGGGGATAATATTGTGAAAATGGAGTGAGACAGTGGAGGCAAAAAGGGAAGAAAAAGATCTAAAGAGTTTCAAGGAAGCAGTAAAACCCTGTGAATGATGAACAGGAAGGGAGGAGATTGGATTGAAAGAGCATTCAGCATAAGACTGAGAAAATGTAATCAACACATTGTCTCAATTTACAGAGACCTGTACTAAAACTGTTTTTACAATAATGTCTCTGAGCTGAAATTCCTGTCTCTATCTTCCCAATATTTTTCCTGTGAAACTGCATTGTCTTGGTTTCATCTGGGATAGAGTTAGTTTTCCTCTTAGCAGCTGGTGCAGTGCTGTGTTTTGGATTTAGTATGAGAATAATGTGTTTAACACACCCATGTTCTCCTTGTTGCATTATCCCAAACCAAGGACTCTTCAGTGTCTCGTGGTACCCCTGAGCAGGTGCCCAGGAAGCTGGGGGCGAGCATGGCCAGGACAACTGATCCAAACTGGCCAAAGGGATATTCCAGTCTCAACCCACAGGTTTTACTTTGTTTTCCCTTGATCCTCCACCCCATCTCAGCAGGTAGGATCAGTAGGGCTGTGAGCAACCATCTGCATGGTACTGAGTTGCCAGCTGGGGTTAAAGCATTAGACACATATTAAAGGGGGAAAACAAACTGTTCCTTTCAGCATCAAGCAGCAGTGAAAGATTAAAACAACCTTTCCCCCTCACTTCAATCTCTGCCAGTGTAAAATCAGAATGAGGTCTTTATCTGTTATTTTTCAATGCAATATTGTAGAACAATTGCTTTACTGACTTTTTTTTTGTTGTGGCCTTTCCGTGTGAACATGGAACACTGAGAATTAGCTGGACCTTTCTGATACAGCAATTACTATTTGTCATGGAGCTTCTGCACTAGGATATGGAAAATGAAGCAGATCTGTTCTGTGTTTTTTCAAAACCTACTGTAATGAAATGCTTTAGTAGTGACAACAAATCACAAATGGTAATTTGCACTCACTATGTAGCCAATTAAAATTCTGTGTAAAAAGCATTGGCAAGATAATATTTTCAGTCTAATATCATAGATTTTTGCAGTAACGTCTCTTGTTCTGGGGACTTTAAGTGCTAATGCACTTATCTTTCTAACATTTATTTGCCTGGTTGCCAATAGATTTTGGAGAATGGAAATGTTTTACTTTCCCTTACCAAGTTTCTTTACTATGTTGAAACCACTGATTTAGATACTCTCCAACAGACAGATCAAATACTCTTTAGCCTGATAGATGTTCCACAGAAATAACTGCATGATACTTTAAAAATTATGAATTCTTCATCACAAGCTTTCCATAGTTTTTAACTTGATCAGCAGTCCAGATTATCAAAAATTCATGACTACAATTAGGATAGTTTTTCAGACTACCAGTAATAAATAGAGAGATAAACAAAAAGGAAACCTTAATACTACCTTTCAACAATATGGTTCGGATCAGCCTTCACTTCCATTACCACTTCTCCAAAACTCATCAGCGTGGAAGGATCTTTGTTGTTCTTTCCTTCTTCACAGTAATGCTCTCCTCAAGCCCCTTTAGTCTGAACTCTCTGATAGAACAAAATATTCCTCTTGCTTTTAATTAACTCCTCTTGAGAAAAGAATTGAATTTTCTTTTAAATGGAGAATTCTGTCCCACTTTTCACTATGACAAAAAAATAAAAAGCTTAACATGTGTCAAGTTTAGTTACATGTTTCTTCTGAGACAAAGCACTGATGAGGGAACTGTCACTGGCACTCCAAGAGATGCTCACTAGAGAACAGATGCTGTTGCATTGGGCCTTGTCAAGCAGTAACTCCATGTGTGGAATTCTCCAAGGAGCAAAAATCATTTATGCTCCAGCAGCTCCTAAATACAAGGTATGGTGTGACCATGCTGGCACCAAAGTAGTGTCTGAAAAAATCTTTGAAACAAGTTTTATGCCTGTGGTGCTACTTGGGAATAAAATTCTATGGGATAGCTGGTGCTTAGAAAAATGAAATCTGACACGTTTTGTGCAGGAAAACAGAATGTGAATAACTGACAGGTTCTGGGAGGACAACTGCATGGAGTGATCTCCCTACAGGTATATGACATGCCAAAGTGATTCTGGAAACCCTTGCCAAAGATGACTCCTCTCTCATTGTTGCTTCATATAACTGGCTCTTCAAGTTTAGAGAAAAAGAGACTTGACAGAATTATGGGAGCATAATTTTGGAGCACTTGACTCAGAGAGGGGAAGTTCATGTGTGCTGCTGGGCTTACGAGGCCTTTGAGAAGTGACTGGTTTTCCAGTAGCCCTGACAAGCTTTGAAACAACTGGGGAAAAAAAAATGGAATCACACTGATTTGCAAAGCTTAGTCAGCAGTCACTCTGTTTGGAGACAGGCCCAGGAAAATTCCCAGCTCTTTGCATTGGGTCCACACTGGATTTTTGCAGTGGCCAGTTTCTGTGTTCTCTTCACCTACAGGCTCTTAAGTCCAGCAGAAACATCCCAGAACTGGAGTCCAGAGTTTCAGAAATGCTCAGAAAAATAATGAGGCTTTGACTTTGCTAAGTATGTCTGGCAAAGGCTTCAATATATCCTTTTTTTTTTTCCCCGTAGGTTTTTGAGTTTGGAAACTTTGTTCTTGAAAAATTGTTCAGTCAGGAGCATCAAATGATGCTTCACTCCATTCCTGCTCTGTGTATGCCTTGTCTGATAGTTAGTCATGATGCATGTAAGGATACCCCTCTCTGCTGCTCTAGGCAGTCATGTCAAAACCCATTCACCTACAAGCAAGCCTCTTTTGTAATAGAACTGTAACCCAAAAAACCTCTGTAGCTTGATATTTGACCAAACCATTAAATAATAATAATAAATAGTAGGAATTATTTTTTTTTAAAGAACACCTAAACTTTCAGAGATGCTATAAATATTTGACTATAAAAGGTAGTAACTTGAGAAACTGAAAACTGGTATTTCAAGAGACACTAGTACTGACAAAGAAATCTGAGGTTATGGTCTTGGAAATAAATAACCCTAAACGTGGCTTACTAGATTTGGGAGAGAAGGCTTGAGCATGCCCTGACAACCACTGCAAGGAGGTGATCCAGTGAAAGTGCAAGGGCCAATGGTTATGCATCTCAATCCCTGCAGGAGCTGTGAAAACACAACATTTTAGCCTATAGTTCTTGAGGCATGTTTGTGTGGCAGATTCATGAATCCGCTCTTTTCATCAAACTTCCTCTTTGTGTCCTGGTTCCTTCCTTTTAGCAGCGCCTTGATGTAGCAATAGACTCTCAATATTTAGAACGGAAAAAGTATTGTCAGAAAAAGACTTGTGAAGAAGATGAAAAAGTGGACTTAAATGCCTTAAAAACAGGGGCTTTTACTGTTGTATAATGCATGCTACAAAATGGATTCCTTGTTCTTTTTCTGCAAAGTCACTGTTCTTCTCCCCTGAGAAGACCCGTATCTGCTTGCTTACGAATGCAGGCTCTGTCCTTGTAAAAACTTTATGGAGCCTTCTTATTGGTTCTGATTTACCCCTTTCCATTGTCTGTTAACCCTTCATTTCTATTGGTAGTACTCCAAATCCCTTTTGACCTTTTATTGGAGGAATTTGGATCTCTCCAGGGTCTATATATACCTGTCTATGTGTAATAAGCTCTCTGTCTCTCTTGCTCCTCTCTTGTGGTCTCTGCGTGACTCTTTGTGGGGTCCTGTGGGACCTCGTGTCGGGGGAAGTGGGGGAGCATTTCCCACCCAGCTGTTGGATCTTGACACTTTTTAAACACAATTGTTTCACGTCTTTCTTCACCTCTGCTTACTCTGAATGCTTTCTTCTGTCTCTTAGTTCTCTGAATGTCACTTCTGTCTTTGCCTCTGTTTGCTCTCTCCACATTCATCAGTTCTGACCTCCCTTACTTAATTTTCTTGTCCTCTCAGAGTGCCTGCAATCCCCTTGAGGCCCTTCTCCTGTCACAGGAGGCACTCAGAAACACTGCCAAAGCAGAGTGGAGCTGTTTCATCAGAGAGGTTTTCTTAGCCTCCCTTGGAAAGGGGGCATAAAGTTGGGGTAAATATCTGCAGGGCATCAGGTCCTAATTGCTTCCTCAAGTCCAGTGAGCTGGAGTATAGTGCCACTATCTCTGTCAGCTTTTGTACTTCCTTATGTGCCCTGTTATATTCCTTGTTTTGCTTTTCATTTCTCATGTGCAAGTGATGACGTGATTTTATGTGATCATTTGGTGTCATTACAGCCATTCCTACCCTTTCCATATGGACTTAGAGGAATGAAAACGCGATCTTAAAGTTTCTAAGATCAAAAAATAACCCAAAGACCAAACTTGTTTGTAAGTACCATGACTTTTCATCCAGCTGTGGTACAGCCTAGAGTTAACTTCTTTTAAAAATAAAATAAACCCAAAATAAAATAGAACGTAGTATGGAGGAAAGAGATGTCCACTGTTATGAAAAGCTGCTATTAAAACCCTGAAATAAAAGCTGGGGGACCCTTTGTTAAACCTGATTTCTGCTGCACCCTATGGATCTGGAAACATGTTAAGCTATAATATCTGTGACTTTAATACTTGAATTCTTTAAAACAGGAATCGGGTAGGTGGGTAGAGATACCTGTGTCATAGAGGTGCAAGACTCTCATTTTTCTGTCCGTATAATGCTCTACTTTACCACATTTTTCAGCTTTTAAACATTTGTTAAAAAAAAAAAAAAGAAAAAAGAAATATGACAAGCATTTGGACAGACTGTGTTTCTTTTTCCTTAAATTAAACTACTCTGCAGTTCCACAATGTGGGTTAGAACCAATTTCCTGCAAATCTTCTGGTAACAGTTAAAGGGATGAGCAGAATATGCTTTCTGTGCTGTATTTCCTTATCCTTTTCCCACTTTCTCTGGCAGTCTGTGTTTAGGGCAGGAGTTTTGGATCTTCTGAGGATGCAGGCACAGAATCTATTGCCTCTGCCTTACAGGGTCTGGTTTAGAAGGGTGGCACAGGGTACACTTCACTGATCCAGCAGAAACACCACCAGGTCCCTCTTAGTGCTCTTCAAGTAAGAGGGAGGAAATAAAAACTCATATATGGTAAAGGAATAGAAAAAAACCCCAAAGTGCAACAGATAAGACTGTGAAAAACTGCACCTGGAGCTATAATGGACAGAAGGTCCCTATAGCAAACACCATTAAATTCTGTTAATAAAGATTCCATAAATATACCACCTGGTTAAACTGCTATCAATAGGGGATTCAAAGAGTTAATTAAAGTGTAGTTTTGCTTGTGCTAATCTTAAAAGTTAAGTGATTGCTCAAAGCCATGAATAATACCCCTGGCAACAAATGAAGACAAAATACCAGTGAGGAAAACTGGATGAAAGAAAGCTGGCAAATGTTTACAGAAGCTGCATTTCTAGAATGTCACTGTCAGGTGTAGTAAAAGCAGCTACATGGATGTTTCAACACCTGACAGACTTAGGAAGTGGCTATTAAATCTGGGGTGGGGATTGTTCAGCCTTAATGCTGAGTAAGATTTTACTCCTCTTCTATGATTATTGTGTTACAATACTGTCCTGGAAGTGTTCTGTAAAGATATATAACCGAACTGAAAGAGCTTCTTTATCTGATAGTTCAGAGATCCTTTATGCTTGCAATGAGAAATGCAGCTCATGCAGTTTGATGTGTTTTCTGGATGCAATAAGAGAGTGTTTAAACAGGGCCTGAAGTGGTTGTGATGCTTGTCAAGTGTTGGACAGGTTCCCACATGTGGCGTGTTCAGCAGCTCTGTGCAACTTCCAGGTGGGACAAACCTCAGCTCTTCCTACTCCCTTCCCACTCCTGACTGCCTTGGTGAGAAGGTATCCATGACATAATCTGGCCATAGCTTTGACAGCCGGGAAATGGGAACAAGAGGCAGTGCCACACACAATTCCTGTCTGACTCTCTCAGTGTCACCTTTATGGCTAATAGAAACAAATTCTACCTTGAGTCAAAGTTGAAAAACTCTGTTTAAAACCTTTTATTTTTTTTTTTTTTTCCCTCTTAGTCATGCCAACCTGTGTTTCCATGGCAGTAGAAAGGAAAATCTATTGGCAGCTTGTAGGCAGGCAGCAGATGACAGCTCTCAGAACCAGATTTCAGCAGTTGACTTTCAAATAACAGTTCTAAGAACCCACTGCAATCAAAAGCACAAAGGTTTTCGCACAATATTGGCTCCTCCTGTATATATTCCTTTAAAACAGAGGGAAAGTGGCTTGAGGATAAAGTTATTATTTAGAGAGGTATTTCTGCCTCTCTGTTGTCAACTTGTGCTTTTTTGCTTCAGTCCTGCAATGCACACAGTGTGTGGAGATGTAATTGTAACTTTATATACAATATATGTATGATACTTCAATTTTTGATAATCCAAAAATATAACTGATATCTCTAAAAGTGAGATAGTTTAGGTAAAGAAACTTGCAGAAAGACTCAAACACTCCACAATACAGAAGAGGAGAAACTCACAAAACTTCAGTGAGGAATTTAGGATGCTTTTTCTTGGGAGCCATCAAATGTAAAGGAAGATTCCAAGAAATAAACGTACAAAGAGAGAAGAGGTGATTTAGGGACTCTTTGAAGAGCTTCCCAGGGATGAACACAGCAGTAAAGCCTGTTAAAGAACAGCTTCTCACTCTGCTTGTGAGTGTCCCAGGGCTGATCAGAAGCAGCCACAGAGAGGCATCTTGTGGGTGTTAAACCTGCACACCCCTGACAACTGCATTTGCTGCCAGCAGTGACTCTGCCCTTTTCCCACTGCCTCTGCCTAGTGTGGGACTCACAAGCTACTCCTGGTTTGTAAATCTAATCATGAGGAAAAGTCCTTGGCTGGTTTTTGTTTTTTTCTTCCTCACAGCATACACATGATGAAGCTGGTTTTCATGTTAAAAAAAGAGCTCTAATTCACTGTCCTACCAGCACTGGCCAATATTTCTTTAAACCAGAGCTGGAAAACTCTGAGCCAACACCTGCTTGTGCATTTTTTTATGAATTGTCCTTTATGTGTAGCTCATATGGTTTGCATATGATTTTGCTGAAGAGTGAAAATAAATTAATTTCCGGTACTTAAATGATTTTCAATTATGTCAGTATTGCACAAGCCTTGTGGAAGCCCTGTGTTCGTAGAGAAATTTCCAAGCTGTTTTCTTTCTCATCACTCTGTTTTGAATGTCTCCAAAAAGGTCAGTCCATTACATCACTTCTCATGGAAGACATTAAAAGCTCTGAATTTTTAATTCTAAACTCTTCATCTACAGGCCTAAAAAGTTTATATGTGATGGAGTTCCTGAGAAATACAAACTAAAATTCAGTGACTTGAAGTTGGATATTCAAGATCACTGACTTCTCTCTCTGCTTGAATAACTATGAATAATGACAATGTTTTGGGGAAAGCGAAAGATGTATCCAAAATGAGTAAAAAGGAAGAAAATATGACTGTCAGTGGTTAGGTGGTGCATTAGGGTATTTAATTTTCTCTGGGTAACACTATTTGCTGTGGAATGCTATTTCTTGAACATGCACTCACAGAGCTCATTGCTCTCAACCAGAGAACATAGTTTATTCAAAGCTAAAGCTTTGCCAACACACAGTTCCAGCTTCCATGCCTTCTTGCCTGCACCCAGCTTTCTCAGTCTGCTTTCTGTCATGGCTAAAGAGAGTTAAAGACACTAAGTTGCTCCCCTACACCCAGATTTGTGTCACAATACCCAGTGTTCCTCAGGAAATAAATATATGTATGAAAGGTCTCTCTTCACCTCTTGCCCTCAAAGCAAAAGGCAATTAATTTGGATTTATGCATGGAAGTTTTAAAAAACTTCCGTGAATCCCAATTGCCTTGTTTTAGCAGCATGAAGGTTTCATGGGTGGTTACAGAATGTCATGCTGCCTCTGTTGGAAAAAGCTTTACCAATTGCACTCCTGGCCTGAGTGTCCAGAGGGTCTTATTTGGAGATGACATGTACGGTAGGGAGGCTTCTGTGAGATTGTGGCTATTACTTCATCTGTTTCTGTACACTGCGTAGCATAACATCTTTAGTTAGTCCCAAAACACCCAAGAGTAACAGAGGAAGTAAATTTTCATGAGCGCTTCAGCAGAGGGAAGATAAATATGTCACTTCTTGGTGGGAAAGTGTGTATTCCAAAGGCCAGAATAAAAGCAATTATGAAATTGCTTACAAAGGAGATTCTTTCCAGTTCCCCTGTTGTGCCAGCCTTGGCTAGAACGCTCTCTATCCTAAGCTAAATGTTGATCAGTATGAGGTTAAAATAGGAAACTAAAACAATTCTTTAAAGTTTGGGCCTCCAACAAAGAGTATTTGAGTGTTACATCACTGCTTTTAGCCTTGCACATGATTATAGGCTTTCTTCAAGATCCCTTTTTGTTCCAGGTATTAGTAGATTTAGCTCTCCAAGGAATATTACTGCTTCTTTGCTCAGGACAGCCCGTTGCCTAAATTATGATTCCTTAGAATTAGCTCTCAAGGAAAGAATGTGTCCTGTCCATATAAACAGAAATCTTATTGTTATAGTTGTCAACCCTTCTCATGGGAACCATTCCCCACAAAGTTCTTGAAGATGTGGAGATGCTGCTGACTGAACTCAAAAGAGGAGATAGCCAAGTTGATTATCTCTTAAATTTATGCTGAACTTTCTTCCCTCTGCAGTGTCAGGGACATCATGCTGAGAACTATTTTCTCCCATAAAACTGTTTGCCAGTTTCTTTAAAGGTAGATGATATATTTTGTTTGCTCTTCTAGGAACTTGGCACACTGACACATATAAATGTACTGAGTTTATTAATTCCTGTTACTTTGAGATGAGGGCACAAAAACCTGTTCTTTGAAGAATGCAATAACTAAAACCCCCTCAATTCACTGCAGTGATGGCAACTGAACATCTGAAATGATTATAACAGAATATTGAAAGGGAGCCTTAAACAAACCAACTGCAGTGCTGATGGGATTAAACACATTGTGAGCTTGTAAGGGTGTTGTTGGGAGACAACATCTAAAGCTGGATGTGCAGCAAAGGACATTGTTTCTGATGCCTATGGTGACAGATGTTATGATTTGCTTCTAGTAATGTGAGGGAAAATATCGATATTGAAGTGACTAACTGATACGTTAAACTCACTATAATTTGTTCATGTCCAGTGTCCCTAATTAGAATATTGGTAGGTTTCCATGAAAAGGAAATGAAGAGAAGGAAAAAAGTATCTTTTGAATAATGAAGCTTGTTGAAGCCAGAAAAATAGTCACTCATGAGCCATCAGTCTTTTATGGTTTAGTTACTGTCACATGGGTACCTCTTGTGGCTGCATCAAATAAATACTAAGGCATGAAAGTTGCTACACCCAACTGATATCCCCCCAAGCTACATCTCCTTTTGTCATCCACATCCAACATTTTCCACTGATTCCTGATTCACTGATGTCGTGATTTTAATCTCTGCTCTTGTCTAATAAGGCACTAAAGTAAGCGATGTATGAGAGGCCCAATCTCATATTTGTGGAAAAGGGTATATAAAAATCTCCTCCCTTTGGGCATGGAGGAGTTAGTCAAAGCAGCTTAAGGGCTGCAGTTTAAATTCCCTGTCTCTTGTGGCTGGAAAGGTAAAAAGTAAGAGAGATAACACTTCATGGGCTCAGTCCTGGACATATAAGGAAATGTTTTCAGAAGAAACCAAGCTTTTGCCCTTTTTTTTTTTTTTTTTTTTTTTTTTTTTTTTTTTTTTTTCTGAAATACTTTACCCCCAAGTAATCTTCTAGAGCAGAAAGAGCTCTCAACATGACTTCCCTCTCTTTAGATTAAGGGCATGTTTATAAGATGAGATTTTGCTTTGTGAGGAAGTAGCTAAAAACTGCTGAAGATCTTAACAGAAAAGATGTTTGTATATGTACCAAGGCAATGTAAGAATAAGATATCTAATTTTATATTAATATACCAACTCTGTGTAACAGATAAATCACATTTAGGGTTCTTTAGGTTCTTTCAGTCTATTTTTTTTTGGTTTTTTTGTTCTTAGTCTGATTTTGGTAGGTTTTATAAAATAATGAAACATATTGAGACAATGCTGATAGGCTGCAGTGAAAACAATAATATTTCAGTGTTGGCAGCAACAGTAGAAACCAGAAGATAAAATCGGTCAAGAAAACCAAAGGCAGAGTTTGGGTCTGCTGTCATTAATTTCCATAGGCCAGCCAGTTAGTTGGCATGGGAGAGTTGATGGCAGTGAAGTACAGCCCCAGAGTTCAGCAATTTTTTTATTTCTGTAATAATCTCAACTGTTATTCTCTGCTGAGATTCAGTTAAAATTCTTAGCACTTAATGGCCCTTGGAATTAAATCACAGTAAAGGAAAATGTGTACTTGTTCTTGCCCACATATGCATACCTCCTTATCTTTATTCTCCTTTTCTTTCTTAAGGTGTTCTAACATCTAAAGAAGGAAAGAACTGAAAGCCATGTAAAATTATGTGAAATAGCAAGTTTTAATGTTGTGCATCAGGACTTTTAGGAAACTAAATATATCTAATATATATTTAGAGCATAAATCTGCCTCTTTTATGTCTCAGGTTCTGTTGAACAACAAAAAAACCCTGAAGCATATCAAAACTCAGATGTAAAAATCCAATTCTGTGACATGCATCAAGAAACTAATTTTTTTCGTGTTACACAGAATTTACAGATTTGGAACAAACCATGCCTTTGAGATGACAGCTATTCATACATATTCCAGTGAGGTAGTGCAGGGATGCAGAATACATTCATTTCAGGGTGAATTAAGGAATCCTGTTTATTACTCCTACCCCCAATTTCACACACCATCAAGAATTAAGAAAACAGTTCCTACAAAAATCCACAGAATCTTTTTTTTCTCCCCTTTCTGATAGCCTTCAGAGTGGTGTGCCTGTTGTGAGTACTTTCTAACTATGGGAGAATTAAATTTATGACACAAAAACACCAATTTGTGATAAAGTAGCCTTTTTAATAGTAGTTTATTCATGAAATAGTGAAAACAGATAACATTAAACCTGACTATAATTCAACAAAATGTACTATAATTCTATATCTCATGGAAGACTTACAGTGATTTAGAAGTGCAATTCTATTCCAAGCTATTCACCCTTAGAGAAGTAGTGCATAATAACAGTGAGAGCTTTTCACTGGTGTGCTCACGAGGTATTATCATTCTGAAATAAAGGAGTAGAGATGTTTCAGGTTATTGGTATGAGGAATGTATTTCATTTCCACAGAGTTATAAAATCTAGGGCTAAGCTTTGCGATAGATTTTGGCACAAGGTTTTCGTAACAAGAAAATACACAATTCTTAGTGCTTACAAAAATATTCCTTCTTTCTTCCTTAAAGGAAAAATAGGAAGCTCTCTCAGGTTTTAAACACTGGAGGCTGCTATGTTACAGTCTGGCAGGGAAACTATGAAGGTGGTCATTAGTGGGCTCAGGCTGAGCCTCTCAGCCAAGGATGCTGAACTGGGAAAACAAGTGTGGCTCTCCTGCACTGACCTGGAGTGCTGGAAGTTCTCTGTCAGTCTCATTACCAGGCAGCACCTCAGGTAAGATGCACTTCTCTGGCAACTAATAAAGAGACTTAAGTGATATTCACTCCTCTTCACTGGTGTCAGTAGCAAGAGAAGCACAAGAATGAACAGGCTGAAAATTATAGCGTTGTATATAAAAATGAAATTGCTGGCTCCTGGGGAAGTCTGTACTTACGGTTTGGCTACACCACCTTACACTGAAAGCCAAATCTTGCTTCCAAATCAGTGATTGAATTAATTTCAAAGAGTATCTCAATACTTCATGCCACTGCCTATAATCCTGAAAGTCAATTCTGCCTCCACTTTATTGTGTGTTTCTACTTCACACCCTACATATTAGTCCCCTCAAATGTATTTTTGTCTAATAACTTTGGCACACATATGTATAGCAGAATTTTTCTCCTGTAGTTCTAGAAGAATGTGATGCTCTTGGTCCTCCTGCCCTTGCAAGATCCTCTGGAAGTAAAAGAATTGGTGTCAGAGAGACTCAGCCAGATGTTCTGTCCAGTTTAAACCAGAGCAGTTCAGTTTGTGCCTTTCTTTTTAGAATTAGTCAATGATAAACTGTCTCTTTCAGATTCTTACACAGCTGTTTTTCTTCTCTGGCATAGCTTTAATTTTCTCAGTTAAAAAAAAAAAAAAAAAAGCTTGTAGATTAGTAAAACTCAGCTCTTGAGTCTTTACAAGATACAAAATATGAGAAAAAATCCAAGAAAAATCCATCTCAGATCTCTTGATGGCTTGGGGTCCCATCTTAAGAGTTTCCTTCTGGTTTTGTTACTGTCGTATTTGAAGCAAGTTCAGAGTGTTCAACGGTCACAATATTTTTGGTCAAGATTTCTCTCCGGCGGTTTGGACAGGATTGCTACCAAAAAGCTGCAGTGACTGTGCAAATAAAGAGAAATTGCTCTGGGGTGTTCATTATAGAAGGCACAATAAATTTGAGGATTGAAAAGGAGATGAAGGAGGGTTTGGTTAGTTAGATATGGGAAATTCAGTGTAACTTCATTCCAGACAGAGGGTAAGAAAGGTCTGCCACGACAAAGGTAAGCAAACAAAATATTTTGAACACATTTAAAGCAGTGCAGTTCCCTTCCACCTCATCCATGGGAGTTTTCTGGTCAGAGAGCTGCTGTGGTGCCTTGCTCTGCTATGTTGTATATTACCAAGACAAAGTCTGATGCATATCCAGGTCAGAGAGAAATCCTTACTCTGAGTTTCATTTAAGCACATCCTCAAATCCCAGTTTAAAAGCTTTTCTTCCTGGGGATAAGCACAAACACATCTCCCTTTTGGATTTAGGGTTGATACTTGGAGGTTCAGATTAAAAGAAAGGCAAACCCCAATTTCTGAAACATCACATGAAATGATTGTTTTCTGTCACTTATTCTGGTTAGTGACTTCATAGTGGTTTCTGAGGCCCAAAGGTGTAATACTGTATGTTTTTAACATAACTAATACATACCTAATCCTCAGTTTGCCCCTATGCTCTCCCTTTTCCAACTAAGTTTTCTTCTAAAATGCTTCCAAATGAAGCAGATGTGAGTTTATATTAATTTCCTCAGTTTTTACTAGTTCAAAACTTTTATTCAGTGGGTCTTATCTCAAACAGAAATCTTACAATCTGACTAAGTAAAAGACTTTTTTTCCCCTCTGTGATCATGGCATTCCCCACTGTTGGCTCCAGAGCCTGTTAGGAACCACCAGCATGCCCTTGGAGGAAATTTTTGTCTGAATTATGGAACAGAGACCATTAAAAGTGCAAGAACACCAACAGATTAAGGTCTTGGAGATTATTATGGAGCTCTTGCACGTGTAGCTATGCATAGAACATAAGGTGTTAGAGAAATAAGATAAATTTGGGCAAGAAATATATTGAAACTTCCAAGGAATTTCTATGTAGAACCTATTGAGTGTAAAGTTCCAGTGAATATTCATTGCAGAAACAAGGAATTGCAGGTTTTGGAGGTGCTGAGCACTAGTAATTCCTGTGTGAATTGTGGGACTTGCACTGCCCAGACTCAGACTGGGACCTAAATCTCTGTGCCTGTTGTTTCCTAAGTTGTCAGAGGCAGAAAACTGAGAGGAAATGGTTTCAGGTACTTTAACACCTGGTTACCTGCAGGTGGCTGACAGGAGAATCTAACAGGGGAACATCAATATGAGGCGTGTATTCTGAATTTGGAGCCCACTGCTCACTATCATTAAAAAAAAAACCCCAACAACAAGATGACTTTTAAATTTAACAGCCCACATAGTGGTTTATAATCTTCAATCCCAAGTTTGAAACACTATATTCCTCCAGGGAATAAAATAAAACATGTATTTTATTTGCTTGTGTAATTACTCTCTCTCTTTTTTTTTTCTTTATACAAAAATGTGGACTTTTTTAAAGGATTGTTAGGGGGTGGAACAGATGTGGAAGGCTTAGTTTTCGTTTAAAATTAAATGTCCAATAAATAATCTTTGTTTTTAAGGTATTTCTCACCTATAGCAGAGAGTTTATCTTCTGATTAAAATATTTGTTTTATTTAAATGTATTAAAGGTATACAGGATTATAAAGGATTTATTTTGGGAGTATGTTAGTATTCTAAAATGATTAACTGAAAATTCCACATGAAATTGTTCCCTTACCAATGGATTTGATTTCCACTGGTTAATTCTGACATAAATATTCCCAAACAGGATTTTCACAGTTCTCACAGTTACATCACAGATGTATCCAAGGCAAGTCATGTCCATATTCGCTAAAAAAATGCTATTTTTTACCCCAAGATATATCATAAACCTGCTTTTTCTATAATTTCACTGCTGCAACCAAAGTTCTAAATATGCCTAAGATTGCTGAGCATTCATGGTAGATCCTGCAAAGACAAAAGGTAAAAGAGAGCAGCACTGACATTTGCCAGGGGAGTGGTTTCCAGACCTGTGAGGCACTAAAAGCAGCTATTTCGGTTGTGAAGTGAGGAGAACATATTGCTATTCCTATGGAAACTTAAAAGCAATCAGGTTGTGTCCAATGAATATCCTTTATCAACCTGTTTGCTGATAGAATGTGAGTGTAATTTACCTTTTTCTCAGGTTATTGACAAAGGCTACCCACACATTCGCTGTTGCCTTCCCACTGCTTTTTTTTTTTTTCAATTAGTTCTAAATTATTTTTCTTTCAAAATATGTTACATTTGATCTTTTGCTTAAGTGTTGTGTACAGATTGAATTGCAAGGAGGAATCATATATTCCACATATGTTGTGGAAGTGTGCCATTTATTTAAAATAGAAAAGTGTTATAATTCATTAACATTGTCCAGAGACTATGGTCTGTTAGAACTGGGAATACCAGAAAGAGAAGGCTGCACTCTTTGCATACAATATAAATGTAAATTTTCTTCCTGAAGTTTATGAATAAATGCTCACGTACATTTAAACAAATTTGCTCTCTGAAGCCTTTCTCCACACAAAATAGCTGTCATGTAATAAATAACTTAAAATCTTAACTTAAAGCACTTGAGGACAACAAAGCACAGCATTAGTTATGGGAAGGACTGAGCCCTAAGCAACTCTTATTGCTCATTGAGAGGTGGGACTGTTGAGGAAAGGCTTCTGTGGTTAGTACAGCCCCAGGTGTAGCTTCTAATTGCAAGGACTGAAAGCATCTTGCCACTGACAAAAACCACCTTTAAAGGTCCTCACGGCTATAGATATGCTCTTGAATTTTGCCTCAGCTGAGCAATAGTAAACTTAGATTTTGATTGCCCTGGTTTAAGGAGCAAGGAAGAGACTCAGCTAACTGAAAAATGCTACTTATGAAATCATGCCTGCCAGGACTCCAGTATGTTCACCAAGTAGTGTCTCTTTGCTTGTTAAAATGCCTTTTGTTCAAATAATCTCTCCTTGTTCATCGATATTCCCTACAGCTTACTCCTGAAGTTTTGTGTATTCCTGCTGTCCTAATGGGGGTTGTATTCTGCTCCCTCATTCGTTCCCAGCAGTCCCTTGAAATAAAAGGGAATTGAGGTGTCAACTCTCACAAGGTTATCCTGCAGGTAAGAAATGGGGGTTGTCTGGGATAGCAGCTGAACTTTGAAGTGGTTTTGTGCATTCCTTGATGTTTGCCCAGCATTATTAGAGGCTTGAGAAATCCTTACAGCCCTTTCCTGACAGAGTTGGAGCTTCTAGAGGGGTACTAAGATGGAACCAGTGAAACTCCTGCCACCATGGCAGAAGTCTGCATGAATAACCCCATCAGGGTCCAACCCTACCTGAGCTTATAAATATAATCACAAGTGCACAAAGCCAGCTACAAGTCAAATCTCACAGGGGGAGGATGCAGGGATCATAAAGAGACAAGCTGGCACACGAGAAGAGGGAAAGCCATGCAAAAAAAAAGTGACTTGGAAACAAAGCCTCCTTCCCAGTCAATGACATTCAGCAGCAGAAGAATGAAAGAAATTTCTGCAGCATTGATCATGCTTTTTCCCCTTCAGGGAACTCCTCATTCAAGGATTGACCCCTTGTCTGGCATTGTGTGGAGCATGATTTTAATTAAATACCAGCCTCTTGAGTGTGCTGGGCTCTTCAAATTAGCCTATTAGCAGTTTAACACAAGTAGATTAATTAAAAACAGCGTCCCTGCTTAAATTAAGATGGTGTTTGTTCTTTCTTTTTGCCCTTTGTGTTTCAGGAAATACCCATTTTCTGGCTGTTCTAAAATAATGCGCTGGCCTGACATTGCAAAGGCTGTCCTGGTTTCTCCGGCCAAATTGTGCCATTCCAGCTCAGGGTGAATAATCCTTCCCTGCCTAATTCAATCCCTCTTGAGCCAAGTACTACTACCTGGAGTTAAAGTGGCAGAATGAAATGATGCTGTACAAATATTCACAACATGGAGTTTTGGTGGATGAGATTGTTGAGTTATTCCAGTGAAATTTTTGTTTAACAAGACTTTCTGCAGAAGTCTTTCCCTAAAGGGCCCCTTAGCAGCCAGCACGCATTATTAGTGGAAGTAGTCTCCAAGAGAGAATACAGATATTTGCAAAGCTAATGCTGAAAAAGGACAAGTTTTTTTTGTTCTAGTTTTGTCTTAAAAAAACCCAACAACAAATCAAAATAAAAACCTACATAACCCTTCAGGTGTGATGGGTTAAAATGTTGTTCTGTCCCCTTGCTGTCTGAATTATTTGGGTGTGCAGGCAGGACGTAGAGAGGTGTGGGTGGCTGCATGTGATGTCAGTCAAGGAAATATTCTTTGAAGAGGCTTTGAATATGCAGTAACTACAATTTAAAAAGTGACAGATTTTGCACAGCAATTCTTGGCAGCCTGAGTGTGATAAATACGCTGGCTAAGATATGAAATGAGCTTTTGGTTGTTTTTTTTTATTTTTTTTCCCTAGACTAAATTTATGTCAATAGAGATCCTACCATTTTAGCCATATCCACTGAAAGTACTCTTCTTTAAAAATTGGCAAGACTATAAAATTGAAATCTTCTAAAATTGTGCAGGTGCTTGTGTGGAAACCAAAGGGAATGGCTTGCAGCTGGTAAGTAAGCCTGGAAGACAGGGAAACCATTAGTAATGAGGGATGGTTAGGAGGGAAGCAACTTGCTCATGCCTCTCAGCAAACACTGTACATAGAGATAACTGCATAAAAGGATTACTGATGTTCCTCTTTACCAAGGCAGAGACTTCCAGCAAAAAGCCTTTTGGTTTGCCGTGCTCTGAGCTGTGCCCTTTGAGTCAGTGCAAGCTCTGAAGGTCATTACAGGCTGGAACTGGCAGGGTTTGGACAAGTTCAGGTACAAAAACAAGCCCAGTGAAGCTCTTTGGCAGAGACCAAGTAGAAAAACCCCACTTTGGGATGCAAGGTAATCTAATCTGCAGCACTCCACTGCTGAGTGGTCATTTGCTCCTCTAAACATGAACTGCTAAAATTATTAATTGCTCTAACACATGGTGGCACCTTTAAAGAACAGATAACTCTAAGCAATGTCATGAGGGCAAAGTAATGTATAAAAGTGCAGTTCAAAGAGGTTTTTTTCCTTAGACATGCCCTAAAATTTTCTTGCAGTGTGTGGTGGATGCTGAGATTCCCTGGCAGAGCTACCAGAATGACCCAAGGAGTTATGCACTGTAGTTTGTTGCATCTTTATTGTCTTCCCTCTTGTAGTGTATCTGAGACCTGACTGTCTACAGAAACTCTTGCAGTGACTATTTTTGAGAACTGATGTTACACAAAACTGGTTTGTGGTTTTTTTTTTTTCCCTGTAAGTTGCTGAAATCATATGAAAATCTTACTACATTATATCTTCCGTTTTATCTTAACTCCAGAAGTTATGACTGAACTAAGTTTAAATCCTGCATCCAGTAGGCCTGTTATCTTCTGTGGAGTGAGACCACAGAAAAATATGTTCTAGAATCTTCATTTTGTTTTATATTGTACATTCTCCTTGTGAGCTAACTCGTTGCAAAGGTGTCTTCCCTTAAGTTCAAAATATTGAAAATACAGGGTCTTTCTCTCCCACCCTCCTCCCCTTCATATACAGTAATCTGTAGATACTTTTCCATGGAAAAAAACACTGGGTTTTGTTATTTTTGTGATAAGAAATAATTATGCTCCAGGGTTGGTTGTCTCAAGTTTTGGATGCACTACAAACCAAAAATTGGGCTTTGGACAGCAGTAATGACCTTATAATCCAACAGATAATGGGAAAGGATCAAAAGCTTCTACCTGGACTAATGTTCTCTCAGCAAACACTGGCTTAAGCATAACGTGCACCATATAAATAATGACATTAATTTTAGAAGTCAACTCTGATGGAATTAATGAGATAAAAAGAATTTAAAATAATACTGAGATTTTATTATTTTGGCAAATATTTCATGAACAGAAATCAATAAAAACTGAAGTAATACATACAATGAGTATACTAAAGTGAAAATATGAATTATGCATTTGTCTCAAGGGTTTTCTGATCCCTTGGTTTGAATTTTAAATATGCAGTGAGACTAATAAATATCAAAGGCTATACATGTGGAGAAATCTTTTTTGCAATGCTCTTGCTATATTTTAAGACAAGTATGTTTTCTTCTGTAAATTATCTCTGATAAACCACCAGGAAAGCATCACCAAGAGGTACAATAATTTGCATGAGACAACAAAACACGGAAGATCAAGATGTAGAAGGAAACCTGTATCTAATTTTTTTCCTTCTCCTTTTCTAAACACTTGGTACATTTATGCTTGTTCAAGACTGATGAAAAATTGGGAGCATTTTTAATATTAAAATAAGCAGCTGTGAAAAATTGCTAAGAAGCACCAGGAGTTGCAACTTAGGGCTTTTTTAAGAGTTTAGAATTTTGGGAATGTAGAAACAAACAAAAAAAATAATGCTGTAGCAGCTAAGATAAGCATTTCCCAGGAATGAAACTTACAGAGTTATCAAATTAATTACCCAGAATAAAGAGTATTAGTAGGAATATATTGCATGATAATGAAATTTCAGGAGCTGTTACATTTGTGTATCAGTAATGAAAACGTACAACAGGTGAATGATGCTTTTTCCTTTGCAAGGCCTTGGGAAGGCATCAGAGTCATCATTATCATGACAACATGCAGGAAGTAACCACAAATTATTGTGTTGTGTTGGTTTGATTTTAGTAAAACTAAGATAGAAAGTCAAAATAACATGTGGTTTGACTGCCTGACAAGGCTGTTATTTCCAAAATCCCATCTCCTGGTTGGGACAGGTGATGGACTGCATATACACCATCACTGAAGGACAGCAGAGGACACGTGGGTGACACGGAGGGCTTTAAATTCCAACAGGAATTTTGACTTGAATCATGTGTGTCCCAACAGCTGCTCTGGTAATTTTCTCATGGCTGACTGATGGTTTAACACCTTCAGACACTCCACTTGGGTGCTGCCTTGTCTTTTGGAGACAGATAAGAACATGCTGAATGTTGAGGGCAGGATGACAAGGAAAACTGAAGCCCGTGTTTCTGTAACATGCAACACCAAACTCTTGTGGAAGGTCATCCTTCCCATGCCAGTCACACTCAAAAGGGAGGACAGCACAAGGTTTGGGACACAGAACAGCTCCAATAAACTTCTTGCTCCTCTGCTTACCAAATGTGTGTGTTACAGTCCTTTCCCACCTTACTACACACAGGAGTTTTATGGAAGTGCCATCTATTGAATTTGTAAACAGAAGCAAAGCCTTATATTTGTTACATTAAAACAAAACAAAAGTTAAAAATTAGAGAAACACTCCAAAGAGTGACACTTAGATGCTCAATGGGTAGCTGTCTTTAAAAAAAAAAAAAATTAAAATCAGATGTTATTTCCATTTTTAATGTCTGATTGTTCAAAAGGCAATTTCCTATTTCTAAAAAGCCTGGTTTCTAACTCTGAATTGTTCAGGACTGACATCATCCCACTCTTACTAAATCTTCTTGCTGGGTCATCCCATTTGTGACAGCTACTTGTGTGTATCTAAAATAAGGTTGAGAATTTTGTACTCAATTTCATTTCCCTTTTTTTTTCTTTTTAATTTTTACTCACATTTCTCACCCAGGCACACAGGAATGCACATCTGTTTGTACTGCAATAATCAGAAAACTCAGGAAGTTTGCATTTAAGTGGCTGATTCTTTTTTCTCCCACAATGTGGAAAATAACTTTCATGCATTGATCTTTAATTTCTTTTTCTTTTCTGTGGAGTGGATTTCAAAAGCTGAAAAACTAAGATCAAGACCAGTGAATAAGCCCGTATACTGGAGCAATCAAAACTGTTATTCAGCCATTCTGTACATTAAATCTCTTGTTATTAATACAGGTAAATACCTACTGTGTATCTTGTATTATGCTGCCCTTCCTTGTGTCCTGAAAATTTCCTTTATTTTCATGCCCCCCACCTCTTTTCTCCCCCCTTCTTTCCCTTTTTTGGGAACATGGTTTTGTTGTGTTACCTGCTTTTATGATTCTTTGCCTGATTATCTTCACCTCTTTTTTATTTGTCCCTTTAGCAGATGTTTCTCTCCTGTGCCCAAATTCTGGTTGCTTCTCCTTTCCATTTCTCATTTGTTTTCCCTCTCTCCTGCTGGCAGACAGATGGAGGACTGGCTGCTTGGCACTGAAAATGTTATGGAGAGGTTTAGTTCCCATCCCACTATGAGAACAGGCTGTTCCTGTGATATTTCTTTGCAAATAGAAGGAGAATGCTCTGTAGCACCAAATGGCACCTTCCTGGGACTGCTCTATTTTCATGACATTCTTAAAAGTCCTCCAAGAACTTTGTGTGGGAAATTTGATGTGGGGCTGGATTTAAGCCCTTTTGTCTTTCACACAATTTCTGGTGTCACGTACTAAGTACTTGTTCTATTCAGCATTTTTCTTTTGGGGTGATGCACTGGAAGACAAATGTGAAGGAATGTTTTTCTCGTGCACTTCCAGTATAAACCCAGAGTTCTCAAAACACAAAATGCTCTTTCTAACCAGAAAGAATGCATTCTGTATGTGCTGAACTGGAACACTGTGAGCATAAATCAGGGGCTCATCTCCTGTGCTGCCTTTACCTGAGCAGCCTGGCACTGCAGCCACACATGAACGTGCATCATTCCACTCAGAGACACACTGTGGGCAACTTCTGCCACTTTTTAAATGGCACATGAAACAAATTAGGGAATTTTTATCTTTTTTTTTTTTTTTTGGTTAAAGTTCACATGAGCTAAAGTAAAACTCTTCCAAAATAGTTGTTACAATTGATTTCTCCAACTGGAAGAGACACTGGTAGAGAATTGTTGCCAAAACAACAATGCAAAGAAGGAATCTACAAACAGTATCACATTGACTGGTTTTTATACTCAGCTTTGACCTTCTGACTGAGAATGAAGCACTGTCTGCACATGACTGGCTGATAGTCCTAAACTAATAGTAGCTCATTTGAAATTAGAAAGGGCTTATACTGTCTCACTTTTCATTATATGTTTCCTGATACTCATGTGCATCTTAAGGAATTTGCACTGTTTAGTATTTTTTTGCCTCTCCATTTTTCAGGGCTTTTGGATAAATCACATAGGGAAGGTAGTTGATTCATTTAGCTCATCTTTAAGAGTGGCTGGAATTTTTCCTGGCTATTAATTTTACTTAATTTCAATGCATTTTCTGTTAAAAATAATACATTACAGACAGCTAAAGCCAGAATGAACACATATATTTAAGTACCCTTTGGCATAGTTTGTAGAACCTCAAAATGAAAGTCCTTTACTGTGAACCTTATGAACTGTGACATTATGCCAGAAGTTGAGTTTGGTGGCCTTTGTACAAGCGTTTAATCATTTTGTTCCTTTAAAAAAGTGTAATAGGGAGGAACAGTCAAGCGCTGGTGATTCATTCTTTTTAATAAATTGCTTCTGAATGAGATAAAGCATCGAAATGCTGCAGTTGAACTTATTGCTTTGATTACTAAATAAAGCAGATTGCAGTTTTTCTTTGGAAGGCATTAATCTGCAAACAGAGGGCTCACATGTGCTGACTGATGTAACTTACCGTGCAGGAAAGGACTATGGGTGCTGGCTATGAGAACACACCGTGGTTCATCTTGCAGAGGTGTTTGCTGAAGGATACACAATCCAAGCTGTTCCCAAAGGCCATGGGAAGTTAACATGAAAACCAGAGACCTTTCAGGTGTGTGATTCCTACTCTTTTCTATGCAATGATAGTCAATGATGTTGCCCATTTTTAAGCTTAAAAAATGAGATCAAGTTGTAGCTTGCTGCTGAAAACTCCCTGTAGAGACCCCTGTGTTCACTGTGTTTGCATTCAGAAGGCTGTTATTCTCAATTCTTCAAGCTAAACATCACTAAAGAGTGTAATAAAAAACCCCAAACAACAACTAGTGTATTCCCCCTCACTCCACCCAACACTGAGTAGTGACTGTACCACTTGCAAGGTAACTCCTGATTTATTTCTTACAGCTGCCTAAAAATCTTTGAATTTTCCTAGTTTAGATCCACCACCATTGATACAAGAACTGTGGGTCCTCCTTTACCTTGCTTAGGAGCAGAGTTTGTTTTTTTCACAGAGATCCTTGCTCATGGAATCTAATCCAATCCACAAAATCAATTGAGAACCAATAAAATTGATCCATATGGCTCAGAGACTTTCTAAAATCTGAGGCTTGCCTGCCAAGAATATACTGTGCAGACATAATACAAGACAGTTACTGCTTTCCTAAGTAATTCATATTTCCTTGGAAGAAAGAAACAATAAAACACTTCCCACATGGCATTATTTCCAACTAGCAAACGATAACACAAGCACATATAAAACATTATCACTCTAAACCCCTGAAATACATACAGATTTCAGCAGCGTTTCAGGAGGTCAAAAATACCTCAGGGTCCAATCCTAAGCAATCCTTCAGCCTTTGCACTGCTGGAATCCTGCAGATTTAGGGAAGACAAGAAATTTGGCACTGAAGACTAAGGAGCTGATAGACTTAATCGACCAGCTCAGAGCAGATGGACAGTGTTATACAGAATTTAGAATCAATACATCCTTCAAACATAAGCAACTTCCTCTTGTGGTTGAATTTAACAGACTATTCACCCACGTTGCATAGTAATAACTGTGTTTTTAAGTTTAAGTATTTCTGTACTAAACTTAGAGAAAAAGCCTTGTTCCCACTTTCATATGCTTTATTATTTTATTCCTGGAATACACTAGACAGAAAATAAACCAGAGAAAGTTCCTGACATCACAGAGCCTTTGAGTAGATCTTTTTGCCCCTCAGTCTGCAAAGTCTGGGGCTTGATCATCACTAAGTTTGCTGACCATTTCATGTTTTTCAGGGATTAAAGGGAAATAAAACTCTCTTTTGGTTTTACTATAGGTGCTTGAAAGGCATACACACACACATCTCTTCTAAGGATCTCTCTCATTGTTTCAGGCTGTGGTGGGAAGGAAAACAAAACAATATGCCAGACAATAGGCATAGCTCGTGGTGTCAGTAGAGCTGAGAGAGCAACACAACTTCCTTTCTGGTACAGGAGGCTGAGCTTCCCTTCAGTGCTGCAAAAAAGCACATTTGGGGTTTACAGCGTGCAGAGCAGTTTACATATTTCATCAGAACTCCATCCAAATATGCTCCACGAGCAAGAATGCATTAATAGAACAATATAGGTTGGAAAAGTACTGTAAGATCATGGAGTCCAGCCGTTAACCCAGCACTGCCAAGTCCACCACCAAGCCCCATCCCCAGGCACCACATTCTGTGACATCAGGCAAGGATATCTAGTCAAGCAACAGATGATCAGCAGAAAACCCGTGGCACTGTACGACATGATCTAAGACATGAGATTAAACTCCTGCCACCCTTTCTCCTCCAGAACTGGACACAAGGACACAGAGCTATGCTCTGCTTCCTAGGCAATGTGCTGGTGTCCCACTCAGCTTTCATGTCCCCATGATATTGAGCGGGGGGACTCCAGTCTGCCCTGACCATGCCCAGAATTAAATGACCTCATTACTCTGGTGCCATAACCCATCTAATATTTTTGGAGCCTATTAACTTGTCTCAGTCAAAAGCAGAAGACATAGAGTTTCCAGCTGACTTGGAGGTACCAGGGAGCACACAATCAACTGTGCAACAGCTCAAGTCCACAGCCCAGCTTAATGATGCCTCCAGAAATCAAGAGAAGCTGCATTCAAGGTGAGCTGGGGAAGGTTTGTGGAGATCAACCCTGCCTTCCCTCTCCTCTTCATTAAGCACTCAGCACTTTTGAATATAGACTTAGAAAAACCTATTTAAGAAGTTTGTATTCATCAATTATTTTACAGCAAAACCCAGGTTATGCTACGGAGTAGCTCTGTGAGATGTAGGAGATAACTGTGATACTGATTTATAGTAATAATTAAATGGTCCTTTTTTACATGCCATTCAGTCTCCAATATGGTATTTCAGTGACACCCATAAAAGTAAAAATGTTCTTTTCATTTTAAATTGTTATTCATTATTAGAAATTCTTCCAGTCCTTTTCTGAAGACATAGCAAAAAAAGAAGTTATACAATTCAAGCCACACTGTAAATTTTCTGGGGTCATCACTCAAAAACCCTCAAAAGTGCACTATACTAAGCAATTAATCTTATAGTTCTAGATTATTGATAACTAACTTTTACTGAAGTATCAAAAATCTACTTTGGTAGCAGTTCTCTCTTACATTAAGAGCAGAAGAAACTTCCTTTTTTCCCCCAATAACCATTGGTGACATTTGACAAAACATCAGATATAATAGGTTAGCTTCCTCTACTTGTTGCAATAGTCCTGAAAAATGGAAACTACATCCCATTCTTACACAGGAATATTCAAGTATAGATTGATACACAAGCTAAAAATGGCAATAAATCAAAAAAATTACAAAAGAACATACACAAGAATATTTGTGGAAGTTATTTACTGATTCTTGAGGCAATTGTACATGTGATGATGCAATTCAAACAGAATAATATCTTTAAAAGAATGATATGACAGATTTTTAGTTTTATTTTTTTCAAACCAGACTCATTTTTCAAAAACCATTTTAGTGCTCAGGTGCATAAACCAAAAAATATTTTGAGAGCTGAGACACTCAGAAGACTGGATGAATTTGGCTTAAACTTTTCTTAAATTTCCTCAATTTTCAGATATAGAAGTTACTTATTTCTAGTTGATTTCTATGAGAAGCATCTACATTTTTTTATGTATTATAGGAATATTTTGTATTCCTGAAAAAGCTGGGAGTAGGCTTGGGTACCGAAAGCTGTTCAAGAAAAAGAAGTGTACGATTTCCTCATGAATGTAAAGCTTGTTGTAAAGCTAAAAAGAAGAAAACAAAGTTGCATCAGAAGTAAAGTGGTAAGTAGAAGTTTAGAGCAAAACATTAAAAGCTCTATTTCCACTCTCTCAAGCTGGGTAGAAGAACTTTTCAGTTAAACTGACACATTCACGGCATTGTGTTCTGGAGAACAGCTCTCCATGTCTTCCTACGATAAGAAATTTTCATGCACAAAACAGCTCAAATCCAGAATTTCCCTACAATGTTCCCATTGTTAAAAAAAATCCCATAAAAATAGGAACTACTGTTATAAACTGACTCTTACTGATGCTTCTGATGAAGGACTGACCCTAAAGCATTTCTCCCACGTATACTTGACTTCATCATAGGAAGGCACATTGATGAGTTCATAGAATAACTATTTAGAAAACTCATCTTTCCTTCCTACCTCCACTAACAGACTTCTACCATGTGATATATGTGGGATAATGTTGTAGGAGGGGATTATTAAAGGATTTTCATCTAGTTATTGCCTCAAGAAATATAAATTAACTTATAACACCCAGCATGACTGAGAAAGGTCTCAATTAGATATAGTTGGTCTCTATTAGACCATGAAACACCCCCAAGCTTTATGGCAATAAACCACCTGAAATAAAGCATCACAACCAGACATCACTAGGTAAAAGCAAGCACTGGAGGGGGAAACTTGCTTGCCGTAGGAATTCACTGGATTCATTCACAGAAGGGTTTCTGCAATTGCGGATCACAATCAACACTTCTCCCTCTCACAGACCCTTTAGGCTGAGGTGAATGTGGGGTAATCGGGATAACTGCTCATATAGGACAATTAGCTCAGATAGGTGACACATGGAATCATTCTGCCAGAGCATCCCCCACTTCAGGTGACTGCGATTTCAGGGTTTTCACTTCCCAGGTGGATTTGATCTTTGCGATGAAATAAAACTGGTACCCAAGAAAGCTACAGAAAGAAGGCTGAGTTTGGACCTGAGGGAGGTGTCTGTAAGTGATGGATTAAGTAAAGAATTTTTTAAAAATATAAGTACCTGAGGAAGGGGGGTAGGAGTGAAGTGAGGACATAAGAAGAATTTTGGGATGACAGTGTGAATATTCAGTAACTACCTTTTCTTTTATCCCCTCAAATGCAAGTGTGATATTTAGCTTATGGGATGGGAAGTAGGAGCCCTCTGGAGGGTTCTTCACAGGGTGCCTTCTGGAAAACTAAGCATGCTAATATTTGGGAGTATAAATGTGTGCACTACAAATAACTTAAAGCATACTTAAAATGTTACTAACTGCTACTAGTTGTGTGGGATTTGGTTAGACGTGGACTGAATGGTGATAACCAGTTTGGCAACAAGAGTAGTAATATGTTCTTTTATTGCTCAAGTTCTTGCCAGTGTAATATAGAGAAGGTAGTTTTGGTAAGATTTTGGTAGAAGTTGGCTTAAATGTGTAAGCAAATAATTTTGGTGTTTTTTTTTTTCCTGCTAAGAAAAAGCAATTTCCAAAGTTGAGTGTCTGATATTGGGATCCGTATAGTTTTTATACAATGCCAGCACTTTGTTCTTAACAAACAGTTGACATTGGCAAAGTATTGAGTGTCTTGGCTTGCTTAAGTACTAATTTTGGCGAACTTGAATCTTTTTTCACGTTGAATATTTTTAAAGTCAGGAGGGATGTTGCACTTGTTAGGTTAAATTTCTTTGACTGTCCTCAGAGATGCTCTTGGTACTTCTGTTTGTTTTTCAGTTTACAGTTTCAGTGTCTTCTTTCTTCAGAAAGAGGGGGACAAATAAAGGAATTCATAAAAATAGAAGGAGAGCTAGGAAATTGCAGCCTCTCTTTCTCTTATTTTCCTTTTGGTTTTGAAAAGATCATAAAGGCAGTAAATGGACTAGTTCAGAATTCCTTTTCTCTTTCAACTCTGGGGGGCTTGGAGAGCTTTTACTTCCTTCTAATCAGCCTGTGTAATCCAAGACTTGTAGCAGTGCCAGGCTATGCAAATCCCCCTTTTAGGCTGGCAAATTTTACCCACCTAAGTGTTGGGGCTCATCTGCAGAGAGGAACAAAGAAGCATAAATTAATAGGAAAACTGATTGCACCTTGAAACCCCTGAGAAAAATAACAAAAAATTGATTCATGTTTTGATGTTTCTTCCCTGGTGTAAAAACAGAAATAGTGATATATAATAGTTACTCCTTTTTGCCTTTTGAGCCTGTGGATTTGGAAGTGAAGGGATGAAATGTGGTGAGTAGGTTGAGGTGGTGGTACCAGCTGCAGCACTGTAACATGCAAATGATTGCCTGGGTTACATCATCTTGCTTTCTTGCACTCATTTGTGACAAAACAAGATTTCTTTCAATGCTAACTTTATTTTGACAGAGGAAGGACTTGACTCTTTTTCTTCTGAAAACATACCCTTCATATGGGTATGGAGGGTCTAGGGTTGAAGGACGATTTCCATTTCACTGGGCAGTCTGTACTAATTAACTTGATTTGATTTAGTTCTGTGTGCAGTACCTTTCTAAATTTTGTGGTAGTTCTAAATATCACCTGTTCCTGCTCTGAATTGTTTTTTCTAATGGGATTAAAAAAAAAAATAAATCAAATGTGTGCTTCCTATCTTATCCCCTTTCAGTCTTTTTCTATGGTTTAAGCATATATACTATTCTCAATTGATAGTCCAGTGGGAGTCTGTGTGGCCCCAGGAAGGGAAGTTTATTCATCAGCATGCTTAATTTTTACTATTTCCTGTGCTGTTTTACATGAAATGTAAACCAGGATCTAGCCCAATAGTGATCTGAATATGCCCCAGGAGTTCTACTACTCTTTTCACGTGTTCTGTTCCAAATATTGGTTTGTTTTTTTTTTTTTCAAATCCTTGTCAGCAGCTGTGGCCTCTATTGTGTAGTAGGTAGCTCTGGAATCAGTTGGATTGTTTAAAAGAAAAGAAAATTTTGTGATTTATCAATACAAAGTTCCTGTCTGGAAAACTGGCAGGGAATTGCCAAGGAACACTGTGTATTGTGTCTCAGGTTCATCCTGGCCCCTCTTGTTAGTGCCCATTAGCAGATGTGAGTTTGGAAAGACCTGGGGTACCTAAGAGTGTCATGAAATAGCTGTGCTTGATTCCTTCTGCACACATAGAAAAAGGCAGAATGATCATGTTTGCTAGTGATGTGATGGATTGGGAGGAAATTATGGTCATGCTCTGTTTCTGATACAACTTTCAAGTCAGGAGGATGTTTTTCTTTTGCTTTTCTTCTCTTTTCCTTCTCTCTTCTTCCTGTGGTGTTCAGATTATGTGTGAGACAGATGCTCAGCCGCTAGCCACCATCCTCCTGTGGCTTTTATGCCTCCAGTTTGATTGAATATGAGCACAGCAATGCTTTTCCTCCTCAAGACAGCCTGACAAAGGCTCTTTGTGTGAATGGTGCACTTGGTTGCTCTAGTAAACAGAGTTGTCTTTTTATCCAGATGTCAGGAGAAGTGATGACTTCCTCACAGTGCACCTGAATTGTACCATATCTCATTCCTCCAGGGAAGCAGAGGCTGCAGATGTCATCTGATATTTCTTTTAGCTGATTCAGAAATATTTGCAATCAGGCTAAGGCCAAATGCTTCCTGTTGGTGGAAAAGCTGTAGATAGCTGCCCTTATTCAAGGAACTCTTACAGCATTCACCTTGTGGGGTTCTGGGGAAATGCTCCCACCTGAGGTGAGACATTTTCAACCCCACAGCTGTGCAGTAGGACAGAGAGGGATGCAAGTGCTCAAGCTTTGAAATGAGGCACAGCTGAAGAATTTACAGGCAATGAAGCTGAAGTTTTTGGATCCTCTGAATAGTCACTCCTTGTGTTTGCTGATCATCTCTCCTCTCATCAGCATCTCACAGACTTGTTCCAGGGGTTCTGTGCTAGAGACTTGTGTCGCAGCTCATGCTGGTAAGAGGGGCATGTGCACAATTATTAACAGAGCCTCACAGTGGGAAAAATTGACCTTCTTGGAAAAGGGAGAGCTGTGTTTTAAATTAAGCATAACTTACCCATCTACAACCAGAATGAGTCCAAGACCCCTGTGTCAGTGTGAGAGTGCATGGCTGGAGGAAGATGTGCTTCTTCATCAGCCTGTTTAATGGTTCTACTAATACATCAGCAGAACACACCTGTTTGCTGGTGAGCTTGGTGGCTTGAGCTGGGTTTTTCTGGTTTACCTTCCCTCTAGTTGGTCTTGCTGTGCCTCTCCATTTCTGATAAGGAAATGAAAAGGGGATGTTTGAATCTGCTGCTGCATCTTGTGCAGGCTGGAGAAGACTGTGTTAAGGCCAGGCCCCTGAACAGAAGTCTTATAACTCCCTTGCCACAGCTTTCCAGCCTATTTTTTTTTCTGGGAGAGAGATGACAGTTCTTCTGCCTGCATCTTCTAAGGCTGCTGGAAGAATGTTTTTTTGTTATTGGTGGTGAGCATGGGGATTTTCACTCTCAGATCTTTTTGGTTGGTGTTTCTATATTCTTTTCAAAACCAAAGGGAAAGCTTCTTTCCTTCAGAGCTCTGTTTTCAATGAAAGGGAAACAATCCAGTGTGTTGTTGTTAAGGCACAAGCATATTGCTGAGAAACACATTGTTGAGAGCAGAAGTCTAGCAAGCCACACAATTGAGATGACAACTTAAGTATAACAAAATAAGGAGTGTTGAAAGGACTCTGACAGTTTTCATTAAGAACGTTGTCTGAGGGAAATGCCTCCTTTGCCAGCTTTGGCAGCAAGTCAAGACAGCACTATCAGGAGTGTTATTACCTTGGGCACTGAGCCAAGTAATTGGGTAGTAGCGTTTTCATGCAAAACACATTAAAGGTGTGACATGAATTAGAGAATATCAGTATACTTCCTATTTTAAATGTCATGTTCTTGACTTAAAACTATTAAAACTAACTAGAATGATCGCATGTGGAAAGCTCTTAAACTAAGCGGTCTTACCATCTAAAGTCTGTGAGACAAAAATATTTAAGCCTGAGCTCTGATTTAAAAGTGGGATTTTTGGTGTGAAATTATCTTCTGCACTTGTTGCATCATTCTGATATGGTGCAGCAATCCTGCTAAAAGCTAAAATGCCCAGAGAGCCTCAGTGAATGAAAGGAGATGGATTGTGGGAAGAAGCACTGAATCTACTCATAATTTCAGGGTGGTCTTCAGAGGTTTCCATGATTTCCCTCAGTCATTATTCTGAGATCATAAGCAAATAATGCAGCTCAATGGCATGACTTAAGACACCTTCTAGTAATTCATGCTGCAGATTATTATAAATCAAATCATTCCCTGCCATGTTTCCTACTCTTCAAATATAATTCTTGTGCAACAGAATTTCAGGACTATGGAAATGTACGGTCAGTCATTGTGTATGTTATGGAATATCCCTGTGGTGACTCAGTGATGACTTGTTTCCCTAAACTAAGTGTGGAAAAATGTATTTCAGCTTAGCATGACTTCCATTTTCCGGCAGCTATTTTGGAAAGCAATGCATGAACAGCCTGCAACTGATTTGGTTGCTAAACTCTGTTAAGATGTTGCTGATTTTTTTTGGTGCAAATTGTGTGCTTTACATTTTTCCACCCCTAACATTCTGATTGCAATCTGTGGTTATATAAAAGTGCTTATTCCTTGCTATGCATCAAAATTTTTCCATTGGCTGACACCTGACAGACTTTTACCTATTTTGGAGTTTGCTCCCTGTGGCAATTTAGTTCACTGAATTTACCATAGGAATGTTTGAGTGTTGCTTGTATCTCAGGCTTAAACCTGGGTGTGGCATTAAAATATAAATCTGTTGGGCAGACACATGCACATTTTATCTTCTCATGGGGATATATGAAGTGCTAAGCTTAATGTATTCCCTCTCTCTCTCTTTCCCCCTTGCTGTCAATGCCCTTTGTATATGTATGCCAGAACTTTGTCCCCTTTCCTGCAGGAGGAATAGAATGTGCATAATTCTGCCACTAATCCACCCCTGAGATTTCAATAGGAGTGTCAGCTCCTGTCTTGCAAAATCAGGTATCAGACGGTGAAATCTGCGTCTTTTCAAGGAAATGCAATACAGTTAATCTAAAGAGAAAGAAAAAGGTTAGCCGCTTAAAGTTTTCCTTGCTTTTTTTTTGTTCACAATTAGCTTTGATGGAACAAGACTGGCTGGAGATGGGTTCTGGATTGCAGTGAGCTTCCTGATACCTTCAAATTTTAAACTTACTTTCACTTTTTCTCAGTTTTAGCAGACAGGATGTCTACTTTGAACTGTAACTGTGGCCTGGGGTAACCTATTATGGGTGAGGTATAAGCAAGGTTCTGAAATGAGGGCCCCTATTTGTAATTGCTGACTACTTTTTGTGCCATAACATATCAAGAGATCAGCTGAAGTTGTCCCAGTGACTTGTGCTTGGTTTTGGTAATACATATGAAGCTGGAATTGTTTTCCATATAGTTCCCTAAGTTTGCAATGTCTGAGAGTCAGAACCACCTTGATATGTGGTGTCTGACTACCACAATGTCCAGCCCTACCATGTTATATAGGAGTGTATGGGACTCTGTTAATGGAAAGTATAGTGTCATTCCTGGATGTCTTCCCAGATTTCTCATCTGATTTAAAAACTGCTCCTGATGTGTCAGTGTCTATGGGAGAGAATACACATGACTTTTTCCTCACCCTGCTGGTGTGACAGTGTCAAACAAATCTCCTTTGCAGATGACAAACTAAAAATGATGTTAAATAAGAGTTAAGCTCCTCAGAAGAGCATTTGACTATGATTCTGGCTTAAGCTTGTCGTTGCAGCTTTCTGGATTTGCATATGTCACTGTCAATGCACCCATCCATTTAGGGAGCCCATTGTAACAGCACTCACTACAGAGACAGACGGAACAAATGCAGCAGACACTTTGCATTTGTATATTTATGACTCAGTGCTTTGTAAGCAGCTATTTTTTTTTTTTTTTAGTTAATTACTAGTTCCCTACTTTTTGTGCCCAAGTAATCTTTTCATTTTTTCCTTCTGTGGAATCTTTTATACTGGCAGTCTATTTTTTTCCCTGTTCTGTGAAAATGTCCCAATATAACTCCTTAAGGGCTTGTTCTCGTTTCATTCCCTCCTATGAAGAAGTGTATTAATAAATTATTTTTCTGAAGATGATAGTGGTTTATTGTTGTTGGAACTGCAAGCCTGACATAGGTACTTAACGTTTAATGTGTCTGATGACTCCAGGTGATGATGGCAGAGCCTGTGCTCCTGTGGTAGGGATCTAATGTTGGCTCTTGATCAGGCTGTGGCTGACAATAAAGCAATACAGAGAGGCCTGAATAGATAGTGTGTTAAGCTTCTCCTGTGGAACAATGCGAAATAATCCCAAGAGAGGAGACTTGCAAGTTTGTTTAGGACTGTGCTTAGTTTAGAGTGGTCCTTCAAGAAAGGTGACCTCTTGGGTATACACAGTTTGCAATCAGGCTACAGGCTCTTCTAGGAACTTGAGTTCCAGCTACTTTGTGGGGTTCATCTGGAAGATGGCTAATATTGGTTATAAGAAAAGAGTTATTCCCCTGATATGACATGGATCCATACCATCTGCCTTTCTCTGTGCTCATTTTATTCCCCATGACAAGTGCAGTGATCAAGCCTTCATCAGAGCAGAGGAATAAACCAATTTTAAGAAAAGATAATCTGAAGCAGAGATGCTTTTCTGTTTTAGTGGAGTCTAGCTCTCAGTTCAACTTGCTTTAGAAATACAGCTGTTGCTGTAATATTTGTTCATATTCCAGGAAGCTTGCATCTTGCTACTGTGTACCAGGAAATTGAGCTTCGGACATTATATTTTTTCCAGCACTTGTTTTGTTTCAGTAGAGCAAGACTTTCTTCCTTTGTTTTTGAAATCTCTGTTCTATTGTCCCATGGCTTCAGCTTTTACATGTCTATTTTTCGGGTAGAAGCAGGTCTTTCTGGAACTTTTCTTCAAAAATAAAAGGGAAAAACCCCATGCAATATGCAGGAACAAAACCAAACCCCCAAAGCTGGAATGCCAGCCATGCTGCATTGTTGTGGGTTTAAAATCTTGGAATTTTTCTTTCATCTACCAACCCTGCACCTCAAGGGAATCACCCTCTGTCTCC
>JAWWEU010000001.1:4004390-4045958 GCA_035583155.1 Acropternis orthonyx | reverse complement strand
TTTTTTTTTTTTTTTTTTTTTTTTTTTTTTTTTTTTTTTTTTTAATTGCAAGGAAATGGCTTGACTGAATATCCAGTATTGTTGGGTCCACCTATTGTTCTACTTGACTAAAACTTTTTATCCTTTTTTCCAAACTCCTGGTGATAACAGGTGTGTTTTTCTTTATTGGCTGCATAACATGGACAGGGTTGTGCCAGAACTTGGCCCTTGAAAGAACTACTTCAGTTGGTGTCAGCTTCATTTTCCCCTCCCCTTCCTTTTTGGATTTCATAATCCATATGCTGCATTAAAGGAATAAGACACAAAAACATGACAAAAGAATCAAATCCCGTGATTCATTTTTCTGTAGATGCATGACAACTTGGGGACTGTCATGTTGCTTTTTCCCCTCACAATTCACCCTTTTGTTATAAATATGACAAGGCTGAACGTAATGACCCTTTCCCAAATATTCTAAACAGTAAGTACTAAGGCAAGGCAAGTGCTGAGTGGTTCCTGCCTTGCTTGCTCTTCCTTCCTTTTAGCTGGGAGTTTCCTTTATTTGTGATGTCCTCTGCTTGCAGGGAGAGCTACTCTGAATTAAACTCTCATTAGGCAGTCTGTGTGTGGTCTAAAGCAGCGTTTGGATTGTGCTTGCAATTTGATTTCTTTGCATGCTCAAGCATAATCTGGAACAGGCAGGTGCTACTCTGGGTATCAGTGGAGCTATTTGTATGCTTAATTACAGTACCTTTTGGGCATTTGTCATACTGAGACTCAGCTCTGTGGAAATATCACCTGCCTGAACATTTTAAGTTACATAAAACTGTAAATATCATGTTAACAGAAGTTAGCTTTTTTTAACTTTAAAAATTTAAACCTTTTTATTTAAAATTCTGCCCCAGATCCTGAGTTCCCACTGTGAGTCATTGTGAACATATATAGTTATTTTGTTAATATTTCTTGTCTTAAAATGTTATGAAAGAAAATAGCCTATGAAAAGTACAAACGCCCAGATTTTTCTTTGCAGTGTCAGTGTGCTGGGTGGGTAATTCTTCATGATCAAATGCATCAAATTCACCTGTGAGTGGAATTCATTTGTTATGTAAATTAAGTAGGAAAATTGTGCAGATGTGAGAATAGGAAGTTTCATGTTCTAAGACAAATGCCTAATGTCTTTACACTAGTTCATCTTTTATTGAAAATTTCATTTATTTTCTGTTAACTTTAATAGCAGATATAGGAGAACATACTGTAATTGGCTGAAGGTTTTTCACTTAAAAACTACATATATAATGTATAGGTAATAGTATATTATTTGCAAGTTCCTTCGTGTTGTTAACTATTTTAAGTGATCAAAACTGTACAAGTCTGTAGTGTTTCAATTTGCTCATAATTTCAAACTCTCCTCATACAATTTGTTGTTCAGCATATTTTATGCACTTCCCTGAAAGGAGGCAGAGGAATGTGAACAGATGCCATGGCTAGGAAGGCAGGGACATCACATAAGGGTAGTTGGATGATGGATATCTGTAGTTCCCTGATTGCAGCACTCAATGAGTATGAGGAGCACGTTAAACTTCACTTGGCTTGGCACTGCTTTGAAGGAACTTGTGATTTCAAATGGTCTTGCAGAAAGTAACTCATGGGGTTCTAGGCTGAAAAAGCCAAAGCACTCCAAATTTGGAGTGTTCAGAGGAGCAGTGATTTCCTCTCTTCCATATGCCTTGCTTAGCACCTGATTTGTGTGTTTTTTTCCCCTCGACATAGGTTTAGGGAGGTTTCTCTGTGTTACAGTCAGAGCCCCAAAGGGTTTAATACCAGTACAATTTTATTCTTCAGTCAAGGATTTGGGGAACAAGGTTGGAATAATTTAGATATCTGCTCTGTAAGCATGGGTGAAATAATTATTCCTTGAAGTGACATGGATTTGTTCAGGAGCAGTGTGGTGTTTAAGAAAGAATTCCAGGTTTCATCTGATCCAGCAGGAAGCAACATTTTTAACCTCCTTTCGTATGGAGGACAATTTGGTGATTGCATCCCAGGAGCAAGTGGTGTATTTACAGCTGTGTGAGTTTGTTCTGAGCTTTGTATAGAGTATATTGCAACAGTACATTTTGAATTAAAAGCAGATTTTGACCCAAAAACCAAGGGCTCTCTTCTTGAACAACAGATGAGAAGTATGATCGAATCACGCTTCTGACTGAATGTGAAGTGGAAATGTGGTAGATCAGCATTTCTCCTGAGGTGAAATATGTACTTTGCTTCATCTATCACTGCAAATTTAGTCTGCAATTGAGGGGAGGATAGCTTGCAATTGAGGCTACAGTTCTAAGATGTGTAGTCTGTTTTGCTCATCATACTGTTCAAACAACACCCCCAAAAATCTAGGTTTTTATATACTAACCTTCATATCCTCCTATTTATTTAAAGCAATTCTTTCACAGCTCCCAAATCATGAAATCTTGTAAGATCTGTTTTAAGAAGACAAACTTGACTGGCCAAGCATAGTAGTTCTCAGGAATTGGCTTAAATTTGTGTGTCCCAAAGATCTCTTTATTACCCTTTTTGATTCTAAACTGCATGTGCAATACTGCTTTGCACTTCTAACATGTAAGAATTTTACAGACTATATAGAATACTTGAATTTAAAAATATTTATAATATAAGGGATTTATAAAAATAGCTTAACCTGAGCTCATACAGTAACTCTGTAAGGCTGAAAAGTCTGGAATAATCAGTTAAGTAGAAGTTACTTTGATTGAAGCAATGACAATATATAAAAGTTGTGTAAGATGTACAGTCTTCTAGTACTTTCCAGTGGTTATTTCAACTGTTTGAGTTGGTCAGGTAATCCACCAATAGATTAGCCAGAGCAGATTCATCAATGTTGCAGGCCTGTCATCCTACCTCTCCTTAGCTTTTTATCCTCTCTGTAATTTTTTTAATTATGGAAATTATTTATCTATGTTTGAATGCAGATGATAAACCTGTGCAGGTGCTTTTGGGAGATGAAACTTCAGGGGTTTGAAAGAGAGACATTTACATTTAAAGTGCAAATTATTTGGGCTAGTGGGTTATTACGTATTTCTGCCAGTGTTTCTCTAAATATGACACATGGGACTGACTTCTCCAGTCTTAATAAAGATGAAAGGTACTAGAGCATGAAACTTTACCAACAAGGTCTATTGGTATATGTTAAAGATGTTACTCATTTCCATTTTAAGTGGAAATCAGTTTATAGCCTTGTAAAATGGAGCATCCTAATAATTGTTTTTAACACTAAAAATAACAGATATGGCAGTAAAGTTACACAGCACTTCACAAATGCAAAGCAGGAGTTAGCCTGAAACAGCTCTGAAACTTAAGTAAAAAACACAGACCTAGTCTTGGAATAGAAAACAATACAGTGAAGGAGAACAGGAGATGGTGAGGAAAAAGGTAGTATAAAACTTTTTTTTTTTTTCCCCTGGAGGTGAGAGAGCAGTTACAGAGAAGGAATAACCACCAGGAGCAGGCTGTCAAAAAATAAAGGTTGCAACAATCAATGGATCTTCCAGGCAAGAGCCAGGGGTTCCTACCCATAGTTTATGAAAGAAGAATCTGAGATGGAAACAACTCTTGAGGACAAGGAGGCTAAACCTGACGTAACAAGCGTACACAAAAACAGTGGAAGATGTGGGAGAAAGGTAAGAAATGAGGATGCATTTTTCACTAGTCTTAGGGAAAGGAAGCAAGGACATTTGGTGAAGGCAGACATGTCTGCAACAGTGAGAGGGGAAACTGGTGTTGGAACTGTAACAACAAATGAGCTTGAACAGTTTGAGCAGTCTGCAGGCTTGGATTTGCATATTTCATCCCTTTTGCTTTTTTTCTCCTATATCACTGTTTTTTTCCTCTTTCCTTTAAAAGGCAGACACAAAGTTAAATTCAGGTTATTGATGCCTGCTTTGACACTTAACATGTGGCACGATTGACCCTTTAGTGTGGACCAAGGGGAAAGCTAATCAAGACTCAAGGGATGACTTTTTTCCAATAATCCTCCCAAAAGTTGTCCCAGTAATGTATATTCAAAGCAGTAAGCACAGTACTCAGAGACTGGAAAATGCATTTGACTCTGTTTCTCCAAATATTAAGTGGATCCTGTTCTAGGCTGTTCTCTGCATGAGAATTCTGAGATAGAACAGCAAATAGGTTTCAGTCTGCGAAAGCTTGCCCAGAAGTATCAAAGGAAAAGTATGGACCTGGGGTCTTCCAGTGCAGATCAGTAACCAACCTCTAACCATGATGTCTGGAAAGGTTTATAGGTACGTGACAGGCACATGTATTAGTGTTACATGCTCCTCTATGTTGCACCATCCCAAGCCCTGGAGTATTCCAGCCTTCTGCAGGTCCTTGTGGATATAGATGTGGCCTCAACTCACAGACATGGCCATTTGTAGCTGTCACTTTGTGAGACAGAAGAGAAATGTGAAAGCCCTGAGGCACAAAGCCTCAGGTGTTTGATGCAGGCTGGGTGAAGGGAAAAAGGCTAACAAAACCTCTCTCCTCTTGTAAGAATAAAGGAGCAGATCCCCCTGCTAATACAAAACTCCAAAGAAAGACTGGGAAGAATATTTCTGGTAGTGATATGTAACTTGAAAGAGTGTGAGTTGTTTCATGGCCTCTCTCAGCTGGCTCTGGCTGGGTCCCAGAGAATCTTGATCAGTGTAACAAAGCAGTCAAATGCCTGTGAGAATATCCTGGATATGTTGGTGAGTTGATTCTTTCAGTAGTTTGAGGGGTTTTTAGGGTGGGGAGGGCTCATGGTATATTTGTTGGGGTTTAAGTAGTTTGTTTGTTTTTTTTCTGGTGAAATCTGTCCATTCTAGAAGACTGCTTATGCCACTTGTCTCTGATTTTTGAGAGGTAGTGGGAAGTGTAGAGCTGCTACAGATGGTTATGCACATGCTTTCCTGTGCTGAGTAGGTTTTCTACTCCTGTCCAAACTTTCTCCTGAGCTTTTGCAGGGGAAAAAAAGAAGTCTCCTGATGAGATTTCTGTGTTTCTCTCATCAATAATTCAAAAGGTTCATTCTCTTGCTGCTCTGAAGAAAGGCAAGGAAAGAAGGAAGACTGTGGTACAGACAGGTGGAAAAGCAGGTTATTTCAGGAAAAAGGACTGAAAGGTAATATAATCTAAAAATGGATTGTAACTGCTCTCAAACTTGTGTTTATTGCCCTGAAGCCTCTAAATTATCTTTTCATAAAAGCCTGCTTCCTACTCCCTTTCTGGTCAAGAGGTCTCAGATTTCTGTGTCTCAGAATTATGACCTTGACAATCAATAAGCTTCTGCTAATCCATCTGAGATTTCCTATTTGAAATTATTTACTTACTGGAAGTGTCTTGTAGATGAGAAAATGAAGCTGAAACTGCAAGAGTTATGTTAAAAATGCATTTATTTCCATTAGCTCTCTGAGAATTTTGAAACATGAACTTGTTCTAAGTGTTGTGTGGTGTGTGCTGCTCCAAGTCACTGCTTGCAGTTGACAAGTAGGAGGGAAACTTCTCCCTCACTTATGA
This sequence comes from Acropternis orthonyx, assembly GCA_035583155.1. Classification (NCBI taxonomy): domain Eukaryota; kingdom Metazoa; phylum Chordata; class Aves; order Passeriformes; family Rhinocryptidae; genus Acropternis; species Acropternis orthonyx. The sequence continues at coordinate 4,040,417 of JAWWEU010000001.1, read as the reverse complement.
GGGATGGCTGGTTACTGATGTGCCAGGAGTTGCTCTGTGGAGGCTTTGATGGGTTGATGCTTAAACACATCACTCTCTCTTTAAACACGTTTTCCTCTATGAGGAACCACCTATGAGGTTCCATTTCCATGGCAGTAACACTCATTCCAGGCAGGCTCAAAATCCTGGCTGCCTTCCCCTTGGCTGTCCCTGCTGTGGGCAGCTCTCTCTGCAAACCTTTAATCCAAATTTGCCGGGACTGCCCACCTGTAGCTCTGCAGGAAACTGGAACTTAAAGCTGCCATGCTGTAGTGCTGGTTTAGATTTGTCAAGTGCTCTGGCTGTATCCAGGGAAGGGAAATTTAGCCTGATGTGCTGGTTTAAGGTAAACTGGCAGGAGAAATGAACCCAACTCATGAAAAGGTTACAAGTCAGAATTACAGTTTAATAAAAAGATCACAAGAAGTAAAAGGGTACAGAGGAGAAAGTCTATTTGACCCACAGAAACAGATGTGTAACCCAGCACTGTGAGGCACGAACAGGAAAGTGTTTGTCAGCCCCTGTGCTGAGCACCACCTGGCCCCCCTGAGTACAAAGTAAAAGGCAAGAGGAACCTGTTGGTGAGGCTGATGGTCCCGGTTTGGCTGAGAGTGGCAGTTGCAGTCCTGCTGAGGGTCTGGTCCTCTGGATCTGATGAAAGTAGATCCAGACCCAAAATCCCAAGTTTATATATGCTTAGGCTCAGGTGGGAGTGCCCAGTACCTCCCCCAGGGTGGGGAATTTCACAATGGGTAAGTTAGTCTCTGAGGTGAATCATAGCATATTTTTGGATTCCCTGATGGCCCATTAGCAGACATGACCCCTCAGCGTGGGTGTGAAGGTGCTAATGGCTCTCCAGAGGGCTGTTACCCCACCTGAGTCATTGGTGTGAAGACAGGAAACCTTTCTTATCTCACAGAAGTTCCCAACCACCCAGCTTGTAGCCTGAGGGGTCAGGTGTGCCTCGGGAAGCTGCTGCAAGTGATCCATTGTTAGCAGTTCATGAGAAATTACATAGAGGGTGTAGAATACACAGCCCTGACCATACCCACATAGTGACAAACTGGTCCTGGCCACTATAACCAGGACACCTGACCCCAGTACTTGTTTCTTGAGGAAACATTATTAGTTGAGTTTTCCTTTATAAGACTTGAGTGAACCTCTGAGTGGAGGAGAACCCTTAGTAAATACTGTCTGTGTGCTAAATATTTGCAACATGTGTACTCTCAGACTTTGCTCTTACTTTCTGCCACTGTGAATTTCTTTTTCTTTCCATCTGTCTGTCACAAATGCTATAAATGCCCTTGATTAAGGGCTTGATGTCCACTAAAAGTAACTGGAGTCAGGCATTAACTGGTACCAAATGTTGGTGCCTGTCAGGTACCAATGTTCTTCTCTGCATCTTCTGCAAGTTACCATGTGAATAAACTCAATGTTCTCAGCTTAGCAAGCCTTTCTGACAGAAAACATTAGATGAAAACACCTCACTTTAAGTTCCTGTAGTTTCTTAGTATTTCCAAATAATCCTCAGTGAGTTTTAATGCTGCAAACAAGCAAAGAGCTTTTTCTTCCTGCCTCTGCCCCCTGGCATGTTTTTGCTTCAATCTCTTTTGCCCTGTTGGTTAGAGTATCTGACTCTGCCTCCCTTTCACCAGGATGTGTTTCAGAGGAGTACTTTTGTGACAAGCAAGAGGGTGCTTAGGGGAGGTGTCAGTTTTCACTGGTTTACTCTGCTTCCCTCATGGTGGTAAGATTATTAATATTTAAGATCCAAGAGGACTGGCTGACATGCTTACCCTGAGTAAAAAGGCTTTACTTTGACAAAAACCAGAGTTTGTGACTGTTTCCAACTGCCGAATGCTGCACTAAGGTAATTCTGGTGGGCCATTCCCACAGGCTCAAATTAGAGCCATCTCAAGGTATTGTCCCCCTACTTACTGTGCCTCCTTAGAAGTGTTGCAGGGAGCAAACTCCTTAAGGAGTCCATCCCTCCTAGGAGTGCATACCTAGCTTTGTTAATGTTCAAATGATTGATTTTTTGTTGTCGTTGTTTTTGTATGTATGAGAAGTTTTTCTTGTTTACTTCTTTTTGTTTTCCCCATTCTGGAACACTACATGGGTTGGGTGCTTGAAATTGCAGAGAAACAGGGGGAAATGCTGTTGGAATGTTCTCTCACTATGATCACAGCTAAGAAAACTACTTAGCTGACCTATCCTAAATTGTATTTGGAACTCTCAGACCTCCAGCACTTCCGAGCTCAGTTTCTCTATTTTTGAGGAGTCATTAACAGTCTGGTGTTGTAGAGAAGATTTTGAGGAGCTTGGCTGAAAAATGTTACCAAAGTGCTAGTAAGGGAGTCTTTACCTGTCCTACGGAAAAACAGAGCAAAGGACTTGGTTCTCTTCTGAAAACATGTGTTTTCATTGTGTGTATGAAGGATAAAGAATGGAAAGTGGCTGCTAAGGTTTGGTATACATAACTTTCTGAAGTTGTTACTTCAGGCTTCAGTTACTGTGACTTGTAGATTAAGACTTATAAATCAAATCTCCCTCTGTATGTGTTTATAACAAGTCTTGGGTCCTAAGAATTTTCCTGAGTGCTGAATAAGTGAGAAAAAGTCCTTCTGTTGCCTGTGAGCAGGATTTGGGTCCATAAACAGGTTTCATCTGTCTATAGCTTGATAAATGATAATGTTGCTCTGAGCTGGGATCGATTGAGGATAAAGCAAGGCTTGCTCTGGGCACATCAATACAGATTAAAATATGACTTGTTTCAGCCAGATAAATGCCATGCAAGGTATTGCTGACACCCAGAATGCAAATAGCTTTACTTGTGCACAGGTACTGTGCTCTCTACAGTCCGTGCTATGCAGTTTCCATGTCTCTGGTGCTTCCCTGGACTCCTGGATTTGCTGGCAATGAGGCTCATTAACATGGATGCTGGAGCACCCACTAATCCACCCATCCTTGTTAGGTAATTGCAGGAACATCTGGCTGTTGGCAGGATAACTTTTAACACTGTTTCTGCCAGATTTTCCTGCCATCTCAATCAAAACAAATATGAGTCATATTGCACAGAAGGCCATTTGAAATTTATTTCATATCTGTTTCAGCATTGCTAGTCCTAAAAATATAATGAGAATAAAATTGGGATCCTTATCTATGGCTGTCAATGGATTTTTTATTTTTTTTTGTAATTATAATTATCTGCTCTTATTCCAGCCCTTCAGTATTTTAAGGTAATCATGAAGGAAAATATTATTCTGATTTTGATTTTCAAATGCCTCTGGGTGGTGAAACTTTAACAGTGAATGCTGACACATGATGTTTAGTGAAGCTGCAAGATAATGAACCTTTCATAGTGAATAAGTGGTACAGTATGTTTTTGGAGTCTGAGACCTAGCAACTCTTTGGCTTATGTATTATATAAAGGCTTCCCTCTATATATTTATTCTCCTGAGGGACTGATAGGCTTCAATCTTCTCTCCATGACTGTCTCTCTGCTCTACTGCCTGAACTGAGGTCACTGCAAGGGTTTAAGGCAAAGGTCCAATTGTACAAAAGCAGAAGATGCTCCTAAAATACTTCCTGCAATAATGCTCATCTTTTGAGCTCACTTTTAACAGTTAGGGCTAGTGAAAGTCCCCCTAATCAGCTGGGATTTTGAGTGGGGAGGAACTGGAGGGCTGAGGTTGTCTAAAGGCTGTGCTGGCTATAGCTCTGGCTGCAGGGAATAAGGGCTGGTTTGGGGTGGAGATTGGTTAAGTAACCTTGCTTTGGGAAGCCCTGTGGGCTACAGGGGAACTCGTGTATCCAAGGAGAGCACTTTTTGAAGGATGGATATTTTAATGGAAGGACCACTGGACTGGGTGTTTGTCACTGTTCTGTTTGGTAGTTCTGATCAAATTATTTTGTCTTACTATCTCCATCTTCCTCTCTGCAAAATGGAGATACTGTTTTGCTTTATGGCATGAGCTGATCACTACAAGTCTTTACTGAGATACATCTCTACTGCTTACACGTGATGTATAGTTTTCAGATGTCTCCTAATTAACTGTACCCCTGCACCCCAAACCTACACAGGTACACACTTTTTTTTTTTTGCCTTTGCAGAATTTCATTAACTTCAGGTCAGATTGCAGTCTTCTTTTCTGCATAATGATGGAGAATGAGAGATTTTTTCTGGCCATTGTGCCTTGGACTTGAGGAAAATATTTTTAAAAACAAACGGAAGTCAGAAAAGTACTTCAAAATAGGTTTGAAGATAGGATCTTACTCAGTTGAAGTTAATCAATACTCCAGAAAGAGAATGAGTTTTGCTGAATGTTTGTCTTTGGGCTGGTCAAAGCATTTTGTTCTTGGAGTTGCATACAACAGTAGGGGTATTTCTCCTAAATCCTTAGAATGTATTATGAGCTGGTTTTTTCTGTATTAGCATTAGCAAGAACTAAGTGACCCCAGCATTAGGGGGTGAGTTTCAGAACTGTGCATATGGAATCACATGTGAAAAGAGAAAAGGGGTAAATCTGTGTGCAGAATTCCTGTTGAAGCTTTAAAAATGTATTCCTGCAGGAAAAGAACTTGGAGATACAGCAAAAACTAAGGGTATCTCTCATTCTTTTTTTTTATGCTATGTGCTGAGAGGTGTTTTGGGGAAAATCAACCAGAATAGTTAATATAAATATTTCAATTTCATCATATCACTAATCTGGAGAGCACAGAAGCAGTTGTGTGGCTATTCCTGGTTCTTCAAAAACTGCTGTGTGTGCTGAAAAGAACCCTAATTTGTAGACTGAAAGCAGAACTTTTCAGTTCTGAGTATATTGTTATAATCACTTACAGTTTTGACAGGGTTAGCCTGGAGCAGAATGAAAATAAGTGTTGAATTCACTTGTATAATTTCTCTGAAATAAACAGGACCTTTCCATATGAAGTCAGTGAGGGAGAGGGGAAAAAAAACACCCTAACTTCTCCTTAAATAGAATTTTTTTATACTGCCTATGCCTTTCCTTATCATAGTGTGGACTTCCTTGTGATTTTGTCAGAGATTCTAGTGGAGTAAGTGGTAAAAAAACCCAAAAAAACAACCAAGGTGTTTTAGAGTTTGCCAGGTAAGAGTAGAGCTGTCTGAATATTAGTAAACTGTTGTGTTTTCTCTCAGACATGTTAGTCTTCTACCTTTCTGTCATGTGAAGATCAAAAGTGTGTTTCACTGTTTGTGGTTAAAAGTAGCAACAACTTCTGAAAAAAGGGTTTATCAGCCATAACTCAGGTTTTAATACTGCCTTGTGTAAGCTTGTAGTATTTCAGAAAAGAGAATGTGGGCGATACATATGGGATGGCTGAATCAGAAAGGCTTAAGCATCATTAATTAACTGCCAGTCAAGAAGTGAGAAAAGTTTGATCACCACAGGCTGGGGACGGAGTGGTTGGACAGTGGCCAGGCAGAAAGGGACCTGGGGGCTCTGACTGACAGCAGCTGGACATTAGCAGGGTGTGCCCAGGTGGCTAAGAAGGCCAATGGCATCCTGACTCAGCAATAGTGTGGCCAACAGGACCAGGGCAGTGATTGTGCCCCTGTACTTGACACTGGTCAAGGCCACACCTCAAATCCTGTGCCCTGTTCTGGGTCTGTCAATTCAGGAAGGACACTGAGGTGCTGTAGCATGTCCAGAGATGGGAACAGAGCTGGGAAAGGGTGAGACATGGCTGGGAGAGCTGAGGGTGTTGAACCTGGGGAAGGGGAAGCTCAGGGAAGACCTTGCCACTCTCTACAGCTACTTGAAAGGAGGCTGTAGCCATGAGGGGATTGGTCTGTTCTCCCACTAGTAGGACAAGAGGGTACAGCTTTAGGCTGTACCAGGTTTAGGTTGGACATTGGGAAGACATTCTTTGCAGAGAGAGTGATTAGACACTGGAACGGGTTGCCCAGGGAGATGGAGGTGTTTAAGAAAAGGCTGGCTAAAGCACTCAGTGCCATGGTCTGGTTGACAAGGTGGTGTTTGGTCACAGGTTGGACTCTCTGAGCTCTTTTCCAACCTGATTGATTCTGTGTTCACTAATTAACAAAGAAGTGAGAAAGAATTTTGAGCAGTATTGACCAAATGAATTGGGATTACTCTACCCTAGGTCTTGAAGGATAAAACCAAACCAATCAATTGGCAGGGGGAAGATACTGGGCAGTGTAAAAAGGCAAGCTACTAAATAACCTAACATTGCATTGAGAGAACTGGGATATGAGCTTTTCATAATGAATCTTCAGAGGTGTGTTCTATTAAGATTCTTGTGCAACTTTCCAACTTGAAAAGAAATGCAATAATATTCTTGGATTGGAGTATTTCACCCAGAAAGCTCAGTGGACGGTGGTTGAGTTTATATTGTTAAACCCTGACATTAAAATGAGTTATCCTTCGTTTGACCTTCATTAAGCTCAAAAGCACTTACTGCATATATAGATTATACAAATAAGACCTCTGTTGGATTATTCAAGATATCAACAAGAACCAAAATCATCTCTAAGTGTAATCTATTTCTTACACTTTAATTCAGATCATGGGGCAAAAGCCAAATTATCAAATTAGATGATCATAATGGTTTTTTTATGATTATGAAATCATGGCCCTGTGAGAGGGATCCCAGTGGCCATCAGAGCTTTTGAAATTTCAGGGTGAACAAACACTGAAGTGTTTCATTTTATACTCAACTGGCATCCTTACGTTTTCCATGTATCTTGAAGATGTCACTTTTTAATGGTTTTTTTTGTTTGTTTGTTTTTTAAAGTGTTCCTTAAGTGTGGTTGTTTTTCTATAATTTCTTCAGGATTTTTTTTTGTAAATATTTTAGTAAAACTTTATTTCTGTGTTTGTTGTCATATTAGCCAGTTTACTGACATCAATCTCTTTCAAGATCCTGTATGTGCTCATTTTAGCCCAAGAAATCTGCTGTAAATTGATAGTTCAGACTGAATCTTCTCCAAAATACAGAACATGCATTTGCAGTGAAACTCAGTCATGTATTTTAAATTTTCTATATGCAATATAATATTTAAAAACAGGCTGGAAGGAGAAGTCACCTTAAATATAATTCTGAAAAGAAATGGCTTTTTTTTTAATTTTTAACCTGTCTATAAGGCTTAGCAAAGTGTCAAGAACATCAAGTTTTGCTGGAAATATGTAAATTCAAGTGGTTATGATGTTCATACCATTATGAAATGCATATGCTTCTCACTCATTATATTTTTCTTTCCTCTCCATCTTTAGATGAAGTCTTGACTAGAATTCTGCAGGAGTTGTGAACTAATGAAACTTATTGGCAAAATAATTTTCCTAGTAGTTGTTTTTCCACTTTTCAAACTCTGTAAAACAGTACTAAGAAAAATTGCTGCTATTGACTTCTTTTTTTTTCCTGCTGGATTTTTATTGCCTTTAAACAAGTTAGAGCACTAAGGCCTAAAAATAAACCAACTTTCAAAGCAGGTAAGTATTTCTAGAGTTCTTCTAGGGCATAAGACGATATTGCTCTCTAGATCATGGTCATTTTGCCAAAACAAAAGGCAGGGTATGTGCTCCTCAGGCTGTGTCACAGACTGGCCAAACAAGAAATTCTGTACAATGAGACTGCAATGGGGAAAAGAGACCAGAAAAGGATGGCAAGTCTGTTTTTCATCTGTTGCTGCTGTTGGTGACTTCTTTGAAACATATTTAAAACTTAATTTGCAATGAGTAACTCTTGTTGGAGAAGGGGAAACTGAGGAGTGACTGCCTAAGCTTTGAGCTTGCTCTCTGCCTTCATCCGCACTATCTTTATTTTCTTGGCAAGCACTAGATGAAAAATGCTTGCAAAGGTGTTTCTTCAAGAGAAAAATGTTTTTTTTATGAAATGCTCTTTAAATATTGGTACATGAACATCTTTGCAGCTGGATACTTACTGGGCACTGTATTTACAAGCTTACATCTATGGGATTGAAGATCATGGTACTATGAGAATATGTAAACACTGAGGGGGTGGGGGGAGAAATGTATAATTTTAGGTGGTTTTTTTTTTTTTTTTGGTGTCAATATATAGTATCTGCTGTTTTCCCTCCTCTTCCACACTTGCTATACCTTATTTTCATTATTAATTTGGTGTATATATTCAGACCTCATTTGATAAATAAGATTTTGCTGTGGCATGCATCTTCATAGGTTTAATTTTTGTTATGCACTAGAGATGCATTTTTTCTTCTAGCAATACAGTTCCTCAGTTGTTACTGTTTAACTTCAGTGGGTGAGGTTGTTAGCTCTGGAGTTAATTTAGCTGTGTGTGCTTGCACCACACTGCTCTCCTGAAATGCAGGTCAGCAGTAAAATTGTTAGCTGCAAAACTGATCTGAATGCAAACTTTAAATGGTCTGCTTATGTCAGCAAAAAGTCCCTAAATATATTAGCTAATTAGCTGCTTGTTGAGTTGGTGTTTCAGAGAACGGCTTGAGTTGGAAGGCACCTTAAAAATCACCTCATTGCAAGCCCCCTGCCATGGACAGAGACACCTTCCACTAGATCAGGTTGCTCAAAGCACCATCCAGCCTGGGTTTGAACACATCTTGTCTCTGACAACCTGTTCCAGAGCCTCAACACATTCAGTAAAGAGTCTTTTCCTAATATCTCATCTAAACCTGCTCTCCTTCAGCTTGAAGCTGTTTTGTTTTTGCTCTATCACTGTGATCTTGTAAACAGTCCATCTTTCTTGTAGCCCCCTTTAGGTACCTGAAGATTGCTCTAAGGTCTCCCCAGAGACTTCTCTTTTCCAGGGTGAGTGACCCCCAACTCTCTCAGCCTGTTTTCATAGGGAAGGTGTTCCAGCCCTGTGATCCACTTTCCCTGTGAGTGTGAACTTCACTGGATGGCCAGGACTTCTCAAATACAGTGGGTAGTGGCTTAGCCACTTTGTCATGGAGTTCCCTCAGAAACTGGGGATGCCTCTTGTCAGGACCCAGGGGACCTGCACGACTCTTAGTTGGAGAACATCACTTCTCCTACAGTGGGCATGCCTAAATGAGATGCTGCTGTCCTACTGTGAGATGTGCAAGCATTTTCTCCCTCACTCTGGAGCCATCTCAGGCTTCTGAGAGTGGTCAAATGCCTGCTTGGTCTGGGGGCCCAAGAATCCTTCCCATGCCTGGTGGGGCATCAGTGGGTGCTCTAAAGCACTGGGACCCCTGATAACATCTGTCCATCTGATTTCTTACAGCTGCTGCCCTGGCTCCTTGAGGGATGAGAATATTGAGCTCCTCAAGGTGTTCCCTTGGTCTTGTCCCTGTTATCCAACTGCAAAAGACTGATGGCCTTGGACACCTTCAGCTGTTGCTGGTTCTTCTCATGCACAGACCTGCCTGCAGCAGCTGAACTCAGCAATCCTGTACTGTCATCTCTGCTCCAGTCAACTTCAGTTCCCCCCTCTTTCTGCCTGTTGCATAAGATCAATGAATATTTGTGCTGCCAAGTGCTGCTGAAATGACTCTACATTGACAAGAAGTCTGAATGCAGCAGTGAAAAGTGTAGGGCAGGATGAAGAGAGATGTTCACACATGTTCTAGACAGGAGCAAAGTGGCAAAGAATTTTTGGAGAATGCTTTTCTTTCTCTTTGACGTTAAATGGGTAAATAGGAATAGAATGATTCTTCCAAAGATCCATTTTTACTTCATATTCACCTCATATTTATTTACTATGAACAATCAACCATTAAAGACTGTATTTCCTTTGATTGAAAGTATACCAGAAGTCATATGGCTGAAGCAAGTAACATTTGGTGGTAATCTTTAAACTCTTCTCCCTGCTCTGAATTGATACCTTAATTTCCCCTCATCTTTACAAGGCAAGCATTCACAAAATTCTAAGTAAAGGCACAAGATTAGGAAAATAAATCCATGCTCAACTTTATAGCTATAACTTATTTCTGCTTTGAAACTGCTACTGAGATGAAATATTCCCCCAGGTCTTGTGTTGGCATATTGAATAATACTGGCCTAGGAAGCAAGGAGAATACAATTTCATAGGATACCTTTCCATCTTGTTATGTGACATCACTTGCAGTAATTGGTGTTGCTCTCCAACACCACTTACCACTTATTTATAGTATGTTCCTTCTTTCCCAGTTTCTCTGAGATGTCTGTGTGGTACTGGGATAAAGGCACTGCTAAAATGCAGATGAATTATATTCACCCCGTCTTCCCTTATCTGCTACTCTGCTGTAAAAACCTTTCATGTTAGGTTGTGCCAATATCTGTTTCTTGTTTTTTTTTCTTTCCTGTGACTCAATAAATTCTTAGAAATATAATCATAGTGTTTTTTGGTTACTTAGTGTTGTGCCTGTATTGCAAAGCAAATTCAGAGGTTGAAATGCATTTCTGAAGCTTGCTAGACATGAGCATCAAAACAGACTTTTGAAGCTGCCTAAGGGATCCAAATGTCAATGTCCCACTAAAGTGAGAAGGAACTAAGTGTCTTGATTCCTTAACATGACTGTTTGTACAGAGCTTAATAATCAGCCTAATTACAAAACCATCTAAACTTCTTGTTAAATCACATTTGGGTCAGCATAAGAGGCTTATGGTTTTTTGTCTGTGAAATGCCATATGCTGAAAAATACCAAGTCCATCTTAAAGGTCTTGTTTCTATTTTACCTTCAGATCAACTGGAATTCTGTTTTGCAAATGCTAGCATGTTAAAAGTCATTCCCCTGTTTGTTTTTTGCCTCCTCTTTGTTCCTGAAATTCTTGTATCTTCTTCCAAAGTGCCAGGCATCACCTTGGAGTAGCAGCAGCTGCTGTGGGGGGGGGCAGCAGTGTCTGCTGGGGAGAAGGTCGAATGTACCAAGAGGTGTGTTCAGTACTTTATGTAAATGTCAGATTTAAATTTGTCTCTGCATGTAAGTCAGAATCTTCCAACCTAAAAGACAGCTGTTGCTCCAGGGGGATTGAGACTGTGCCTTGCGATATGGTGGAGAATGGAAGCAAAATCTAGTCCTTGGTGCAGACTTTATTCAAGCTCTGCCTGGGGGAGAAGCTACTCAAGGTGAAGAATCTCAAATGGGTAACGATTTTAGTTTTATAAACCATCCTAAAACAGAGTTGCATTTGCTAACACATTAGTGTGGTTTAGCCCCATGTTGCTGTTTCCTCGTTTTCCCCCATTGGCTGGGGGAGAAAATTGGAAGGGTACAAGTGAGAAAGCTTGTGGGTTGAGCTAAAACAGATGCCATGAGCATAAGCAAAGTAAACCAAGGAATTCCTTTACCACTTCCCACGGGCAGGGAGGTGTCCAGCTATGCCTGGGAGAGCAGGGCTCTGTCACATGTAAGGGTGACTTGGAAGACAAGCACCATCAGCATTCTTTCCAGCCTTATATGCTGAGCATGATTCCATAGAGTATGGAATATCTGAGTCACTGGGGGTCACCTGTCCTGGCTGTGGCCCCTCCCATCTTCTTGTGCCTCACAGCCCAGTGGCTGGTGGGGTGAGAGGCAGATAAGTCCTCAGCTCTGTGTGAGTGAGCACTGCTCAGCAAGAACAAAAACATCCCAAATTACCAACACCCTTCTCAGCAGGAACCCAAAACACCCCCCTGTATCAGAGAATTATTGCTACCCCACACCCATCCACCAAAAAACCCCACAGCACACACATCTAAAAAACCCCATTATTAACATGGCAAACCCCTACACTTAGAGGTGTTTCTGCTGAGGGGGTGGCAGTTTTAACTAAGGAAAAAGGTTTCCCCTGGTAGTGTTATTGGCTGTGTCATGAACAGGGTACCTCTTACCTTTGTTTTCAGTCTTACCTTTGGGGGAAAGAAAATGTTCCTATAGAAAAATATCCCCTTGATTAACAGCTGTTCTTCTAAGATAACACCCCTCTGGCAAGGTGATCATAATAGTTTTCTAATAATTTGTGTGTTGATACATTATCATTTTTGTTACAGTTATGGGTGTATGAGGTAATACTTTAGGTTACAGTTCAGGAGGACAGAAAACATGCAGTCAACCCAATGCACCCCAGTATTTCCACCAGAAGATAGGAGTGTTTTTTTTTTTTTTTCTGATTGGCAGTTATACAAGGAATTCCAAGCAAAATTACAGGCATTTAAGCAATGATAAGTCTAGAAAACATGAATATGCACTAAATATGCAATATTTTTTACATGGAATAAGAAAAATCTAGTTGTCTACTCTTACTGCCTTTCAGTACTTCATGTTTCTGTAGAGCTCAGTGCAAATAAAATATACTGTTTTTAAGACAGGTCCACAGGTTTTTCTTGTCTGTGAACAGACACTGGATCATACATTATAAATTTGTTTGTACAAAGAGTAATTAATTTTAATGATTAGAAATGCTCATGTTTACAGAAAACTTTCAATATGCAAACTATATTCTTGTAAAATGTTTTGTAAACTAAATAAGGCTTAAGAGATCTCAAATCTTCCAAGTCCTGAGATGTCATGAAAATTTGATAAACATTCTTATTCTTTAAGAGTGTTCTCTTACGTTTCCAAATATTTTTGTGAGTTGGGATTTATTCTCAAAGGTCTCATGCAGATCTTGGGACTCCATAACTAGTCCAAAGCAACCTTGGCAAATATACAGTGAGTTTTAATGAGCAATGACAGATTTCTGTGCCCTGTTGGTGTTCACCATTTAAAACAAGAAGAGTAAAATATATTTATTTTGCCTCATGTTGCACAGTAATTTTTAACATGCACAGTTTTAAGAAGGATATAAGTCTACTGCTAATAAATCTTTTATTTCGTTCTCTTTTCCTAAAACAGCTCATCCTTGTGGCTTATTAAGCTATTGGAAAGTATCTGCATTAAAAAAAATTGTATTAGAGGATAACAGCAAAAGACAAATACAGATGATTAACAGGGTTTTTTGCAGCTTTTAAAGCACAAGCAACTTGACTTCTATCAGGGAAATCTGTGTCTAATCCAGTATTTCTTTAAGCTGTAGTGCAGGAAAATTTAGTCAGCTCTCAAGTGAAGGCCCTGTGACAATGTGTGTTTTTCACATTTTGGGTGGCTTGTTAACGTATTTGTAGGAAGAGAATAAAGGAAGGTGGAAGTTTGTTGTTGTCAGGCAGTGATTGTTAAAGTATTTCTTCTGACTTCAAACAAATTGAGGTTCTGAGTTTCTGCTCTGCCGCAGAGCTGGGATTTATTTCTAACAGAGGCAGAATACAGCAAGTGGAGCTGATAGCAGCTGGAATAGATTATGTGATGTATTTTTCGTGTAATCCTATTCACTACCTCAAACAGGGTAAAAACATTTAAAATAGTGCTTGTTTTACCATTCCAAGCTTGCTCTTGTGGAATTTGGAAACAATACAGTTTGCAAAGACCAGTGGTTCATTTACAATCCTATTAAATTAGTCTTTGCATGCAAGTTTTGTGTTATTAATGAATACAGTGAAGCTGCTTTTTCATATGGACTTTATTTCCTTTCCCTCCCCACCTTTGTTTTTTAGTCTAGTTTTTAGTCTAGTTGAAATTCATTTCCACAGGCATGAGAAAAAAGAACAATCTCAGATTCCCTCTAGCCTTCAATTTGAAAACATTTAGTTTTCTAAATGTTTGCTGTAGTCCTTCCCTAGTAACTGGGCAAATATTCCTGAGATAAGGTATTGTTCCATATCTAAATATAAGCAGATTTTTTGTGTAAGAGCCTGTGAAAATATTGACAGTACTTTAACTTCAGAATAACTTGTTTCTTCCCACTTTAGAAATTGGATCCCATGGAACTAAATATTGAACAGACATTTTAAAGGCACAGGGCCTCTATTTCTGCCTGGAATTTTTATCTCTAAAGACTGAATCTTATGATAAATTTTGCTTGTTATTAATTTGGTTTTTAAAAAAATCCCAAGGTCAGTGGGTTTTTAGCTTGTTTGGAATGGGTGGAGGAGAGGTTTGAATTTCCTATGGCATGATTCTATCATTGCCCTGCTCTCATTCTCTGAGAGTAAGTGTAGTATAAAAATATCAAATAAGTAAAATTAAAAGGTAGATGTGACTTTTTCTACGTGTCATAGACTTCCACTTATTTAAATCCTACTTAAGGTTGACTTGCAGCTACCACAGGTGGAGGTTCCTCATGTCTTGCATCATCAAGCAGTTCCACACCAGTCCCAAGAGGTTTTACCTTCTTGTTTGTACTTCCTGCAAAATTAGACCTGCTTATTAAACAGGTCTGTGGTTCAATCAAAGCTTCAAGGGTTTGAGGCTCTCTGGGAGATGCAAAAGCCCAGCTCTGTTCTCTGCTATTTTGATACAATAAAACCACTCTTTTCTTACAGCTTCTGATTTCATGGGTGAGCAGGTTCTGCTATAAATGGTGTAACTGTGGAAGTGGCTGCTGTTGAATTCCTCTCCTAGCGGAGGGATAATGCTGACAGTAACTACCATATCCAGATTTCTTTTTTTCTTTTCAAAAGGCTGTGTTCACTGTCAGTATTTTACAGCAATTGATTTCCAGCAGTCTTTTGTATTTATTTTCTTTTTTTACACTGCAACTACACACAATTGTTTGAGAAACTTGACTTCAAACAAAAAATTGTGCTTTCAGAAAACTAACTAGAAACCTTATACCGTTCAAACAGGCTGGTACATCAGTATGTGACAGGCAGCAAGGCCACTAATAACAGTATTAAATGGTCTGGAAATAGAAGGCTTGGATTTGGTGGATTTGATATGTGTTTGAAGAAAAAAAAAATAGAAAAACCTATGGTAATCTATTTCAATTAAAAGCTCAAACCGTGGTGGTGGTTGTGATCTGGTCATGGGTGGTTTACTGCAGATAAATAACTTGCTAAAAGGATTGTATCTTCCTTTTTGGAAAAGGACAACTCAAAGCAAGTATATTACACATTTAGATAAAGGACCCTGTAAATTTGCCCTCAGAAAGAGCCTCCTGTGTTATTGTAGGGGTGTCCAGTCTCTGATTTTGGGTTATAAATAGGACAGCAGGGTGTAAGAGTCTAGATAAGTTGAAGCCTGTTGAATCTGAGGTAAATGTTACAGGTGCGATTCCTTTGCATGGCTTTGTGGCTTTTTGTTCTTTTCATTTGTTTGTAATTTTTCTTATTGACTTTACACAGGGATTTTCTTTCGTACAGGAGTGTTTGGTTAAATGGTTTGAGCTTCTTAAAATTATTAGCAATGCTGTCATGTTTTTAGATGTCCTTTATTCAAGGTATTAAACAACTTTTTTGGGGGGCAAGACGACTCTGGAGGATGCTGTTGGGTTCTTAAGGATGGTCACCTCTAGCAAGGATTTCATAGAATTCATTATTAAATACCTAAAGCAAGAGTCCATAAAGTAGAAAGCTCTTAATTCCTGTATGTAGCTGGCTTGAACCCATTGCAGGAAGCAACTCAGGATTAATGGTAGTGATTATAAATAATAATCAAACAGCATTATGCATACCACTTGCCAACCATTGCCTGATAAATGCAAAATTTAGTTTATTGCCAAGCAATTTACCTGTTGAATTCTATTACATATGGAAAGCAGAGAACTGAAACTGGGCTCTGGGACTGTAAAACATAATATTGGTGGGCAGAAAAACAGTTTTATTACTGCGTTTTCCAGAACTACTAAAATTCACATGACTGAAACTATATTTTCAACTTCTTTTAAATGCCCCTCAAAGACACTTAAAAACAATTGGAATCTGGGTGTTGTGGAAGAAACATTAGAATGTCACCTCCCATCCCAGTGGTTTTAAGTGACAACCAGGTTTTTAAATTTGAATCACAACGGATTCACCTTTCTAGAGCTCAGTAACTTCCAGGTGTGTCTCTGGTGGTGGTCAGTGCAAACCTGTTAACAAGTGGCTTTTAATGCAATGGATGAAGGAGAAAACAATAAAGGGTCCTGGTCTTGTAACTCATGGTCTCTACTGCAGTAATTTTTTTCTTTCCTTTGGAAGTCTGGAAGACAGACTTTTTGTCTGTGGTTGGGTGAAAAAAAAAATCTGCTTACTGTTTTAATATTGGGGATTTTATTTATTTATTTTAATAATTCTTGAGGAGGTACATTAAGTCAGGTGGGAGGAGGAGAGCTGGACCCTGAGGTTTACAATACCTCTGTGTGTGTGTGTGTGTGTAAAGAGGAAATAGTCTTACTGTGTAACATTTTGGCTTTGGGGATTTTTCTGCCTTATTTAGCATTATGGTAGATCACTGTGTTTTGATGAACTTGAGAGAGGTATCTTGTATTCCCTTGCTATTATTTTTGCCTTTCTGCATTTTCAACTTTCTGACTTTGGGCACAGTGAGAGGAGAAAAGAAATGGGGCTGAGGCTGTAGCACTGAGTGCACGATCACATTTTCCCTTACTGATGAGCAGCACAGACACAACGTTATTGAATCTTCTCTTAGAAATGAAACTGTCAACAACTAGAAAACGCTACACTTCTTTCTCTTCTGTCCCCCAAGGTTCAGGTGTGATAGAAACAGAAAAAAAGCCATAGAAGATGTACATAGCAGATAACACAATGTGTTGGAATGGAGGAGCATTTGTCACTAAGGCTACACTCAGATATGCATGTGCAAGTCTGCAGGATTTTAACAAATGTATCTGAAGTCACACTTTAACTTGAAACAACAAAAAACTTGATTTTATTTAGATTTGCAAGGTAGTCAGATTTTTGGTGATTCTTGCCTACAGAAAGTCCTAAGGCTTTTCTCTGTCTACTGTGCTATATAGCACAGAATAATACTTTTTCCTTTCTAATGGCTTTTCATGATAAAATTTGTTGTGGAATTGTAAAATGAAAAAAAAATTCATGTTGTTGTGATATCCCTTCCTCCCTAGAAAATGGAAGGGGTGGGAAGTAAAACAGCAAGTCTATTAAAGATGGCCAGAGTCTCTAAGATTATCCCTGTCAACTCTTTGGGAGCATCAAGCAAACAGAAAGTGTAATGTCACAGATCCTTCAAAGTCTCCTTAGGGAAAAATCCAGTCAATTTTGCTGCATAACGACTTTGGAAGTAAATTGATCTGTGTTGGAGGAAAACGGTGCCTGCTCTAGGCATGTTTTGTGTCAGTGTGAGCCTGGACAGTGACGTAAGCGTATCTGAGAAAGAGGATCTATCAATTTGGTCAATATATTCAGGTACAGAGAGTTATCTGGTAGGGATATGCAAATATTTCAATACTTGTGAACACAAAACTCAGATTTTGGTGTGCATGGGTAGAAAGGAGGACTTTAATTTAACTGTAGGATTATGTGAGGCTTGAAATTGTAGTATAAAGCTTTCGCTGGCATGTGCTTGACAAAATTGTACTACTTATTACTTAAACAGTTAATTACAACCAAAAGCTGCCCTTCGTATTTTGTCACACTGCAGTGTGTGTGGAGAGAATGTGAGAGGTCAAGATTAGAAGAGCTCTGTTTCAAAGCTGCCTCAGAAGGAGTTGTGTGTCATTCTGCCCTTTTCAACTGTGATTTTTTCCATTTTCATAAATCCAGCTGTTTGGGTCAAACCAGTAAACTATTCTGTGGCTCTGGATAAGCTGAATTGTCTTTGCTCTGTAAAAATGGAAATGATAATATTTAACTTACCAAGTGAAAAGTGTTTTGAAGTCTTCAGATGGGAAGAGCCACAGTGAGCTAAATATACTTACTGGTTTTGATCCCTTAGACTACTACAGATGATATTTAGAAGTTTGAATATTAAATTTAAATAACTGTCTGATTTTTAAGCCTGGTGTCTAAGTGACATGTTGGAACAGCAACATGCACTGTACCTACCAAGAAGGTTGGCCATCTTCCCTGTCCAGTGGTCTATGGATGTCATTTCCAGCTTACTGGGCTAAGAGGGGGGAAAAAAGACATCCTATATGGTGGACAGGTTTTCTGTGAGCTTGCCCACTAGTCCTCTGAACTTTCGTGCATTTCTGGTATTCTGCAGCCTCTGGCAAGGATTTAGCTTAAGTAAAATCAAGCTGGATAGACTCCGTGGAGTACCTTCAGAGTTTTAAAGATTTATGCAATTATTTTGTGACTCTGTCCAAATCCTTGAGCAAACCGATCTTACTTTCGTGGAATGAGGTGGTGCTACTGTAGTGCCAAGAAAATGTTATTTATGGGGCAAAAATCCTTTCAAGAAGCAGCAAGGGCAAAAAGGGGAATAGGTGCCACTGGTTTTACATGAACGTTATGGAATGAACACAGTAGGGAATTTCGGTGTTGCTGTGATGGCAGGAGGGTTTCAATGCCATTGCTGCACCAGACTCTCACATGTGGCCTTGGCTGGAGACAGTGCTGAGGAGTGAGGGATAGAAAAGGAGAGAGGAAATAGTGCTGTGCTTATCCCCCACCACCTTCCTGCTTCCCCCAGGTAAAGGAACAGTGACTATTCCCAGTTTGTTAATCTGGTATTTATACCAGATTTAAATGTGCTTAGTTGTTGGAAAGATGGGCTGTGTGTCACTGGCACCTCAGAAGGAACTACTGTGAGTGGCATTCATGACTGATGTGATGTTCTTTAACTATAGTAAACTGTCTTAATCAGGATATCAGTGGTTTTATCCTTTAGGGTACATGTAGTACTTAAATAAATCTTTGGCTTCTTAAATGTTACTTTTTTAATCCAAAAAGACCTCATAAACAGCATACCTCTCTTTTCAGTGCTTTGTAGACTCAACTAACTGATTTGGCTTGAGTAAAGAGTTCAACAATGGATTTGCAGAGCTCTTGTGCATGTGTTATCATATATGGAAAGGAAAAGATGGAGCAAAAGACTAAATGACATCTATTTGTTGAGTTCTGAATCAAGAGATAATACTCCTAAGAAACTTGGTGTTCTGTTTTCAAGGGTTGCAAAACTGCCATGGTACATTGAACATTGATTTGGGGCTGGAGATGTTACTTTGATTTAAGAAAAGTATTTTAGTAGCCAAGGCAAACCAGTAAGTCAGAATACTCCAGTGCCATTTAGAGAACAAGGGATTGGCATGTTATCCACATTGTTTTGATTTAATGAAATGCCACGTAAAATCAAAGCAATGAGAAAGGAGCCTCAGTTGTATGAGTTTGCAAATATATCCCTCCCTACATACTTACTTTGAAAGGATGTATGGCAAAACTAACCTGTGTTTCAACTTGGTTCTTAGGCTATTATTAATGGACTTGATTATTTTTTCCTGTTAAAATAGGAAGCAAATTATTTAATTGGGAAGATGTGAGGATATCTATATATCTCTTATAGGTTTTGCAATAATGCAAACTGTACCAAAGCAGACTGAAGGATTTTTTTGTTTACTTTTTTTTTTTAAAAAAAGCTCTGAGTAGCACTGTTGTCTTCAAAGATGAAATTTTAAGATACACAAAATTCTAATGGATTTATTTGTTTTTAAAGGTGATGCAGGCTGTGGTAATTTCAGCTGCAATTCATCTATTACAGTGTAAAAAAAACCCAAATACCATTACATGATCAAAGGTCTCTGAAGGGATTTTAACTGGCCTCTGCAGGACTCAATTTAATTCTGTTTTCCAGCACAAGCAAAGACATCTTCTGTGGGAGAGATTGTCAATACAGTTCTAACACTCTGGAACCAGTAAAGAAGATAACTTGCCAAATATAGCATGAACTATACCGTGCTAGTAATGATAGTTGTCCCTCTGCTGTTGAGGGCAAACTTGAAAGGTATTCCAATCATGTGCAGAGATGATTTCATGCACTGCTGAGGAGCTGTGAAACAATGGGACTTCTTAATTGCACAGCAACCCAGCCTGATCTGCATGGGGAGTTGGGTTGACAAATGATAATTACCTGAAATTGAACCTTGCCAACCAAGACAGTGAGATCAACACTCTGACTTACAGAGAGAGCTGTGGGAACCTGAGCAGGATCCATAAGTGGCTGGGATCTTGGTTTTACACCTCGTGGGTAAAACACATGCACAGCCAAGAGGCCCCTCTGTCTCCTGTGTTTAGCTCATGGTTGTAGGACATGGGAGGAGTGGTATTTGTGCTCCCTGGGGATTAGACTTGCAGGCAGAAGGTGAATCTTGACTCATGCACCTGCTCTGGGGAAAAAAAAGGAGTGTAAAGGGACAACTGTGCCAGTGAAACTGGGCTCTTGTCACTACAGCTTGTCTTCATCTGAGAGATGGGATGAGCTTGAGGGCCACAGGCTGATGCAGAATTGAGCCTTGCTGCCAGGGCTGTGTCTGCACTAGGTGTGTAAGGAGGTGCACCAGTCTAGAGGTTACCTACTGCTTTCTCTGCAGGGCATTGTGATGCTCTCAACCTGATGGTGTGAGTGCTGCTGAATTGGGTTTGGCTAGCAAGAGCCTCATTTAGCAAAAACCAGACTTTTGGAGTCTACAGTGCTCTTGTTGCATGCTTGCTGGAACAAAATTGGGATGATTTCACAGCAAACTTGGTCTGCAGGTCAGATGGGTGAGAGGGAGGGAAGGCAGTGATGAGCAGCCAGGGGCACTCCTTTAAAGGCCTGCTGGTATCAACAGAGCAACTTCACTTTTCAGGATACTATACAGACACTGTTTCAGCATGTACTTGGGCTAATTTGCCTAAGTTAATTGTCAGCTTCATTTGGCAGGAGATGCTTTGTAGGCTGAATTTGAGTAGACTTTGTGAGCTGCCCAGACCAGTGTTGGAGTCCCCACCCCTGAAGGTGATTAAAAGACATGTGGATTTGGCATTTGGGGATGTGGTTTGGAGGTGGACTTGATGGTGCTGGGTTAGTGGTTGGACTTGGTGAGCTTAGAGGTCTTCTCCAACCTAAACAATTCCATGATTCTCATGTTCAGATGTCCTCATTCAGCAGCTAATCAACTAGGTCAGTGATGATGCAAAATAAAAACACTGTGAAAACAAAGTGGTTTTGGCATATCGGGCCTTAACTGCCTGTAGGGTTTTACATGCTTTGCTAAATGGAAATTTCATATGCACAGAATACTTCCAATACCACAGTGGCTTCTCAGTCCCATGCTTTTGTGATAACTTCCTTTCTAGAGGAGAAAATAAAATGTAAACTTAATTGCTTAAACTCTGAAAAATGCTTTTCTTTGAACTCAATGAAGCACAAAGATGAATAGTTTATTACTAAGGGGAATTTAACTCTATTTACGACTGCTTGTACTGTGAAATTGGTTGTTTGTGATCTCTAAAGGCTTGCTTTCTCTTCAGGCATATTGCATTGTAGCTCAGACTACAGTGGAAAGCCAGACTGTAAGAAAATTACAGTTTCTAGGAGAGCCTGTTTCAGTTTTTATGGAAAACAAATATGGAAGCTTTACCAACTTTAGGACTCAAAGCAGGGAATTTGATAAAAATCACTGAAATGTAAACTAACCAGCACTGATGGTCTAGAAAGAAATTACTCTGCAATACTAGATAAATGGTGTTCTATTTGCACCTACTACCTCACTGACACCTCCAACACTGCTAGACCAGCTTTGAAAAACAGTCCTGAGCACAGATAAAACAAAGCCAGTTTGGTGTGATGGACAAATGCATGTCACATGAGGTAATTCATGTATTTGTGAAACCTCTGATCGATGCCTGGTGACCAACTGCTCAGCGGAAATGTAGGCCAATGATTTAGCATGTGCCCATGGATTTGTCAGCTAGTCTGGAAGTTTTCAGCTAAAATAGTATTTCTTCTTTGTGCAGCAGGATAAATCAAGATTTTTAGGTACAGCAGAGTTTTCTGGGTCATCTTGCCTTGTAGAAGTGAACTCTGACAAAACTCTTCATTTTTTTCTTTCAGAATATCTAAGGAGGCCAGGAAAGAAGCCATGAGGAGGGATGTTGATTAGAAGCAGGACTACTGCTGTTCTTCAGGACCTGGTGACATGTCATGTGGAGCATTTTGTCCAGCTCTGCTCAGCTTTGCTCCAGAGCTGCGTTCAGGGAAGAGAGACATGAGGGGTCTGCTCTGCTCAGCTCTGGCAAGAACCAAGGGATAATCTTGGCAATGTTTTTCCAATAAAACTGGGTGGATGGGAGGATATTGGAGGAGGTAAGAAATCTGACACTTCTTAAGATAGCGTTTGATAGCTTGATAAGTGGGATTATGTGAAAAGGGGAAAGCCACTAAAATAGCAGAACAGGGAGACTGCTGAGGCAGGAGGCACATTCCAGGTCTCTGTTCTTGTGAACAGATTGTCTTTAGCAAATAACTCAACTCTGTTAGGAAAAAGATTGAAGGGCTACTTAAATTTTTTTCCAACATAATGCTTTTCTAGATTTTTTAGTTTGTTTTCTTTTTCTTTGCCTTGCTGTTTTGATAACATATATCAAAAGAGGTGGAAATCTGGCATGCATTTGTTGATTTCAGAGCAAAGGGTAGAGTGAAAGTTGAAAAGAAAAGTTCTTAAAGAAGATATGGTTCAATTAAGCCTTGACCATACAGCAATTAGTTGCCAGTACAAAAATCTTGGCTTTGCTTAGTTTTTATTTATACCATGACTGTTTTTTCCTGTTTAGAAATGCAGCTCTGAAGGCACAGAATGAATGATGAGGATTTCTGGCTAGAATTCATAACGTAGGTGGAACTAACTGTTGTCTGCATGGCAATGGAAATGAATTCTTTTCCCCAATTATCTCTGAATAAGAGATCAAACTAAATGCATAGTTCCTAGTGTTCCCACCCTGAGAGTTATTAGTTTCAATCATGTGCAGTTGCTGCTAAATTAACTGAAAACACCCATACTCTAGATCCACAGATATTCTGTGTGTCACAGACACATTCAAATGACCTGAAGGTCTTGTTTTATTCTGTAAAACATGTGAGCAGCTGTGATGTTGTTTGGTTGCATTTCCATAAAGGACTGATACAGTAGGTTTCATGCAAGATGAGCAGCTACTTAATCATATCAATGACACCATTTGGGTACAAACCTATTAAAAAATGAATGTATTAACCAACCACACAGTGTATTGCAAGGGCCACCAGTTATCAATATATTGCCAGTTTATCACATTGAAATTAATAACCTTTTTAGTGCACACAAATGATGGTATCTGCTTGTGAAGTCCCAGAGAGCCATGTGTTGCTTGCTGTGTTTATGCTTGTTTGGGTGTATTTTCATCTCGTATCTTGGTTGGTGAAGGAGTTAGATGGCATTGGCTGCCATAGACTTGGTTTGCTTAGAATTCTGATAAGGAATATTTTTGCCAACTTATCTTCCTTGCAGTAGGATTTGTGCTTCAGGAAGGTGGATCTCTAGTCTAATAGGAATCAGAGTGTTTAGAAGGAAATGTGAGGCTGTTTGCCAATGAAAATGCCAAAGAAATTCCAAGTTTTCAACTGATATTTCAACAGTCATGTTTCTGTGTGTTCAAAACTTAAGCTTCACTTTGATTTTTCTGCTGGGGAACTGCCAAAAAAAAGGACAAGAAACGCAAATCTAATCACAGAAATTACATGAACCTTTCCATTGTGACAACACAGTGCAAAGGATAATTTATGACAGGACTGCAGTCCAGTAGGAGATAAAATAGGAACTGAAGAAAAGAAAAATCAAACCAAGAGTGTAGCTGGCTTCTCTTTCATGCATGTGTGACACAGAAATAATTTGTTTCTCTTGGATCTAGGAGTATTCAGTATGTGTTTGTTAATTTTAGGTGAAAATTTGGATACTAAAATTGACTTACCCTTTCAGGTAGATGGGAGAGTGTAAGAAACTTTGTAGGTGGGATTAGGATTTCAGGTGATTTTGACATGTAAGAGATATAGACTTGGAAAAGTAGGTTTTTCTTAGGGATAAATTCTAATGCCTAAGTACAGGTTGAGAAACAGACTCTGTAGCAGCTCCCTGTGCTGTGTCATTAAATGAATGCAAATCAGCTCTGCACTAATATGACAAGGAAAACAAATGCCAGAGTGGGATATAGAAAACAGGTACTTCCAGCACATGATGTGGAAGCCAGCGTGGAAAATGAATTTCCAAACAGATGTAGATTAGTCAGGAGAAGAGCAATGACAAAGAAACTGTCACAGAATCAGAAACTGCACAATCAGAAAACTCAGAAAGCAATGGCTGCAAGGAAAACTTGGGGCATCTTAAAACTGAAAGGAGAAACTCAGTATTCAAATAAACTCTTCCATGAAGAGGAAGAGAACAACCTGTTTTCCCTACATGTGGTGAAAAGGACAAGATCAAATGCTCATAACTTGCAGCAAGGAAGATTAAGGTGAGATATTAGAGATATATCTAAAATTTTTCCATGCTATAATCACCCTTGGATTATGTCACAAATTATTTCCAGTGATGTGCTGCACTTGTCTTATCAAATTTTTTCTCTTGTATTCTCTATGATAGTTTATTAAATAAAAGAAATAAAGGACATAACTTGGATTTTGGTAAATCTAATAGTCTGTGTAAACAAAAATTTTCAAATCAATGAGTGGATTTAAAAAAAAAATAAACTCCCAAGCAGAAAAATAGAGCAAATTAATTGAGTAAATTATTTGTTGTGAATAATTCCCTTTACCTTGATTTTTAAGTTCTGCTTAATATTGATCCTTAAATAGAATAATGGTGCTATATGCAAATGTAATTGTTATTATCACTCTGAATACAGGTATTCTCTCGCTGCTTTAAAAATGAGCACTTTTGGATGCACTTTTGCACAGTCAGTTTGCACGTTGATAGCTGATGCTGTTGTGTTAAAATCCATGCAGCATCATTCAGTGAATATTGGAAAAGTAAGGGTAAGTAAACATGATGAACTGCAGGCTGTGATGCTAAACATATTCCATTATTCAAGCAAATGTTTCTCTCTCTTTCATCTAATGAGAAATTTATGGATTAGCCTTTTCCTCCTTCCCTGGTGGTTATTCCCTCCTATTGTTAAGAAACCAGGGGATAATATAATGAGATGCTCACTTGATTACTATCAATAAGACTTCAAATGGGTTTTTTTTAGGAAGAAGCAGCCAAATTCATCCCAAGTGCAACATCAACAAAATCAATGACGGAACAGGAATGAATGAAGAAAACTGCCTATGCTGCTGCGAGGTGTCTGGATGATTGCTTTGATTGAAACCATTTTTTAATTTCCAAACACCTTTTTTAAATGACATTAAATTTTGCAATATTTATCCAAGAGTTCATCCTGGAAAATGGACCTCAGGAAGGTGCTGCCTGGGCAGGGGCAGGACACAATTCAGGCATGTGTGCTTTTTAAGGGCTGAAGAGTAAGACATGGCCATGCTCTGCATGTCCATGCTGTTTCCATGTGCGAACTTCTCCAGTGGGAGTTTCATGTACTGGGGGAAGCTGGAGTAACTGGGAGAACATGGGAAAGGACCTTTAGTCCTCTTGCAGACAACAGCCTCTGCCAGTCAGCTCAATGGGAAGTGGTCCCCTCTGGCTCTAGGGCAGGTATCACTTGTGAGTGGTGGTCACAGATATAAACTCAGGCCACCCAAACAGGTTGGACTCTTTCTTTAGGGAGCAATCTCGGTCATGTACTTCACCTATGAACTGGTTGCTGCTGGGCCTTGCCTGTAAACTGTGCCAGGAGCACAGTGCGGGATCCCAGGGCAGTGTCTGACCCTGCCCCAGGCCTTTGGGGAGAGATGTCCTTTCAGTTCTTGACCCCTTCTGCCTCCTGGTGTTGCTCCTGCCATCTCCTTTGTTTGAGCCTTCAAACTGGATCTGGGTTTAAGGAACTCATCTCAGAGGTTCCAACTGACATATCCAACAACCAGCTGAACCTCTCAAAGCAGAGCAGCTCTCAGGAAACCAAGCATCTCAACATCCAGCCTTGTTTCATAAGGAAGGTTTTATTTTAAAGCCATTTCCTAATTTTCTTTGTTGAAATTTCATTTTAACACAAGGCTTATCCTAAAAAAAATACTAGAACTGTGTGCTCTTTCTCTTCCTATGAATTCTATCATGAACTTATTGCTCGTTTTTTAATTAAAATTTTCTATTACATACATCATGAGTCTTAGGCTGCCTGGCAATCATTCAAGCTCTTGGAATATAAGGTCTTAGCACAGCCTCATAGAAAATTCAGTGAGAGCCTCCTGCAGGACTTCCTTTTCCCACAAAGATTTCACTAAATTACACTATCACTTTCAAGAGTAATTGTAATAAATCTAATATAACCAGCAAACATGAAATATGTCAGTGTATCACAGTTCATTTCAATAGGATCTCCATTGCAGACTAATAATAAATAGTAATGCTCAGATAATAGCCAAGAAAATGTAACATCTGAGCATTAAAAGAACATAAGTAAGGATCTGAACTCATTGCATTGTTCTGAATAGAATAAATGGATGCCCTCTGGACTTCTATCAAAGTGATGGATGAGGGGTTTGCTTGTTTCACTACTGAAAATGTGAAGAAATAAAAACATGTATCCAACCCCTGGACTTCCACTCCCCTCCTCTCCCTGCATTTGGAGCAGTTCCCCCTCCCCTGGATGAGTGAGGACTGTGAGCCCAGACTGAAGGAGAGCTCCTCTGGCAGGGATACAGGAGAACATAATCCAAGTCGTAGCAGTGCCTTGGGCCCTTCAGGGAACGTGGTCAAATAATTCTGCTGGGGCTTTTCTTATGTTTTACTCCTCAGTGTTCATAAAAAATCATGTTTTCTGGAAAGCAGGATCATAATTTGTGTTCTCAGTTTGTCCCCCTTTGGAAAGTGTTGATTTCTTCCCTTCATTTTTTTTTTTTTTTAATGTAATTTAGGATATTTTTCCTGCAATGCTGATCCTGTCAATCAATAGCTAGCAGTTATATTCATTTTTAATATTATTTTGTGCTCTTTCAAGCAACTCTGCCCAAGCACACTGAAACATTTCAGCTGCAGCACAACACACTTTATTTTAATCTTTCGCTGATATCAGTGGATGCACCAAAAACACAACTTACTTGCAAATTATAACTGAATAATTTACAGCATGGCCAGATTATTATTGTGAGCTCATGAAGGAGAAAATTAAAGGTTTAAAGAACAAACTCGATTCTGATCCCAAACTACCATAACATGTGGAGATAATAAAACATACATCAGTAGTGAAAATTGGTCCAAATATAATTTCTGAATTGACAGGGTGTGTGGATAATCTTGTGATGACACTTCATTGTTTTTCAAGCTGAAACAGAAGTAATCAAATCTCATTTGTCAAGGCTGGTTTCTTATTTTAAGCATTTCTTTCTAAAGGAAAAAACATCTGCAACATAGCAGGTGTGTTGGAGGACTTTGATCTGGTGAGGTAATTGTAGATGACATAGACTGGACTCCAGACTCAACTGATGAATGTTATGAACCAGTGTGGAAATCCCACTCTGTTTATTCTGTATTTCCAGGAATTTATAGTTATTTAGGACTTCAGAAGCCTTTAATTGTTTATGATGGCATTTTCTTGGCAGAATTATTACTTATGCACTGTTTGAGTGCATAATAAATATTATTTACAATGGCTCTACTGGTTTAATGTTAAAACTTCAAATGGTTATGTGTTGTACACAAAGCAGATAAAGCACATGTATCTATTTCTGACTTCTGTTGAAGTGGCTCCACTTCCGTGGCTCAACAGAAGTTTGAGAGATGCAATGTCTTGGTGCTGGAATAAAATTGGTTTTACACACACACCTGAATCCAGGAGGGTTGGTTTGCTTTTGCAGTAGTTTCAAAACTTAATTATCTTGTCTCCTTCGCTCTTGCCTGAAACAATAACAGCTTTGTTACTTTCAGAAAATCAGAAGTGATTGCGACATGGGGCCAAAGGAAAAACCCTCTTGTCTGAGGTCCCTGAGCTACAGCTGATTGTCAGAAAGCAGGCTGGTTGGTTCCAGAGCTGATATGCATAATGGTTCAGCAAACTCCTGCTCCCGGCTTGACCAGGTGTTAGGATAATTTTCCTGTCCCCTGGGCGTAAAGGTTTTCAACTCCAAAATGGGTTATGAAGACTGCCTGGCCTGATCCTCCTGGATGGCATAAACTGTGAAATGGAAGCTCCTAATTTCAACAAGAAGATAATTTTGGTTGGAACTTCAAGATGTTTTCTTCCATTTTATTTCTGTTTGTTTTCCAGAATGAAAGTAATCCCTGGAAAGTGCAGTGGCTGTCTCCCTCCTGCTGTGTTCATTCCAATGTCTTAACATTAGGTAAAATTGTTCACCATTTTTTGTCTAGCCCAGACTCTGACCTTGCTATTGAATCTGGTTGTGTCACTCACGTCAGGTTTCTGGTATTGGAAAATGACTTTCTGAATAAGCAGTTGCAGGTAATGAGGAAGTTTCCTACTTGTTCATCTCTTGGATAAAATGCAGTGTGTGACAAAGGGCTTCCAGGCCTGGAATAGCTCACACACTGTGAATGGCATTAAGACCCTCCTCTCCATCTTCTGAATGCTTGATGCCAGAATTGAGACAAACCCAAAATACAATTTCGGGGTTCTCACTTGATGATTTGTTCTTTAAGCTTAGCAATATGACAAAGAATTGTGAATAATATGACTGTTTTGAGTCTGGAAGTCCTTTTGCTCATGTCTGCATTTTAGCCAGGATGTTCTCTAAGGTTGTTGAGCAAGTAAACTCTTCCAGGTTTCTGTCAGCTGTGGAAGAGGGGGAGGTTTACCCTTCTTCAGCTTGGCTCACAGCTCATCCCTGCCCTCTTCCTAGAACTTACTGCCTCCTTAATTGTGCTGTCACCATTGACCTTAATGTTAATCCTTAATTAGTCAGGCTAATAAAGACCTTATTAGCAAAATAGCTTCATTTTAATTTGGTCCCCAGTATCAGGATAGAGAGAGTATAGTGGAGAAGATCAGCTGGTGGATCTGAGAGATCCACACTCTTCAGTGGGTGGATGTCAAAGAATTGATGCAGGGAGAAGGGACAGGAACAGGAATCTAGAAGATCCTCAGACTTGGAGCAGGCTGAGTGTACAGCCACAGCTGCTCACTGAAGAGGAGACAGCCTATGGTCTGGGTTGATCTTGGAGGTGTTTTTGAGCAACCTAAAATAGGACAGGAAGAAGCTGATTTCTTGAAAGGTGGGAACATCGAACCTCAAGAAAATTGAACCCCTTGAGAGCACTGGATTGTTGTCAGGCTGAAGAGTTCTGAGGGTGTTGTTGTGCTTGCGCTGTGGGACAGATGTGAACCCAGGTCAGTTCTGCCAGGGTTCACCTCATCTGCTGCGGAGCCACACAACGGTGGCTGAACTGCTGTAGCTTCTGCCTGGGAGTGACTGTCACTGTAAGGTCCAGGAACAGGCCACTGGTTTGGGGGGTGGTTGGCATTCAAATTTTTTTTTTTCTTTTAATCCTCTTCATCTTTTTTCTATCTTTTCTTCCTCAAGTGTATTAACATCAAACCCTAAAGCAGCCCTTTAGGTTACAATATCCTTACCACACAGAGGCACTTTTCATAAGTGTGTTCTTCATTCTGTTCTCTGAAGGAAGGACAATTCCATATACTACTTCAGATCTTTGTAAAATTTAATTTTTGAACGGTGTCATAGTTCTCAGCACAGAAATCAAACCAAAGCTGCATCAAATTGCATTCTGACCTCAAGGTATTATCCTCAAACTGCAATTCATGGTGCTTCCCCTCATTAGTTTAATGAATGCTACAGCAGTTTGTCTCGGTTGACTTTTTTCATAAATAATTGGAAGTCCTTTGTTGCCATGGCTTAATATCATTTCATGCTCTATCCCTTAATGATTCACAGTCAATTTGTTAATCTGGAGCTCTATTTTCCCCTGAAAAACTCCTGTCTGTAGTGATTATTCCCATAACTGACCAAGCTGATGGAGAACTCCAGCTCCTGCCTGTGAACCATTACTCCATCTCCACCAGAACAGATGCTGAGGAGATTTACTGCTTTACTCTGCTGGCTCTTTTGGACTGGAAATTTTGATCAGGTGCTTATTAAGTGAACGGAGGGTTTGGTAGTAACTAATTGACATCACTCCTGCATTATTTTCCTGAGCTAGGGGAGTTACAGGTTTGATGTGCTGCCTGCTGGCTCAGGCTTAGCAGCTGCTGGTGGGGTTGTTGAAAGCATTCACAGTGACTTGTGCTGATTCTACTGTAAGATCTGAGCTGTTGGGTGAGCTGAGGAAGAGAATAATAGACCCTACTCCTCACAGACATGCTTGCCATTGCTCTCCAAAGAGATCTTGCCAGATTCTGTTCTTTTAGCTGGCATCTCTAACATGAACTCACAGAACCTTCCAAACTTATGTCCTGGTAGCTATTGTGCTGTGCTGTGGATATAGATGGAAGGAAGTCAGGATTTAGTTGTTTTGTTACTTGGATAGCTCTGTAGGAGTTTGCAGACATACATTAACAGTGTATTTCAAATCAGAAGGTAGGGCTTGGGAAGAAACCTTCTGGTGGTCACCACTCACCACAGTTTGCCCTGTGAAGGGCACAGGTTGCATTGCACTTAGAACCAGAACCAATGGAATTGTGCTTAATGTACTCCATGACCTCTCCTGGTGGCTTTACCTCTGCTGGCATCCAGATGCTTGTGGACTGGTAGGCATTCAGTCCATGAGGTCATGAGGCAAAGCAGGTGCCCACATCTCAAAACACATGGACATGAATTCCTCAGCGCCACTGCGGAGTTTGATCTGCACATCAGTTCCCGTTGTGCTATTGCTGCCTAAAATGGAAGAAAAGAACTTTCCAGGCAGTATTAGCAGAGATGAAATAGAGGGCAGGCCTTTAATGAAAGTGCTTTCAGGTGCAACAAAATAAATAAAAGCACCCCAGTATAGGATTATTACAATTTTATAGCACCAATTAATTATCATATCGATTGGATACATCCAACCTGAGAATTGTTTCCTTCCAGAGCCCTCCCTTTGGAGCTTCTCCAATGGTTCTGGACCTTCTATCTTGCTTTGACTACATCTCCCAGTTGCATGTGTCCCAAACAAAATGTCCTTGCTAAAATCTTTTCCTTGAAAAAAATGCTAAACAGAACTTCAAGAATGTGGCACAAACTATGAGAAAGGGCTTTAGAAACTCTCACTTGTTACCTTAAGTGTGAGAAACTATGCAGGCATATTAAAATGTACAAATTTATAAAAAACCTGAAGGCATCGCTGTAATTAGGGATTGTGAAAATCAGAGGGACATTAATATTTCTTTCTTTTTTTTTTTTTTTTTTAAAGTTTCTCCTGAATGCCAAGGTAATGTAGCTATTAGTACCAGTCCTGGAATAACCTGGAAATTTTTAAGCCTTTTGTAAGTGTGTTTTTATACCCTTATGGTAACCATGTGTATAAAGGCAGTGAAGATCTATCTCCCATGTGAATTTCAGTGCTTCTCTCTGTGTACTTAAAACCATTAGGAGTTCATGTGAGAGTACTTTGTGTTTGAAGTGGTCTGCAAGGTAGTGTGGTTAGAAGACTAAGCAACACCTAGAAAGGCAAACAACATATTCCAGAATTAAAAAGTCCCAAGTAGTGATCAGTTTTACCTCTGCAGGAGTATGCAGACTGCAGTGATAAAGGATGTAACAAAGACTGATTTAGAACTAAGTACATAGCACAACAGGAAAGAAAATAGAGATGCACATTTATCCTCTTTTTTTTTCAGAAATAAATTCCTGAACTGAAATGTTTTTGTGGCCCTCTGCCCACAATATTCCAATTTTTCTTGATTATAGTGGTGGGGGAGTAGAGGAAAAAATCATAAATTGAAGGCAGTGTCCTACTTATGGAATGTTCTGGTTCACACCCAAGGTATGTTGCTGCCCCGTTCTTGCACACAGCCAGCAAAACAGATTGGTTGGTACTGTGGCACCCATGGGCTCTGTGCTGGCATCAGATTGAGCATGAACTTGAGCTCTTTCATTTTCAAGAGAATGTTTTTCCATATGTTTGTAAATTTAAAGTGGTGCATTTTGATAATACAAACCACTTTGTTGATTTGTTTGTGGCCTCATATGTATGAAATTCCTGGTATTCTGGCTGGTGTTCTGGATTTATGTTTTCAATTGGAAAAAGAAAAAAAAAAAAAAGCCAGAACAAACCCCTGTTTTTTTGTTCACTTGTTTTGGATGTGTTTTGTTTTTTTCAATTTATTCTAATTCTGTTGGCTTACATGGGGTTTTTCTGTCTCTGTGGATTGTCACCCATAGTGCAGCTGGCACAGTCATTCTTAGTGTTGAGCTGAAGAGGTACTTGTCTATTAGGTGATGTTCAATATAGTGTTTTCTTTGTTGCAATGGATTTTTTGTTGTTGTTTAATTGTTGTTGATGGCAGCATGAAGAATTATATCTGTGAAATGGCCAGCACCTAAAAAATTGAGCTATTACAAATCGAAGCATGAATAAAACCAAAACAATTTAAACATTGTGTACACCCATATGTTCTACACTCAAGCAAAACAAAAAGCAACATTTCATGCAGAAAAGGCTACATATTCTACAGGCCAGCATATTGCTATGCAAAATATTTATAGACAAGCCAGTGAGTTTTAAATTGAGTTCGATATGGATTAGGGAAAAACTAAAGAAGTTTGACTAAATCGATAAGTTTCTCATTAATACTCCCCTTAGTATGAAAATGTTTATTATTAATAGAAACTAGCATGCTTTGTCTACAAATGAACTGTCATATCATTTTATCTTTTGTACTTCTTTCTATTCAGTAATTATTGATCTGTCAACATGAAAATTCTGTAAATTTTCTAGATAATAGCAGACATTTTTCTAATGTAGGAGTAGCCAGTTATTTTAAATCAAGTTAGTGTTGTGAAACACTATATGAAATACATCTAAATTGTTAAAATGGTAATGGATTTCACTCGCCTGTGGGTTTGATAAACATCTGGTTACGTGCCCCTCTGTGATTGGAGGTGGAGCTTTGTGTAGGATGTGTGATTTTTGTTGCAAGTTCAACACCCACTTGGACTTTAACTTTGGGTTTCCAAGGTCAGGTAACTTCACAAGAATTAGTAGTTTCAGGGAAAAAGGAAAAAAGGGCTATTCTACAATGATCTGTTTGAATAACAAGGAGAACTGTTCCAGCTTTGCAGCTCTGCTGTTCCTCTAGGCCCAAGGTGAGTGCAAACTGCAACTGCATTGAGGTAAGAGGAGCTCTGCTCTTGGAAAGGGTTTAGAACAGCTGCTGGATATGTGAATGGAGCAAACAACTGGAGAACCAGGAGTGTTGAAGAAGCAGGTATCCACATATTTTGGTGATTTAGTTACTTTCCTGTCTCTTAAATTAGAAACTCTGAATGTGGCTACTTACTTTGATTCAGAAGAGAGCTTGAGCTCAGTAACACGTTAATTTATTTTCATCCTGTTCACAAAGTAGATTTTTTTTTTTTTTAATCAGGTGTCAAACTCTGGGTCCAGGTAATGCCCTTCTGTGAGGGAGTGAAGGCCCCATCCACAAGAGAGGGCTAGTCATATTTAGCCTAACTAGGCTTACACCCCAACTGGAATATGGCTCAGCTGTGATTGCTGAGCCAGCTGAAGTTCACTGAAGACTTCGAAACCCACTGGGGGCTACAAATAAATACCTCGAGTGCCCAACTGTTAGTGAGATCTTTGCTGCTGCAACACACTTATTTCACTTGCTAAACAAAAAGTAGGTTGTATTCTGGCTAAAATTAGGATGCAGGAAAAGAAAATCACTGTTCCAGTCCTGTAAGGATCTTCATCTCATGGGCTTTTATTTCATAGGGCTGAGCAGTTTGGCACCCAGTTCACATCTAAACCCTACATATGATACCTTTCTCTTACAGCATTTCAGCTTCAGTGTTTGTCCTTGGTGAGGTCCAAGGGAGTAGATGTGTTTGGCATTGAGAATCCTGCACATTGGCCCAGCCTATTCTACTGTGGGATCTTCTACTCCTGTGGGATTCATTGATTCCAACATTGAGAAAAAACCCGAAATAAATCACGTGTGTGTCATCCTGGAAATAAACAAGTGTAACAATTGTAAAAGGAATTAATAGTAACCAGCTCATACATGAATATACTCAACTACTAACATATACAATCAAATCAAAGGAATCTCATCCTGTGTGTCCAAGTCACAAATATGAATTTCCCTGTATGGCCTAAAACCTAATATGCCCGTAGTGTTAATGCTTAGGGACTTGCTTCTTTCTTCACAAAGGTTTTCTGGAGGGCCCCAGAGTTATGTGCAGTCATCTTCCTTGCATGTGCAGGTACAGTACAGTGGGAAATAGGCTGGGAAAAACACAGAATGCTTGAATATCCCCAAGAGAGAAACTTCCCAGAGGAATTGGTCGTTTTCTAATAGTCTTACCTCCTGTACTCAGACACCTGTGGCAGGGGGGTGAGAATTCCCAGTTAACTGGCTTGGGAATATCTACTGACTGGTGTAAAGCCCTTACCAAAAAAGCTGCTGCCAACCCAGTGCCTGTCCCAAGCCCTGCTCTCTAGGGCATGTTTGATCTCCTGTGAGGTGGCTTTTTGTGAAGGCAAAGGAGAAGAATTAGTCCTGAGGAAAGAAACAGTCAGAAGGGTAAGAGGCGGCACATCTCAGTCATTGTGTCTCTGGGCATGTTGGTTATCTACAGTCCGTAGCTGAGGTGGTGTGTGCCCTCAGGGATATGTGGATCCTGCTGCAAATGAGTGTGGAAAACTTTTCCCACGTGTTAATGAGATCTGGGTTTGTAGCATGCTTTTGAGAAATAATTGATTTATAGCCCTGCTTTTGTCACAGCTCAGTGACAGCCAGGCAGGGGGACTGTGGGCTGGGTTAAGGATGCTTTAACCACAGCAGGAACCTGGACATTCTGTTTGTGTTTTTGTGGGCAAGGGATACTCCTGAAAGGGAAACTGAGGCAGGAGGAGGGCAGAGTTGACAGGTCTTGGATCTTCCTGTCTTGAAACAAGATGAACATGTTGGCTTTCTGGGTCACACATGTCTGCTACATGTTAATCTCTGCTGCACCAGAGGTTCCAGAAATATTTAGGGAAGATAAGAACTTGAAAGTCTCTGCTTATGTGACACACTGAAAAAATAAAATCCTACATAATGGTATCATGGAGGGAAATACATGTGTTGGGTACACAAGTGAATATCTATTGTTTAAATATTTCATATGGGAATCAGAAAATGTGACAGATTAATAAGTGACCTTAATTGTTTTTTCTGTACTGGTCTTTCTCTTATTAAAGAAAACACAAATGGGCATAGCTCTTAATTTAAATACTGTTTTTTCAATTAGCAATTGTTATATAGAAAAGAAATCCCTTAAATAATGTGTCTATTTGCCATTATGTTATCAATGATAATCACCTAATGAATTAATGCACACATCCAGGGTTCTATTAGGAGTTGCGTTTGATGCCCAAGATATTCTAATTGCTACCTGTGTAATTGTGTAACTCACATAAATTACTGAAGACAGGTTGATTTAAACACAGTGTTAAAGTTTAAAAGGAGTGACAGTACTAATATAGCAAAATAATCAGAATAGATCTATTTGACAAAGCCAGTAATTATTAATTTGAATACCAATTAGTTCTGAGTAGGTAGGTTTATTCCAGCTCTTTCCTTGGACTTGAGAATACTTATATTCATTTTCCAAAGTATCTAGAAAAATAAAGGCAAAAATTCATTATGCAAAAGCAACCTGTGCCTAACATATGTCTTTTCAGTGTTTCTATGAAAATATACATGTTGGCAAATCCATCTGCTCAAAATAGAGAAATTGTTACCCCACTGTTGAATTGAAGTCATGAAACCTATTGGCAAGAAACTTCTGCAGGTGGGAAATCAATCCTAGAGGGTCAGTGTAAAACACTGAGGGAAAAACTGCTAAGAAGGCTTTTGAAGATATATTGACAGGGCACCTTCTTTTCTCACAGCAGTTTATCTCACATTTGAAACTGCTGCCTTTAATGGTATGGCCTTTTTGGTAGAGGCTTCTGATTTTCTCTTGTGAGCCACACATCATCTATCTATCTATCTATCTATCTATCTATCTATCTATCTATCTATCTATCTATCTATCTATCTATCTATCTA
>JAWWEU010000001.1:3981706-4001635 GCA_035583155.1 Acropternis orthonyx | reverse complement strand
TTTTTTTGTTTTTTTTTTTGTTTTGTTTTTTTTCTCTTAATGATAACTTCTTCAAAGATTTGCTACTGGCAGAGTTTTCAAGCAAGTAACTGCCAATCCTCATTCTTTTTTACCTTTTGAATACACCAAGAGATTGACTGATACCTCTTGAAACTGAGATATCCACTGTTTGTGTGTCTAAGGGGCGATTTCATCCATCATACTGATTTTTAGCAATAAGTTTACTTTTATAAGCTATAGGAAATTGGATTTGCTGTTTCTGTGTCTTATGGCTTAGAATCAACCACAATTTATTTTGCTTTATCTGTTTCCTTCCATCACAGTTCTTTTGCTCTCTCTAAGTCTTCTTACCTAAATTCAGGAGCGTATAACAAAGGTAGGAATTAAAATAAACTTGTTGTTAATAAACCAATAATGTTTTAATTAAAGAATTCAAAACTATTGGATTCCAGTGAGCCTCACATCCAGCATTTATGCATAATAACTTCTCCAGCTTGTCCTCTTTTATATTTTCTGTGAAACTCCAAAGAGCAGAATTAAAACAAGAACTTCTAAAAGATTTTTATCCTTGAAATATTAATTATTAATGACATATTAAATTTCCTATGCTTTCTATTAAAATTACTTTAATCATCAAGGCAGCAGAACAAAGAAATGCCTCTGTAGTTGAAGATATTATACAGGTGATTATTTTGAACAAAGTTGGGAGAATTCTAAGAGAGATGTCTAGGAGATTTTTAAAGGATATTTTGCAATATATTCATTTCCTCAAGGAGTGGAAGTGAGTGGAAAATTGTTTACATGGCTGATGTCCTTCTGTACCTTAAAGTTTGACTGTTAAGGTGATAAAATTGAAATTTCTCACTATGTGAAACTCACTGGGGTTTGTGTTATATGGCAACTACAGGTTTAGTCTGCTGGGGTTATAAAATAAAAAGGGTTTAATTAATATCTGTATGCCCA
Source organism: Acropternis orthonyx (assembly GCA_035583155.1). Classification (NCBI taxonomy): domain Eukaryota; kingdom Metazoa; phylum Chordata; class Aves; order Passeriformes; family Rhinocryptidae; genus Acropternis; species Acropternis orthonyx. The sequence goes on along the minus strand of JAWWEU010000001.1, from coordinate 4,000,672 downwards.
CGGCTTTCAATTACTACTTGGAATTCTATCTGGGTTGTTTTTTTTTTCCTGAGAACTGGTCTTTAAAAGAAGCCCCATGGCTGAAATTTTCATTGCTGCATCCCTGGTTAGTACCTTCCTTTCTCATCAAACTCATGGTAAAATGAATGAATGCCACGGATTAAGAAATTGAATCTTAAATTATTCATTCATTATTCACAGGGCTGGGAATCTCTGATGTAGCTGGGGGTATTCAGAGGGGAAAAATATACAGGATACTGTGGGAATTGCTACAGTTTTGGACATGAACTTGAAATGACAAGGTCAGATCACCACCAAAGTAAGTTTGAAAACTGTAAGAAAAGAGTGTGTCAGAATATGCAGCTGAAATAAAGCTTTAGGTAAATACAATTTAGTGCATATTTAGTTTTGAATTGCAAAGTTGCAAAGGGGAATTCCTTTTGGTAGTTAAACCTGACCAAATTAATTGCAAGATAGTTGGAGATGTAGATGTACTAATTCCTGTTGCTCAGTAGGTTGTGGCAGCTGCAAAATAGAGCCAACAAAAAAATTATTTATGGACAGCTTAGAGAATTGAATTTTACAGTTGGAATAATCCTACAAAGGCATATGGGAATACAGAAGGTTAAATTAAAAAGAAAAAGAAAACCAAACAAAACCCAACATTCTGTAGATGGAGAGATTAAGAACAGAAATAAACTGAATGCATCAGTCACTTTGAAAAGATGTTTAAATTATGGAGCTCCATGGTTGGAGAAGGTACATAACTTTAGATCCACCTAATAAAATTTGGAATCTACTTAAGGAAATTCTTTCTTCTTCTGTCTTGCAAGATCTGCAACCCAAATTGTAGGAGAAAGTTTTTGTCATCATCTCTCCAGAGGTCTGCAATGCTTAGAAGCATTTCAGGTTGCATATAATAAGGACTTCTCTGAGTGGATCTTTGTGTCCTGTTGCAATTCCACAGGGCTTTGGAACCCTGCAGGGACCCATCCAGGCTGCACAGTCAACAGTTTAGATTTAGGACCCTGCTCAGCAGTCTGTGCTTGAAAACCTCTCTTCTGCAAGGTTTTCGTCTGATGGGGGGAAAAAACATTAGGATCCTCAATACAGAAAATTCCTTTCCTTCATTGTTTTAATATATGTCTTGTGTCATTTGATATGCAAATATCTCGTTTCTCACAAGCTACTTATAATAATATACTATATAATAATATACTACTAATAGTTTTGAGATTGCATCAGTCAGTTCTCTGAACACAATATGAAGATTTTCAGGGTCAGCTAATAGGAAAGCATCAAAATTATCAAGTGTTGTCTTTCCTAAGCATTTCTTTATACCAGCCTGTAATTGGTGCTTGTATCCTGTTACCTGACTTGGATATCTTTAACAGAGAGCAACTCATTAAAAAAAAAAAAAAAAAAGCTTTAAAAGTCAGTGCTTCACCATACTTGCAAAAATAAAAATTATACCTTTAAGACCAAATTTTTAAAATTAATTTAGAGGATTTCATGCTAATTTTATCATAACCCAGACTTGTAGTGTTCATTGCAAAATAAATATTTCTTCATAGAAAAATCCCTTAGGCAATTGAATGGTTGTAAAGTACTGGCAACTTTAAGACAACACCTTAAAACTTGAAATAATTATTTAGAAAATAGGGAGAGGTTGCAAGGCAATTCTTCCACTAAAAAACCTGGAAGACAAAAAAAAAATAAGAAGAAAGGTGGCTATTTTTCATAAGGGAGAAGAAGAATGAGTTAAAGCATAAAGGTTAACTTGATTGACCTGTCTTTCCTGGAAATATGCTGAAATTCATGGTTCAACAAAATATTTGTTAGCATCCAGAAGACAAGAAGAATATAAGAACCCATATTCATTTATCAAGGAAAAAGTCACTAGAAACTTACTTAATTTCCTTCTCAGACAGAAACATAACTCATTGGAAGAGGGAGAAGAAATAGATGTCAGAAATCTGATAAAGTTTTTGGTACTTTCTCGGATGACATTCTTATAAGCAAAATAGGGTAGCATAAATAAGGCAGGGAGAAGTGTAAGCTCTGTATTTGGAATTTTGGAATGAGAGAATCTTTGAGGTTTGCTGGACAAATTGTCAGTATGCCTTGAAATTCTCATTAGTGACTTGGGCAGCAGAACGTGGAATAAACTTACCTGATTTGTAGGTGACAGGTAACCAGGGATCCTCCCAACACACAGTTCAGATTCAGAGTGACTTTGCTGAGGCAGAGAAAGGGACCAAGAGGTGCATAGTACAATAAAGAAGACAGTATGGGGTAGAAATCTTAGGGAAATTTACCTGTAGCAATGACTGGGAGCCAATTTTGCCAAAAAAAGAAGCACAATTAGCAGGTGGACGTGAATTAACAATATCATGTTCCTGCAAGAAGAGCAAACACTGTAATGATGTACATAACTGGCACTGCCTCCATAAGGCATGGTAAATAATCATTGTGCTTCACTTAGTACTACATGCTCAGCCTCAGCTGGAGTTCAGTGTCCACCTTCCTGGAAAGATGTAGAGTCGGGGTAGTTCAGCCTGGAAACAGTACCAGTTTTCCTCTCCTTTCTTAACCTTTTGTTATCTAATTTTTATTACTTTTCCCCGCCCCCTGCTCTGCTACTAAATAATGGACATGCTGTTTCTTTGGCTGCTCCAGGTCCCAGTCCTATCAACCCACTAAACTCCCTGATAACAGCACAGAGGAATTCATACAATATCATCTCATTGATTCAAAAATTCCATTACTCCTGCAAGATCCTTGCTTGATTGATTGTTTTCTCTGCTCAGCTCCACGAGCAGGGGGTGCTTGTGCATTTAAAGCTGAGGGGTCTTTCCTCCACAGTGAGCAGATAGAGTTCTTTGTCTCTTAATGTATATTAAAATATAGGTCTTTATAATTTAGTTGCCTTTCATAGTGATATTTACAGGGAAAAGCCCAGGAACACAACACTAGCAAACTTATCTCCCTTTAAATAGCTCCACAGATGGAAACCTATGTGATGAGTGTCTAACTGGACAGAAAAACCTTCCTTTCCTGACTGGCAAATTAATGTCACTTGTTAATCCTGGTTACAACTTGTTTAATTGAGTCTTATCCCACTGCTTCACGCTAAATGAGAATTAACTATTTCTGATAGCCTAGCAGGATGCTGAACACTGTGCAACTGTCTCACTGCATTTGTTTCATCTCTCTCAGCCCATTCTCAGGCAGGAAACATCCTCTGCCTCCCCAGCTGGGAGAGCACATGCTCTTGGAGCTGCTCATCAGCTCCAGCATCCCACATGCCTTACCCAATGCATAGGGCACTGCAGAGGCAGATGGTGGGTCACACCAGCACCTCCAGACTTGTGAAACTCCCTGTCTGAGCAGGTCTCTCCCACCAGTAACATTTCAATTCTGTTTCTTGTCAAGTTATTATCGTATTTCTATTATTTTTTATTTTGTTGCCATTTATATGTTTTCTGGAAAAGACAGTTTTCACGTTCCTGGCAAGGAGTTTTGCCTGAGTGTCTCTTCAAGTGTTTTTTCCTGACAGTAGGAATACTTTCCTCTGTGTGTCATTCAGTATGTAATAATCCCCCCCTTATATTCTGAGTTTCTTGAAAAGGGTTGAAATCTAAAAATATTTCTGGCAGAAGCGGTTACACCAGACATCTTAATTATTATGTTTCCAAGGGAATGACAGCCAGTGTAAGGGAAGCTGAAGTGTCTCCCTGCAGACATGTGCTTTTTATATTGGAACTCGAGGCTGTTCTAAATTACCTGAGAGTGAGACAGGCATGAACACCTTCCAGCACGTTTACACCAGTTGCCACATTATGTAGTGAGAGGGCTAACCCTTTCAATTCTCACTTTATTTCTGTGCTGTTTAACTTACTGATGATCAAGGATACCTCAGGCAGGTATTGAAACGTGCTAAAAGCAGCTGCACTCTTTGCTGGTCCACAGCCCGATCCCTGACTGACCCCGTGGAAGGCAGGGCTCGAAGCAGGGCAGAGCAGGAGCAGCAATGGAGCAGTTCAAAAAGAGAACAAAAGCACCTGTTTTCCTTGATAACCTCTGTTTGTTATACCTGCTGCCAATTTCTTTTGTCTGGCAGGGCATGAGAGCTCTTCATCTGCTGCCTCATGGTTAAATGAAAAAGAAGGAGATGTTTTCCACACTGTGTGGCTTGGTAGGACAAAAATATAAAGGGGAAAGTAGATTTAAAAATAGACCCTGCTGGTCAGGTATTGTGTTGTCGTGTTGTATTATACAGCCATCTAATTATTCAACCAGTTCAGAAGATGTTGTTTCCGCAGGAAACATATGACAGGGAATATTATGTGTTAGGATTATTCTGCTAATTTTAAACCTCTCTTAAAAGAGAAAAAAAAAAAAAGGGAAAATGGGTCAATGCTAAAATGGGCTTCTTATATTGTCATCAAAAATACAGTGATCTCTATATAATTTTGAATAAATTTATTACTGGAGGAAGAAGGAATTATTTGAAAAAATAGCTATATCATATTTTATGTAAAGATTTCTATGCAATTTTGAGCAACAAGCAGTTGTCAGCAGCAACTGAAACATCACAATCATAAACCAGATAGCTGACAGTCAGTAATTTGCAACTAGGATATATTGATGTCTGATTCTCTCCAACCATTACAAACTAACTTATCTACTTGTCACTCAACTTACTGATGTTTTCATCACCACTGCTTTCCATGTAGTTCATGGAGCCTCTTTGCCTGGATATGCAACAGGGTATTAAGTTTGTGTCCTGAATTTTTGAATGCATGAGCTGAAAGATTGTTTTTAGTCGAACTATTTCAGTGCCCTCTGAATAAATCACCAAGTCATCACTGATGCCCTGATGGGCATACATTTAATTTTAGGAGTGTGTCCCTGTAGGGATCTGCAGACCAGCATTAGGACAATTTTCAAGGGAAAGGTAAGAGGTGAGTAGCATTCAAACTTTGCAGGACTACTGGGAGGGATGGGCTGAATACTATTTCCTGTTATAGGCTTGTTCTCCCCTCTCTTTGCTTTGCTGGATGCAGAAGCCTCGTTTCTGCCCTCAGGCTGAGACTCCCTCTCTTTTCCCCAACTCTTTCCAAGCAAGTGATAACAGCACAGCAATACTTGTCACCATCACTGAAATCTCACCTCTGCCAGGAAACCTCAACAAGTGTTCTTGTAGATGCAACTTCCATTTACGGTGTCCTGAATTTGATAAAAATGCAGTACCAGAACGTTAATAGTTGTTGAAGATAATTCAGGCACAGGATTAATATGAAGCTGGAAGTTCCCCTGAAATACACAAGAGAGGGGTTAGCCCATAAATGAAATATCTTTCCTTAACTAAAAGTGGGTAATTAAACTTAATGAATAGCCCTGTTTCCATTAGTGTCTAAAACCACTGAACTTTGAGTTTTTAGGAAACTTCAAGTTTAAAATTTCTAGTACAGGAATGGTTTAATAGTATTTTAAGACTTTTTTTCCCCTCTTATTAAAGAGAAAACCTTATGTTATTTATGTTCCCAGGGCAATGGCAATTTCCATCATCGTGTTGCCCATCATATTTCACAGTCTCCAAAATACCCACACAGTCTCTTTGTAGACCCTTCTCTAAAGTCACAGAGTTGAAAACTAGGATGCCCCCAAAGAAAATCAGGCAGGAAACACCTTTCAAGAAAATATTACAACTAGCTATAATCATTCCATATCTATGCAGACAGATTCCATGAATTCCAACTGCAGTTCATAGACAACAGAAAGTTTGAGGAAGACTTCAGCAGAAGAACCATTGTGCTTTCTGAAAACCATAAATTTTCTGGATCTCAGTGTCTTTCTTCTGAATGAGAACCTTGATAGGAGAGAATGGTTATAAGAATGAAGTAAGTTTCAGTTTCATAGAAAAACCTTATAGTTTTGTCAGAAAAACAGTAGTTACTTGTAAAAATGGATTGCCTTGTTCTTAAGTGTTGAAACTTCATCCACTTAAATTCAGCCTGAAGCCAGCAGACAGAAGAAGCTCTGTGAATTTGTCTTGGCTCTGTCTGTTCCCTTGTGCACAGGGAGCAGGCTGGTTTCTGGCTCCTCCACTTTGAACCAAAGTGCTTCCTTCCTTGAGAAAAATTCTATTTGCGAAAGTTGATTTGAGGAGAAAATAATTTGCTGTCACTCCCCACCCACTTTGCTCCCATCCTACGGCCACACTTCTCAGCCAAGGCTTGTAAACACACTGGCAGAGCTCCCAGGGTGAAGCCAGTGCAGGTTAATGTGAACATTCACCTGTGGGATATTGAAATGAGCTTGTTGCTCTTTGCCTTCCCAGAAGGTGCTGCCAAAGGCGGGAAACCACTGAGCAAAATTTTGGAAAGCTCTAGGAAGGTTCATTTGCTCGGAGCAGTTTGAGGGCAGGTTACCTGCAGAGAGTGGGCAGACAGGCAGCCTGCTTCTGGCGTCGAGGACAGATGTTGAGTAAACATTTAATACACATTATATATTTCATATTTGCTACGTTTTGATAGTATCTGACCTTGCAGAGCTGCCTGTGACTGCGTCATGCACGGAGAGAGACGGCTGCAGGCAGGATGGTGAAGCAGAATGAAAGAATAATTCATTGCACTTCTGTGTAGATAAAGATGTAATGAGACTTTGTAAGAAGTCACATATGTGTGAAACAAAAAGTCTTTGGCGTGCCAGCATTAATCTTTACTGGTCATTTTCACTAACCATGAGAAAATCCTATGTGTATCATTAGAACCACATATACACCACAAAATATTCCAGTCTCTCTGTCGAGTATAATTCTTTATATTTAGTTAAATTTCAGTGGATTCCCTCATGAAGAGGCACTTATGGCCTTACTGCAGCAGATGAGAGCTCAGAGACTGAGAACCTGCATCTGAGAGTGGCTTAAGCAGAGAGCAAGAGAAAAAGAAGGCAATATGTCTTTGATCCCAATAGATAGATTTTTTTTCTGCCTTTTCAATTTAAGGTTTCTGACCCCATGATCTCATTAACTCTCTGGATTATTTCTGTAAATCCAGGACAGTGGATGAATTAAGGGGATTTCTAGCTCTATTTTGACAGGATTTATTAATTTGGGAGAGATTCCCTGTGCTTAAATTTACAAGCACCACTGGAACACCTGCAAAAAAATGTCGAAATAGAAGAAAAGTGTCAGTTCCCCATCCATTTGCCATTCAGATGATGAATTGCTGGCTAGGGCTACAGGTTAAGGAATTTCTAATATGTGGTTTTCACAAAACCACAATGGATGATGCTCTAAGAAGTATTGATTTCATAAGGAATTCTGTAGCTGCACTCTACTCAGAAATCAATGGACAGGTAGTGCCAATTTTGAAGTCAGAAGTGCCAGTTTTCTAACATGTAATGTTAAATACTTCAAATTCTGACTTGTGTGAGGAAAAAATGTGTATCTCAGGTATCTGCCTTGTGCTAGAGAGTTCACACTGAGACATTTTAAGTAGACAGTTCTGGGCATCTCTCTCCCTTTGGAAGAGAAGAGAACACTTAGAAGGTCCTCCCTTGTATTTCTTCTTGCAGGCCATTTGATAAATTAATCTTTATAATCCACACACTTCAAGCGTGTGGATCCCCCCATGGATGGGAGCGTTAGAGAAGGGGTAATAGCAGATTTCCAGGCTGTGCTTAAGTAAACAGAAGCAGTGGCAGTTTAAGAAGTGTGCAGGTTTAAGAACATCGATGCTGTCACATTGATGAGCTGCTTGGACCATGGGGGTGACATACCAGACTCTGTTGCAGATCCAAATGGTTCTGCTGTGGTTCTACCACAGGCTTCTGGTCACGTCCTTTAACCTTTCTCCATTTGGTAACCAACTGCAAACTAGACATAAAAATCTGTCTTGCCCATTTCAATTGCAGGGCTGTTAAGAAAGAAAATCTATTACTCCATGTGTAAAGGGATCATCTGACAACTTTGGAAGAGGTAGAATAAAACTAATCACATTAGTTTTTAGCTTCTTTTCCTTTATAACTGTCTCCTTTACAGGAGTATAAAGTCAGAGCCACAAGACTTGCATTGGGTATTAACCCTGGAAGAGCTGGGCTGAGGTCTTTTGGAATTCTGTGTGTGCTTGTCTTGTGTTCTCATATTCATAGATACAGTGAGGTTAAATTTGACTCAGAACCTGGTTTGTAATTTGTTTGGATGTTCCATAACTAATCTGTTTGCATATTCCATAATTATTTGCCTGAATAACACAGAGAAAAGAAGAGAAAGAAAATTAAAAAGCCCTCACAAAACAAACCACAGAATTCAAAGCAAAAGATTTTGGGGAAGGTGATTGCAGCCACTGCATCACCCTTTTCTTTGTACATGTTGGTGTGAACCAGAAGCTGTAGTTTTCCTTAAATTTATAGAACCATTTGCCAGCTGCAAAATAATTTACTGTGAAGCTTAAAGTATGTTCAGGTCTAATCACGTGGCTGTAGGAGGTACTAAGAAACAAGAATGTTCTGACCCGCCCTGCCAGGCAGGAGTAACTTTTGTTTTATTAATAAATCCCCTGGAGTAAATTACAGTAAATCAGGATTAGATGATCAGTGTTTACAGAAATATATATATTTTATTTTAGAATAATTTGGTTCCAAAGGAAAACATGTATCTATACCTATATATATGTATATGTCTATAATCTTGCTATAGTAACAATGTTTTAAGGCAATTAAAAAACTCCAATTCTTCACAAATGCCCAGAATGTTTCTCGTGCTTCTCCCAATCTGGAGCAATGACCATCCTTTAAAAATTCTAAATTTTCAATCAAGGCTTTCAGCCAATTAATACAATCAGTAGTGCATTTACCTACATGCTTGTTCTTTTTACAAGGCTCAATATTCATCAGCATGACTGAAAATAAAATTAAAGCTCAACCTTCACACTGCCAGTGAGGCCACCTCTCGGTGAGCACTTCCAGGAGGGCAAGGTAAGAAAGGCAAAGCTTTCCTCTGTTATAACATTTTACAGATTTAGTATTTTGGACATGCTAACTAAGAAAAAAAAAATCCAAACCCTGAACACAAATCATAAGTGTCTATTAATTGCTTTTCTTGTATGCTTAATTTCAACCCATGGGTTCTCACTGTATTTGGCCATTTTGCAAAGGGTAAGAAAGAAACTTGTGTAGTATCTGCCTTATGCTAGAAGCTGGTTCAGCAATAGATTATTTATTAGAATCCTATGAAGCTGTGATCAATTCTTTGATTAGCTGAAGAAAATAATGCTACACAAATTTGTCCAGCCTTCTCAATTATCAGCTCCTTGGAATTAATTTACTTTGCAAAAAAAATACTTTTCAAGCTTTTCTCAGTATCTCCAAATAAAGATCTTGTCAGACAACTTAGCTAACTGAGATGTGTGAAAAGACAGGATTGAACAGAACTCACCTATGTTTAGCAAAGGTTTTAACTAAAAGCAAGAAAAAAAATCACATTTCCATCTCCAGTGCCAGAGTTCTGCAATGCAGTCCTACTGAAGAATTCTGTCTGTTGGCATAAATATATATAAATAGAAATCCCATTTTACAGAGTATAGAGATTGTAGATTTAAACATTCACTCATATTTGTATGATAATTTGTGTACACATGGAATAAAAGAGAACAAAATGATACTTGGTAGAAAAGAAATCATCCAAGCAGAAACCAACTTCTTTACAAAGACAGTGTCTAGGACATTCTTTAGATAGCAGGATGGGCAGTGCATTTAGGACACATGTAAGGTACAGTCTTACTGTCAGAACTAGAATAATGCCTTCAATAATGGTTTGGATTGTAGGAGTCTACATGTAGGTGAGAATATGGAGAGACATGGAATGTTTCTCCCTGATGTTGTGAACCAGAATGATTTGTCTCCAGTCACTTTCTCTGGTGACCTGGATCAGGAGCTGAGCACACCTCTACCATGGACAAGATTAATGGAAGTAAAACTCAGTTTCTCCTCATACAACATCACTTCTTGCCTCTCCACTGTAACACAGACATCCATCTATGCCTTCTGATTTCATTCCTGCACATGATTCCAAAATGTCAGTCAGCAAATGTAGTGAAATACATTTCCTAAGTATAAATAAACAGATTGTGTGCATGCATAGCAGGTTTCTACACAGCAATATCAGTGTAACAGATGATACCTTACATTGAAGATATGAATTCGTCTTCATAAATTCATATATTTGTAGACCCGAATTCTTAAAAAGGTGTTTACAGGTTTTTGTGACTGCTCCATTTAATCCTCTAGAGTAGTCAGAACACAGGCACCCACTTTGGAGACTGAGGCCATTGTCCTCCTAAAAAAACATAAAGCAAGCAGCTTAGCTTTGAAATTGGAAATTAAATAAGTTATACTCCCTTGGCTTTTTCCATGAGGCAGGAGCCTAAGAAGACAGAAACCTACTAATAGATGCCAGTGGGTACCTATTGTGAATTGTAAATAGGATAGATACAGATGAGGATTTTTTCCCCATGAGGATCTTGTGAAATCCCTGAAGGATGCTACACTGGCAATAAGAGTCCTTCTGCAAATAACTATCAAAGCTGGCATCAATAAAATGCTTCCCAGTTGCAGCAGTTTGCTCATGGTCTGGCAGCAGTTGACAGCTGTTCCCTTCATTTGTCAGAGAGCTGAGGCAATCCATAGTCTGTGTTTTCTTCCTCCCCCCACCCAGTTCTCTCTCCTCTTCCCCTTCCCTTTGTTCCCTCCTTCAGTTCCCTCTCACTCAAGAGCCCTGTGGAGTAGCTGAAAAGTGCAGCTTTTGCCATCTCACTTGACCTTTCTTAATGACACAGTGAAAGGCTGTGACAGCTTCTGCCCTGAGCCTTTCTTCTTCAGGCTGAACAAACCCAAACCATTCACCTTGTCCTCACATGCCGTTTCTCCAAACCTCTGATCATCTTGGTGACCCTCCACTGGACAACATCCCATTTTTCCAATGTCTCTGCTGAGCTTGGAGAGACCAAAACCGGCATTCCTGATATGGCTTAAGTGCTGCAAGGAACTGGGTGATCGCTTAATCTCTCTTCTTTTTACCTCATCATTAGTATTTCTCAATTAAGAACCTCCACTGGATGTCCAGATGGATTTATTACTGGATTCTTCTTCCAAATCAAGGCATTTTCTAACTTTTTCCCTGAGTGATCAGTGTAAACTCTTAAGTTTTTATTTAAAGGAGGCAGAAAGGTTTTGGGGCCAGCAAAACTGCTGACACAGAAGTCAACAGGATGGGAGAATCCTACAATGACTGGGTTCAGTGGAGATGTTGATTAGATTAATTAGCTTGTTGGATTTTATTTTAAAAGGAAAAGGTGTAATACACAGTTTTGATAGCAAATTTATACAGCAGAGATGAACACTGTTATAACCATGTTTGTCTTTGAGACTGCTCTGTCAGGCAGAAATCTGGGTGCCTTTATGTTATTCTTGCCTATCACTGACATAAAATTAGATTTTTAATGAGAACTCTGCAAAACAGCTGGGGTTTTGCCACAGTTTAACAAATCTACAGTAAACCTTGGATTTTGATTCCATGTATTGCAGAGACAGAAGCTTTTCAGAAAACCCAGATTTTGATTTATGTCCCTCATGATATTTGTAGATGAACAAATTTGATATTTTGTTAAGGATCCCCTTCAAAGAGCTCAACATCTGTAAGTTCAACAGGCAGATTTTGGACTTATTACTTTTCTAGCATAAGGCTGAAATGTGATATAAGTAAAGGAGAGAAACAAAACTAGATCAGATTTCTTTACAGTGATTTCCATTAAATAGGTATTAAAATCTCAGGGTTTTTCTCAAATGTTTTGGGATTTTTGTGTTACTCGGTATATCCAGTTAAGAGAATGTGCCTAAGAAGAAAATACTGCAATGACTAACATATTAGATAACTGGTCCTATCTTTTATCATCTTTTGAGAGACAGATTATACCTGTAGTGAAGTTGATCACAATTGATGATTATGATTAATCAAGTTTTTTTTTTTATTAGACCTACTATGTAGATTCTGTTCCACATTTTCAAAAGCTTTAACAAGCAAAAGGTCTTCCAGAAGAAATAAATAATAAATGTTTTCAGCTGAGCTTCTGTGTGGGAAGAAGCAACATGAAAGATAATTATCCATAGATAAAACATCAATTACCTTTCCCATTTCTGTACATCAAATCTTCTTACCTTACCTGATAAAATGAAACAAATACTTTCCAGAAAATCTAAATCTTAGTGTTAACTAGTGGCTTAATGTCTAGAGAGTTGTTAGACAAGGGAAGGGGGAAGACAGGCAGGCAGCTGAACATCTACCAGCTACTCATGATACCCAGGAGGAGTAAGGAGAGGCTGGGAAAGATGAGGGACTAAAGGGCAGGAATTCCCAGCCCCAGTGCAGGGTGAGAAATGTTAGTGCCATTCCTAACACATTTCTACCTGGCCTTTTTTTCAGCTCCTGCACTGAAAAATCCATAACACCTCCTGTAGATCATGTTTTCTAGAGCTTGGATCATTAATTTTGTCATTCTGAGAACATGAAGTGGTCAGTGTTTTTGTTTAAATATATCACGTTCCACAGAGACATTAACCTAGCCATGGTCTCACTAGCACTGAGCACAGCAAGCCACTGCTCTGTGTCTTACTTGGGCTGGGTTTATTTTCCAGGATGGGGTTATTTTAGCTTTTACCAAGAGCATGATATTATTAGCTATAGTATGGATTATGAACCCTTTCTGTAGAACTGCTGTTAAGTCAATCACATTTGTGTTGGTGGTTATTTCTTCTTGACTATAGTAAGTTGATCTTCTGGGATATTATGATATGATTTTTCAGGCCATGCTTCTAAAATATTGACACAGGATTAGAATTCAGCCTTGCCTTCTGAAGCAGTTGCAGTTCCTTGTGCTTTGTGTTTCATGCACATTTAGTGTTCTAGTGCAGTTCTGCTTGTGGAAAACCATCAGCTCTCCCATGCCAGAAGAGCTGATTTGGAATGACTCAGGTTTGACAAGGCTTGCCCAAATTCAGAGCCAAGGTCTGAGCTTCTGCCTGGGTGTCTGTCCTCACTGGGGGCCCCTGGCAGTGCCACAGTGGCCTGGGCCAAAGGTGATGGAGGACCTGGCACTTCTTTGGGGGAAGGGGATGCTCCATCACTGCCAACCACAACACAGTTTTACTGAAACCTCCAGAGGGTGGGAACTTGAAGTACACTGGAAATTGTGAAGAAAAATAATTTAGTCTGATTTAGACTGATTATGCACTGCTGTCCCATTGGAAAGGTTGCCAGCAAACCAAGGGCTTTTAAAAAATACACCTTACCTACCTTTGATAAAGAGGGGCATCTCAGATGAAATGAGTAAAGGTACCTGCAGATAATTTACAAATTCCAACCTGACAGCAGCTGTTATTTCCTCCCTTCTCTGCCCACAATGCTCTCTGTCAAGTGACCTACAGTGTCACACACCAGTTCCTGGAGGAGAGATGCCCGTGCCAGTAAAACACAGAAGTCCAGCTCTGCTGAGGAACATAGATGGAACATACACTGCTTTCAGAACTGAAACAACCCCCTTGGCCTTGGGGGGGATGTATCACCAAAGGGGTGTCAGGACACGTGTAGAGCATCATAAAGCACCCAAGGCTCTTACTGAAAGTACGGAACCTGATCACAAGCACAGTGCACCAAAGCTGAGACTCTCTGTTGGCACACTGGATTTCAGTTCTTGCAATTCTCACTACAAGCATTTAATTTGACATTGAAGGACAAAAAAGGATGGATTGGAAAAATGTGTAGAAATGGCTTTCTTTGTTAACATGCACTGATTGTAAGAATTTGACATAACCTTGGTTTCTTATTTCTTACCTGTATAGTGTTTCATTGCTGATTCTTCCTTTAAAAGCAAGATTTTTCTTTTCTAGACTGAAAAAAAAGAGAATTCTAAAGTAAAGCCTCTTTTCCTGATGTTACAGTCACAATTATGTTGATACATGCTCCCAGCCTTTGGTAACCTACCTCTAAATTATTTGTTCAACAAGTGTTATCTTTCAATCACATGCTCTTGCCCCCTTTATTTTCATTATTCAAGATTCAAATGTGTTTATTTCTTTACAAACTTCTCCAAGCCCACCCACCTCCAACCCACTCAGTCTTCAATTTTCTCCTTCTACTACAGCATGAAACTATTTTGAACCTTGTCTAACTCATAGAACAATCCACATAAATGCTTTCTAATTCAGATGCAACATGGCAGTTATTTCAATATTTAATTGTGTTTTGCTTTTCATTCTACTTCTTGTGTCTTTGCTGATTATTTAATTAGCTCTTAGAAAGTATTTAAAAATAATGGGTTACAAGAAGTTTAAAACTCAGCCTTCACTGGCTTGTGTTCCTCTGACTTACAGGACTCTTTCCCCACTTGTGACAGAGATCTGTGGAACTTCTGTGTCACCCAAACAGATGCTGCTCAGTGTAGAACCTTCTGGGCAGACTCTTGTTAAGAAATCCATGGTAATCTCAGCAAAGATATTTGAGGCAGTTCCACGTGATTTGCTTCAAACCTTGCATGTATTGTGTCTCAGTGCTGGGCAGCCACAGAAATCCACTTCTTACATTAAGATGTTTGAAAATAAGTTCATTGTTTCCCCTGAGAATCAGCCTTGTAAAAGCTAAATCACTTTGTGCTGTCCAACCTCCCCAGGCTTTTGACTCAAAGGGGTTTGCAGAACTACGGAACACCAAATCCTGGACTGCCTGCCTGGAGCATTCAAGGAATGCATAGAGAAGCTAGGAATGAATTGACATCACAGATCTATCATGTAGAAAACCCGAGGGAAAAGTGAATATTTTTTGAAGTACATGCATGTGATTTCCTGGGCTGGGCCTGCAGAATATTCCAAGATTTGGGAAGAAAGGGTTTAGCAGACTTTTTGTACTAAAGCTGGATTTGTCAGCAAGTAGACAGTGCTTTCCTGCTCCAGCACAGTTGTAAACACTGAATGTCTAGGGTAGAAAAGTCACCTTATTTATTTACCTGCCTTTTAGATGGAGAAGGAAATGTTCATGTCTTACCATAGATGGCTTAAGATCTCCAGGGAAAAAAGACAAACCAAGAAAGAAAATCTTGCCCCAGTATTTCTGTTCTTGAATAAACAAACAGGGAATAAACAACAACAAAAAATTACTTTCAGAATTTTGCAGCCACAATTGGAAACTGCAGCTGAAAACCCATCAGTAAAGCCATCACCTGAGGTATGTTTCCAGTTGCTAAACAGCTTGGGCATTATCTGAATCTCTTATCCATAAAGTAGTTAGACTTTATAATGAGATTTTAGAAAGACATGGATTGATTACTTTTTATCCTCATTTAGAAAATTATACCCCCTTCTGGATTTTAGTGTCTGTTTACACTCATGTTACAGTTTAGATTCCAATAATGTATTTAACTCCAATCTATCTATAGAATATCTGCACTACAGGAAAACACCATTAAGTTCTAAATGAGCAGGATTCCAGTAAGTTTTCTCAGCTATATGGGTGTTTCAGATGCTAAGAGGTTATAATATTTCATGCCTCTGTTTCACACAGAATAGATTGCATTTCTGTAATCCTTTGTTTCTCTACCAGCTCAAATAATCCAGCTGTGTCTCATTCCCAAACTTCGGCTGCATGGCTGCCTGGTTTCCCTGCATTGTACAAAATATAAATTTCCATGTTCTTAGTGACAGATTTTGAAAAAAAAATAAAATGCAGAAACTAAGAAATAAAAGCTTGGGTGGGAAAATGGGTGGGAAAATGGGTGGGAGGATATAGCCAGAAAACATGGCAAACAATCTTATGCTTCAGAGGGTACAGATGAAATTTTAATAATAGATGCAGGCAGAGCAGAAGAAAGGATAAACTTCTGAATTTCCAGACAGGAATAGGAGATGTAAATCAATCCTGTGTTTCAGTTGTTAGAGGTGGGCAACTTTCTCTCCAATGATATAAAAAGAGTGGAAGTAGATAAAAGATTAATAAAGTCACTGACTACTGAGAGGCAAATACTTACAGGAACCTTCTCTCCTACAGGAGAAAATTATTACTTACTAGTGGTTTTATAGCAGCAAAGAATAACCCCAGTAGTGGATGGAGTTTCTTGTTGTGATGGTCATTTGTTTGTAAATGACAACTGAAAATGGCAGTGCCAGTCATGGTGATGAACACAGGCTGAAAAATCATAAAGAAAAAGGGTATGTAATAAGAGAATAATCAACACTGCTAATGATGTGTTAAGAACAGCAGCAGAAATGGTTCAGTGCTGAACTAGCCTATATTTCATCCATTCTTCCAAAACTCTTCCTCCTACTGAGCAAGTTCTACTTTTCTGAAGAGAGGCCAAGTAGAAAGCCAGTCCTGGCACCCACTGACCTGACCTTGAAGGTTTTGTCATGGGAATGTGTGTGGCTATGTTTGAAACACAGGGAAAATTAAATTCCTATTAGCTGATGGTCTTGGACCTTTATTGTCCAGGCAAGCTAATTAATTTACCACTTTAATAAGGAGCTTGTGGAATATAAAATCTTGCTTGTTAGCATGTTAACAAGGCTGTAAACTGAGCACTCTCTTTAGATTGTAATATAACCAGCTTTATGAGAGCAGGGGGATTATAAAAGCTTCCTCTACAACACATATCTGATTTAAATTAATGAAAGCACTAATGAAAAATCATCTTGGGGATGAGATAATAGATGTGCTATGAGACCTACAGTACCCAGTCCCCATGGAATACAGACACTGAAAATCACAGCCTAAATTGACTGCTATTTACTGAGGTCTTTAATATCAGAACTTACATGTTTAAACCCAGGTATGACCAATTCAAGGCCTCCATCATTTCCCAAAAGACAAATTTACTTACAGGTTCCCTAATGGTACCCTAAAGCCACAGTATCTTTTCTGTGTCGCATTTGCCTTTTTTTGGCTGCAATACCTCTAGTCCAAATGGGAATTAAAGAACCTTCTGCCCCTCCTTTTCCTGATTAAAACCAACGCACCCGTTCCATAAGTACAGAGAAAAGCCTGAGAAATTCTCATCAATGAAACAGATGAAACAAAACACTCCAACGAGTTTGGGATCATGACCTGAAGCTTCCCTGGATCTGCCATACAAGAGGGATGTCAAGGAAGGTGTCACAAAGATGGAAGTATGAAAATTCAAAAGAAGGACTGGGAAAAGGGTAGAGAAAAAGGTGGTCAAGGAAGGGGTTTAACAGTGGAAAGCAGAAATTCTAATGCTGGCAGCAGGTTTTGCAGCTAAGCACCTGAAAGGTGATTAATTGAGCCAGGCAATTCAGTTTTTGGTGGAAAACACAGCCTGAAGGCAATTTGGGCAGTCTCCCTTTTTATCCTTGAAGATCTAGATGCTGTAACTGGAAATAAATTCAGAATCCTGTAGGGAGATGCTGACTTTTTATGGAAACTGCTAGGAAAGGCTGAAACAGTATTTATCATCTGTTCTGAGGAAAATAAATCTGTTTTGAGGATAAAGTCATGGTTCCTCTTCTAAAAATTCGATTTTATTTTGGTCTTCCACCTTCTGTAGGCTGCTCATGTCCCTCAGGAGCCTCCAGAATTCGAAGAACTGGAATTCAGACAACAACCATCTTCATTATCTAATAATCACTCTCATCCTGAATTTTAAATAGCTCTGCATTAAAATCTTAAAACTTTTCATCTAGTTTGACATTATTTTGCCATGTATTTCACATCCTTTCACTAGATTATGCTTGATCTGAAAGCTGTTTATGCTATAAGTCAGATATAGGATGTGTGACTAAAAATAGGAAGAGAGAAACAGTTTTGTTCCCAAAGGGAAAGAGGAAAATAATAGACATGAAGGTAAAGCTAAATCCAGGGATTTCTGTAAACCTGGAGCACCAACAGCTGAGGGGTACAAGGTTCTGCCAAAGAGCTTCAATGGGCAAGACTGGACTAAATGGATTTTGTTTCCTTTCTTTTTTTGAGTTACCTCTTTTAATTCTGTGATCATTGTTTTCTTTTAATTTCTCCAGACTACTAAATAGTGTAGCAGCTTCTGCAAAGGACGTTTTCTGTGTTATCTTTAAATGGAAGGAAAATTGGTATGATGTTCTTCTGGTATTTCATTTCACAGAAAAGAACATTTTGCATAACCAGGAACCTGAGCAGGGAAACCCTGTCAGGTGGGGCTGGTCCTCACGTGGAATCCAGCACGAGGGTACTGCACACTGTGCTGTTAGAAAGTCAGTAGATGATGCTTCTTCAGATTTAATTTGCCAGCTTTATCCACTCTCCTGCCAATTTTTATCTAGAATTGCCACATATTTTAGGGAGCAGACAGCATCGCTGATATTTGCCTCCGGGCAGCTGTTCTAGTTGAGATTTCACATTGCTCTGAAGCAGACGTAACCCTCAGGTGCTGCTGACACCCCTGGGGAAGCAGGAGACAAAAGGAGGGAAAATGTTTAAGTCAGAGACCCAGAGAGAAGCCTTCCACATGCTATTCATGTTTTCTTGTTATTAAGAAAGCTTTATTAAAGGTCTTATGTTAATGAAAATGCTTGTACAATCAGCCACTGCATGTATTTCTGGGAGAAATGATAATATGCCCTTTACTGTGGCTCATAAGGGATTTTCTTATTTTAAACTCTGTGTGCTAATAGAGCAACCTTGCTTTGAAGGCAGTGACCACTGCAAATATCAAACATATTTATAGATAGGTACAAATACACATTTGTGAACTGTCTGTCAACTTGTTCTCTTTCAGCCTATCCCAGGGTTTAGGGAGATTGCCTGTAACGTCACCCTGTCAACCAAAAACATGATGGGAGCTTCTGGAGATAGAACCTTCCTTTTCCTTTTCCTTTTCCTTTTCCTTTTCCTTTTCCTTTTCCTTTTCCTTTTCCTTTTCCTTTTCC
>JAWWEU010000001.1:3950996-3976988 GCA_035583155.1 Acropternis orthonyx | reverse complement strand
TGGTCCATGTAAAACCCTTGTTCGTTGGTCCCTATCCCCCTCCCCTTTAACCCCATTGGTCATATGGAAATGACCCTCAGCTATAAGCTGTGTCCGCCCTGCAATAAACCCTTTTTTCTTGCCCCTCTCCAGCGTGGTCTGTGTGGCCTTTCTTGGGTTCACGGGGACCACGTGTTTGGGGGGGGCTGGGGGAGAGCAGCCCCCAGGAAATCAAGTAAGTGCCTACTCCTGGGGGGATCCAATCACCTGCCACACTTTTGTTTTGTTTGGGTTGCTCTTTCCCTCTTTTTGAGGTGTGTTTCTCTGGGGTTTTGGGTGGTTGAACCTGTGTTTTGTTGAGAGGAAAGTTTGGGAATAAGCTATTGTTGGTTTTTCTTTTATATTTGTACATATATGTGTTGTAAATTTGTGTAAATATATATATATATATCAGTTTCAGTTTTAAGGGTTTTTTTTTCCTCACTCCTTTGCTGAAACTCTGTCACATTGGGGGGTGGTTGGCATTTTGCCAAGGTTAAACCCAAACAATAACAGAGGTGTGGCCTCACCAATGTCCAGCACAGGGAGACAATCACTGCCCTGGTTCTGCTGGCCACACTATTGCTGATACAGGCCAGGATGCCGTTGACCTTCTTGGCCACCTGGGCACGTGTTGTCTCATGTTCAGTTTTCTGTCAATTGCAATGGGGTCACATTTGGAACAGCTTCAGATAATCCTCCTGAGCTCACACCAGGTCCTGCCAGTGTTGGTGGCATTCTCAGTGCTTCAGCTGCAGAGATCTGTTGGTCAAGAGCTTTCCTAAGAACAACACTCCAAAGGGAAGTGTGCATGCCAGTAGTGGCATGGCATTTCCTTTCTCCAAATAGTGGACTCTGCAAAAGCAGCCAGGTAAAAGAGGTTTCTCAGCTGAAGAACATTTCAGATGGCTCCACCAGAAGGCAAGGGTGCTGTACCCTGCTGATGACATGTGGTACTGGACTTAGCTTCGTCAACCCTTGCACACTGAGCTGTGACCACCACTCCTCTTAGGTGTTTTGAAGACTAACTGTTCAGCTAGAAGTAAAGTGAATTGCTTTCCCTTCTCACATAATTTTGTTTTCCACATCATCCAGTTTTCGAGAGCCTTAATTTATCACTTGGAAAGAAAGGGCTGTAAGATCCTTTCACAGAGCTGGCTATAAAAATGCAAAGTATTAGGAAACAAAATCCCATGAACAATTAAAAATTAATCACCTTCAAGCCAGAACTTTCATTAAAGTGTCCAGTGGAAATAAAAAGACAACCTGGACTTGCAGGAAGGACACTCCATTCACAGAAAAATTGAAGGAAAGCAACCACTTCCAACTAGGGGTTGTTCTTTTGTCACTTGTCCTGCTGCCTTTCTTTCCCACTTTGCATCCTCCTGGATGTTCACACTGCCATGAGAAGCAGGAGAGTAGAGGGCACAGACTGGAAAAACAACAGTGCGGGGGTTGTCATGGGTGGGAGTGGAAGGATTAGACAAAATTTATTTAAATGCCCTGCCGTTGAGTCATGAGGTGCAGAAAGGACTCCCCTACTTTCTAAACCCCTTCTCAGAGAGGAGCCTGGGGGCAGCTGGATCCAGTCTCAGCCTTGGATTATGCCAATAGTTTAAATTTAAGGAATTACAGAGGTGTGATTGAACCACTTTTGTCCTGCAGGTTTTAATGATTGATGAAATCAGAATATTTATATAAAATTAATCATTTATTATTACAAATGATCAGACAAAAGATCTTGATCAAAATTATTTACTATACAATATAAAAGCTAAAACTAGTGTAGAAGAAAGCTCTTGTCCCTTAGGACAGGAGGAACAATGGCAATGGAAGATTGTACATGACCCACTGGACTGCAATACTTTATGCACAGGACAAAGAGGTGTTTGAGAAGAGTTTATTGACTGGTCATTGAATTTACAGACATAGGAGAAAGTTTGAAGTAATCTGAAGGCAAAGACTCAATGTGGTAACTGAACTAATATTCTACACTGTAGGTTTTAAAAGTATATAGATCAGTAATAAAAATCCCAAGGAAAACTGACTTGGAGCACAGAATTTAAGTGAAGTTGCTCCAGATTAGAAGTGTCCATGCATGTGATCTGGTTATCTGCTGAACTGCAGGACACTTGCCCCAAACTGTCTACAAGTTTTATGTTTAAAAAGTTTCCTTCGGCTACTATCACAAAATATCCTTGTTGATCTTTTTCTGTGGAAGCAAAAAGTTGGTAATTTTTATCTGGCCCGACTTTTTTTTTCCCCAGCTTCTGTTATTTTTAGGGGATGCTTCGAGTTTTTCTTTTACAGAATGTGCTGAGAGCTACTCTTACACTAGGAAAAAAATATTCAGCAACCAAGCTCTAAATGCCACATTTCTTTAATGGTTAAAAAGACTAACTTTCTGAATCTTGATAATTTTGGAACCCACTTCACAGAGTAACTTTTTTTATTTTTTAAATAAAAGTCAAGCAGTGCACAGGCTGCCAGCTCACATTGTAAATAAATCTGTTTTTCAGACTCCCTTTGTCAAACCAGCCTCCAGCTGATCTCAGATGAAATGAATCAGCAGTAATTAGAAGTGCCTGGTTGTATGTTGCGAATAAAGAGCCTTAGATCCAGGTCAGCCACAGAAGCTTCCTAAAATACATACAATTTTTTGAATGGTAACTGGAAGTGTGGTTTCTCCATATACACACAGGCCAGCCCAAGTCTAGGGAATTCTGTGTTGAGAGAACTTTAGGATAAGCAGAGTAAACAACAGGCTGTAGAAATTACTCTTTACATATCTGGACAGTCAGTTTTCTGGCTTCAGCTCCATGTTGTTCTTGGGCACTGTGAACCAGACATCACCTGAGAGCCACCCTGCCCAGCCTCTTTCTTGGTGTTCAAACCAGATCTGCAGAGATGGGGAGGAACTTCCTCAGTGTCACAGTGACTGAACTGACCTCCCACAGGGCACTGAAATGCTTTGACTTTCACACCTTGCAGGAAGATTAACTTTGCAACAGCAGTTCATGAAAGACCTCAAAGAGAAGAAAATCTAATGTTAGTTTGTGTTGAAAAAACCCTCTTCATGAACTGAGCACCAGCTACTCGAAACTCTAATAGACTGAGGGTGGAAATACGAACCTCAGAGAATTTGCTCTTTCTGAGTGGTTTTTAATGCACCCTTAGGGCCAAGAACCTTTGCCACTGAGTGCCTCCTGCAGCCTGGCTGCACTGTGCAAGGCTTAAGGAAAGTCTTCAGCTGAGGGAAAGAAGTTGGTTGAAGTTGTTCCTGTGTTGACCAAGAGCCAGGTTTCAGAAAAACACAGTGAAGCTGCTTAATAGAAACTCCTTACTTGTTGAGAGCCACTGTAACCTGTCACAAAGGGCACCCCAGCAGCCACTGCCAGGCTATCCCATGCCATTTCAAACCCTTTGCAGACACCTCAGCCAGAGGAACTTCCTGCAGAGAGTCTGTCAGTCTAATGCTGCTGCCAGATTGATGGTTCAGGGAAATTACTGAGGGTCCTAAACCCAGCTAGCATGGCCTGGGGCACAGTTCCCCACTCTGCAACTGGGTACCTTGGCAGGAAATCCAAACTAGTCCTGTGATGCAGTCAAAGATAGTAGAAGAAATCAAATTACATGATGCTCTCAAGAAATAAGGCCATGCTAACCGAGAGGATAGGAAAGCAGAGAGTGAGGATGAGATGGCACACAGTGACCATTCCTTAGGAGCTCATCCTGACCATCCCTTTAGGGACAGCAAACACCAATAGCTTGTACATTTCTGTGCAAGAAACAGCACTGTGAAAACAAATAAAAACTGGTGAACTGTGATAGTGTACTGTTTGAAGGCAACACTTCTAAGAGATGTTAAGATGCTGCTTTCAACACATTTAGCAGTGTTTAAAATTATATTCTTTGTTTAGATTATCTTTTTGTCCACTGATGTTTAAACCTTCTCTGAAATTTGTGGAGAAATAGGGCAAAAGCAAACACCAAAGAGGAAAAATATCTTCATTTTTACTCCAGTCACTCTGTTTCATATAGTTTTTAACCCTAGTGCTGAAGAAAGTTTTCAGACTGAATATTTATTTAGGCATTATTTAGATGAGAACATTTCTTATTCAGACTCCTGTTGTTTGTTCTTTGGGGGAAAAAACAAACCTCAGAGAACAAACAAACAAAACCTCAAATCCTTATTATTCTCTTTAAAAATCTTAAGTTTTCATTTGGTAAACAGGATTTGTTTTGAATTAATCTGAAGTTACCACAGCAGTTCTTAAGTTGTCAACAGCTTCAGGTTTTGATTGTCAACGGCTTCATTTTTCTACAGCATTAATGTGCAAAAGCATAACTAATTCATGGCAGTATAGAGTCATATTTAACTGCTGCTACAGACTCAGAGAGCAAAAGTTATGGATTCCCTAGAAATAGGGGGATTGAGACTTAATAATGTAATTAAAAGCAGCCAACTTTGAATGCATCCTTTTCTCATACAATGACTGCTGCACTAAGCTACGGTTTCAATTACAATATTTAATATCCTTGAAACATTGTTTTTCATTGTGTAGTCTGCAGAGTGTGTTTTCTGTCAAGTGAAAATCCATTCCACTGTGTATTTATTTTAAAGACGGCCTCCAAAGTCTAATTTCTGGGCTCTTGGTGGCTGCCTCCTGCAGAAGCCACGGCAGTAGAGCAGCTCTGGAAGCTCCTTTCCAGCATAACCAAGAGCCTTGATTTGGTATCTTCTTTCTCATTCTCTTTTCCACTTTTTATTTCATCATACAACTTTGGCATGGAAAACTGAGGTAAGAGTGATTTTGTGTTGGTCAATTGATTTTCATGAGATTTTTATTCACTTAGAGACAGGATAAAATGTTTCATACACAGGGAAGGATCTGCATTAGAACATCTACTTAGATCATATGAATTCAAAAATCTATGGGAAGAAACAAATCGAGCTGTCTCATCATCTAAAACACTCTGAGCTAAGGGAGGAACCAGCTGATTTTGCTGTTCTGTGCAACAGACAATGTCATGTTTGGATATGCACTAACATTCCTCTCACCTGGAAGATTAGTATCACTGCACCTCTCTGACACATCATTCTCATCTCCTGTGTACAACTGGAATTTGTATCCATGTGCTCTGTCAGGAATAGAAATATTTTTCCTTATTGAATGTAGCAATTTAATTTTGAAATTAGCCATTCTCCTGTTTTAGACAATACTCCTGTTCACACTTCATTGGCTTCAGGCCTGGGGACATTTTTTTTTTTTTTTTTTTTTTTTTTTTTTTTTTTTTTTGCAGGACCTGATTTTTATGGTTCATTTGCAGCATTGCCAAAAAAAATTCCCACTCCCTCTGGGAATAGCAAGTTTTTGAAATCTTATAATGGCCTTCCAGTTCAAAGCCTGTGTATTTGAGGTCTCAGTAGTGAACTAATTTTAATGGACCTGAGACTGCAGAAGAACACAACTTACGTACAGGGTCAGCTACTAAAAAGTGAAAATAACTTCTAATATCATAGCTTTTCAAAAGCTAAATAAAAATATGATTAAAAAGTAGCTTACAGAGAAACAGAGGGCGTGTCTCAGTCCAAAATAATAATATGGAGAGTAATTCTGTCTGTCAGAAGGCTGCAGATTTAGGCTGCAGATTAGTCTCTGATCCATCTCAGAGTCAAAGGGAACAAAATGCAAGTGGAGCTACAGGGGACTGTAAGCTTTGGTAGGTTTGAAGTCCGTAATACAGGAATTGTTACTGACTGTTTCACAAGAGGTTTTGGACAGAGGGAATGGTAGAATTACCTTACTCAGTACCCAGGTTTGATTTCACTGCTGTACCCTGAAGCTCATAGGCGCAGTTGCCAACAGAGGACTGGCCAGGACACCTCATGTGACACATTGTCTGTAATCTGATTTACTCTCCTAAAATATACAAGATTAAGGAGGGTAAAAGCACATAAAAATATTTAAATGGAATTTGCTTCATAGGGAAAAAGAACTGAGCACTTGGCTGGCTTTGACAGCTCCTATTTAAGTTTGCATTTGCATGCAATGATATACATTATCTGTATTTCCAAAGGCATTTTTTATTCAGCTGATGGGGTTTGTTATGTTTAATTGGAAAGACTTTTCCCTCCGTTTTCCCAGCACTCCACCAAAAAGTTACTTGTGCTTTTAATGTTTTATCGGAAAAAGTGTATTCTATCTGTCAAAGCACTAAAGAATGATGTGTTCTTTTGACTTATATTTTTGTACCTGGCTAGACAAGTTTGCCTTTAAGCATCTCATACGAAGGCATCTTTTTTTTTTTTTTCCAAAAATGGAGAACACCTCAAAAATCATTTGATGGGGATGAGAAATATGAAAATAATTTTTCAAAGTTGATCAGTAGGTTTGAAAGTTCTGTTCTTGGTCGATAATTTAAGTCAGAAAAGGCCAGGCAGCTCTAATTTTGTTAACATTTACTAAAAGTTTTCCCTTTTTTGCTAACGATACTGCCTTTGGTTTTCAATTTATAACAACTTAATTAGAATATAACAGGTAGAGGGGTCTTTTCCAAACCAGTGCATTCCCATGGATGGACTGTCTACAGGCAGGAATTTACATAGGCTAAGTTTGTGTGCAAGATCTGCTTCTTATTTCTTTATTTAAGTTAGCTAACAAATATGGTCTGTGGTATTACTGATGGGAAAATGATTCCAGACGGATTTGTCATTTTGTTTTCCATTAAAAGAGTTAAGGAGTTGAGAGGGTGAGAGTTCTTGGTGACATGAATTTTTATCTAATTAAAGAAGCACCCCAGTAGTTTGTACAAAATAATTTTCTGAGCATACTAATAAATGTGTAGAACAACTTAATTATATATTGTTTTTTGGTTTTTTTTTTTTTTTTTTTTTTTTTTTCTGTCTGGATCCAAGCTTGTCGAGGGTTGTTTTTTTAAACTGACTCAAAAGTTGGTAAGCATTTACTTACAATTATTTTATCCTCCAACTGATGGCATAAATAATTAATCTGATAATAGTTTCTAACACATCAAATCAGTAAACAACCTTCAAGATGAATTGGAACACATCCAATCCCCCAGACACCCAGCAAGAATAATTTATTCCAATTAGACCTGTGAAATATATTTATATTTTTGGCCTATGATAGTTAGCCAAGCTATGTGGGCTCAGTTCGCACAGCAAAATAATGTCAGTACAAGAAATGCAGAGGTGCCCTCCAAGTAATTCCTTTGCTTCATGTTTTTAGCCTGTGGGGGTTTTATTTCTTTTTCCCGAATATCACTCTGTACATTTTCAGTGAACTTGTTTTCCTTTCATTTGGATAAAGTAATTTTTTTTAAGTGAGGTTAAGAAGGGTTTTCTAAACATTGCAGGGGATACATAACATTATGTTCTTCAGAACAATCCACTGTGGTTGAGACTTTCTGAGGAAGAAATGCTCAGTTGTCATTTTAATGTCCTCTTAATATATCAAAATTATTATTTTCACATTGCCCTCATTTAATACCTAATTGAGAATGCCAGACTTTCTTTTTTTGTGTTCTTAGCAAAAAATTCCACTGGCAGATATATCCATGTAGGAAATACATTATAGCAGAAAGCTTAATTGTAAAGTGAAAGGTACCACGTGAAATAGGACTTCTTTTGGCATTTCTTTTGAAGTGTGGGTTTAACTTTTCCAGTTGACTCCAGAACGAGTAATTTGGGGCTTGGAAGTCCCTAAAAGTCCTGAATTTTACAAGGACTTTTAGTCCCAGCAAGGGACAAGCAAACTGCTGGGGCTGTTCTCCCTGGGGGTGCAGTGAGGCTCAGGACAGAACAACAAGAGAGACAAAACTGTTCTAGCAGACACATGGTGCTCTACCTCCTTAGTGCCACACTTGAAAATACTTGTCAAACTTGGAATTAAAAAGAGATAAAAATAGTTTTTTGGGGTTTAATTTTCTGTTCCACCCTTCCCTTGGTGGCAGCTCACC
Source organism: Acropternis orthonyx (assembly GCA_035583155.1). Taxonomy (NCBI): domain Eukaryota; kingdom Metazoa; phylum Chordata; class Aves; order Passeriformes; family Rhinocryptidae; genus Acropternis; species Acropternis orthonyx. The sequence continues at coordinate 3,968,987 of JAWWEU010000001.1, read as the reverse complement.
CAGCTGTGCCCACAGGCATGTCATGGGAAAACTGATGGGATTCTTCATGTTGTCCCAGGGGCTGATGAGGGGCTCTGGCAGGGACAAGGTGAGCACAGCACTGTGGGGGGTCGGTGCTGTCCCACCACCCCTCACCCCGTGTCTCTAACTGCCCTGGCAGTGCCACAGTGTCCCTCTTTCAGTGTTGCTCTCCAAACGTTTTCACCACCCATGAGCATTAAAACAACAGAGGAGACTGAAATGGAATTAAATTTATAGCTAGCTGCTTTTTTTTTTCCCCCTACTTTTTTGTTTGTTTGTTTTCTTGAAATGCTTACAGGAAACTGCAGCAGGATCCTAAAGTAATGGAACATTAAAAACCATCTGGAGATCTAAACCAACTTTAAAACCTTAGAGTAGCACTGATGCATGACCACAAAGACAGATACAATCCATTTTGAGTGTGTGGCAGATGACTTGCAGTTGTACTCAGGAACATAAAATTCTGATATTTTAAAAAAATAAAATCTTGAGATAGCTAAATAATTGCAGAATGAAAATGACAGATACTACTATTTGGCTGCATAAATATAGTAACACTTTATTTAACAAATGCTTACCTTAATCTAGGAGGGTTATAAACACAGAAATACCTATACATGTGTTAAATAAATGAGATTGGATTGATGGAAGAGAGATAAAAATGTGATATAAAGGTGCAAAGTATTACTTCCCATGGAAACACACTGGAGTCATAGAGACTTTTTTCCCACTTCAGTTTCTTCACAGGACAGCAGCAGTCTGTCTGAAGAGTCAGAAATCTTCAGCCTTCCTTTTTCCTGCCCAATTATTTCCCAGACTGTGCACTGGCGGTGCAGAGAGAGCCATGCATCAGGCATGCTGGGGGTGCGTGCCATGCAGCCTGGGAAAAGGGGATCTTTCCAAAGAGATGCCTGGCTTGTCCTCATTCCCACATGCAGGAATGTCCCAGGCTGTGACCCTGGGAGACCAGATTGCACCCAAGTGCAAATGGATTGTACCCCAAACGCGGTCAAGTCCAGCGTGTGCACTTGGCCACCGTATCTGCTGGGCTACTGCTCTGCTGGCTCCATCCTGCAAGTTTGATGTCATACATGTGACAACAAGCAGACTCAAAATCAATAAGAAATAGTCTCCAGTGAAGCTCTCGAGACCCCATCTCCTGGGGTAATAAGGGAGTTCAGCATCCTTCAACATCAAGCTCTGTGTCAGGAAGATTCCTGCCAAAATCACTGGAGCCAAGTCAGTAACTGTGTCAGTGCGTCCGTCTCCCACCTGACACCCGTAAAACACATCCTTTCACTGCACCATCAACAGCTGACAGAAACTGTGGTGAGAGATTCTGTTTCCCTGACTCACTCTGAGCATCCTCAGCAGCTCAACAAGTCTCCTTGAGAGTACAGAAATTACTGGGTTTTCATATAATGCGTTGACATTTTGACTTACAGAATTTCACTTTCTAAGGAAAAGTCAAAAGTCTCACTGTAATCTTAAATATATATTTCTTATGTTTACAATAAATGCATAAATTTATTTAAGCTCAGCAGCTTTTTCGTGATGTGCTGGGCTGTTTGCACTGTGAAATGGATGGAATAATTCCTGGATAATTCAGAGATGCCTGGAAGAGGCAGTATTTTCTTGCTTAGCTGCATAGCAGATTTTCACTTTTGTCCAGCATGGAACTGCTCACTTCCTGAAGTTATTCCAGCCTCTGGCACATTCAGAAGACATGAATGTCACACAGCTCTTCATTGTGACTGTAGCACAGTTTTTCTTTCTGTCCCAGATGCTGATTACTGGACACACAGAGCAGTGTGTCCCCCTTTGTCACCTTGTCACCCCCTTAGTGGGTGAAAAGACAAGGAAAACAAGGTGCATTTATCCAACTCTCTACCACACAGTGAGATGGATAAGTACTACCATATTCAGAACTACTTTAATTATTGATGGTCAGTTCAAATATCTTTCATCCCTTTTGCAAAGAATATAAATCTACTTTTTCTTATTCAAACCGATGCAGTTTATAAGGTTGGTAATATTTTCTACTCAAGGTTGGTGTTTGCTAAAGAGGCATTTAAATTCACTTAATATTTAATACTCTTTCTGAACTACCTGATGTAAAAGGAGGATCATTTCCAAAAAGATAACACAACATTGTTGGCAAAAACACTGTTTGAGAAATCATTAAATAACTAAATTAAATAACTAACCTTTCTCAAATAGAAATTCTTCTATTTAAAAAAATACGAAAATTTGGCCCACAAAGTTCTTGTTGCCTTGTTTTATCCCAGGAGAAAACCACGTAGTATTTATATAGGAACTTCTTTTAAGTTTATCTTCTTTATTTCCTTTCCCAATAAGACAAAAAATGAAAATGTAGGATCTCCAGAACCTTTTTCTTTAAAAAAACCTCAAAACATTGGGAGAAGTGAACAAACTCAAGTGTCCTGCAACAAGCACTTGGAAATTCTTCCAAGCTACTGCTTCTAGTTTGATTTCTTTTGACAGTTAAAATGGGCATCTCAGCCTACCTAATGCAGTTGGAAGCAAGGAATAATTAATATAGTTAATACACTTAATATAATAGTTAATAATAGGAAGGCAAGTGAGTGCTGTGGCTTGCTGCTGGACTTTGGGGCTGCAGTGGTTTTTATGACTGCCAGAAGTCTCCAGGAACATTGTTTCCTGCTTCCCACTAGGAGAACTTCTGAAATCAGACAATCACAGGATGGTATGGGTTGGAAGGGAACTTAAATACCAACTTGTTCCAATCTCTGCTATGGGCAGAGACACCTTCCACTATCCCAGATTGCTCCAAGTCATGTCCAGCCTGGTCTTGAACACTTACAGGGATGGGACATTCACAGTTTCTCTTGGACAACTTGTTCCAGTGCCTTCCCATCCTCACAGTAAAGAATTTTTTCCTACTATCTCATAGGAACCTGTCCTCTTTCAGTTTGAAGTCATTCCCCCTTGTCCAATCAATACATGCCCATGTAAGAAGTCCCTCTCCATCTTTCTTGTAGCCCCTTTAGGCACTGGAAGGCTGAAATGCTCAGAAATACTTTATAGACATATATGAGAATTCAGTGCCCATTAGATTTCGAACATGGGATGTTTCCCAGGAACTATATGCTTATTTCCAAGGTAACCACAACAGCTGGGACATTCCTGGGAAAGTGGTACAAACACATTCTTCTTGCTTGATGTACATCCCTGAGCACTCACTGCATGTTAGAAACATTCAGTCATCACTAACATATTCAGGCCTTTAGCCAAAGACTGCTATTTGTTGTATACTGTACTGCTGGCAAACATCCCAGCCTGCATCAAATACTCCTGGGGGAAATCTCTCAATAAAAACTTTCCTACCTCGTCCCCCCCACAGCAGAAACCCAGAGCAGGAACTCGACAACGTGGAGGCAACAAAGCTGTACCTTTGCTGTGTTCAAGCTGGATTCATTAAGTGTTCCGAATTGAGCTCTAGAGAAAGCAAAGGCAACAAGTCCTGCTCTAAACTGTCATCAAATGGCTTCATAGAGATGGTAAGAACTACACAATTTGGATGTCTGTAGCTAATTTTCAGATTAAAACACTAAATTATGCAGAAATTAAGGCACAAAACTCATTTAGGCTGCAATTCTGTCCTTAGCACACACTGATTTACTGTGCACAGAGTATGGTTTGTGAAATTACTTGCTGTTTGGAGACTTTTTAGATCCTCACACTTTACACTGAGCTACAGAATAAATATTTATCATGGCCTCTGAATTTTTCATGCTTTAGTTGCATAAACTTGCTAACAGAATACAGAGTGATTGCTTTTATTGTTCTGTTTTTTTCCTAAATAAAAAACAAGTGTGTACAGGGAGGAGAAAGCAAATACAGGGAGGAGTGCAAAACTGGATAGGATTGAGAATACTCTTCTAGTAAATCAATGTGAGGTTGAGTGGAGTGACCCATTTCTGAGGGAGACAGGCTTGATTTCAGGCTCCTGTGGCCCCAGCCCAGAAGAAAGCATCGTCACCAGAGAGCCGAAACATGGCAAGACTTTTTTCAGAATTTTTATCTCTGCAGGGAAGGGTGGGCTGCAGAACACAGCCCAGAGGGATCTGGCTGGGAAGAAGCTGCACCAAAAACATACCCTCAGAAGCTCACAGGTCATGGGAGTGTGGGAAGAATGATAGCAGAGGCACAACTGAGGTTTAAAATGTATTTAAATAAACAAGACCTATCCTCTGAAGAATAGAATCTGAACTAGAATGGCTGAGAGGTATTGCTTGATGCCTTGCTTAGCGATTTGGTTTAGAAGCACACAAGAATTATCAAACAATTCAGCAAAGTATTAGATACTTTCAAGTTTCTAGTAAAGAAAAAAACCCTCCCAATATAAACACCTCCATAGCCCCCAAATTAAACAATGCATATATTGAGTACTGGCAAGAACCAATAGTTTATCACTTTCACTTTGTGCTGTGAAATTTACTGGAAGACTTTGCAGGCAGGCACTTGCACACCAGTGAGGTGCCCCTTTAAACATGTCAAACATTTCAACAGTTTTAATCATGGTGAGGAAAGAGACCTGCTGAGGAGAAGGAGTGAGTTTGGGAGAAAAAATTAGCAGGAAAGTATGAGATACCTGTTAAGATTCTACAGGTATTTTTTCAAGGGCAGAAAGAGAAGTCTCCAAGGCTGAGGCTGAGAAAGAAAGGGTAAAATTAGGGGCAGCAAGATTAAAATATTACTCAAGGTTACTCAAGATTAGCTGTATGATGAATGGGCCACAGAATGCTGCATAAATCAAGATAACTAAGATAAATGGAAGCCTAATTTAAGGAGTGTGCTCTCTCTGGGTCCGAACTGGAAGGAACCAGACACATGACTGCCAGTTTAGGAGGTACGAGAGCATTACCCAAATCAGAGCAGACCTTTACAGAAAGCTGCTTCTTAAAGTCTTTTCCATAGATGGAAGAGAAAAATCATCTAGGAACTGATGCTGGGCAGTAGTAGCAGCTTTTAGTGTGATTGTCCTCTCACAGAAGGGAACTTTTGGCTATTTTAGACTGGAACTTCTCTCCCCTGTGACACGGACCTGACTCTTTGCTAAATCCTTCCCGTCCTATGCCTTACTGTACATTAATCACTGTGCTTCCTTTTCATTGCACACTCAAACCTCTTTTCATTTTCCCTTCCTTTCCTCTCCTAATTACTTTTTTGAATAGCTAGAAGACATGATCAGGGAGACCAGGACTCTTTTGCCCATGTTATGCTAGAACTGGGGGATTTTCTTTAAAAATAACCCCAACAAAACCAACTGCACAAATTTTTAAAGCTGAGATGTCTCTAAGATTTGCATTCATGTTCAAAAATGCATCTTCCAGAGAACTATTTTCATTGTGTGTGCAGAAAGCAGCACCCTGACCACCAGTGACAGGGCACAGAGCCTTATGAGACCAGGGAGGAGAGAAAGAGCCTGTCTCCTGCTGGTAGAGTCTCAGTGCAAATATTCATCAAAGGAAATTCATAATGCACTGACTTTGTCCAACAGATCAAAAATTATGCTGGAGCTTCTGAAAGAGGTGATCCAATGAAAAGTGGGAGTGCTGACAGCGTTTGACAAACCACTGGGGCAAAAGATCTAAAGGCTGGGCTCATCAGCTGCACCAGCCTTGAGGAGGCATTTGAGTTGTGGTCCAGGTACAGCAGGGTTAATAAACTCCACATGCTAAATTGGAGGAGCATAAAGTCTGGGGTGTGTGAATATGGACTGCAAATCATGGTTGGGTGACAGCTGCTGTGAGAAGGTGGTCCCCAACCAACTCCGCAGCATCCATCACATGGGTGAAGGCTGGCTTGGGACTACAGCCAACACACAGTATGTAGGCCCAGGGAAAGAGTTTCCATTGCCTATCAGGTTTTCCAAATCAGTAATTTACTCTTTTTTCCCAGCTCCACAGCCTTCCTTTACTCTTGTACCTGAAAAGCTCTGTTTGCTAAAAATCCCCTCCTGATGAGTAGAGAAGTATCGCTCACCAAGCCCTCTGTAGTTTAGTTTAATTTCTCAGATTTCTTGGTGGGGGCTTCGATCAGCACCACTTGCCCAGCAATAAACTGACACATTAACTTAAGGAGGCTGACTTTATTGTTTTACAGACCTAAATATGGACGCACAGTAAAATCCAAACAACTATCTCCACTTGCTGATAGTTCACAAGTGTGGATACTGGACCACTCCATTCCATTTATTAATTTGTAACCAGGTAGTGGAGAGGTGAGCTCTGCCTTTCTCTAGATGAATATGAAGGGGAAAGAATCCACTGACAATATTCAGTACACTGATATTGCCTCCAATACCAAAAGAAGCTCTCAGCATTCAGCAAAAAACTAATACTGATCTAGGCACCATAATTTCTCTGAGGCTGTTCTTTTTGATCCCCAAGAGCCTTAAGGAACAGGCACTTCCAAAGAGCCTTGCTCTTCTGAGATGCTTTCCATTTCTCTCCCTCACCTCATTCACATTAATGAGCCTCTTTAACTGATCTCGATTAAAAAATAAGGAATCATCCTGGTGCCATCAGAGCCAGATGAATAATTTAGTTTCATGAAACCTTTAATCAGAAATTAAGCTTGTTTGCAGAGGTTTGCAGTGTTTCTTCAGCTTAATAACAACCTTCCATTTGTGTTCCTTCCACTTACTGTTCCCCCTTCCACAGCTTCCAGCTAATCACTCCTGTTCTTTGCCCCATCCATGAGTCTGTTGGACTTCAGAGAGAGTCAAACTTCAGAAATTATTGTGATTTAAAAAAAAAATTAAAAATAATAATTATAGAAATGTTGAATAGCAGTTTTAAATCTCTGCTTTTAATCTGGATGCTTGTAGAGGTTCATCTTGCAGACTACAACATCCCAAGGTACTTTCACCTGTGTGGAAACCACTGAAGAACAGGTTCAATAACAATAATAAACCTATGTAAAGTTGTATTAATGGTAGTCTCATCATAAATATTCACTTCATTTATCCTTCTTAAAGAAACCAGAAATTAGAAATAGACACAGGCCCAAGGATGACCAGTGAAAATTATCACAGGCGCCGAAGAATTTTTGCTATTTACTTAGGAGAGTTGTTTCAGACTATAAAGTCTACTCTTTTCCCAATTCCCACCATTAGATAACTGGGTAATTTGTCCCTCCCAAAAGTTATTACCTGTCTCCCAGCACCTGAACCCATCTACATTATTGAGTAAGGCATTTGGTTGCTTTGACTTGGCACAGCAATATTGCTGTGTGCCTACACACTTGCAATTTGGACACTGATTTTTATTTCAAGCCTGAAATAGAGGAGACAAGGGGGTGTATCTATAATCTCATACACACATATGTACCTGCTTCTCCCCCTGGTATCTTATTCAGTGGTTAATGCATTATAATGGAGCTGTTTATATTTGTTAGCTATGGAATATTGCACATTACATGAAAAAATCTGGCATCATTCATAAATCATACTTTTATTCTGTACTGTGTTTAGCCAAAAATATGCACATATGTACAGACACATTTTATTACACAGAGGCACTACTGAATATAAATAGAATATTTGTCAAACTTCAGATTAACATAAAAACAACACTGTGCAAATATCTGATTCTGCCAACCCACTGGCACATCCTCCACATTTTCAAGTGTTCTGCCTAAAGCAACATAGCTAAAAGACTACCTTAGTTGAAAGAAATAGTTGAAAATACACCACAAGTAGAAGTAAGAGAGACAGCAGATGTCACTAATGGGAGAAAACATTGCTGACACACCAGGGAACCTTCCACTTAAATGATATCAGAGAATTAATAATCAAGCACTGACAAGCTAAGGGTAAACTGGCTTCTGAGAAAGGAGACAATGTCTCACGTGTACATCATGGTGTCTGCTAGAATCAGGAAAGTTACAGCTTCCCTCCGTGAATTCACGGTTTAAAATGGAGGATAAAGCAAAAATTATGTAAATATTTAAAAATTTACGTCTCTGTTTCATGTATTTTGTATAATCATACCATTTGTCTACACACGGCAGCAGTGTTCTAAACGTTTTCCAAAACCTCTGCAAGCTGCATCAACCTAAGGAGAAAGCAGCTGTGGAACATGCAACAGGGAAGATGCTGCCAAGTTCTCTCACTTGGGCATTCACAAAGCTCTGAATTCTACTCACTTTTAGGTTTAAACCCAAACTTTTACCCAAAGGTGTGGTTTTCACTGCAGCACCTGTGCTTTGACACCCCTTCTTGGGAAGGGTTGGTCCTTAGGCTGGGTGTTGTACTTGTGAAGCTGCAGCAGCTTGTGTGGAGTAGCACAGAGACACTGGGGCTCCTCTCTCCTTTGGCAAGAATGGGGAACTTTCACCTTTTGCACCTCCTCTTGCAACTAGTTTTATTTTTAATAAGGTCATAGACTGTATTAATTTCACTAATTTACTTAAATGACAGTCTTAACCAAGACCATGAGCTCTGTGTAAGGGCACACAACTTCTCCGTTGTATGGCAGCAGAGGATGATAGAAATGGAAGCTAAGCACCTTTCCCCCACACTTTTTCAAACAATACAAAAGGTTTTAAACCATAAGGTAGACATTTAATGCAGAGAGGATATTTAACCTTTCTCTGCTACACTAGAAGTACAACTACTTTCTGTTCTCTCTCACCCTCTGCATTTGTGAAGGTGGAAACAGAAGCAAGAGAAAAAACATTTTAATATAATAGTTATTAATTGATTATATATGTAGGCATTATTCTAGAAAATGAGCTTGCATAGGATGAGGTGGGGGAGAACAGTAGAGTTACAGACAAGTGTACACTTTTGGCATAGAAGACAGCAGCAAACATAGCTTGTTGATTTCTTAGTTCTGAACTGTCTATAATGCTGGTATTTACAGAACCCAGATGAAATATAATGATGACAACTTCTGTGTAAAGTTCCACAGACCAAAAATAGCACATTTGACTGAGATTTTTATGGTAAAATATTGCACTCCAGGGTTTCTTTCCAGGTTCCATCAGATCTAGATCAAGCTCATAACAACTTAAAACAGATTTTAGGCTATTGTGTCAGTAAGTGGTTAAGGAGGAAAAAAAACCTGTGTAAGATGATATCCATTAAAAAAAAAAACAAAACACTTTAGTGTAAACAAGGGCAAGAAAAAAGTTATAAAATCTTATACAGTGCACTAAAAAATGTCAAATTGCCAGTTTCATTGTTTTATGCATTGGTTGGCATCAGCACAGGAACTCCTGTGAACAAAAGGAAATAAATTTTGCCACCTTTGTCTGAAATATATGGGTGCCCACCACAACTGCTTTGCTTTATAGGTATTGGTGCACTAAAACCACATCTCAGTCACATGAAACACAGTCCTGTCAAAGCACCTCATGATTAGCTGAGTAAGGGATTGGGAGTATTTCATACACATTGCAGCTGGAGTCAATTCTTCATTAAAATAAAGCTCATAACTTCAGCAAGTACACCTACTGTCAGAACTCAGCCTCAAAATACAATGAATATCATGTCAATGCTAATCAGAAAAATAAATCTAAAAGGAAAATTCTCTCCAGAGCCTGAGACTGTGAAGATTTGAAAGGCAGTAGTGGGTGAAAGAAGTGGAAACAATAACTGTTATACTAATTGGTGTTTGCTCTTTTTTCATTTGAGCACTGTAAGCATTTCTGAAAAATAACAACCACAGCTTTAGCCCAATCTCACAGCTAAGAAAGTTCGTGGTAGCTGCCAGTGAATACAACACTATCTTCTTTATCACCTTCCCACAAAATAGAGGATTTTATGTATCATACAGAGGAATTCCAAACCAAAGTTGAGGGTTTGAAGTCACTTTAAAATGTTAGATAAAGGGTGTCTGAAGTAGAATTTACAAATGCAGGAGCCAGTGGCTTGGGTTGTAGCTTATTCATGTCCCCTTTTTTGTAGGTTTTGTGCTCTTTTTTGGTAAAGTGCAACCAGACACCTGCAGGATGTTTAACTTTGCTTTCTGCTGCTGTGAGGGCTCTGCCAGTGAGAGCAGGAGCTTTCAGAAAGCCTGAGCTCAGCTGTTTGCTCAGGAATACTTTTGGTAATTGGCCTTGGATGAGATAATTACAGATGAGGTGGTGATATGGAGGTAGTCTTTTATTTTCTATCTTGCCAAAATAATGCAAGAATTAATTACAGCTTGCAAAACACTAGGAGATCTTGAGGCTAAATATCCTGTAGAAGTAGTAATGATCCATCTTGTCTTTGACCATATGCGCACAGTCAGTTTGATGCTTTTTCAGAAAAAGATTAGTCTTGTCAGAATAACAAACTTGAGCTCTTCCTTATTGCTCTATGAAATGGGTTTTAGTATAAAACAAAACTAGCTGTAATTGATATAGATTTCCTGCAAACATTATCTTGATTTGTCTTCATCAGTTAAATAATGTATGTAAATTTATCCCTACACTTATGAAAAATTATTTGTTCAGTACTCTTCCAATTTCTATTGTCAGATTTTATTTCTTAATCTGGAATTAACTGCTTGGTGAATTTAGACACGCATTTGATCTCTCAGAGTCAAACATGTCCAATATGCCAGGAGGTATGGCCACAGAAACTGTCTAGAGGATGATCATTTATTCAAGTGGCAGTAGAGGGAAAATAAAAAAATGCACTTCTTACTTGACAGTGGCAGCAAATGATGATAAGTGATGGCAGAGATGTGTGTCATTTTTATGAGCAAGTTGCCAATTTGGCATCTGGCAAGTGACTCCAGTTTGATCTGCTTGCTCTGCTGAGCTCTCTAGATCTATGGATGGCTACCAGGGTGAACTGGGAAAACTGATCAATGGCTCCATAAACTGTGGCTACTATTTATGGTACTGAATTTGCCACTAAACACTGCTTGAACATATCTGATCTTAATGGCAGTACAGCAAGTTTTCTGGTCATTTATTCAAAGACTGCCTCCTAAAAAAATTGTAAACCAAATTATTTGCCTTACATCTTGTCTTCAATATCACCACCACTCCCTCCTTCAAAAACACAGCTCGTTGCTTTAGAAAACTCACATCTAAACTCACATCCCTTTGGATGGCCAATGTCTTTCCAAGTGTGATCTTTTTGAAGCCTATGAGGTCAAAGGAAAGAAGCATTCTCAGTATGTCACTGGGAAAACTGTATCCCAGTCTTTCCATGCAGGACTGATCATGGAATCATAGAATCATAGAATCATAGAGTCATAGAGTCATAGACTCATAGACTTATAGACTCATAGACTCATAGACTCATAGACTCATAGTATCAGCTGGGTTGGAAGAGACCTCTGACATCGTCAAGTGCAACCCTTGATGCAGAGAGAAAACTCTTCCAAGGCTGTTTTTTGTGCTAATCCAACCCCTGGATTACAATATGGCTTTTAGTTATTCATGACTTTCATGCCGTAATTTCAGTGTATCCCTGGAACACTGACTAGGAACATCCCAGGAACATTGGCTAAGTCTTTAAAGAGAAAACCAAGGGGGGAAAGGGACATATAGCCGCTTCATTTATCAAAACTGGTATTTCTGGGATAAAACATATGTTATCTTTAAAGCAATCTGTGCGAGTAATGAAGTCTGAAGTGCACAGGTCCCTGACTTTTAGATCGAAAAGTCAAAACTGTGGTCCAGAAGACCATAAATGGGTCAATTCATATGCTGAAGGCAAGAACATGCTGAAGACAAGTCACAAATGGTCCTTTCTATATGTAATTCTCTTAATGAATGAGCAGAAACCACTTGCAATTTCATGCACAATTTCTGTTCTCCGATTATCTGCCAAAGTGCTATCCTTCTCAGCTTTAGGGGCTATTATAGAGTTACAATGTCTATACATTTAGCTGGAAATACCAGTTATCTTAGTTTCATTAAGGATTCCAATGTAGCAAGGAAAACTTTGGAGAAAGTATCAATCACAGCTGCGAGAGGTTAATCGAGCATGTGATAATGGAACTTGATCTTGACTGGAGGATGGCAGAACATGCTGCACCCCAAATGAGTGATTTTTGCACTGAATAGTTATTACTCAGTTTTTGTTTGGATCTCAGGAGCCAAAGTTTCTGCTTTTGTATCTTAGTGAGAGGCTTAGGCCAGTCTTTCCACTTTATGTTTAAGAAGATAACAAATCTTTACAGTCTTCTCTACAAGAAAATAATAACTTGAGGCACATGTGGGTGAAATTATATTGAGGCAGGGCCGATTGAATTTCTTTCACTCAAAACTGCTTTGACTGAAAACTCCTCTATTCTACTGACAATTTTTCTCATAGTTTACTTCCATTTTCCTTGTTCTGCTCTAAAAAACCACACAAGTGCGGAGATATTCAGTCAACACAAGATGTTTATTTCATGAAGGCTCCAGAGTGGTTAAAATGGGCACTTCTGCTCTTTGATCCAGGCTCCCCAGGCAGAAGCCACTCGCTGTTGTCCCCTGCTCCTTCCTGCCCTGAGGAGAACCTGACTAGAGATTCCCATTTTCCCCTGTGTATGGGGAGGAGTGTCATCCAAAGCCCTGCTCCCACTCAACACCACAGCAGCATTTCTAAATCAAAACAGTCCTTTCTGATTTCTCACCCAATTTTGCAACAGAGTTGGCCTGTGGGTTTACTGTTTCTTTGTGCAGGAGAGAAAAACAAGCTGTTCTCTTGAAATTTTTTAATGTAAAACAATGTAACAATTTTTATTGAATTTCTGTTATATTTTTATAAATATACAGGTAGAAAAGAAAACACTTTTTGTTAAATTTTGAACTTGCTGTCATAACTTCAGTCTAAAGTGATACAGCCTTTTTTTTTTTGCCTTGCCATATCTCAGAAAAATGTTAACACATTATGAAGCTGGGTACCACTAGGTACCTGAAACAACCCAGTTTAGTGACTCAGTATTTACTTTAAAAGACAACACAGGTGTAGAAAATACAGAGATTTGTAGCAGCCTTTAAAGTCTTTTCTGAGTTCTGGGCATAATAACAGATTTTTTTGGGGTTTTTTTTTGGTTTTTTTTTTTTTTTTTTCCCCCACAGCTCTTGCTGTTGCTGTTGAATGTAAAATTAGGTAACCTTATACAGTCTGCTTAACAACTTAAGGATGAAAAAGGTGATGTTTGCACAGCCACGTGGGAGCTGCAAGGCTCAGTGCCTATCTGTTAACATCCTCCCAAGGAAGGAGTTCAGGCTCATATGCAATCAGTAGGTTACTATCAGGCTTATTATTACACACAAGAAATTTGGTTGGGAATTATGTCTTAGTGAACCATTGTCAGTAGCTGGGGTTATGGCTACAACTGTTTTATCATTATACCCGCTGGGATTTTACTAGCAACAGCACACATCAGTCTGTGGAAGGCTGTGCTGTATTACAGCAATGCCAGCTTGTTTCCTTGGATCGAGATCCAAACCCATTAAATTACAGCAAGGCACACTGTATTTCCCCAGCTCAAGGTTGTTTCGTGCATGTTAATGATGCAAGAGATGCTTTTTTTCATAGTAGGGATGAACCAAAGAATGAGCCCACCATCCAGCTCGATTTTCTCAGCATAAGTGACATTTTTTTAGACACCTAGCACCGCCACGGGCGCCTCCTGGGGCTGCACTCTGTGCTGAGCCCTGTGCAGCGCTCCATGCGGGTACGGGCGCCTCAGCCGGGGCGGGTTGGGCTGCTGGTCCCGGGGCTGCGGGAACACACCTGAGCGTGTCAACTGTACCCAGTTATCTCCTGCTCATTATTTGCAGCCGGCAGCCAGGGGTAGCAGTGCTGTTTTGTGGAGGGGGTGACAGGCCAGCACTCCGGTGAAGAGCTGCCCAGGTTTTACTGCGATGGGCACGGCAACAGCTGATGGGTTCTCTTCCCCACACAGGAGGACGTCAGGGAACGTTCAGCTTGGACACTGGGAGCAATTTCTTCACAGAAAGGGTAGTTAGGCATTGGAATTAGGTGCCCAGCAGGGTGGTGGAGTCACCATCCCTGAAGGTGTTTTAAGTAAAGGCTGCACCTCACAGTCGGTACGAAGGTCTGCTTGACAAGGTGGTGTTCGGTCGCAGGGCTGACTCAGGGGTGTTTTCTCTGGTTCTGTAAGGCACTCTCATGAAGACTTAAAAGCACCCAGGTTCACCCAGCCCTTCCTTTCGGGGTACGCTTAGCCCGGTCCCCACCTCTCCCGCTGCCTGGCGGGGCCGCCGCAGGAGCCCCGAGGGCGGTGCGGGGAGCACCGTGCGGGGATATGGGGTGCTGCGGGAGCCCCTCCTGCCTGTCCCCTGTGCCTGTCCTCTCCCGTCCCCTGCTGTTCCTCAAGACCGTGCAGAGGAGTTTTGGGTTTCGTGCGTTCTCCCTTTGTGGCCACCCTGAGGTGAGTCTGGGGTCGGTGCGTGCCCCCTCCAGGAGATGGGCAGCTTCAGCTTCTGAGCGCTCCTTAGTGCTTTAAGGTGTGTAGCAGTAACCTGGTTTTGTGTTGGCAGGAGTTTTAGCATTCAAGTGAGATTTAGGAACTGAATTCTTGGAACCCTCTGTTCTGGAAGTTCTTGGAACTTCCCCTGTGCTTGGCACTGGTAAGGCTGCACCTTGAGACCTTTGCTTTCTCAGCTCAGGAAGGACACTGAGGTGTTCGAGTAAGGCCAGAGAAGACCAGCAGAGCTGGTGAAGGGTCTGGAGCCCAAGTCCATGAGGAGTGGCTTGGGTTGTTTAGTCTGGAGAAAAGGAAGCTCAGGAGTGACCTTATTGTTCTTCACAACTACTTGAAAGAAAGTTGTAGCAAGGAGAGAGGCAGGCTCTTCTCCCATGTAACAAGTGACAGGATGAGAGGAAATGGCCTAAAGCTGCATCAGGGGAGGTTTGAGTTGAACATTAGGAGGAATTTGTTCATAGAAAGGGTGATTAAACATTGGAATGGGCTGCCCAGGGAGGTGGTGGAGTCACCGTCCGTGGAGGTCTTTAAGGAAAGATCAGACGTGATCAGACTCAATGCCATGGTCTGGTTGTCATAGTGGTGTTCTTTGTATTAAAGGGAGCAGACCAAACATAAAGAGTGTGGTCACTATGTCACTGTATTCCATATGCAGTCAAGAGAAAGTAGCAAATAATATTTAAGAGATATATATCACATTGTTGGTAAATAACAGCTTTTTGAAGAGTCAATTTCTGAATCTATGCCTGTGTAAAGGTAAACAGAAAATTACTGAGTACAGAGGTGTTCCTGCAGCCTCCAAAGCTGCAGTGCTGCCAGCCTTGTGGACTCAATAATATAATAAAACAGAGAAGTGATCTAGGAGAATTCTAGCAGACAAAACTGTGCATGCAGAAAAGCCTGTTCCTTGTATGACCCCTTTTTTCCAGGTTTAACATTTAAAATAATAGATGAACTTGGTGCCCTAGAAGAGATTATTCAACACTAAAAAAGGCCTGATTTTGCTAGCATAGCTTTTCTTCAAGATCATGAAAAAGTGGATAAAATCTGCCTTTGCCTGTGTGACATTCATATTCTCACCGATCAGAAGACAAGAGAAAGAGGAATGCAGGTGGCTAATAACTAGTGGTAATAAGGCCCATATGCATATAGGAGGTATTTATGGTGGCCTAAGCATTTGTCAAATGAGGATTTTTGTTGCTGTGGACCAGCTAGTGTTGTTCCTGTTTTGGAAGTTTAAGTTAGTTCCTCCCTTTGGAATCGAGAATGCTGAAGGCAGGTCTAACCAAGCATGTCCACATGGAAGAGAATCTACAAAGGAATATAAATGTTCTGTTAGGGCTGACATGGTGTTCAGGAACTGAATGGAGTTTTCTTAGGGCAGCAAGGCACATAAAATTAAAACTAGAATGCTTATTGTATTTCTTATTCCATTTGTTCTCTGACTGGCTGACCTTTGGCTGGTGTCTGACAGCTTCGCAAAAACCCCTCTGTGTTCTATCTACCTCACTGTTCTAGGCTTGGGGAGTGCAAAACTGATACCTACAGTCAATGCATCACCCCAAGTGACGTGTTGTGGTTAATACCTAGAATGTTTGTCTGAAATTATTGCTCAGACTTGATTTTAAAAGGCTGGCACAATACCCACAGGTCAAGAAATGCCAAAGATGGGCTCCTAAGCCCTGTTTGCACTCATTAAATTCAAGGTGGCGGTGATTCTAGGTGCTTGTTTCATGCATGTGCTGCATTTCAGCCTCTTGTGGCAGGGCAGCCATCCTAAAGGTACACGTTAGAGAACAGGGAACACAAACACCAACAGGGAATTGAAACATAATGTTCCTGCTAATCTAAAGTAGCATCATTTTACAAAAAAATGTGGCATCAAAAGGAGGGAATTCTGTTTTGAGAACTTGCAGATTATGGCACACAAGGAACGGGTGAGTAATACCCATTGTATTCTTCCTGACATCTGGATGGCTGCCAACATCTGCATTTCAGTAACTGTACCATGTGAGAAACACATCCTGGTGGCAAGGAGAGGGGAGTTTTTTTTGTAGGTAAGTAGCTATAAATGACTGAGTGTTGTACCAAGGAAGATAACATAATTTAATACTTAATCTTAGGAATGCGAGTGGCATCTGGATTAGTGTGAATGAAATGAATGTAAGCAGCCTTAAATGTCAACTCAAACATTTAAATTTAAGTGCTTAATCTTTTATTAATTTTTGGATTTCATGGGCAGCCAGGAAATGTGAATTTTACTAGAAAGATATGCCTTCAACATATGGTAATGAGTTGGTTTTGGTGTAGTTAAATTTGTATAGTGATTTTTTAAGTATTGGTGTGCAAGGGAGTCCTGCTCATGTTTACTATATCCCCTTTTCTTTTCCTCACTGAGTGTGACACATAGCCTGTTACTCATGGAAATCAATTTTTAAATACCTGTGCCTGTCTGTTCTCAGAAGTAGGTTACATTTGTTCATCCAGTCAGGAAATGGAAAAATACCAGATTATCTCTTTGGAATACAGCTCAGCAACCCTCTGAATTTTGGCAGCTGAGATCTACATGGGGAAATGGATTTGGATACATTTGAATAACACAATTCCATTCACAATGTTCTAGGGACATGATGAAAAGAAAGAGGCTAAGTTTTTCAAATGTATTGTTTGTGGCAAATTATTCATTCAGCTTTAACAAGCGCACAGAAGCTTCTGTGCTCTGCGTGCTGCTAAACCTGTCCTTTAAGAGTGCCATGGATTGGGGAGTCTCTGTCCTTGCTTGGCAGGCACACTGGATCATCAGAAGTGTTTTCCCACAGCTGCAGGCCATATCATCGTCCCCTATCTTATCCTCAGTTCAATTAAGACATGATATGCTTTTCTTCCTCGCTGCTCTCCTTTTATCTCCCCTTCTTATATTTCTATGACATTTTTCTTCTCCTAACTAGAGTTGGTTGTGAATACTGATAAGGTTAAACTTGCTGTAAATTGCTGGGGAAATAGGCCAGCCCTGTGGTGTCTGGTATCTTGCAAACATCAAACCTTTCATGTTCAGAGGGTTCCAAGAATTATCTGAGTTTTCAACCATTATTTTTCACAATTTAAACCCAAGTGCCTTCTTTTAACTGCTTTAATATTTGATTTGCTAGGTTTCCCAGCAAAAGCTCAATGCAAAATACAGTAGAATTCTCTCCTAGGCCTATATTAATTGTGGCCCAACAAAGAACTTCCTGCTGTATAGGAGTAGTACTACAGTTTGGGTTGGTTACTTTGGGTTTTTTGGGCGGGTTTTATTTTGTTCCTCTCCGTTTTTAATCTTATTTTTTTACTTTCAATTCTTCCATCCCTCCTGTTGACATTTCTTCTCAGCTTCCTAACTTTCCCTGTTTTGTGGTTTTCAGTATTTTTAATTAAAACAGAGTGAAACTGAAAGATGAGTTGCTGAGTTTACAGTGGTCAAGATATTTCAGCATAAGAAAGGAAAATTATGATTCAGCTCTGCCTTCAGAGCCGGGGGGGGGGGGGGGCG
>JAWWEU010000001.1:3931651-3950986 GCA_035583155.1 Acropternis orthonyx | reverse complement strand
TGCCTTCAGAACCAGCCCCCCCCCCCCCCCCGCCATGTTCTTAAAAATAATTCAGGAGATCAAGTCAAGTTTTCAAGCCTGACTGAAGTGCCTGAACCAGTTTGCACTTGCAGGTGCAGTCTTCCTTTTTCCAAAGGCTCCATGCACTTTCTCTGACTCAACAGTTGTTAGTCTTGGCCAATAACTTAATTTACAGGTTTGTGTCTGAGCTAAGATTCTATCTGGATAATACACAGGCAGAATCTTAGAGAATCTTCTGCATTCTAATATGAACAGCATAGTTGTATTTTCCCTTTCGTATTTTTAATAATTAATTTATTATTCTCTTTCTAAACACTCATTTGCTAAAGGGTATGTACAGCTTTTACTAGAGGTTATTTAATAGTCTGCATAATCTGTATAATAACTTGACTGATGAAGAGTGAACTACATTGACGGTTATCAGAGAGGGACTAAACAGAGTATATCTAAACACACCATGGAAAAAACCTTTGCTTTGACAGAGTTCAGGCAAAATGACCTTTTCTATCTTTAAGCTTGAAATTATGCCTGTGGAAATACTTACGTATTTGTATTATAGGGTTAGTGGTGCTGTTTTAAAAGACTTAGAAATATTTTCAAGTATTTTTTAAAATTAGTTTTAAACCTGTTAATCTTTTCATATGGCACCAACGTAATTAATTTTTAAGTTTTATATCAAGTTTTTAAATGTGGCAGAGGGCCTGAGAGTAGCAATAAGCTTCTTTGTCTTTGTCCTTTGAAACACCAAGTCTGAAAATCCAGTTGTATCTGAGCATTAAGATTGTTTACATTGAGGTTATTTGCCCTGTGTGTGTAATTAGTTGTTTTGGTTTTTTGTTTGTTTTTGGTTTTTTGTTTGTTTTTGATTTTTGTTTGTTTTTTGTGGTTTTTTTTGTTTGTTTTTTTAAAATTATTATTCAAGAACATTTTATGGCAGAGAAGGATTATATGATGATTGCCTTGTACCTCAGGGACAAGTGTCATATCCAGTGTGCCTGTGAATTTGATTATAAACCTGTTTGCTCCATTTAGTTGGATTTTTGACTTGATGAAAAATAGTAACAGCAAAAGCAACTTGTTTAAAATCAGCACAGCATTTGGTCTTTTCCATCTGTAGTTCACTTTGGTGTTTTATTGGGTTTTTAAGTACTTCAGCATCTGGATGTTGCTTTCCAGGAAATGCTCTTTTATCTATATTATGTTATAGCTGTGGGTTTTAATGCTGTTGAGCTCATGTGTACTTCTGCTTGTGTGAAGGGGTTGGGGAGAAAGCTGGAATCAACTTGCTGCTATATTGAATCTTAGATTTCTGCAGTCTATGTGCTCACCCTGTTCGGTGTATAAAATATAAGCCTGTGCTGAAGTTTACTTAATGTTGGGCTGCAGATGATTTAGTAACATATAGTATCATTGTAGTGTCATGTTTTGATTGAACAGCTGTTCAGAATAAAGTATGTGCCTCAATAGAAATTGGAAATTGAGACTATCAGAAGTTAATTTTCAAAGCCCCATAAGTAATGAGAAGGGTATGATTAATTTCTGCAGGTACTTTGTGTTTCCTAACTGAGCTAAAAAGCTGTTTTTAAAAATCCTACAAATTTGGTAAAAATTGTTTACAAAAATCCTCTAATTATTGGTATAATTTTTATGAAAAAGTCAATAATGTTCACACAGTCTTTTACAGAGATTGGTGTGTCTCAGTCCATGAAATCTTTAGGAATTTATTCCTGAGTGATTCAGTCATTTTACTTGCATTTCCTGATTCATGCTACCTGCCAGCATTTTAGTGTTTCTACTCCCATGGCCCGAGTTTCTCTTATGTATTCTGTTTCCTACTTCATCAATTTGAAGTACCTTCATTTTGCATGTTGCTTTTTGGAGGCAGCACAAGAGGCCCAGCTTATCAGAAAGCAGAGATTCAGCAGTTCATGTCAAAACTGGTGCCTTGTAGAATTTCCATGCTTGGCATTTGTCATCATTAGTGATTCCTGATGTTGCTGATGGCAATTCTTCAGCTGTTTTTACAGAGTAGACTGATGTGTTTTGTGCTCTGGGAGGCTCCTTGTGTGCACAATGGCACATCTCAGTGTTGGCTTGTATGGAGTAGCTGTGGATATGGTCTGTTCCAAGGTAAGCTGCTATCCCAGTGGTACCAAGGAAGGAGAGGAATGGCTGAAGTGAGTGCTCTGCAGGCTGCCACAGATGGCAGGTGCTAGTTTGGAGAAACATGGGTGTTATACAAGTAGATTTCATCTTGGCAGAAACACTTGATTTTCAGTTTTAACGCTCCTTACCTAAATGAATAGAAGAGAGCATTTGCCTTCAAATCATGCTTTGGGTAATTAAGGGTCAATATTCTTCTCCAGCATAAATGGTTTCATGTTTCCATGAACTCTGCTACTGTGGCAAGCAAACTCCATTTGCTGTAATCAGAAGAGCATACACATTTCCAAACTTCCATTGTTTTGAAGATTGAGGAAAGGGTGAAAGACTGCTTCTGATGCTTTATTTGTCCTGCAGGAATTGGCTGGAAATAGCGAGAAGTAAATGACACTTTATACCTGGAGTGTAGTAAAATCTGCATGTGGCTGAGATTGAGTGCTTGCAGCTTTATTCTTTTTCTTGGTGGCATAATAGGATTCTCACCAGTTGTCTGCATGTAGGTAACTTTGCTGAATGCACAACAATAGGTATAAACTGCAATACTGGAACTTAGGAAAGTACAAGAAATACTACAGTTTCTTTGTCTTGGAGTTTACTGCACAACAATTGGCACTAGTGATAACAATAGTGTTTTAAAATGCTTTTAAGCATAACACTGAATGTTTGCCATCGTTATTCTCTTCATTTAGCCCTGTGTAGTTCAATTTTCCCCATTGCCATTGCTGCTCTAATTAGGAAACTAAAATTGCTAGTTGGACTGTTAGGCAGTTGCAGCATTTCTCATGGGTGTTGCCCATTGTCCTGTCACCTGGGTTTAAGTGGGAGCTAAATGTAAAACTGGGATCATGGCTGGGGTGCAGTGAAAAGGAGCTCCATTAGTAGCGTGGTGGGGTCCTCTCTGCCCTACCCCTTGCTCTCCTGGTTTCTGCTTTTGTAGCACCATGTTGATGATCTTGCCCGTGGACAGGGAAGTCTTCCAAATTCAAAACCAGCTTTTGATTGTTTAAAAACTTCTTTTAATGGTTTCGAGTGGATTGTGAGACATCCTGTTACTAAACTTGTTTCATGTGGAAGGTATCTGGTCTTCAGAAACTGGTACACTTATCTGTTTAGCATTTTTAACACAAACCCACACAGAGGAACCAAAGAACAGAAGTTTATTGAATACTGTGAGTTTTCTTATTCAGTGACAATTACAGAAACCTTTCTGCTAAATAAATGCTGATGATGTACTGAGAAAATTCTGTGTCTGATAATCCCTTTGTGTGCCTGTGAATTTGTGTAGAGGCTACACTTGTCTCCAGTGCACCTGTATTGACATACAAACCAAGATTTAACTGGGGAGATTAGTGCTTTGCTTTTTAAGTGAGTGCCTATTCAGCCTTTCATATTAAGGCAGAGTGCTTGCTACAGAGGTTCAAATCTTTTCAGAATCTGGTTTGTCTAAGTAAGAGTTGAGTCTAAACCAAAGCTGATCAGATGGGCAAACAAAAATAGCTTTCGTGAGTAACAGTCTTTTTTTGTCTGTTCCTCCTACATTACTTGGTCTAATAAACTGCCTTTTCCTGCAAGAACTTGCATTCATTAAATCCACTTCACTGCTACAGTATGGAAATAATATGGGAATGTTACCATAAGGGAATAGTTTGAATGGGTGATATTAAAAGTATGTCACCAATGTCACATTATCATTACTGAAAATTGCTAGTTGCTTGAGTAGTGATGAGATGTATTTGGGCGAAAAATTTTTAGAAGCAATGCAACTAAATTTTGATTCAGTATAAATAATGAGTTCTACAGTGCTCATTAGGAAATGATCCTTATGCTTAATATGGAAGCACGTCTTCCTGTGAAATGCTTCTAACTTTTTATGGGGCAGAAGTTGATGTCTCATTTATGGCATGTTAAGACATTCCTTCAGCTAAACCTGTGTTGTTTTAGGTTTCTCCTTAGTTAATTTTTACTGGTTTTGACATGTGAGTTTTGCATTTGTGTTTCAATTTAGAGTTCTACATAGTGGTGCTTTTTATGAAATTAGTATTTAGGCTCCAGCATTTTCTTTTACGCAAGAAATCTCAGAACTAATAGAGACTCTGCACAGTAACCCTTGTAACATGTCAGGGTCTCCTTTTCTCATCTCCTTTTTTTCCGTGACTGCTGCATGGAATCTGGGCTGATGCTAATCTAGGAGGACAGTCACACCTCATGAAAGAATCATCACTGCTAATCAAATCAGAGTGAAAACCCACCACTCTGCATCAGTGGAGACATTTAATGTGCTGAATATTTCATGTACTGGGGACTGTGGCTGTAGACAAAACCCTCTCAACAGCTCCTCATTGCGTGCAAATATTTACTCAGGCACTCTGGAGTGGCTGAACTGGTGTGCAGCAACACCAGGAAGCCTTGAGTGATCCTTACGAGCAATGGTAATTACATGTGACTCCACACATGCTGGGTCACGGTGGCTTGCAGACAGCCCCTTGCTCTGTCAGAGCTCCCCTTGCCTGCATGATTAAGTGGGCAGCGTGCCACAGGAAATTTGATGCATACAGGATGACAAATGTCTGTTTTGGCTGCTGAGAATTGAACTCAATCGTAGATCTGCAGAAACATCAAAACACAATCAACGGCTGACATCAAACCCGTGAGCCAAGAGAATTCCTCAGGCAAGAAGGGCTGAACTTGAAAGGACAAGGAAGGAGCACTTTAGTTTGTAGGCTGGTACACCCGCTTGTTTTGCTGACTCGTTGAAAGGAGGGTGGAGGAAGTAACAACCCGGAAAAATGTCTCTGCCTTTCCAGTTATTCTTTACATTAGAACTGTAGTCGTGGAGGGACAAAAGAACAGAGCAATACAAACCACTAAGTTTGCTTTCAGGTTTTGTATTTAGACTGTTAATATTTTTTTTTTTTTTTTTAACTACAGTATACAACAGTTGATCTTGGCTGTCTGTAGTGCAAAGATCACTTTGTGTTCACCCTGTTAGTACCTCCTTGTGACAACAGGAAGAGCTCATTGGTAAAAATACTGATGCAAATGCTTTACTTACTTGCTGCTTTTGCAATTGCTTGGTCTTCTACAACTGTTTAAGAAGCTGTCCTGTTTGTCACACAAGCACATTGTCCTGGAGTGAAGAAAAGTGACTGTGCTCCTTTGTTCTGTGTGAGTGATGGCAGAGGGTGGTTTTGGTTAGCGGCTGCCACATCAAACTTACCCTGTTGTCTTCTTTTTAACTAGAACACTTCTGCAACAATAATTCTGTGTTTCCCTTCCAAGGTTTATAGTCCTTCCTCAATCTCCTGCAGCAATGCCATCATGTGTACTCTTTCCTCTGCTTTTATAGTACTACTACACTGTAGGTGGGGACAAAATACTTGCTTGACAGGTGTGCTTGTCAAATAATAAAAATCATTATTCCTAAGCAGGAGTTCAGGAGCTGTGAAAAGAAGTTGAAAGAGTTATTTGTTGGATCTGGACAGTCTGTGGAGCTGGTCAAATAATGAAATGCTGAAAGGAATTTGAAGCAAATGTCAATATTTTTCAGATAAATTGTTTTCAATAAATAATTTTTTCCAGGCAACAGTCATCTGTCAGGAGACTTGGTGACGATGGTTCTGAAGCAAAGACCTTCATAAGGAGTACAAAAACACTGTATGTAGGAATGCTTTGGGAGGAAGTCTGTCTAGGGGGAGCAGAATTCCTCACAAGGGAGAGAGTTCAGCCTCTGCCTCTCTCGCTGGTCTGACCTGCTGTGCAGCTCTGCTCTAAGGGAGGCAGGGAAACTGAAGTTACTTCCACCCAGTCCATTTGAGTGTTGACCTCCTCTTCGGGGTGTTGAGGCTGGATCTGTGCTAACTGCAGAGGATTAAACACAAACCAGTTTTATGCACCTTGTGCCCCATTTCTCCCACAATGGCTAGATAAGTAATAAGCAGAAGCATCTCTAACTGGTGAGAGTGGCCACTGCTGTTTCAGTACAGACGGGAGACACGTGATTAACCCTTCCCAAGTAAATCTGTCACAGCCTAACAAAAGAACATCCAGCTATGAGCAGACAAAACCCGAGGAATAGCCCTGCAAAGGCACAAAGCAAACTTTGAAACCAACCTAGCTTTCTTCCAAGAGCAAGTTTTAATTTCTGAATGTAAATGGCTGAATTTGTCACACTCTTAAGTGTTCTCTTCCAGTGTGCAATCTGGTTTTGTGTGCAGCACCATAAATGTTATGTGCCCCAGGTTTATGTTCTTGAGTATTTCCTCTCAGTGCCTGGATCCACAGTGGTGGAGTAAAACTGTTGATTTTGGGTAGGTCTTTTCTCAGGTGTGATCTGTCTGGAGGCTTATAATTAAATAAAGAGTCTAGCTATGGAAATTTAAATGGCACATTACAAGCTGAAGATTCAGATGGCATTTTTTTATTTCCCTAGGAATAACTGATTTTTAAATGACAGAACTTGCAATCCACTACATGTGCTTTTCTTTACCATAAATGCTTTCTTTGTAAAGCAGAAAGCTTTGCAAGATGTGAGTATGATTGTGTCCTGCTGTAAGGGAAAGGACATTTGTAAAGGAACACTTTCTCAGTGTGTAATGTGTGTACTTGTGCAATGTTTCAGCACAAGATCACAGTGTTACTTGATGTGGCTTTACTGTGTCTTTGTGTGGATGGATTTACATGAAGTCAGCCTCTTCGAAACACATTGAATCTAAGAGAGCCAGTGATTTATTCATGTTTTATTATTATTTATTTTAGAAGTAGGCCTCTTTTCTTGCTGTTCAGAAACATCAGTTAAAAAGGAGCATTTTGAAAGCAGTTCATTTTATGCTTTTGAAGAAGCATGTGAACTGCTGGGTAAGCAGCCTTACATGCTGTTAGGCTTTTTGGAGAGTTGTGACCTTTTTCAGGAGTTGTTCCTCCCCTCAAAGAGGGGACAAAAATTCATCTTGTTCCTATGAAGAAATGTCACTATGGTTGTGATATATGCTGTAAGGAGTTTCTGTGGAAATGAACTTTACTATTTTGGATTTAATAAAAGCAAATCCTGATAATTACTGCAGGCATTCATAGCATCTCATTGCATGTAAGAAATTACTATGTTGTTACTCTGAATGATGAGTTGCTACATGGTGTCACTTAATAGGACTTCTCTTAGAGTCTGGCTCCTTGCAGTTTGCTGAGTGCCTGGGGAGCAGTGAGTGGTGCTTGAAGGAACAGTAGAGTTCTACAGAAATTTCATACACAGCTAGCCTTTTTATTTCCGAGCCTTTTCTTCTGTGTTTTGCTGCTTCATGATGGACCACAAAAATGTGTTAGCCTCAAGGATTTCAGCTGAGCTTTTCTGGACTTTTCTTGAGTAAGATGGCAGGAATACGAGTAAGAATTGCACAATGTGACAAGGTGCAGGGAGAGAAGGCAAAGTATCTGTTAAAGGGTTGTTTTACATGTGAAAAGGTGTGTTCTGTAGTCATTGCTGCAAATCAATACATATGAGATACAAGGAGCTGAAGTCCATGGTTTTCTGGATGTTTCCTGGCTGTCTAAACCAATGTTGTATGCCTGAAACAACGTACTTTTTTTGGAAAAGTGTGTTGCTGGAATCTTATTTATGCCAAAAGCCATATAATTGGGAAAAAGCCCACCACAACTTGTTTGCATTGGAAGTGTCTGCCCTGGTCTTCAGTGCAAGGTCACTGAGTTTCAAACCAGTTGTTATGTGAGGAACTTACTACGCCTTTGGTAATGGCATGTGTGGGTACCACATCTGTGTGCTTATGTTCTAAACTTCAGCTAACTTTGAGAACTGAGAATTACAGTTGTCAAATTATTTCAAAAAGACATGCACTAAAAGCTGCTGACTTTTATATTTTTTGACTCCTCACTTAACTTGTCTAAAAGGACCTTCACCTGTTCTGATCTTAGAAGTGCAGAGTAAAGAGCAGTTTACTTGCTAAAAATCCAGGAAACACTGAGTTGTCAGACCTGTTGACATCTGCCTGCCCTTATATGCTTTAAAAAATTGGATAAGGAAGTGTGAATGTGTTGTGCTGCTCTTGTTTTTTAATGGGAATATCTCAGAAAATAAATCACTTTCTCCACCTTTTTTCTATAAGGAACACAAGGATAATTCGGGCTGAATCAGAGTTGAAGCTTCAAGTAAATGAAGTTCTGCTTTATCTGCTTTTGATTCCCTAACGGACCTTCATCTCCAGAAGAATGAGATGAGATGAGATGCTTATGTTCTGATTAATGTGGACTATTTACCATTTCTGCTGATAAGCTGGGAGGATGCATTAAATCTGCCTTGGCAAGGGGTAGTGAAGTTTCAGATGGTAACGAGGACAGCTGCATCTTTCTTTGACTCCTGAAGGTCAAGCACTTCTAAATCCTTACCCAGCTTATTTATAAAACTGCTGATGTGATTCAGTTAGTTATGGAAACTGTAACCTCAAGGATATTTTCAACCTTTTGTGTTGGTGGAAGTACTCCTGGCTGTGTTTAAAATGTTATTCCAGACAGTGCTTTCCAGTGGGCTTTTTTTGGGCAGTAGCTCGTGTCAAGCCAACTTATTTTGAATGAATAGTGAGACTGCCCAGGTCTTAAACTGGAAGTTGGAGTTAGATCCGGACTTGAAGGTGGCAATTACACAGAGAAGAGGTGTGCCAAAAACTCTCAGCTTCCTTAGGCCATGTGCATTTTAGACTCTGTGGTTTAGTGCTGCTTGTGCTTGTTGTCTGAGATGGAAGCAGAAGTGATTGCCTGGAAGATTACAAGCCCTTGATGTGCCTCTCAAGGTTAAGAATTTTAGCTTGGTTTTTTTTTTTTTTTTTTTTTTTGTTTGGGTTTACCCCCAACCCCCCCCAGAAGTATTGAAAAGTTGCATAACATTTAGGTCTGAAATGCACCTGAGTATAATCCTGATTAGAGAAAATAGGGGAGGGAAATGGCCACTACGTTACTGGTTAGAAAGAGGGAGGGGAAGAGCAGAGTTGGAGTTGCACATAAACCCTGTAGCCAGCTTCCTCTGGTGTTGCCTTTGGCAGTGCCATGGCCTGGAATGCCAATCTCATGCTTGGAGGACTGCTGCTGCTGGGGACCTCAAGTGTGTGGAACAGCCATCACTATCTCCCTAGGCTTTTTTGTATCTTGAGCAGCAGTCTTGAATTTTACAGTTCTTGTCTGAGCTTTTGTTTCCAGTTTTATACCCTTTCTGCCCTGGCTTCAGCTATTTCCAGTTCTTTGGTGGCACCTGCACCTTGCCAACCACCTCTGACTTCCCCCCTTTTCTGCTGCCCTTGCTAAAGCTGAATCTTAACTCCTCAAGGATGAGAACAGTTCCCTTGGAAGAACTCAGTTGTCTTTACAGGATGTAGAAGCCTCGAAGTGATGTTGTGTACTGTCTTGGTTTCTTAAGCCCATGGATGATGGCTTTGCTTACCTTAGGGAAGTGTGCACTCTAGTTACTGTTGCAACTCCAGTGGTACCTTGCTCATACAGTAGTGGCACACTTGCTCTGTTGTGAAGTGTTTTTATGCCAACACTTCAGAGAGTTTAATCTGGTCAGTAAAACTTCTTCTCTCACTTTGGATTCCTTTTGCTGGAGTTTACCCTCGTGCCATGTCCCTCCTATGAAGGGACTCCAGTGTTTGAGGCTTTAATTCTAAAGGTCAAGTGTGTGACTGTGCCGAGGTGGTCAATGCTGCTGACAGAGCTGGCAACCTCTTCCTGAACAACTGTCTCACTTTTTGGGGGAGATACCTTCTGAGCTGATTTGTATATTGCAAATACTTTGAGGATGTTACTGACCATGATTTGCATTTGGGCAACAGCCAAACTCAGTTTAGTTTAGTGCTTGTTTTTGCTAGCGGATACTAGTACATATATAAAGAAAGATTTAAAAAAAAAATACGCAAGATAAAACTACCTCTGTGGTTATGTCTCACTTTGCTCGGTAACGAATAGGCACAAATTTCTTATGTGATTTGGGAGACATATACTGATCCATCCACCAGTTATGTTTAGTATCAGTTGTAGCTCTGGAAAGTTTATCTGTTTTTTCTCTGTGTTGTTCCTTTCTTAAATAATGGTATGTTCTTGTTCCTGTATCAGGGAGTTCAAACTACATCATGAGTTTTCTTTTGTCATTTACAAAACATTGGTTTGTCACATACAAGGTCTTTTTTGTATAGAGAAAACAAATGTTTTGAGGCTGTTCCTTTACAGAGGCACCAAATTTATCAGATAAAGGTGTGGACAGACATTACA
This sequence comes from Acropternis orthonyx, assembly GCA_035583155.1. Lineage (NCBI taxonomy): Eukaryota > Metazoa > Chordata > Aves > Passeriformes > Rhinocryptidae > Acropternis > Acropternis orthonyx. The sequence goes on along the minus strand of JAWWEU010000001.1, from coordinate 3,940,537 downwards.
TGCTGAAGTGTGTTATTGAAATAATTTGGAGTTAGTGCAAATCTGATTTACTTCTGGGATTTTGCTATTGCTTTGGGACTGGAAATACTGGGGCTGCTTTTACTTGGAGTGTTGCAGAGGTCAATATGTGTAATTTATTTTTTTTTTAATACCAATTTCAAATTACTCCAGAGTGATTTCAGTCAGTTATCCCCAGCTCTGGTGGGAATAGTGGTGTGCATATCACTGGTATTTTTAAAATCATGTTACATTAAAAGTTACATTTGGTAATGCCCTGGTACAAACAACAAACATCTGTGCTCTCAAACTTCCTGAACTTTCACTGAAGAGCTAAATTCTCTGTGTTTGTGCATGTTATATACTATTGAAAGGTCTTCCATGGACTTGAATAGGAGGAATCTAGAAAGACTTCAGGAATGAGGTGACATGCCATGGGTCCTCTTCAGTCATGTACTCACCCTGAACCTTTCAGCAAACTCAACAAACTGTATGTTAGAAGAATGTGAGAGAAGTATATCACCAGTAGTGAGTTTTCCTGAAAGCCAGTGGTGCAACAGAAACAAATGTCTGGTTTTCAGCTGCTCAGTGACAGCTGAGAGTTGGCTGGTGTGGCAGCACTCCTCTGATCCTTCATTTGTAAAACAGGGAGGAAAAAGGAGGACAAGCCACAAATCAAACTGGTTTTCATTTGCTTCATCAAAGTGGCCTCAAATAAGTACATTCCTCTTGTCTTTTATTTTGTTAATTTTTGAGATCTCACGAGGAGGTGCCTAAATTTGAGGCATATGGGGAGCTGCTACTTCTTAGAGCTTAAAATGAGTGATGCATGCATCTTGCATTAAAGCTCCCTGGCATGCTGATGTACAACCAAAATGATGTGCATTCAGCTCCTGTGAGGCACAGGGCTTCCTGGGAAGCCATTCAAAGCCACTAAAAAGACACCTGCTGGTCATAGCTCAGATTTAATCAATTGGCCAAGTCATGTTGCTGAGTTCCTGCTGTGTGCACATTCTGTAAACCATCCCAGCCAAAACTGGGATTGTCTTTGCTCAGCAGGCATTCTGCCAGCAGAGCTGAATGGCAAGTATCCCTTCAAGCAGGTCACAGTTGTCCTAGTAAGTGTTAATGACATGTAATGTATGGATATGGTTAATTCATCATTTGGTGCTAATAACACAATAGACCTTCAACTGAGTTGCTGAAAATGGGGCTTTGTAGGGCTTGACTGCGTGTTTCAGTGTAAGTTACATGGATGGTGGGTCAGTGTGAGTTCTGTGCCCTGTAGGGCATGTGGGAATTCATATGCAGCTTGTCTTTCGGTCTAAGGAATTGACTTAGAAGTTAAATTTCAAGTCTATGCTACTCAGATTGCCCATGTTCCCTGGCTTACAGAGAATCATGGAATTGTGAGGGGGATGGAGAGTGGCTTAGCAACAATGTCTGCCCATTCCCTCAGCACTTATGCCTTAAAGATTGAGGAGAAAAATCTCCAGGCAAATTTAGTAGGAGATAAGATAAGGACATAAGATAAGGAGAGCTTTAATGAACCTCCAGGCTCCAGGAATACATATCCACAGGATGCCCCCAAAGTTCCTGGGTTCCAAGATTTTATAATAATATCCATCCAATCCCATTCTGTTATTCCCCCCGGTCCTGCCCTGTCCTGCCCCTGGCATGCCCCATCAGGAATGGAGTCTGGGGGTTTGGGACCCCTCTTTCATTGCCCTCGTCTTCCTCACAGCATGTCGGGTCCTTGGAGGCCTTTCAAAGTTCCAGATTTGGTGTCCTTCTGTCCATGTCTTTATCTTCTGGGGGAGGCTTCATGGCGCTTCTTTGCAACTCTACCTTGAAATGGAGACTAAACAGCTACTGGAGTTTTGAGGGATTGATATAGGATGGGGTTGGTATGTGTAAACATTAAGCTACTGAAGTTACTTTACTGTTACATTAAAACTACAATAATTTCTAAAATCTATAAAATTAAAAATCAAAAAGCTCTGAGGCATCAGCACCCATGACTACATCCCGTCAGAGCCCAGGGATTTATGCATGTTAAGTCTGTCCAGCCAATGTCTAACCCAACTCTCTATGGCTGAGGGAAATTCTTCCTTTCTCCAGCCTTCTTCTCTTACCTCCAAGGTCTGGGATTCCTGAGGGCTGACCTCAGCAGTAAAGATTGAAGCAAAGAAGGCTTCAGTAATTGTGCCCTCTATGTGCCCTCTGTTACCAGAATACCCATCTGATTCAGCAGCAGGCCCACATTTCCCCTAACCTTCCTTTTGCTGCTGCTGAGCCCTTCTTGTTGTCCTTGATATCCCTTTCCAAACCCCGTTCCAAGTAGGCCTTGACCTTCCTCATTGCATCCCTGTGTGCTCTGACAATGTTCCTATGGCCCTCTCATGTGGCCCGTCCCTTTTTCCACCTCCCATAAATATCTTTCTTCTCTTTGGGATTTTCTAGCAGCTCCCTGCCAATCCTTGCAAGTCTCCTGCCCCTTTGTTTGTTTTCTTGATCATGGGGGTACACTGGTGTTGACCTTGGAGGAAGTGATGCTTGAATATTGACCAGCTCTCTTGGACCTCCTTCTCTTCCAGAGCCCTAATGTGTGGGACTTCTTCAAGTAGGGCTCTGAAGAGGTCAAGGTGAGCTCTCCAGAGTCAGAGACAGCCACCCTGCTGGTGTATGATGTTATTCTACAGAAGAAAGTTCTGGCAGATGATAAAAGATTGCAAATGACAGCCAGAGGGCTGGGCAAACTAAAGCCCCTACATATCACTGGCTCTGAATTATATATAAAGAGACCAGTGTACCATGTTCACTGCTCTGTGCCCTTTTAAGACTAAGATATTTTGTTTTAAGAAACTAGGTGTTTAATAATGAAATCTGCCAGATGCCTGTGGTCCACCACAATACAAAGTCAACCATAAATGAGTTCAGGACTCCCTTTTTAATGACCTGCTACACTTGACTTTTGAGTAGATGGGGGACTGGGTTAGGTTAGGACTGGGTGACTGTTATTTCAAGTAAGAGAGGCAGCTGAAGGAATGGTTGGTTTTCTTTCCTGGATGGTCTGTATGTTATCACCTTTGATAATCTTGCCAAGGAGGCAGGAATGTGTACAAAACACTCTTGAGATCTCCCAAATCAGCTGCTTGTAATCACAGGCAGGGAAACAAGGAGAACAGCATGAGGCTGTAGGGTAAAGGATACTGGCCTGTGAGCCACTACTAGTGAGCAGTGGAGAGGCCAAGGTTGTGTTTAGCTGTTCCTGTTTTGCAAGGCAGGACTCTTACATCTCAGTGATGAATTGTATTTACATTGCTTCCAATTACCAGTCCACTCCTCTCAGCATACTCCTTATTGTATTCTAAGCCCAGCTGAGTCCTCTCAGCTTCTCTTTCTTTCTACAAGTGCTGGGTAGAAAATGCAACTCATGGAGATAAGCACTGATGCTTTGGTCACTGTTTTAAATGTACTATGGAAAGCAACAAGGCATAGAGTTTCCCACTGGCTGCATGAATTTTTCTGTCATTAAATGTTGAGATAACTACAAGAGCTGTCAGTCATTCCTCTGAATACATCTGAGCTGTCACTGGGTGTCCATGTGGATGTCATCTTCCCTTTAACCCCTCAGAGTTGAGCCTGTGATGCTCTTCTGTAGTAAATGATTCTGGATGCTGCAGCAGAAGCAATATATGATTATGGATGCTGCAGCTTCCCCCAGTCGGCAAGGGGGAAGAGGTCCATGGTCTGGGTCTGCAATGTGCCAGAAGAATTGGAGACCAAGATCAAGAAAGATGGCCTAATGTAGGTTGAGTGCACACCATGCCTTGAAAATGCAGGACATTTTTCATGGGGAACGAAGGCTTGCTAAACCTCAGGGGCCAGATGTTGATCTTCTCCTACACCCTTGCACAGGGAGTGAACTTATATAAGGGTGAATGTGGTAGAGTTCAGGTTTGAGAGCCTTTTTTTCAGTATGTGTAGTGTCCATTACTAGAATGTATTTCTTTAGCTGTCAAGTGATTTCCTCATTTTCTGAGTTAGCTCCTGTCAGAACTGTCACACAGTTGTATTTTATGTCTTCTAGAAAGACAGATTGGTAAAAATTGAGCCATAAAATTATTTTGTTTCTTTTAACTTTTCCTTTTCCAGCTTCCAGCGATCTAAGCTCTGTAAATGTTGACTGTTAAGTATTAAATCAGTATGTACTGGGCAGTACGAGCCATCAAATGTTGTATTTTTATATAGCTATTTCTCTGTTGCAAACTTGCAGGAAAGTATAGATTTGAAGAAACACTTCAAGTCACAGAGTGCACATACACAGCTAATCTGCTGCACTACTCAAATTCGAGTGAAGACTGTGGAAATTTCTTCCTGCCTGTTCCAAGAGTTTGTCACTGTTTCTTTATCCTGGATTGGATTTCTAATCATGGGTAAACACAGATATATGACCAAAATTAATTCATCCTGGCCTGTGAAACTTACCTCTCAGAAGTAATTTGACTATTGAGATTGTCTTTTAGCCCTTTAAATTGTCTAGCAAACATATGATGTGAGCATTGCACCAGAGAAAACTTCACAATGACAGATAAAAGTAGTAATATCTCTCCTCCAGCTGTGAATTTCCTGATAGCAGCAATGCCAGCTGAACAATCATATTAACTCTTTTTCATCTTTAGTCACGGTGTGTAACTTCTTTTGGATTTGGTCCTCTATTTATAGCTTTGGCACAAAGTTGAACACACTTATCACACCTCATTGGTTGCACATTTTACCCTTAGAAAGATTACGAGTCTCTTTCTTATTGATTCCCAAGCTGAGCAATTTCATTTTTTGTTTTTGTACTTTGACCTCTAACCCTGGGATCCATTAGGACCCCAAGCCAGCAGAATGTAGACACATCAACTACAGAGGGAAAGAACAAAAAAGACAATGTCTCCAGCAAGGGATGCATTAATAGATTGAATTCAAACATAGAAAAGGCAATTTTTTTCCTGCTGGGAAGCAGAATCCTCAAGAGAGTCATCTCAGCCTGAAGAACATGATATGAAAATCAATAAAGACCGTATTGTGCTGGTGATGTGTCCGGGAAGTGTCATTTTATATCTTGTTAGTGGATATCTAAAGGAAGTTAAAGCTACTTTGCTCATAATAATTGGATAAATCCTCTTTCATCAGTGGACTATTTTGCTATTCAAAGTAAAAGTGAAAAATGGTGGAGAGGCTGGTTTGGGTATGATGGGACTGAATGAAGACAATGGCTGTTAAGGAAGTTAGGGGGTTTTTATTAGGCTGATACTGTTTCCAGAACTAATTTGCAGCTCTGTTTTTCAATCAGAGATATAAAAGAGTAATTAAAAATAGAAGGTTTTCTTCTGTCGCTTTGATTGGAAGAAAACTCTGTGCTTGGCATTTTTTACTATTTTAATGCTCCAGACAAACTGTAAACACACCACTTGCTTTATTGCAGTGGATGAAGGAATAATGACTCTTGGTTAAGTTCAACTGTATTATTAATGCTGTAGGCTGGATAAACTCAAATGATGGCAGTGATAACAACATGCAGCCCTTGATATTGTTGTGGCCATGCAAAATTAACATGGAATGTGGTAATATTATTATAGAAATTTCAATTAAGTTATTGATTAAAACCCCGTATAGTTGGCAGAAGGAAGAACATGAGTTGGGGAAGAAAAAGAAGAGTAATTGTGTATACTGCAACTCAGGTTTTCAGTTTCTTTCTGTAGGCAGCAGACATTGTACAGTTGCTATTCCATGCTGTCATTTGATATCACAGATGTGACACCAAATTGAGACTTTTCCCTTCTGTGTCTTTCAAGCCAGATTATTGCTCCTCTAAATTCAAGCAGTTATAAGTTATAAGCTGAGTGATTATTGAAAGAGACTGAGTAATTCTGTGCATGAATTTTGCTTTGTAAAGGCACTGTTCTGTTCTCTCTTTCTCTGTGTACCACAGGGAAAATCAAAAATCTCAGAGCTGAGTAGTCCTTCGTCCTCTCTGGACACTTGGTTGTTGTGTCTGTGTCATGAGGGACTTCACCTTGCAGCCTTCTGACTGGCTACATCGACCCTGTTGGAACTGTGTGAAATTCTGCTGATCTGCAGAACACTTATTCCTCCTACTAAATGCATTTGTTGATCTTCTTTCTGTTTTTCTTAGCTGTTTCCTTTTACCTTGTAGCTTTTAACTTAGTTTCTTAATGAATTCAAAGGTTTCCTAACTGGTTTGTTTCTTGGATAATTTTCTCATTGTAAAATTTAGCATCTCCATCTCCCCAATGCATCTTCATGGTTTGCATTGCTGTTTTTGGGTAAAGCTTCCCTCCACTGAGAGTGCATGGTGGCTTTTTTATTTCCCTTGTTTTTTAAAAAATATGTAAAGAAAGCTGTAAAACAAGAAGCTACTCTTTTTTCAAGCTGACCTTTCCCCTTACAGTGTCAGCTCTGATTTTATTTATTTATTTATTTTCACTAAAAAATGTTCATTGAGGGAGTGCAACAGAAGGCAAAACCAATGTTAAAAACGGTGGGGTTTTTGTTTGCCCTCCTCCCATCAGCACTTTCTTGAAATGAAGTTGCTTATCACTAGTTGTGGGATAACCTGTCCCATCACCCTCATGTGTTATTTATATTTTTATTACTAAACTATTCTTGATAATTTGATTGACAACCCTGCTGACAACAAGGAAGTAGCACAAGTGCAAGGCTGGGTTGCTAGAGGAAGTTTTGCTTTACTAGCATTTGATCTCATGAAATATAAAGACAATTAGAACCACACTCATTTCTGGGGGTTTATTAGAAGCATATGGGACCAGAAGGCTTGGCACTAAACATGGGTCCTGACTAATAGTCATTGACAGAGTATAAACATCCCCACAAAAGGCCTGGAATGAAAATTTTCAGCCTTTAAGAGTAGCATCATCACCGCAGCACAGAAGGCTTTCGGTGCCTATCTGATGTTGCAAGAGCACTGGTGACAGGGTGAAACCTCTAAAACCTTTATATGTGATCTCCCAAAAAGTGTATTTACCAAGTCCAGTAACTCCTCCTATTCCGCTATCCCTGTAAATATCAAATCCTTTTGAGGAATTTCTTACATTTGGGACCTTTCATAGGGAGACATTTTCCTGCATGTTCCTCTGTGTGACAATTGCAGGCCTGTATATGTGTATTTTTCACTCACGTTCATGCACATGCAAAATTTCTGGCTTCTTACTGCAGCTTTATAAAAAAGGTTAGAGGTTACTTCTGTGCCACACCATTCCACTCTTGCTCTTGTGCATCTCATCTCTTTCACACAAACTCATTTCAACAACAGAGTCCATTGAACGTCTGCTGTTAAATTCTGCTCTTGAACTTAAATGACTGTCTTAAATCTCATTAATGTGAATAATGCATTTTATTGAAATTGGACTTTAAATTCAGCACTATCTGTGCTATGTCAGCTTCCTTATTTCTTCCTTAACCTTACTCATTGGAAGAAAATAGATGGAATGCTGCTTTGGATACTGCCTTAAGGAATATTTTGCATTATAGCTGACAGTACTTGGTTGACCCCAACCATCAGCTAAGCCATCATCACCCAGTTGCTCATTTGTTTTCCACTCTCAGCAGTATGAAGGAGAAAATAAGGCAAAATAGAGAACATTTTCAGGATAAAAATAGTTAATAAATGAGGTAACGAGGAAGAGGAACAAACAAGGAAACCCCAGAAGTGATGCAAAGCCAGTCATTCCCTCCCACAAGCAGAATCAGGCTCAGAGCAATAGATACCACCCAAAGCTGCCTTCTGCTTACTTTTCTCATTGTTGAGTATGACATTACATGGCATGGAACACCCATTTGGCCAGTTGAGGCCAGCAGTTTTGGTTGTATCCCATCCCAACTTCTTGCCCAGCCCTGATCTGATCCTGAGAGAGGCAGAGCGGAGGAAAAAGAGAAACACTTGATACTGTGCAGGTACTTCGCAGCGGCAGCAGCTGAAGCACTGGTGTGTTGTCAGCACTGTCTTAGTCAGAATTACAAAACACAGTGCCACATGCACTAATAGGAAGAAAATTAACCCCACTTCAGGTAGGCCTGGTAAGTTGCTGCAATTGCAAGATTAAATTTTAACTTTCTGAACTTTTTTTCTTTTTTTTCCACCAGCCCTGACAGTGGTTTTCAAAGGCTTCAGATATGGAAGCCAAGGGATTTTAAATTCATGTAAGTTTATTTTAAGAAGGGGAATGTGGTCCCTGCTTGCTCCTTTCCCTTATCTGGCCCTGTAAAGAATAGAACATCCTTAAAATCCTGCTCTGATCCTGAGATCCTTTCAATGTCTGTAGACAGAAGAAGTCTTTTAGCCTTTGGCTCATTTCTCATTCCTCCCCTCCTCCTCACAAGCAAATTATATGTCCCAGTGTTCTTTAAAGTAGTAAATGGGCAGTGTTGGGCTGTTGGTGTGGTGGGCTAGCAGAGCTTTATTACCTTTACTGGCCTTCAAGAAAGGTTTCTTTACATTTGTGCACACCATGATGAATGCCCCTGGAGGAGATAACTATTAAAAGTCAAATCAGAGGTAGTTCAGTAGAAAAGCAGGAACAGAATTTTTGCAGAGCATGTAGTAATTTTGTTTTAAGACCCTGGTCAATACAGACCTGGTGAAAAGTGCTTTGTGTTATGTTCCTAAGGAAAAGATATTTCTTTGCAGGGGGATGTGTGTGTCAAAGCAAGCCACACACCTCATAACAGTCCCAAAATCTTGCTTCCTCTGCCAGAAGATACAGATTTTCTTTATGGATCTGTAGCTACTTTCTAGGTTTTGACTAAAAAAAGAAAAAGTAATTAAAAAAAAAAAAAAGGGGGGGGGGGGGGGGGGGG
>JAWWEU010000001.1:3888340-3931641 GCA_035583155.1 Acropternis orthonyx | reverse complement strand
CCCGAGCAGCACCGCAGCCCCCTCCCCACCCCGGGGCTCGCGGGGTGTCCCTGCTCCCGTCACCCACCCCAGAAACCCAACCCCACCCTGGGTGCAGAGACTCTGTACTTGTCTGTGCAATTACTAACAGGATACTATTCCTTCTAAACTGAGGATCTTGGAGCCATATTTTCATTTTGAATATAGGAAAAGGAGCAGTTAATGGTAAGGTCAAGCTATCCAGGGACAGGCAGATGCCTTGGAGGAATGGAAGAACTGATGGATGATTAAGTGCAGTGGGTGCTTGTATCGCTTGTATCTAAAATGTCTGTATGAGAAATGGGAATCCATCAGGCTACTTGTTGTGCGCTTTCTGACAGGGGAAAAAGGAACTACTTTGTGTCTATGATGGCTGGTTTGTTTGCTTTTTTTGGTTTTGGAGGTGTGCTTGGGGATTTTTTTTAAGTTCACCCAGAGAGTCTTTCAGTTCTGATATGTTTTTATGTATTGGCAAAACCTCTGATTTGAAATAAGCAGTGGAGACAAAAGAATTCATTTTTAGTGAATTTTTAGTGATATTGAGAAGGGATAGGAACATTCTGGATTCATTCTGAATCTCTTCATCTGTCATTGCTTTGATGTCTATTCTGGTCATTAGAAGTGAAAGCATTTAGTTGCATTTTCATAAGCTGTACGAAATGTCACCTTTTAGCAATCATTTTGTACTAGAAAATTCCTTTTATACTAGAAAAAACAGGAAATGAAGTTGAACGTTACTACTTTTTTCAGACCTCTGTTGCTAAACTGTAATATTGCACTTGTATGGCAAAGGAACTCTGTATTAACCAAAACAGATGGAAAAACGTCAATTTAAACTAGAAAAGAAAAATATGTGTTACTGACAATGAAGGAAACATGGCCTGATACACATGGAGGAAAATTGGGAATTGGAAAATCTCTTTGCTGCTTCCCTCTACCGAAGCCTTTTTTACTTCCAGGCAGTTTTTCTGTTAAGGAAAACTTTTGGATGAGTCTTCCTGGAACTTTTAAATCTGTGAATGTTGCACTGTCTGTGGATCTTGGGCACATCCCACAGCTATAGCAGGATACGAGAGGAATCCTTCTGGGCTTGGAGCCTGACCCTCATCAATGATTGTGGTCTAGTTGCAGCTTTTCATGGTGTGTATGAGCTGCACAAAAGTTCAGCAACAGGTTTCTGGCTTACTGTGGTACACTGAGTCTGTCAGTCTCCTGATGAGCATTGAAGGGCCCCAGTAAATTCTGCTGAAAGGAAAAGGCCTGCCTGCTAATCCTGCCCTTTGCCAGCTGCTGATCTTTTGGGGAATCTTTAGGCAGCTGAGAGATTTACTCTCCAGGTGCTGGATGGGTTCTGAGGTTAGTGCTCAAGGTTCTTTGTGTGTCCATGACTTTCACGTGATTTTCAAATACAAATAGCAAAAATGAATTGCTGCTTTGGTAAGAAAGTGTTGATTTCAATGGTAAGGATGAGCAATGTAACTTGGGGTTTGATTACTTGCTGTTGTGGTTATGTGAATGTATAAACGCTGTGAGAAATGGAGAGCTGATGGTTTAAAAATGCAGTGGTCGCCCTTGGATAAGGAATTCCCCAGAAATGGGATTATGTGCTCAATAAAGGACAGGCAGTCACACGGTAGAGGAGTAGGTGGTGGCAGACAAAGGCTAAGTTTTTAGGATCGGGATGAATTGACTCGACTCACATGGTAATTGAAATTTTACACTAAAGGGCACAGTCTTTAAGTTCCTTTAAAAAAAAAAAAAAAAACAATGCTGCAGAAGCTAGAGGAACACAATTCCATTACTTTTCCCTAGTTTTGTTTTAGATGAGTATGCAGTTATTGTTGAACATTTCAAAAAGTGTTTTCTTTTAAAACAAAGAATTGTAATAGGTAGAAAGCAAGTGCAGTGCTCAGATGTGAAAGGAAAGCAGAAGTTGATGAGGCAAATGGAAGGGGAGTCATCCTGAGGTTTACAGACTGTGCCTGCCACAGCCTCTTTGGAGCACTGTCCACCCCTGCTTACTGCATTGCAGGAAGGGTGGAAAGGATTACAGCACTTAAAAATACAGCAGTGCAAGAAGGTCTGTGTCCTGATCCCAGTATCAAAGAAAGGAGGCTGTGATGATAGGGCAGAAAACTTTATCCTCCATACAATCCATGAAACAGCAGCTTTAGGAGCTGCAAGTGTTTTGAACTGCCTTGTGTGCCAAATACTGCCAAATCCAGTAGGTATCATTTGCCTTTAGATAAGTTTTTATCAGACGCCTCCAGGAATAAGGGCAATGAGAGTAAGAAGCATTCCTGTGCACAGAGGTGCACATAAGTCTTGCTTTTCTTTTGGTTCCCTCCTTGGTTGAAATATATATAAGCACTGTGGGGTGATGGCAGTGGGAAAAATAACCCCAAAGAAAAACAAGCATCCTCTTGCTTTGAAGAAAACAGCACTAAATGAGTCAAAATGAGCCAGTCCCAGGGGACCAAATAAATTCATCTTCCCTTCAGCACTGTATGTTTGTAAGGTCTGTGCTTTGTGAAAAGGAATCACAAACCAGCCAGTGTTTTAAGAAAGGAAAACAAGAAGGCCACTCTTAAGAGAGCTTGATTCTTGAGGTGGTGGTTGTTCCTAGTATGTTTTGTGTCTCTCCTGCCCACACCAGTCCAACGGAGCAAAGATTTTACCCCAGGCTTGTAGAGACTTAAAACTGAGTTTGATCCCAGGTGCTGTGATGAAGGATCACTGACTGCCGATGGGGCAGCTGCAGAGTGAGCCCAAGACTTGGTTGACACCAAAGGGTCTTCTGAAATTAAAGCCAGGATGAACAGGAGAGAGAGAAGAGTTTAGCCCAGTCTCTGGACTGTATTAGACTCCAGAAAACCCTTCCACAGGGAAAAGGTTGAGAGGAGCAAGGAGAAACACTGGACTTTGCTCCAAACTCAAACTAGCTTTGAAAGATAGAGAAAACTATGTCCAAGTGTTAAATATTCTACCACAAGGGAGGGGGGGAAATCACCCCACAGACTACTTTCTTTATCTGTCCTGGCCCTAGCCCAATCTGCTGAGCTAAGTGTGTGTTTGCAGGGTTTCTGGGTGGTTAACTGAAATGTAGCACAGGACCTTTCTTTTTCTTTTGTCTTTATGGAAATTGGAGGACAGATCTGCCTGTGGAGCTTCACGATGTTATTTTTATGTAGAATAGGTCTACAAGTTCCAGGTTCCAAATGTAGTTCATTACACTTCAGCTGAACAAATTGCTATACTAATCCCTCTTCTAATGGGAGCTGAAGTACTTTATATTGGTTCCCAGTCATTTTAAAAACAGTTGGAACATCCTTGTCAGGGAAAAAACAGCACACAAAAAGGCTCACTGTGAAGAAGGATCTGACCAGAAAGGATGCCCTGTTAAATATAGTACCAGGCAATTTTGTAGTGCCTCATATGTATTTCTGGTGGTCTGGTGTTTGAGAAGGTTACAAGATTTTGCTGAAGCTATTTATGAGTTAGATTGTTTTCTTGAAATATAAGAGAGTCTTTCAACTGTAGCAGTTAATAAGGAACTTGGCTTGGTTTTAACTCAGTTTTTAGAATGCTTCATTTTTTTTCAAATTAATGATGCTTATGCTACAGATGTAAGAGTGACTGTAGTGGTATTTATTTCTTTAAAATTTGGGTAGAACTCTCAACTGTAAGATAAATAAATGCCCTTGTAAATATGCCTCAGTGCTATTTGCACATTTGTGATAGGAGATATTTGGAAATATTTGCCTTGTGTAATAAAACATAATGGACCTCTCATCGCCTTGGGTAGGAAGCATTAGTCCAGCAGATTTTCCTAATACTGAAAGAGTGCAAAGTGCATCACAAGCAGTAATAAAAATCATTACTGACTGGCAGAAGGCTGTCTTTGTGCTCTATGCAAACAAGTTTTTTTTACTTCAGCACTAAGACTGTAAAGTGTTCACAGCAATCCTCTTAAACGTGCTATGGTACATGGTCCTGAGTGGGCTTGGAATCATAAGTAACACAGGAGCAGGTATCTTCCTCATGTCCTGGTGTGCCTAACAGCTGCACAGCTTTCTGTCCTCATTATAAAATTTTAGTGGAGGTCAGACTATGTCAAGGGACCAGCAGTGGGACACACAGCCTTTCCCCTTTTACCTCCAGGATTCAGATCCAGCCAAACCATTAGTAGCTGCAAGTTACCACCTGGTGGCTGAGCACTCGATGTAAAATTAATGTGGTAGTCTCAGCCCTGTTCTGAGTAAACACATTTCCACCTTACAAATATGATGAAACCAGGCACTAATTGGCACCCTTGCTAGCAGCCTCATCAGAGGTGCCAAAATAAGTGAAGTGTTTCTTTGCTTCTGGTGGTGGTCTCTCCAGGAGAGCAGTGAAGTACAGTGATGGGGCAGTATGGAGAAGATGGCACAGCTGTTGCCCTCACTGTTTTGTGAACTAAGCCTGCAAAGTTGTCAGTCTGGTGCATTTCTCATGCCAATCTATGTAGAGTTATTAGGATTTTCCCACTACTATTGGTGCACTTTCAGCAGTCTGTTGGCAATCGACTTGAAAATCCCTTTTACCATCTGTGTGGTTGATGCTGTGATAGTACAGCAGCTAAGTGGTTCAAATGTGGGTTGGTATGGTATATTTAGGAACTCAGAGTTACAGCCTCTGTAGACAGAGCACATTGCTGACAGGTAGCTATTAATCACTTTTAGCCATTCTTTTCACTGCCAGCTGCTTTGCAAATGAGGATTGGCACATGGTAGATGACTACCTCCTCATTGTCCAAAATGAAAGGAGTTTGTACCTTGTTTGCTGTGGTAGTAACCCTGTGAATGTCAACAGCCCCCAATGGAGAACACAGGTTTCAAAATGAGACAGTCTTTTAATGTATGTAATGCCTGGAGGTCTGCAAGTTTGGGGGAAATGGTTGTAGAGTTATAAAGGTAAATTCTTTCATGTTGCCCACTTTGTGAGGTGACCACATGTTCAGCAGTTGGTTTTTCAATCTTGGCAACGAAAATGGAAGAAGGAGACAGTATTTTTCAAGAATGAAATTCAGTTAATAAACCCAGGTCACTTTTTGTTTCTGGTGTCCTAAGAGCCCTTATTGCTCCAGAGCAAAAATCCACCACAGGAGGAGTATTCATCAAAGCACAAGTCTTTGGTCCTCTTGCTCCTCCTCTGCCCACTGAGGCACTGGCACCTCAAACAAGCATGGCTTGCATCCACACAGTTCAGAAACATCAGCTTGCACCCATCTAGCATACCAAAGAGAGTTCCCTGAAAGCATTGAACATCACCCAAGACTGAATTCAACTCCAAAAAATTAATAAAGGTGAAAAGCACTGCAGAGGGGTAAGACTATAATGATGGAGGAAGTAATTTAGGAACCTGTTAACTGACTTTGTGTGTGATGTAACAGACAGCAACAAAAAGCCACCAGCATGTTAGAGTTGCCAAAGAAATGGTACTTCGGTTGCCACAGTTATAAGCCTTTTCTAATAATAAGGTAGAGGTCAAATTCAAAACACACTGAGCATCCTCAGTTCTCTGAAGGAAGAGTGTGACTTTTTTCTTACTGTTGGCATGGTATCAATTAATACCAATTAAATGTTAAGTATTTATCTCAGACAGCAAATGGTGCATCATGTTTCCATTCTTATCAAAGCCTGGGGCTAGATCCTCAAAGGAACAAAATATCTATTCATTAAAGATCAAGTAGTACAATAAGAAGAATTCTTCTGACCTTTTCCTGTATTCAAGAAAAAATAATCTAGCACTGCAATGTTAATTCACTTTGCTGTACATATTAAAATACAAATATTAAAAGATTGTGTTTGCATTTTATACTAAGAACTTAAAGGCACAGCACTGGCATTATTCATCTGCCATTCTCAAAGCAGCTTGGGTGGGTTTTTTATGCAAACAATAAGAATTAGCTGTCTTTTGTTTCAAATCCTTCAGGTCTACAGAATTCAGCAAACATACCTAGACCTGTGAGAACTGTGGCCCCTAAGTGTCATCATCTTTAAAATTAATAAACCAAAGTAAGTGGAAAAAGTTTAGGTTGCTGATGTGTGAAGTAATAAGAAACGCCTCTTCTCATCCAGAGTATCATTTATCTTTGTTAAATATTGCAGAGGTATCTCACACTTAAGCCTCAGTTCTGTGCTTTGCTAAATCAAAGGCATGATGACTCCATAAAGGTTATTGGTTTTGGCAATAACTTTTTAATAGCAGAATTATTCTGTTTTGCTCCTTGCAGCTTTCCTGTAGTAAAATATTTCCATCCTGATGTAGCTCACCTCAAATCACAACTTGTTTCATCCTGAGAGTGTGCCTTCTGTCAACATAATGAATTGTAGCAGCTTTTCATATCAAAAGAATGAGCAAAGTGCAAAAGAAAACTCAGGATAATACAGTCCTGTTTATACCAGACACTATTTTATCTCCTCAGAGCTGTATGAATCTGAAATGTTCTACTCTGTGTAATTCGAGCCCATCAGCCTCACGTTATCCAGCTCAGAAATTGGTCGAATCTGCTTTTCTCATTGAAAGTTGTCAAAGAAATGCACAGCACTGGCTAATTTTAAAGGTAAAAAGCAATGCAGGAGGATAGGACCATTATGAAGGAGAAAGGGTGCAGGATGTGACAGCCACATGGTTGCCACATGTCAGGCATGTAGTGTGTGTGTGTGTGTGTGTGTTTGGGTTGTGTCTGTCTTGTTTTCATTTCCCCTTGCACCAGCATCTTACCTGGGGCACAGTTACTGTGTCTGGCTTTGTCCACAGCATGAATTCACCTGTCTTAACCAGGCTTTCCCTTTCCACTCAGTTAAGATGTCTTGGTCTTCCTGACTCAGAAAACTACATGTAGAGTGAAAAGTAGGTCAGAGAGAGACAAAGTCTTTTAAGCCCTGGGCTACTGCTAAAGCCCACAGTATTATTTGGTGCACCTGCAGTGTTTGGGTCTTCTTCACTATAAAAGGAGCTTCTTTAGAGAGAATGAAAATGCAGGTCACATTGATCTTAAAAGAGAGGGGAACCTGATGTGATAAAAACATCAGCATTTTCAAGGATACTCCAAGAGAAAGCATTGGGCTTACAGTCCAGGCTTAGGGAACTTTGAAGAGAAAAGGTGTGTTGAAAAGTTGTAAATAGTTAAAACTATTGAAAGTGTTGATAAAGTGATGTTTTAGAAGGGTGGAAGCTTGAACAGCTGATAAAGTGGAACATCAGAGTTAATAAAAAATAAGTAAATTTAGTGGGCTTGAAAATGAGTCACCTTTTAGGGTACATCCCCTCACATGAGTGAGGGGAAAAAAATGGGGATAAACAGTTAATTCTTACTGGGAAAGTGGGAGTCATAAAACAAACATAAAAAAAATCTAGAGCTGTGATTTCATAAGATGGTTTGAATGAGATGAACCTTTTCTGCTACACTTTATTCCTGCTTAAAGTTGTTTTTCATTTTCAAAGGCCATTTCTATCAGTACTTTGATTGCCATAGGAAGCTAATACAGCTCAGAAGAATGTACAAAGATGATGGGTCCAAGGTATCATGTTTGGTCAGTTTGCTTTAGAGGAGAAAAACACCAGAGCTGGCCCAAAGGGAAAAAATTGGGAGTAGGACAAAAACTAATCCTGTGCCTTGGAATGGGAGAAGGGAAAGTAAAAGGGTGGCAGAGAGATGGTGGAAAGGAGAGTGAGAGTAGGAACTTTTTCTTTTAGTAATGGCCAGTTTTTAGTTCACCAGAGTTCATAGTTTAGTTTCTGCTAAAGCAAAGACCACCAGTTTGCTTTTGGTTATTCAGACCATATTTTTACCTCTAAAACTGGGATTTCTCACCTGGTGAACAGTGTGCAGGAAGCCAATCTCATACAGAGAACTGAGGTATTTGGCTGTTCCATATTACAGAAAGATGGGTATTAGGTGGTAAATCTACAAAACTGCCAACAAATTCTCAAAGCTTTACACTGCATACACAATTAATTGGCTACAAGTTGCCTGGTTCTCATTGATTTGTGTTCTACCTTCTCTTGGTTCAATGATCCTCTCTCTTCTCATGCTGATTAATCTGCATGCTCAATCTTTCTCTTCTTTTGAGGCAGTGGTTGTAATATCTCCCTGCAAGAGTTACCAGCTGTGTGCCAGCTGCAAATTGAGCCCAAGGCTGTGAACTGGCACCAATGTCCTGCATTACAAAGGGCATGGGGACCTGTGGCACCAGCCAGGTGACAAGGGACAGCAGGGGCTTATAAAAAAGAGAGAATGACTCTCCATGTACAGATAGGACAAGGGGGAATGGTTTTAAGCTAAAAGAGGGGAGATTTAGTTTAGGTATCAGGAATAAATTCCTTACTCAGAGGATAGTGAGGCACTGGAGCAGGCTGCCCAGAGAAATTGTGGATGCCCTGTCAGACATGCCTGGAAGTGTTCAGGGCCAGGTTGGATCACCACTGTGCAACCTGGGTGGCATCCCTGAGGGGAGTATGGTGTTGGAACTGGATGATCTTTAAGGTCCCTTCAAACCCACACCATTCTGTGACTCCATGATTGCTGGAGCTAGACTGGAAGACTTGAAGAATGGGTGGAGCAGGGATAGCACATCACAGAATATGCTGAGCTGGAGGGGAATCACAAAGAAATATTGAGTCCAGCTCAGCCCTGCATGGGACCATTCCCAAGATGAATCAGACTGGTACAGGTTATTTGCTGTGTAGACTACAGCAACACAGTTTCAGGAAGGTGTTTTGAACTTCTATATGAAACTTGGGCCAATCAAGAAAGATGACACTAAGCCGAAGGTTAATTTCCACTAGAGTTGGAGAGATGAGGATGAAATACTAGAATTCCTCAGACAAGTGTGCTTCCTACTAATTCAGTCCATTACTATGAAAATGTAGGATTGATTTTTTGTTCTGAAACAAATGAAAAGCGTAACAAAGGTGTTGCTGTCTCTCAATTTGAGATATAAGTTACTTTTCTTGTTTCAGAGTCAACCATCTTCTTGGTTCGCTGTCAGCTACCTGATACTTCTATTCTTACTGATCTCCAGTCACTGGCCTATCATGGTTTTTTTTATCAACAAGGATGGTGACCAGGGCATGATTACACCACCTTCTGTACCTGGAGTTTCCCAGTGACAGTCCTGAGAGTGATAGAGCAAAGTGATCAACTTTAAAGGATAGTTCTCTGAGAGCACACAAAGGTTACTTCTTTCTCAATGTACAGCACGCTGGGGCCTGTTATGTGGTTAGAATTAATGCCAGGATATTAAAAAAAAAGTGGATATGGAAAGACAAATGCAAAAGAATATGTATCTTATTAAAAACAGCAATTTGGATCACAACAGGGCTTATATTATGATTAAAGTGTTTCAGAAGGCTGATAAGACTGAAAAGACTAATTGATATTTTAATTAGACAAAGCCAAATGAACTACAGGTGTCATCCTAAATATAAGAAGTTTGCAGAAGAATTCTTTTATTCTTTACTGCTTAGAGATTTTGGAGATGTTCAGAGATGTATGAAATCTTTTTTTTTTTTTTTTTTTTTAATAGTCTCTAGTCACCATGCTTATTTGTCTTGAATATTAAACAAGTGCCTCTTAGGGATTATCACTCAGTAGCCTTGGCTGGATCAAAACTGTCTAGGCTATGACAATGCATTCTATCTATCTTTGCAGGTTTTTGTCTGGTTTATTCTTTGTTTTTTTCTCCCCCCCCCCTTTTTTTTTTCCCCTGTTGCAAGTTTAATACAATGCCTTTTTGTTCAGGTATATTGCTTAGGAACAATGAAAAGAAATACACAGCTGCTATAGAATTTCCCACTTGTTTGTTGTTTCCCCTGTGTTACAATGTTGTCTAACCCAGGGAGGTGGCTTTAGTCATAACCTTTGTCACAAGACTCCTTGAGCAGAAAAGAACATCAGCAAATAGTGTTCACAACTTACTGCTGAAGAAGATGATTCACTACTAGAGAAGATTCACTTCTTACTGCTCTTTCTTATGCCTTCTGGCTCTGGCAGGATATTGCTGAGGGCTGGGAGTTATTGCTCTCCAGACTAATCAGGCTAAAGACCTAGCAGCACTAGTACAAAGCTGAAAATAGAGCTTTTCTCACAGGGTTGTTCTGCTGGCACATCCTTCCTTATATGGGCACACTCAGAGATTTAACTTCAGCTCTGTTCTGTTGGTTGCTGTGTCCCTTCTGTTCCCATCACTCCATGTCCTTGGCTTGTGTGTCCCATGCACAACTTGTTTCTTCGGGAATGCTGTGCATATCCTAGAATCATAGAAAGGCTTGGGTTGGATGGGTCCTTAAAGTTAGTTCAACCCCCTGCCATGGGCAGGCACACCTTCCTCTAGGTCAGGTTGCTCAAAGCCCTGTCTGACTTTCCTCGGGTCCTATGGGTTTGTGCACATTCAGGTTCATTAGATGGTCTTGAACCTGATCATCTCATACAGAAGGTGGTTATTCATTCTCCTGGTCCCTGCCTTTGCCTTCTGTGACTCAGCCAGTGTGGCTGGAGCATTTGCTAGTGAGGGCTGAGGTAAAAAAGTCATTGAGTAACTCATCCTTCTCCATATCCTGGGCACCCAGGTGTCCTATCTCTTTCCACAGAAGGCCCACATTCTTCCTAGTCTTTCTTTTATCACCAGTGTGCCTATAGAAGCTTTTATTGTTGCCCAGGTTTAATTTCATCAGGGCTTTAGCTTTCCTAACCTGATCCTTGGTTGCTCAGAGAGTCTCTCTGTATTCTTCAAAGGGTACCTGTCCCTGCTTCCACCCTCTCTAGGCTTCCTTTTTGTGTTTGAGTTTGTCAAGGAGCTTTAGTAAATCCTGGGATCTGAATTCTTCCTGTATGGATGAATGACTTTAGTATTCCCTTTGGCTTCTTTGAGACTGTGTGAGATATGTATTAACGTAGTTCTCTGCCTGATTGTACATTATCTCTTGTTACAGCTTAATGTATTTGTTAATTATTCAAAATAGCATGACAAACACTTGGCATCCTCACAAACGACTGGCTTCTGCTATTCTTTAAGTGCTGCATGATGGGTCTTCTTGGTCATATAATACTGTATCTTCTTACCAATTTCACAACTAAAATGGTGTAAACTGAAAAAATTCTGAATAGTTTTTGGGGATCACCTTAATGGCTACTTTTTCCTGGGAGTGCTCCTGAGACATGCAAAGAAGTTCTTCTATCTACTAAAAGTTTAGTCACACTTAGAAAGAAAAGGAAAAAAAAATTGGATCAAGAATATACTACTGGAGTTTGTACATGTTCATTTCTCTATAGTTTGTCTAATGTGTTCTTTTTCATACTGGTAAAAGCGTCTAATTAAGATCTAACTACAAAAGTGACCAGAGGGTAAATATTTTTTTTTTCCTACAGTTCTTTATTTTTGGATAATTGTGTTTTTTGGGGGGAAAAAAAAAAGAAGTGGTGCACTTTCCAAACTCATGTGTGTACTGTTACCCAGTGACCAGAGTGCCCATCCCAAAGGATTACAAGTACAGTTTCCCGAATAACCCTGCAAATAGTTTCCTTTTCCTTTTGACCTTGAAAAGAAAAAGAAAAACAAGAAACAACCCCCCAAAAACTTAATCACAGGCCTTCAGTTCTACTTGATAGGAAAGGTTACCCCCCTTGTCCAGTTCTCTTAGTAATCAAGGGCACTTTTTATTTGCAATTTCCCTTGACAAAAATTCATGGTAATGCTTAGTCTTGAGAGCAGACAAGTGCTGGTGATTTTTTTTTTTTTATACATCACTACATACTGTGAATGAAATGCCTTGAAATGTCTTAATTTTCAGAAAGTGCAGAGCACCCACTGTTTGGGAGGCAGGGACACCTTTTAAGATCTAACAATGGGCTAAAAAATAAACTTATTTGTAGGGTTCTCCCATGGAAAAAAAATTATACTGAGAAAGAATTAACACAGTAGTAAGCAGATCTTGATTTTGATGTAGCAGTGTGAGATGTGCTGTAACTGCATGGTGGTACACTTGCAGCTATGGCCTTCAAAAAATACTTCTGTGATTTCCTACCAGGGAAGTAATGGCATTTTCTGTTGACTGATGGTGCATCTTAATAGTCAAAAGTAACTCTAATTTCAATATGCTCTTTTGAAAGAGGAAAATATTAAGAGAGAATCCCCTTTGAAGCTGAGTGTTGCACATGCCTGCATGAGTAGACTTACAGGAAATGTGTATGTAAATCATAGAATTGATTGGGTTGGAAAAGAGCTCCAAGATCATCAAGTCCAACCCTTGATCCAACACTGCTGTGATTACCAGATCATGGCACTGAGTGCCACGTCCAATCTCCGTTTAAAAACTTCCAGGGACAGTGAATCCACCACCTCTCTGGGCAGCCCATTCCAATGCCTGATTACTCTCTCTGTAAAGAATTTCTTTCTAATATCCAACCTAAATTTCCCCTGGCAGAGCTTAAGCCCATGCCCTCTTTTCCTATTGCTGGTTGCCTGGGAGAAGAGACCAACAAATGTTAATTGAGATGAGCAAAAGCAATCAAAGTTGGCTTCTTTAGTAGAGGCATGTAAATTGAATTCTTGCCTGATCTCCAGACCATACCAAACTGCAGGATTTGGAGTATGGAAGGTTTGCTGGTTGCCTGGCAGAGCTAACTTCCCTCAGGAGAGCCCACCAGTCAGGGTGGGTCTACTCATTTCCATAGCCATGGAGGTTTCTCTGCTGCCTCTGAAAAGGCTTAACCGGGGCTGTGGTTTAAACAGAAATACCCAGCAAAAAAGGAAGAGGGCGGGAAGAGTTTGTGTAACTGCACATACCTTGCTAATACATTGAAAAATAATGCTAATCCTTGACATAAAACTGTTGATAATGGAAAGCATGGTATTAATTCCCTGTGCTTGGACACACTGTAAGGTTTACTTCTTGAACACTACAAAATTTATTAAATACTACTTATACTGCTAAGAATATTTAATCTTATTCTGCTTTATCAAAATACCTAATTTGCACATAAATCATGTATTTTGCTCCCCCTGTTATGGTGTGCTCTGTTTGTTTTGCATTAGACTGTGTCCATTAGGGGACCATTGTACAAGCATGGAATCATATAAGCAATGTTGTGGATGTAGAAAATGAGTAATTGTTGTTATATTGACTTAATCAACTTGATTATAGTGGCAGTAACATGTTTCTGTATGGAGCCAAGCAGTGTAGTAAGAGTTTATTCATTACCACTGGACTGCAGATGTTAAGGCACAGTACTTAAGAGATGAGGAGGACTTTTGAATTTTGTTTAATAGCCTGTTGAAATAATATGTTACATAAAAATGCCCTATATATATGTATATAAATAGTGTATAATAGTATACTCTACAATGGCAATAGGTTGTGTAATGTGAGACCTTATGTATAAGTACAGTTATTGCCATGATTTGGTCAGGATAAGCAAAAACATTTAAAAAATATGCATAAAATACAGAAATTTAAGGTGTGTTTTCCTGGTACACTGAGCTATCTAGAGATAATTAAATTACACCCTTGAGGAACTGAAAGAGGGTAAATTTAGATTGCAAATAAGGAAAAGAAAATTACTATGAGGTGAGGATGGTGTAGGACACTAAAAGAGGTTGCCCTGAGAATTTGTGAGTGCCTCATATGTGGACGTGCTAAAGCTCAGTTTGGATGGGACTTTGAGCAACCTGATCTCTTGAAAGGTGTCCCTGCCTGTGGCAGGGAGATTGGAGAGATGATTTCTAAAGGTCTCTTCCAGCCCAAACCATTCTATAGCTCTATAATTTCATGAGAAAGACCTTTTGAAATGCAATCTTCAAACGCTTTTACTTTGTAATGCTAAAATATATGTTATAAATAACTGGTTATGATAAAGTCAGCATTCTAGAGGGTAGATATTTCTTATAAAAATTTTTCTTTCAAAACTACTCTTAAATTTGGTGTTGCTAATACCACATTTAATGCTGTGCCATTCAGTTGCCTACATGATTACCAGCACTTAAACAGAGATCTTGCACCCTGCCATTTTTACTGCTGTTTTATAGTAATGCACCTAAATGTTTATCCATTTGTTTCTGAAACCTTAATACATCTTCATGATTGTTGGTGGTGGCATTACAATCATTGACTACAGACAAAACTATTCAGCACCTGCCATAGGAAAAGTCTATTTTCAGTTGTTTGGGTCTTTGCCAGGTTGTGGCCATTTTCACTTCAGCCTTGCCTGCCAGTCATAAATGTCAGGGAGTTCCTGTGAGTGAGAGAAAAATGCAGGAGGCAAAAGGCCAGCTAAGGGAGGGGAAAACTGTAATGAAGGGTTCGGCCTCTTTCTTTGGATTTAGAAAGCAAATACTGTCCTAAATGAAACATACATCCGTCTATCCACATGTGTTTGAGTTGATATATATATATGTATGTGTTTGAGTGGATATGTATGTGTGTGTGTGTGTATATATACATATATATTTTTTTTTCCTATTGAGCTGAAATATGTTCTGGATGGACTAGTTTGAATAGTTGTGCAAATCTGCTGGGTAAATAGGACCTGTTCTTAGAACTTGGTAATAAATTAATTTTGTTGTGTTCTAGGTTCATTCCCTATGGGTGTTTATTTACCTGTGGGTGTTGGGGATTTTCGCTTTGAGTGTTTCCCCACTTTAATTTTTTCCTGCAGGACTAAACCAGCAGAGCTCTACTGTGCAAGATCTAATAGAAAGTTGCCTATATATTAAACAACCCAAGGGTTACATTTTAACACACAGGCAAGAGCTTTTTATATAACATTATATTTTGTCTGGGAAGAGATACATATTTTCTGTTAACTCGCACCATTTTTATTGTAGCAGCCTGTGCACTTTCCAAGCCCTGCTTGAGGTCTGTCAGTAAGGGGAAAAATAAATATACAGACTGTAAAAGTCAACCTACAAGAAATCTTTTGGGAATGAAAAGGTGACACGGAAATAAATCAGGTGACAGGACAGGCTTAGCACACCCAAAGGTGCACTAGACTTTCAGATGCCCAAAATTAGAGAAAATGTTTCCTACTCTTGAAAATATCATAAATACCCAAAAGATTAAGTAATATTACAAGACAGTGGCTGAGAATCAAGAAAGGAGCTGAGAAGTATTGGAAATGGAACATCATTGCAGAACCTCACAGCATGTGTGGGTTAAGAAGGTAGACTCCCATCACAAGCTAAAGGAGATTTCAGTGTTGCTGATCTATGGACAGCTGTTCTGTTATGGTCAGTAGTCGAGGTTACTGATGATCAAAAGAAGGTGCCTACACTCTTAATCTGTACTTTGACAGTGAAGAGAAAATTTCAGGTAAATAGTAGCAAGACAGAGAGCAGAAGGGCACAACCTACTTGTCAATCTGTCCCCAACAGGGAAGGGGTAAGCCTGACGATCAGCAGCTCCTGGCAGTGAGGAGCAGGAAACCAAGCATGGGGAGAGGGCTGAGCAGCAGGAACTGGCATCATCAAGGCTGGAGGCCTTATTTGCAAGGTGAGGAAAGAACAAACAACTTCAGAGGGCTTTCTCAAGTTGAACAGGCCTAATAGGTCACCACCCCACTCCCTTTTGGCACTGATCCAGACACCAGAGGTCGAGTTAGTGCTGCTCCTGCACTGTCATTGGACATCTGGGTGCTAAATACTGTTGTGAAGTGTCATCCCTTAGGCAATACTGACCTAGAAAAGGGAGCAGCCCGTTTCAGATGTAATAGAATAAACAGTGGCCATACCAAGAATATAAAGACGTGAAAGTTTCCTATGTATTGAATATAATGCTCAAGTGACAATGAGAATAGCAGTGGGGGCGGGGGGGGGTGGGGCGTGGGGCCGAGGGAGGGCTGATAAAGTGTTGGAGGAGAAATGAACATCCGGGAGAAAGCAAATACAGAGGGCAAAATTATGTCAAAGTCAATTATAATACATCACTGAAATGTAATTCCTATTACTGTTGCTAAGGTAGAATTTCATATATTTTTATAAGGTGGTTAATTTACTGTGCTACTCTCTTCTGCAATGAATAGATAATTTTTTGTTTTTCTAAAGGAAGGTGTTTGCCAAAGGATAGCCCTTCTGCATTTTTTTTATTTTTAGGGACTCCAATAAAAGATCCTTATCAAATTAATTTCTTGCTGTGTGATTGGATATTTTTTGTTTTCAGTAATTAGTGTTCTGCTGTCTAAATAAACATTATTCAGAATTTTAATATTCCTCCATATTATAATATTCCTCCAAGAAGTTACTCCCAGTCCCCAAGTATTATTTTGGAGGCTGAGGTGCAGTAAGATACAATTATTGTATGTACTTTGTTGTATTTTGTGCAATTACTATCCTAACTTTTTCTAATTAAGGATGCACAAACTGTGATAGCAAGTATTCACAAGTCTGTCCAATTTTTAAAGCTTTTAAGTACTTAACAAATTCGTGGAGTGTTTTGGTTTGCTTGTCCTTGAAGAAGAAAAATTCAACAAGCCCTCTCATTGGTGGTGGTTGCTCAGAGTAGCTGCTGTCTTTGTCAGCATTGTTCAGGGTTGGACCTTTATTGCCTCTGTGTGTCTTGGATCCCAGAAGCATTGAAATTTCTTATTTCAGGCTCTCAGATCAAATTTAGACATAAGGCACTCACACTCTCTACTCTGTTGTATTATTCTAGCTACAGCTTTGAGATCAGTTTTCTGAGAACCTGTACTGTCCTGATATTTACCCATTCCTTCCAAGGCGTAATTGATCTGTAGCTGTCTAATTTGCAGATTTAATTGGGTCATACTACATTTATCTTCATTCCCTTTATGTACATTCTAGTTCCTAAACATGGGGTGCCTTCTGAATTCTCTTTTGAGTATGTAATGGCTGAGTGAGTGTGTTTAATGGCTGTGCTTAAGGGCTTGAACTCTCTTGCACTCCGACTAGTTAAAGGGCAATAAATAAGGCTCTAATACTATTGCACACCTACGGATGATGCTATTGCTTTAACTGTGCCACTGATTTTGTGGTAGTAACATAATCATGTTCATAACATGATTAAAAAAGTACATCTTCATTGCTTGTCTACATACATTCGCTATTTTATTTTTCCCCTTGTAAAAGTATTTGCTACCAGTTCTATTTCAGGCCATTCCATTGACAGAATTGCACATGGCTCAATTTATCATGTATTTTTCGCTATGGAATTGTCAGCCATCATTATCCCTGTTTTGGAGATTTAGATGAAACACCCAAGCAATGTGCTGTCAGATCTCAGTGATGTGCATCTTATGCTAAGCAAGGTTAATTTAATTTTATCTCAGTGGAGTTTTTTAGTGCTAATATTACTGTCTATAACAATTCATACTTAGTGACTTTCCATAAGTGTGCAGTCAAATCAAAAAAGAAAAAGAAAAAAAAGATATGCGTTACATTACAATTAAACAAGGTGAGATATGCAGAAGGCTAGGAAAAACATATAGGGTCACTACCTACAGACATGGAGATGAACTGCTGTGCAGTATAAGTTGAATTCATGGTATCTTAATTTAGATCTAAAGTATGATACAAAAACCCCACCTCAAAACAGTGCATATCGAGTACCTAAACAGCCCTAATTATGTCTGACAGTGTGTAAGGGTTTGTGCTTCCTATGGTAAGAAGGTAATACCTACATGTTTATTCTGAACTACAGGCTCAGATTCAGGTGGAAAGACCATCATATATCTCATGGCCTTGGTGTGGTGATAATACCCTCTTGCAGCCACATTTTCAGTTAAAGCTGAGACACTGAGGCTTTCACCTCTTCATACTTATGGTGGAGCCTTCCTGTATGCACCTCATGTAGAAACAAAAGCAAAGAAAGGATATAAATGATTTGGCAACCAGAGTCTTCCTGGAGAAAGATCATCTTCCTGGGGATTAAATCTGGGATACTGTTACAGAGAGTTAACAAACTTAATGTCATTAGCAATTCCTTTTTACTTTAGTTGTTGTTTCTTTTCATTGTTTAGAAGCACCTGTTTAGGAGATGAGAGAAATAACTTGTCTGAGTATCTGAAGATCCATTACTGTTTTGTCGCTCCTCATCAGCATCTCTGTTTTGTTTTCCTCAGGCCTATCCAGCAGTTCCTGGGAAGCTGAAGTGAGGCATGGACTGCCATGGTCCTTGGGAAGGAAATTGGTTCTGACCTCCTTGACAATAATACATTAGAAAACAAAACAGAAAAACCAAACAAACAGAAAACCCAACCCAAAATTTAAAAAAACCCCCAAACCAGCTGGGTGTTGAAACCACTGTTTTAACACCCTACTCCTTGAAAAAATCAGCAGTTCTACCCAATAAGATTGAGTGAATTCTCATTTTTAAAGATGTTTAGGTATTTCTTAAGATAAACCACTTTCTCTGTCTAAATTATTTTCTTGCTACTCACTAGTATTAATGCTGTATTAAATATAACCTTAACCTTAATTAATCTTTGAGTAGATATGTTGATTCAGAAAGTGAACACATTATTAGAACTTTCACAGCAACAACATTTTATTACATCACAGATATTGCAAGAGGCTGCACAGGTTTTTATCTCATTTGCTGATGGTCTTTACAAAGATGTTGTTTACCTTAGAATTCTTTTAAATCTTTACTGGCATCCCCGATTTCTAACCTGTAATCAGAAGAATTTAGTCTTTGTCTGGTAGAGAGGGAATGTCTCTCTGGACCCCTTGAATCATAAAATGGTGCTTTTTCTCTAAATTCTCTCTCTCTCTCTCTCTCTCTCTCTCTCTCTCTTTTTCTTTTTTTTTTTTTTTGACTTTAGTCTCCGCACTGACAACATTACAACAGTATCTTTGACAAAGACAAACAAAAACCTGGCTATCTTCCTTTTTGCTCTTCTGCTTTCTCAGTGGCCCTTGTTTTTTAATGTGATAAAAATATGTGATTGGGTAATTAAGAAACACACTGATACCTTAGGAATTATTTTCTCTAGTATTCTAATATTTTACACAGTTTTAGCTCTTGAAACCTAATCTTTTGGTCAGTTTTTAGGGCAGTTTCCCTGCCCAGATTGTGTGCATGTGCAAAGCTTTACCCAGTCAGATTGTGTGTACACAGACACTCGGAACCAAATGGAAATAACTTGCTTGCTAAATGTACTTGTATGATTGTTTTTAACAGGAAAGTGTGTGTGCAAATATCTTGATTAAATTCAGGTTTCTCATGCAAAGTTTGGAAAATCTGTTGCTCCTAAAAAGCAAATTTACATTTAAATGCACTCCTGCTACAAGTTAAATTCCAATTTAGCCCTGTCAACAAAAATTAAGCTTATTTATACAAAGGAGTAGTCTGATGGATTTACAATCAGGTATGATGTATATGACTTTGAATGTGATGTTACTTAATGCTTTCTGAATAGGCAGATAATTTTAAGTTACAGATGGAATGATGTTATCTAAAAGTTACTAAACTGAGTTTCCCAAGTTTGAGATGAAAAAGCTGCCTTTGATTAGTGAGTAGACAATTTTGTGGGAGAAATACATGAGAAAAATGATATATAAAAATAAAAAAGGATCAGAAGCACTTACAATAGTATCTCTAGAGAGCAAGTTACTAAATTCAAAACTGTTACAAATTGTTTCAAAAAAAGTAATTCTGCTTTTAATTTGTGTATCATCTGGCTTCATCACATTTTTGCTGAATCAGGATGCTTGAGTCTGAGCAACCTTAATACTGCAAAAAGCAGGTATAAAGTTTAATTTATTTCTAATCAATCCCTCCTTGCCCCACCTCCACTTCCATTAGATTTGGGTATTCCCTGTCAAATTGGGCAGATTGGGAACGGATTGGAAGAGAGAAGGGAGAAAGTAATTTATTCCTCAAGTGTGTTCTGAAAAATCAAATTGTGCTCTAAAGCCGTAAGGAGATAACAAATCAAAATGGTTTTCATCAAGTTACAAGGGTGGTAATTATGCAACAGTTTCTTTGCTTTCTGTGTGCTTTGATCATCACTCTAATAATAAATGCTGCTGATTTATAATGAAGTTAAAAGTATTTTGGGACTACTATGTAGAAAGAGGATAAGCTGAATGCTTCCATTTTGGTTTTGGAGTAGAACAGAAATCACATTACTAAAATATTGTTAAATTAATGACAGACTGTGGGTTAGTTTGTCTCTACATACACACTATAGGCAGAGATAAGAGGACTCTTCCCTTAGACATTAGAGAACAAGGTGGTCATCAGGGTGTTATCTATGGTAACCAGCTTGAAAAGTTGGTATCTCTAGGTGAATTTAAGTGGTTGGAGCAGAAATATATTCCTCTACAGGAAAATTCAAGTCACCTATTTTATCTAGATTTTTGGGAGGAGAATCTCTTTCCTAACCTCTTAACTACCACTTTTTGTGAGGTGATCTGCCAGGTCCTATCCCTTCAGTGTTGAGAAGTAACAAAAAGATTCCACTGGGATAATTTATTCATAATAAATTGAAATAATGATTAAAGGGTAACCATGTATGCTCAACTATATCTCTAGCTGGGCCAGTTTTGGCTGGGGTAGTTTTCTTCTCCGTAGCTGGTATGGGGCTGTGTTTTGGATTTGTGCTGAAAGCTGTGTTGATAACACAGAGATGTTTTCCTTATTGCTGAGTTGCCTTCCTTCATGTAGCACTTGGATGACTTGGTTATATTCTAAATACTTGGTTTCTGATAGTTGTGCTTTTGAATTTCTGTCAAGGCCAAATTATGTAATGAAGACATGATTTGCTCAGGCTGGTTGAATCTCTTATTTGTCAATTAGAGCAATAGACACAGCCCTGCCCCACCCAGTTCCTCAATTAGCATGGAAAAGCTTCAAGTCTGAAATGGTCAGTGTGAAATCTCTCCACATTTAGATAAATTAGGTTAGACAGCTTGACTCTGTAGATAGAAGAAGTTTCTAGTAGGGACACATGATTTAGAAAGGACCATTTAGCATATGAGTTTGTCCCTGTAGCTTGATTATCTGCAGGGGGTCATCAAGAGTGTAATACTCCTGACTCCCTGTATGATGGAACATTAAAGAAATAAGTGTTTCCAGCTGAGAATGGTGAAGAACCAGGGGCTTCAATTTTTCTTAATGATACTCATTCTAGAGTATTTTAGTCATCAGCTGGGTTCTAGTGAAGTAGCCAATTACCTTTGAAACAAAATGGAGGCTGATGCAAAATTTCAAATCGCCAGGTAAGTGGGTTCTTAATTTTCACTATTATTTTGAGTGTTTTTGTAGTAAAGAACCCTAAATTTTCTACTAAGACTGGAGGCTAATGAGAGTTGGTTCAGCCTCAGATACTGATCTCTTATTAAGAAACAGAGCAGGCATGATGTAAGCACTGCAAGCTCTTTTCCGCTGTCCTGTGGCATCTGATCATCTTCATGGTCACTGCTTCCAGGGGGAAGAATTTAATCTGTTGGGAAAGCTAACCTTTGTCCAGACTTTTGAGGCTGGAAGCAAAAGTAGAGTTGTGATGATGTTTGTTTGGGTTTGATTGGTTCTGGTTTCTCTTAATATGTTATGAAAAGATTTTAACACAGGTCACTGCATTACTTTACTTGGGTAGCAGACCACTATTAACTATCAGCCACTAATAACTGGGGCTGAATCGAAGTGTGTTACACTTCATGTGAAAGACTCCTTTAACTCTTCTAAAGGTCAGGCAGGCAAATGATAATTTCTTTCTTAGTTCTCTGTGATTTGGTTATCAACCAGAATGAATTTCTCTTTGAAAGGCAAGAAATACATTCTGATTAATTTCTCTGCAGCTATTAAGATTGGGACATAATTACACAACAGAACACCCATTTTTATTTTCCCCCCTCAAGTGTTTGATTTATTTTAGGTACCACAGTTTTTCTTGTATTTGCATTACGGCCATTTATGGCAGGTTTTATGTTCTGCTTTGCAAACTTGCTTGATAGCTCATTTTGAAATAAGCCACTGCATATTTCTATGATAGACAAGTAGCAGCTTGTGTGTTGCTATCCCATTTACTTCAGACAGATCAAAACCATTAAAATGGTAGCTATGTCAATGTAAATTAGAAAATAACAGTATTCTTGTTCTTTAAAATAAGCATGTCAATAAAACGATTAAATACCCGGAAAAAAAAAAGGACTGAGATGAGATGGTACTATTTGATGAATGAGAAAATTAAGGCAATTATTTTTTGCAAATAATATTTGAGATTTTCTAATGTAGTTTATATGCAAATTAATAACACATTTATAGATTGAAAGCACAGTCATTACATGGACAGAGATTGTCAAGATATAATTAATACTGAATTTTGCTTTCTCTTTCTCAGACTTGTCAATAAACCAAATGCAAAAATGTTAATGAAGTACTTTTGCTTATAACTCTGTTCCTGTGTTTTGTATCCTGTGAATATTAATTTTTCAAACTCAAAACTCACTCTTAGTGCAGGCACAGACCATTTGGTATTGCTTATTTTCCCCACTTGAAAAGGCAAGTCACACAGTGTACTCTGAATAGCACAAGCTGAACATACCAACAGATTTGGTAAATATGTTGAAAGCATCATGAAGGAGTTGTTCACAATTGGGCACAGAATCCTTGTGGATGTTACTTGCACCTCATTAAGCCCTCAGGGATAATGGTTGGTTCATAGGCATATTGGATGAGTTGTTGAATTGACAGATCTTTTTTGTTGATGTCTGAATGCAAGATAATGGATTTCTAGTATTGCTATATTTTATCTTGTGTGTGTGTGTGTATATGTATATATATACACACATATATATAATCTTGTATTCCTTGGGGTTTTTTGCCCAGAAAGAAGTGAGGGGCAATCAAACAGTTGAATTGTGATAGGAGGCAATGGAGAATTTCTGTGAAATGGTAATGAAAACATTAAAGAAAAGCACATGAATTATTGGATTGGTGTGGATGGTTATGTTGTGATGGTGTTACTGTTTGAGCATTAGGAATTTTGAGCTCAACCAAACTGGAGAAAAATTGAAATCATCATTTTAGGTGGCAGAGAGACATCAAGATATTGCACTTGTGTGTTGACAACGGCAATGAGTGACAGGGAAAGGCTCTAAAAAGCCTATACAGGAATAGGTTATGACTGTCATGACCATTGTGGTTCTGGGTATTTCATCAAAGAGGAGTCACACATCATCCCAGTCCATCCCAAATTCAAGATCAAAGTACTGGTCTGTATTTTAATTCCTCCTGGCTTGGGTGTGATATTTCATCCCTTGTGATGCTGGTCTATCACTGTGGCCATCAAAGAAGGGAGCGTGTTGCCAACTGGTTGGTGTTTGGGGAAGTTATGGTTGTGTTGAGAGCAGCGGAGAAAGCAAATTATCAAGGAGGAGGGATGCCTTAAGTGAGAGTAGCAGCTTATTAATCAGAAAGTCGACACACGCAAAATCTTCTTGGGTGTGAGGGGATGTGTCTACAAGAAAGGGGGACTTTGATTACTTTGCCTACTTTTAAATAATTGGATCAGAGAGTCGGATTCCTAAAGCAGTGCCTTGTTTGCATCAAAAGCAAAAATAAAAAGAGAATCAGCATGTAAAATGAAAAACTTCAGACAACTTGTAGAAATTTCTTTCTAAAAACATGATAGGGTAGAGAAATGTTGTGTTGCCTGAGTCTGGATGCTGGCACAGCTGACAGTAGACACACACTGGAGAGCAGATCAGGGCATGCTTCCAGTCTACTTTAGACTCTTCTTCTCCCCAGTATCAGCCTTTGGCTTGGCAGACTAAGAATTGGAAAGACTTGGTGATGAAAGATAAAAACATGTTTTCGTATGTACATAATTACTTACAAATGAATACTAAGAAGTGCTGTAAAAATAAAAATGTTTATATATACCCAAGGAAATCTTAACATATTCTTCTCCTTCCTTGCATTTTCTTTGCATTATCAAATAGCTGCATATTTTCTAGCTCCTTTTGATCAGTTTTGCCTAAACAAAATTAATATAAGGAAATCCTTTGAACTCTAAAAGATCTGACAGAGGCTTAGCCTTTCATATACTGAATTTTTAATCTATTAATTCTAACACAAAAAGGAATCAATGAAGACTTTCCTTATATAAACCCAGAAGTTTGTTTTGGTCCTTCTTTTCTTTCTGGTATTATACCAGCAAATAATTTTTTTCCCTGACAAATGTTTTCGAAGATAATGTTACTTGTAACACCCTGCTGTCAGTTCTGCCTCTTATACTTTTATAGGAGGAAGGAGAGATAAGAAT
Organism: Acropternis orthonyx; assembly: GCA_035583155.1. Lineage (NCBI taxonomy): Eukaryota > Metazoa > Chordata > Aves > Passeriformes > Rhinocryptidae > Acropternis > Acropternis orthonyx. The sequence goes on along the minus strand of JAWWEU010000001.1, from coordinate 3,907,358 downwards.
GTTTTATGGCAAGCAATTCGGCCTTAGCTTAATTCTGAATTTGCTTCATGACAAGTGTTGTAAGGCTGTTGTTGTTGTCTGGTCTTGGTGCTCTCCTTGGGGTTATGTTTTTTTTTTTTTTTTTTTTTTTTTTAACTAAGGCATAATTTATGTGATGAAATTACTCTTTGTTCTGAAAATTCAACTGAGTTCAGGTGGTGTGGTAATTTGGATTTAAAACCCAAACTGCATGTATAGCTAGGTAAGTAGATATTTTGCAACTTTAAAAATTTGTTACCTTCCACAGAGATGGCAAAAAGGAGAATAAGTTAAGACTGTGACTTTTGACTCCTAAGTTTGATTATTTGGTTTAACACTTAATTTTGTGAGAAATCATTGTGCTGAAATTCCGTTCCATACACTGAAACTAGGACCTCGAATGGGCCTAAAGCCTCAAATGAGCAACTGGGGGTGTCCTTCAGCTTCCTGGAACTTTTTGAATGAAAGCACAGGATGATTCAAGTTCTCTTGGAAGGTTTCTATTCCAGTCTTCAGGCCAGCTGTGTGATCAGACCAGGCTGACCACAGCTCCATTCATTGAGCCTTGAAACTCTCCAAGGATGAAGACTCCACACCAGTGTGGGCAACTGTCCCAGTGCCTTGTTGCCCTCATGGATGGAAAGGCTGTTCTCAGGTCCCTCCTCAGGCACTTGTTTGTCCAGGCCAAACAAGCCCTTTTCCCTTTGCTGCTCGTTCTTGGTCAATGCTTAAACTCCCTTATGATCTTTTTGTCCCTCAACTGGACCTGGTTCAAGTCATTGGTGTTTGTCTTGTGTTTCTGCAGGCCCAATTCTGTCTGTCCCCTTGAACAGCAACGTGGAAAGGAGGCACATGGAAAATCGAGCTGGCATTTGTACTGCCTTTGTTTGCTTGTTTGTCACCTGCATTTTAGACATACTTGAATTTTTAGTCTTTCCTTAATCTTGAGCAAAGTGTTGGATTATTATTAAAATGAAGCCATAGCTGCAACTTATTGAACTAGTAACATAAAAGTGTAATTTTAATTTAGTGTTCATTAGGGGCAGGGAAGTAAGCATTATAATAAATGCATTTTTTGTGAAGTCTCTTTATTCACAGCTGGAAAAACAATAGAATTTTCAGTTGGGTTTTTTTGTGGGGTTTTTGTTTTGGATTTTTTGTGTGTGTTTTGTTAGTTTGTTTTATGAAACCTTCATTATTTCTAAAGATGAACCAACTTCCTGTATTTGGTTTCACTTGTTAGTCTTCTGTTTTGAGGTCAAGGTTCTCCAGCCTGCTAGAAGAGTGTTGTACTGCCCAGTAGCACAGGCCTGATGTGTTGCTCTCAGCTGAGGACATGTTATTTGTTGGTAAGAGGATAAGATCTGTTAAAAGATGCTTTCTTATGAACAAGTCAGATCTCTGGAATTTGTAAAATGTTATCCATTGGAAATGGGTCTGTGGTGGCTGTCAGAATCCATGAATCCTGGAGACTTTCTAACACTTTGCCTGAGTTATTCTGTCAGCAACTTAAATTTGGACACACATTTGTCTTGGGCTCAACTTGTGTTTGGAAGTGTAGGAAATACTGTAATGTAACTTTGGGGTCAGTGAGTTTTAGACAGTGATGAATTTCAGCTCTGAACTCCTTGGGAGCTCTGGTTTTGTCCCTAGTAATGCCAGGGATAGATAATTCTCAAAAACAGGTTAAACAGCCATTCAGGGACAGAAACAAGCTCAAAAGGTTGAATGGAACAAAGTTTCTTGGGAAACCTGGTGTATCCAAGTCAGGTCCTTGACACCAGATCACATCTACCTTCTGTCTGTGGAGGAAAGAGTTTACTATCCCATGCAAGACTTTGGCCACACTGTAAGTTTTTGGGGGCAGAGCTACTAAGAATAGAGACAGTAAGCGAGTGGCTACTGATGGACCACAAGATTAACCAGTATTTTAAAAACAAAGTTTTTAAACTTAGGCTTCTTTATTTTTTTTTTTACTTGTTGTTTTGTGTTGTTTTTTTTCTCCTTCACAAGAAATGTGCAGGCAGAGTTCATTGGAGTAGGGATTCTGTTGGGTCAGGTAGGTAGATGGAGATGCCATATGACAAAAGAGAAGGGGTTTCTTTTTGGTAGATACTGTGGAGGATGTGGGGGGAAATAGTTCAAGCAAAACCTGCTTATTAGAAAGTATATAAAGGATATTTTTACAGTGCAGAAAATAAGAATGCTGTACAGCTCTTACTTAAGTGTTTTTGCATAGGTTAGGTGAATGCAAAGTGAAAAGAAATGAAAGCCAACTTTCCATTACATTCCTGAGCGTGAATCCCTACAAGTATCTGTCTGTGGAGGTGCTTCCTTCTTATTTACATATAGCTGTGAAAAAAAAACCCACCAAAAACAGGTACTGCAGTGACAAAGAGGCTGTCACATGGATTTATGTGCTGGAGTTATGCATTATTCATGTCAGAACAAGGCATGGAAAAGGAATGTATATGATTAACTGCAAACTGAACAACAACAGTCAACTGATAACTATCAGTAAGCTGATAATTCAAACTAGTTTTATAGTTACTGACTAGGCACACAATATTGTTATTTACAAAAAAGGAGGTTTTATAGTACACCTAAGAAATGTCACATTACCTGGGGCTTATGATGTCTTTAGTTGTGTGATATGATTATGGGCCCTATAAAACTGCCAGACTTTGTTCCTTATCCAAATTGAAGAGTCAGATAATGCTCATCATCTTGGAGAGGGGCTAAAGATTTAAAGGTTATTTTATAGAGCTTTCAAAACTGCATCACCAGCCCAGTCATTCTGTGTATAAAACTCAGCTGTTGCTGAACTACAATAGTGCACTTCATAGTGGACGGTGTGGATTGTTGCGGTTGTACCTGACTTTTAGAGATGACATTAATTCCTAAGAAGAAGGTCATTGCCAAGGCCATGTGTGACTTAAACTTTATATTGAGGGCTTCAGCAACACTCGGCCAGTGTCTTCAAGGGGCACTCAAACGCAGTGCATAAATGAAAACAGGACTAAAAGAATTCAAGATCTTCTCTAGGGAGCGGATTCCTCCAAGTTCATCCTTTTGAGGTTAATTTATAGTAATTAGGCTCTTGTAGGAATCTTGGTCTGTTAAATTTAATTGCAGGTTTATTGTTTTTTCTGTGAGAAATGTAGCCTTTCACAGCTTTATACGGAAAATCTAACTTCATATACATATCAAACACAAATCAAATACGTATCAAGTGTATGTCCATGTTCTTACATAGTATTTTCCCAAAGTTTCAACTCCTGCAGCCCACATTTAATAAAGGGTTTTGAAAGTAAATAAATACAGCACAAACAACATTAATGTGAATATCTTAGTGTACTTTTGGGGAATAGCTTAAGATGTTTACAACTATCTTTTGGTGTTCCCCTGCTGTTCACTCCATCTCCCCCTGCCCCTCTTATCCCACCCCCGCCACACCCCTCTAGAAAAAAAAAATAAGGCATGATTCATTTTCTAATATATTATACCTGGATCTAAAGAGACAAATCAGGGGAAGAGAATCAGATCAAACAGCAGATCCATCTGAAAATGAACAAGGGCACAGCTCTTCAGAACTTGTAGTCCTCTAAAAGCACAAACCTATTTTTACTTAAGCTTTGCCATTTAGCACTACAGTTGCTAATACAAAAGTGAAACAAAACAGGTCAATATGTTTTTTGATTTTTACTAACCATTTCTGCATTTTTGACTAGCTGAGCATGTGTTGGAACACTACAAATACTACTAGATGCATTGTGGTATCATTAAGGTATCATGGAACGTCTTAAACTTAAGGGGATTAATTTCTTAAGGTGATACCTGGTTGTGAAAAGGGAAGGAAATCCTTATTTTTGGGAAGAAAAGTTAAAAGTACAATTTCAGACTGAATGACCCAAACTCTCATCTGTGGAAGTACAGATTAATGTGTTGTACCTGAGTTTGTAAATAGCCCCTTATGTCTGCTCAGTTGTTACTTTATTATAGCTACAGGCTCTTCATTTATGTAATGTTTGCTGGTCAAAAAAAAAAGCAAAGCAAAAAGAAAACAACTTCTTTGAAGCCTTATTATGGAAAGTCCCACAAAATCTGATACCCATTTCCCCTGCTCAGGTAGGAGGATTACTTGTTCTGTTATACTAGATTTTTAGTTCTGGAGATAAGACACTAAAATTAATGGCAGTCATTGATTGGATTCATTGGGTATTGACCCAATCCCTGAATACCTTACTGCAGTTTTTTGACAGCCATATACCTTTACAAGTGTTTACAGTTTCACAAGCAAGGTAAATAGGAAATCTGAGACATTCATGTTAATGTCGGAGTCTGAAATAATTTTATATTAAATAGGAATCAGAGTAAAATATAGAGAAAAAATAGAAGTAATGTTTTGATCTCATAAGATAAACTCATTTCATGTATCCTCGTTAAAGACTTATATTTTAACAAAGATTTATAAAAATACCCTGGAAAAAACACTGAAGAAAGAAACATATCTGAGATGTTTGAGGTTGCAGGGATTGCAGTGAATAACTGTTTCTCTTCATGCCAGTGATACCTGCAGATACATTATTTGTCTCAATGTGCTGCAACCTCTGGTTTTCTGCTCAATAAGTTACTTAACAGACATAAAATTCAATCTTCAGGATTTCTGAAGTTGTTTGCTTATCTTAAATGTCTTATTTCTAAGCTAGGTGTTTATGGTCTCTGTGATTAAAACCAGAAATTGGACAACAACATCAGTGTCATGATCAAATGCAACCTTTCTCATAGTATGTGATAAGTCTTTAATAGAGATCTTTAATAGATTTTCTTCAGTCTGGGATCTATTACATCTTTCAGTTAAAGCGGAAAATCATACCTCTGATATAAAGAGTATAAACTTAGGTACCTTTCTGCATCATCCATTGTCATATTTCAGTGACATTTATCATCATTCCTGATGGCATCCTTGGAAATGAAGTGTCAAAGGCAACTGAATCAGAATGGCTGGATTTGTGTAACTCATCTGGCTTCACAAGGAGTGTTAATTTCCAGATTCTTAAATATGTTTGGTGGTTTGGATTTTTTCTTTATGTGCCTAAAATTGAACCTCACAGGCCATTTTTGATGGTGGAAGAGTTTCCTCTTCACATGCTTTCAGTCATGAACAAGAGCAGCAGCTGATGATGTTAACTATAGATCTTTGCTGCACTTCCTGTGAGTCTGAAGGGGAACAGGTGATTTCACAGGCAGTTGGATAACATCTGTTTCCTGGGTTAAAGGGATTTATTTATTCAGTATATATGAAAGGATAAATGGTTTCTTTTAGCAATCAGCAGTGGTTTTTTTATAGTTTGAGGACTAAATATATTAGTGCTCCTGGATAAATCCCAATTGAGGAGTGTTTTAGTCACTGCATGAATACAATGGTTTCTGCTTAAGTTTTCACTTCACATTTTACTTCTAAACTTGAAGATCTTTTCTCACCTTAGTCCTGATGAGCTAAATTTTCATTTCCTCCACATGTCATCCTATGCCATATATTTAATAGATTGTCATTTATTGATCATATCCAAATGCAAATTGAAGATGTCAGGTGCTGGAGCCCTTGTCATCACTTCTCCAGGGCTTGAATTTCTCTGTCCAGGGTGTTGGATCTGTGGATCGAATCAGTTCTGTGAAGGTGTTGAAAACCCAGATGAGTGCACAACCAATATTTCAGGTGTTTCAGGCAGCTTGGCAGAACTGCGAAGCCTCTTCTGCGGCTGGATTGTTATTTTTCTCCCCTCTCTGTACAATGCCTTGTGATTCTCATCATGAAAGGCGCTTTATAAATGTGTGTTGAATAGTTAAATACCGAGCTAATTTGTAAAACATCTTGATAATACTTTAAACCTGAATTAGGTTATTACCTTGATTGCATTTGACTAATGTGCCAGCTCATTAGGAAGCTGGCATACATAAAGCAACCATATTATAGTAAAGAATGAATGAAATTTTGCTCCCATCTCTTAGAAAGACATCATGTGCAGGAATAAGAATATAGTCAGAATCTAAGTGTGCAGTTGTGAAATGGTTCTGTTCTGTAATTCAATTTCTGAAGCATAGATTGAAAAATAAATTGTTCTTATTCAATAAAATTTCTCCAAATCCTTTATTCCTTTTTCTCCACTTCTAACACACCTCTAAAAAAAAAAAGGAAACAAAACTTATTTATTACTATAACCAAGATATCCAGTAGCATGACTTAACTGATCTCAAATGTCAAGTTTAATTATGAAATAACAGATGGTAATGTGAGACAGGACAGTTGTGGCTTTTAAAAAGAATAAAGGAGAAACCCTGGAGAAACCCTCAGAGGGTTACTTTTGAAGTACCAAAGTAAAGAAAATCTGCTAATTTTTCTTCATACTTTTTAAAGGTAGCTCTTTTGTGGACACTATTCACAGGAGGGCCAGAAGAAGCATAGTAGGTACAAGAATGAAATGGGCTAGGAGGTGGCTGATTAGCAAAGACAGTTGATATTCCTAAATATGTCCTTTAGTGATTATATTTTGTAGCCTACAGTCCTCCAGCTTTCTTTGGACTGTAAAGGAGATCTCTTAACCAGGCTGTTCTTCTGCAGCCCCATTTGACATAAAGATAGGCAATGGAATTCTTCTCCAGGTAACTTCCTTAGGAAAATGGTGGTACCTTTCCATGCTGTGCACAGAATTTTTACCAGAGCTGGACAAGTAAATGGGAAAGAGCTACTTCTTTCTCTGCCTTCTTTTCATTTTGGCTGCTGGCAAGAGAGGGCTGGGATTGAGGTGTGTTATAGTTGAGCTGATGCCATGGCAGAAAATGTCATGTTTCACCTTTTTGTGGCTTTCAAAATTTAGTATCTCCTGGTGCAACAGAAAGCAGTGGAAGAATTCTGCTTTGAGAATGTTAGGAATAGCATGAAAATGGCTTGTGGCGGGGCGTTCCATGGTAGCAATGTCCATCTGCTAGGTGTTTCATTAATCCATTAGTATTCCTGTTATGCTTTCATTATGGGAAGGTCTAATCTTCGTAATAGAGAATTCAGATTATTTGCAAATGGCTTTTTGATGAATGTATCCTAACTTTTACAATGCAGATCTGCACTGCCTTGCATTGATACCCTTAACTGTTAAATGGTGTCTCTCCACTGATAATGAAGATGTGGGTTAAAGCTCAGGTCTGATGAACTCAGCAATGTGTTAAAATACGTGACTTTTCATCAAGTTTGTTCTTGCAGAGGGTGGCATTGGTGGTTTAGTGGTACAACCTAATGAGTTTAATACTGCATTGCTAGTATTTAATCATGTCAGGTTCTGCTGTTCATCGTTAGTTAATATATGTCACAGAGTAATGAAGGTGTCAAGGTTAAAAATATATCAGGAGTAGACTGTACAGAAGGATTTTTGATTCTGGAAAAAGTTAATTTTATTTTCTGTAATTTTTTCTCCTCTCCTCCTACTTCTGCCTCTCCCCATTCCCCTTTTAGTTTTTTTTTTTTTTTTTTTTTTTAGTGTTTTGAGCAAACTGTGATTTTGTTGTCTTTCTTCTGCTTATACCATGTTTTGTGCTTCTCTTGTTTTGTTAGAAAAATTTTCTCGAAAAACTCTTGTACTTTTACTGGGCTACACCAGCTGGACCTCATTTGGTATAAAGGGAAAGACTTCTTTCCACATAACTTTAAGAAACCCTTGATACTTGCAGAAGTACTTTTAAGAATGCTTGTAGGCACTGCACAGAGAGGAGTTCAGCGGGTAAATGGGGGATAGCTACCTTATCTTCCCTGATGCTTGGAAAGGAGAGGAATAAAGAGGCACAAGACAAAAGGGTACCTTCATGCCTTGTAAATTTTAAGACATTATTTGGTGGTAATTTATACAAAATATCTAAGCTCTTCAGGGGTCAGTGAGTGCCCAGTTCAGTGTGAGTATGTATATGTATAGATAATGATCACTGATATTCCACAGAAGTAGTCCAGAATTGGCCTGTTAGCTTGTTCAGTCTCTAATTCAGTTTGAGAGTTGTTGTGTTGGCTCCTCTCAAGTCACCTGGATGGTTCTGTCCATGTGGTGTCCCTACACCTTCCTCATCAATTCTTCTGTTCCCCAAAGGCTCTGGGAGTGCAGGAGCCGCTGCAGAGTGCACAGCCCTGGGCTTGAAGTGGCACTGTTCCTGTTTACAGGTGTTTTAACGAACATGCAAATAACTAACTAAATAAACTAACTTGGTCTTTGCAGAACAACACTGGGCAAATACATGGGAAGAGGTGATTAAGCTTCTTAACAAAAGCAATTGTCAGTTGTAACAAAAACAAGGATCTGATCTGAAGGCAGAGATAGTTTTGAGTCCTCCGGTCTTTAGAGTTTAGAGTGTTCAGTCCCTTTACCAGACTGGATGGGAGCTGGGTAACGCAAGGGTTGATTTCTGGGAGAAACAGAGGTTGAAAAGGGCTTAAAATTGTGTTAAATTTGTTTAAATTAGATTCTTTAAAAATTATTAAAGACTGTTTCTGTGTTTTATTATTTATTTATTGTGGGTTTTTTATTTTTGTTTGTTTGTTTTGTGGGGTTTTTTTAATTTATTTTTGAGCTGTCAGTCTTTCAATGTCATTATTACAATAACTTCTTTTTTGAATACTCAGTTTTAAGTATTTCTTGTATGCTTGAGAAAGGGTTTTCAGGCAACCTTTGCTTCTGTTCTCCTGTGCTCACAGAGCTTTACTGTGTATTCTGCATATTCTGTACTGAGCTTTTCACACATGCAGTCGAAGTGTAGCAGTAAGAACAGTATGAAATATGAAAGGCCTGGATGCTGTCAAGAACTTTATCAAGCCTGTAAATTATGTGATGTAGTGTTGGATCCTCCACGATTTCAATTTCTTCACCCTGACATGAAATGAAGGAAAAACAATTACTGTCAGTGTACAAGTACTCCCTATCCTGTGTCACATCAAAGAGCTCTCCTGATTAAATAAAATTATCTCCTCCTCACAGTTCTGTAGTTCTGATGTTACAGTTTCTGACTGACAGCGCTACCTGTTCATGATTTTTTTTTCTTTCTTTCTTTTCTTCTTTACCCTGATATTTTCCTTGCAAATTACTTAAATTTATGGCTGCTAAATGTAATTTCTGAGCTGGGGAATTCAATACTTGGATTCTGGTATGCAGTGTTAAAACCCCATTTCTCCAGTAAAGTTCTTGAGTGATATGAGACTTTACACATTCTTAGGCTGACTTTACTGTAGAAATAAGCCCTGCAAAGGCAGATTTGTCACAGCAGAATAATTGGAAAATTTGTGGGTGCTCAAAGAGGTTGAAAAGGTGTTGCATGACATACCTCCTCTGTTCCTGATGTCTGATATGATCCTTTTAGTTTCAGGAGGGGCCAGATGACAGACATCTGCCAAGTCAAAAGTGTGAGACTTGGGTAAGGAGTGTCATAACCACCCAAACCACTGTCTTGGTTGAGGGGGTTCTTGTGCCAGAACCTCAGTTCCTCTGTTATTGATGACTGGGGATTGCAGGACTCCTTCCTAGCAGTTCTGATAATCTTTGGGAAAGACTGAATTCTTCAGTTTTGGGCTTGTTGCTTCTAATATTTACCAGGAATAAAATCAACGTCTTATATTTGGAAGGTCTGTTAAAAAACTGTTTTCAAGTTGGATGAATATGTGTCTGCTTTTGAGCGATAGCAGTCTAATAATGAAAGTTGGGCAACACAAGAATATAATATATTTAATTGATGATTTCACTCCTGAATGGACAAAAACATCTTTAGCACATTATTTTACATATGTGTAACTTTCTGCGTGGTTTTTTTGTTTGTTTTGTTTTTGGTTTTTTTTGTATATGAGATAAAACTATTAGGACAGCTATGCAGTAAGACAAAGGTTTGTCCTTCTCTGCTGTCCTCTTTCAGCCTGACAGCAAATTTGTGCTCAGTTGTCACCACACCCTTTTCTCAGTTCTGGTCTCAAGTTTCTTACTGAAGATAAACCAGGACTACAATAGTTGTCTGGAAAGGTGCCAACTGAAGTGCACTAGCTGATGGTCTCCAACCCAGAGTATCAAGATACCTCATTTTTTAAAGTATTTTTTATTTGTTTTATTATCTATTTATAATCTTGACACTGGTATTAGATTACTTGTTGAAAAAGTTGTTGTGGGTAGTTTCCACCATGTGGTTGGCTAATCAGTAAGTAAATGCTCCTGGCTTTGCATTCCAGAAGATATAGGGATTCCTGGTTCTTGTGTTCATGGAGTGCAGCAAACAACATGATAAGAAGGTGTCTCTTATTTAACCAAGTCATATAAATAAATAAAATATTCCCAAAAACTTTATTTGTGAAATAAACAGAAGGGCAAATATTCAGCAGGTCAGCACCACGTACAAAATGAGGGCACCAGTTCCAGGAGCACCTTCAAATATAGTTCCATGATTTGCTATTTTCAAGGAGTGATTATCCTTCCTCCCCATGGATCATGTGGAGTTTATATGTCTGCGTTTGTTTGGGATCCCTAAGGTCTCAAAGTAGTAGCTGGAGAGGGACTTTATGTTTTAACTCCCACTGATGCCCAGATCTTTAAACTTCCTGAGCATCAGTTGAGACATGGATATTTCATTATGCTTTTGCACATCTAATTGCTGAGAATGGCACCCCAGGCTCCTCTTATAAAAAGCTACCCAAAGTAATGGAGATAAGAAAACATGTTTTCACTTGGCATAACACACGTGTGACCACAGCTTTGGCTGTCTTTAGGTCATACAGGAGCTGATGAATAAATAACAGGAGCAAAGAAAAAGAACAGTGTTGAAGCAATGGAAGCAATAACTGCTGGAATGGAAAAGACAGTAAACTGATGGCCTGAGTGCTTGAATGGGGGAAAACAAAAAAAGACAATCCCCTTCTTATCCAAATGTTTAATGGTGAGCCAACAAACCCTCATTTTTGACCAGTTCTGTGTGAGAACTTGTATACTGCTCCTTATAATAGTAAATTATAGTAAATATAATAATAAAGAACATGACTCTGGCTCAGGCATGAGCATGAACAAACTGAGCATGAGACATGATTTTTTGGGACAATATACCTTTAAATTGAAACAGAGAAAGGATAATCCAACACCAATTTAGCTAAGAAGTGACTTAAGATATGCTACTAGCCTGAGATTGTAACCATGTGTGTGTGCCTCCTTTTGTGGGCCTCAGGGTGTAGCTGTGTGGATTTGTCACCTTGCACCTCTTTCTGCACAGAACTGCAAAGAAATCAAATACCTCAACCCTGTGTGAGGCTCAGTTTCTTGCACATGGGGTGAGAGAACCTGTTTGGGGACAACAGAGCCAAAAGCCAGTGGGGAAAACAAAATAATCAGTGGTGTTGTCCTAAGACCTTCTGAAGGTTTGAAATCTGAAGATGCATATACATGTATGCAGATGTATTCTTAAGTTCAAAGCTAAAATATTGTAATGGTGATTTTTACTACTGATGTATTTTTAGTTCTAAAGTGTCTGTTTGTGTTCCTGCACATTATTTTTTCATCAAGTGAAAATGAACTATGTACAAGGGTAAGCATAAGACCACTAGTACAGTTTTGAATATGGTCCTCTTAGAAACCTCAATAGAATAATGGTGGTGTTGAGTAGATAAGTAACAGAAAACTCAAAGTAGGTGAAGGACAGTGGTTGAAATTTCACAAATGCAGAATGTTTTCCTTTAGTATCCACTTGATACTTCCAGATTCAGACATTTCATGCAAATGAAGTGGTGTTACATTTCAAATAATTGAGTTTTATTAGTAGGATAGAGATTTTTTTACCCTTTTCTGTCATTTTAATAACCATTAATGCATACCAATGACACACCTGTTGCATAAATACGGATTATTTTCTCATTTTGCTGATTGAGAGGCATTACTTTAATGAACGGAAAACTTGAAAACTTCAGGAATATAAGGAAAAGCTTTTGTATATTCCTCTTGTTCTCGCACTGTGCACTGACAGTTTCATTTTCTTATCAGTGTTGTCATTTTTATCTCTCTTCAAATTTTGCTACTTCTGTTCTGAAGCAGAGAATAAGAGAAATATCCATTATCCTTGGGGAAAATAATTCAGTTAGGGTGGGAAAGAGATCTGTGGGCAGTGGTTACATGATCACTGCAATGTGGGCACTGCCCTAGCACAGGATGGTGCAGCTCTGATCCATCTAGGCAGGCACGTACTATCATCCTTCTGTTAAATTATGTGGAGACTTCCCTTGGGGGTTTTGGTCTTTGGGTTTTTTTGCCAAAACTTGGCTAACTGTGGGAGAATAAGCAATAATATGAAGGCTGCTAGTCCCAACAGAAACTGTAGGTATTTCTAGTGAGTGTGAAACAGTTGAGCTTTGAACAGGTTTATGGTTTGTGCCATATAAGCGGGGTTTTTCTTTTGATGCTTGGAACTCCAGAGTTGGGTTTAATTTATTGTCAAACAACAGTCTGTGACAAAAAACCCAATACTTCTGAGCAAAGATTAATCATGTGTAAATGTTTCAATGTTGGGAAGGATAACTAGGTGTGTGTGTTTCTTATTTCAATCTGGAATGATTTTTTCCCCCTGTACAATTAGCTTAAAAAAAAAAAAAAAGAATAAGTTTTTAATGGAGATGGCAACTCACTGAAATGGAAACCTGCAGTTGCAGTCTCTATAAACAGCAAGTGAAGTGTGAAGGATTAGTTTGAACCCCAACAGACACTGACTGTGAAGAGGTGACAGAAATGAAGTGTTGGTTGAAAGGATTGAGAAATATTTATCTGCATCATTGTTGTTGATTTTCTGTGGGCTTAGAACAACTTAGCAGGTGTGCTTGTCATCTGGATTCTTCTTTCCGATCTCTCTGTGCTAATTTCATGTGTTGTCCTCTTGCTTTGTCATCCTGTTCTGCAAAGCAGAACAGCCTGTGGAAGAGGGGCTGCCATGTGAGCATTGGGATGCTTGTGGATTTCAGCACCTAAAAGCAGCAAAGTGCCTCAGGAGGCAGGGTGGGACATGGTCCTGGAGATGGGATTTGTCCAAAGCCTATTTTATTGGATTGGGTTTATGACAGGTTGGCATTACAGGTGGATGTAGACATTGTTCTGGAATTTGTGTACACAGAGAAGGGGAAGCTCTTTGAAACAGTGTGTGCTTTATTTTAGCGAGTTAATTATCACCTTTCATCTTTTTCTGCAGTTTCTAGGGAACAAAAGCTCTATGTGACTGTAGGTGTGGTATATATATGTAAAATCTGTTCTGAATAAGCCGTAGATTTGGGGAATAACTGCTAAAAATATTGGTCTAAATACTGAATTTCATTGAATAAGATACTTCAGGGTTTTTACTTTTTAGAAAAGATATTTCTATTTGATACCTGTATATTGAGATACTCTTTTTGCTTCTTGTGCTGGAAATCTGTGAAGTTTGTGTCTTCAGTTATGCAAGAAATTCAGAGGTACTTGATATCTGCTTCTTCAAATTACAAAGAGTGACATTGTTTGAGTGATAGAACATTCTTAAATATTCCTCTCTTTTTTTTGTTCTTTGTAGTTTTCTCTGCAATCTCCAGTATTATAATATCATCAGATAAACTGGTTTCTGCATCACATGGAAAGATACCCCATAACAAAACTGGTCAATGCCTTCCAAAGGAGTTACTTAACAAATTTTAAGAACTGAAGATAGAGTTGCCTATTATGAAGGTTCCTTAATTTTCATTTCGCTTCAATTGCTCTTTTGTTTCACCATCTTTCTGCTCAGCTAGTCATTGTTTGTACCTGAAAAAGGAGCCTTATATTCCCTTCCTCCCTTCTCTAAGGAATAAGGGTAAGATTCAACTTGCTAGAAGTTTGACATTGTGTGGTTTTGAGGTGTTGAGCTCAAGGGTTGCTCTGAGCACAAAGGACTATTCCTCTCTTCTCTGGTCATCCCTCTCTTCAGTGACATCCTCCAAGACTTAAATCTGCTGCCACTGAACCAGATGTCACTTGTCACAGTGACAAGGTTGCATGTATTTCATGTCAGTGACAATGCAAGGAAGAACTAGAGTTGTTGTCCCCTGGATTTTTTTTCAGCCTGACAATATTCTCGTTGACTTGAAAGGTTTCAGGAACTAATGATCAAATGAACTTTGTGTGTTAGAACCTCTGTGCTATGTGCATCCACTCATGTGTTAGATTTGAAATACTGAGCGTTCAACATTATTAATTTCCTGAATAACACATGAAATTCACGCGTTTTGGGAAAAAGTTAAAGTGAATGTGCTGTAGGTTGAGTAATAAAACAAATGCCAGAGGCAGTGCATTATTTTGAGGTTTTTATATTGTAGTAATTGTAGGAATAAATTTGAAATTCTCAAAAGCAAATACACATCCATTTTTTGTTGCCTGGAATTAGTTAATCAACTTGCTCAGTGCCAGATGATCTGCAAAGCAGGTTTGTCCTGTGCAGAGAATGAAAAAGGCTTACAGGGCAAAAATGTAATCATGTGATTAGGTAGTATGTGTGTACACTTGGATGTCAGAGGAATAAGTTAGGGGTAATGATATGTGTAAATACAAGTGATTTTTCTTAGCTTGTGAGAACTTGACTTTTATTTTATCCAGTGCTCTATACTCTGTCATTAACAAAGCAGATTTAATGCTGCCTCTCTAGTGCTGAAATTCATTGGTGTTCTCTTTATATCACCTTTGTGTCTTACACCTCAGAAATATTAAATAGGCATTTCACAACTTTTTGCATTTTTTGATGCTCAGAAATAGCACTTTGATCTTTAGCACGGTCATAATTGTGTGCTGTTCAGTTTTGGCCAAAATCTTGTGCTCTGGTAAGTAGAAACTTGCGGTCATTTTAAGGGATCTTCAATTCCCGGGTTACTGCAGTCTGGAAAGAGTGAAGGAGGTAACTAATGTCCTCCTCCCTGACTAATAAGGTGTGGTTGTGGTTTTCCTTTTTATTTTTTAATTTTTTCCTGCTCCCTTGCCTGTAACTGCCATAACTCCTTAATCATCCAGAAAATGGAGGAATGGGTTGTTTAGAAACTATGAAGCTGGAGAGACTGTAGGAATTCTGACATTAGTAAAGAGATTTAGAAAGAAGGGGGGGAAAGCATAAATATCAAGGGACAAGACAGAGCAGCCTTCTGCAGCTGAAGATGAATGTTGGGCGGGATCTAAAGGACTCTGTGAATGTGTCTGGGTTCCCTTTCCCTGCTGGAGACTAAGAGATGGCTCTAAAACTTAAAAAGGAGAAGATCTGAGCTTTTTGGCCTCAAGAGCTGGGTATGTGCAGATTTTGAAGGGGAAGTAACTGTTTCTCTCTGTGTTCTTCAGATCTATAAAAATGTAATTTCTGTGATTGTTATCTTCTGTGCAGAGAGTCTCTCTTCCCCAGACTGCAGTGTGAGTTAGTTACTTTGTTCACTGCTTTTTCCCCACTGGGAAAGAATATGAAAAACCAGAAGAGAGAACATGAGGGAAAAACGAGTAACTCTAGTTGAATTAAAAATTATTGCACAAATTCTGAAGTTATTACCACAAAATTTACATCCAGGTCTTAGTTAATCCAAAGCTGCGAAGGGGCTACTGGGACCAGGTGTTAAAGTGTGAGAAAGAAGAAGTGGCATTGTGCATCAGTGAAAAATGGTTTGTTAGCTTGTTTAAGTATTTTGGAAGATCATTTGCTATATTTTGTTATTAATAATTAAAATCTGTATAGCCGGAAATATTTTAAATGAGAATGAAAAAGGTCACACCCATGATTGATTGCAGAACATCTGGTAGTGCTGTTGTGAATCACAATGTACCTGCCAAGACCCTTTTTCACAGACTGAATCTGTGAGTTGTATCATAACTGTGGTACACTAATATGAGAAAAGCAGAGAATCTCTAAGGTTGAAAGAAGCCATTTGAGATCATCTAGTTTAAACCCTCTAATCAAGCAGCAGCAGCTGGAGCAGTTTGCTCAGCACCATGGATATCTCCTTGATTGAGACTCCACAACATCTCTAGGCAACCTGTTCCAGTGTTTGACTAACCTCACAGTGGAGAAAGTGTTTTCTTGTGTTCACATGAAACTCCATGTGTTTGCGTTTGTGTCCATTGCCTCCTTGCCATTGAGCAAGTCTTGTCTCCTCCTAAATCTCCTTCCCTCTCATAGCACATTTTCACTAAGCTTATCCTTCAGACTGAACATGCCAGTGTTTTCAGCCTCTCTTCATGTGACAAATGCTCAGTCCCTTCATCTTTGTGGCCCTATGCTGGACTGGTTCCAGTAAGCCCATATTTTCCTTGTACTGGGGCCTTGGCTTCAGAGCTCAACTCAGTGTTCCAGATGTGGCCTCACCAGTGTGGAGCAGAAGGGAAGGATATTGTTCCTTGACATGCTGGCAATACTCTCCATAACAGAGATGCTGCTGGCTTTTATCTTTGTGCTGTGTTTGTATTATTTCTCAAGTTAATTGAAATTCTTGCACTTTGTTTTAATTTTTACTTTGCTGCCCAGCTCAAATTTGGTTTTGCAACAGCTGCACAGAGAGACTACACAAGTTTTTGTTTGAATCTGAGCAGAAAGTAAAATAAATTTTATGTTGGAGTGGATAAGAGCTGTCCTATATTCCAAAACCAGTGTGGCCAGTAAGAAGTAGGTATTGGAAGGAATCATATGGTCCTGAGATTGATTTCAGAAACTTAATCTGGAACCTTCTTCAAGATTCTCAACCTTATCTTTAGCTAGATCCTTTATTGCTTTCTCTGTATTTGTATTAGGGGTACAAGCTCCTTAGAGTGGAAGTTGTCCCCTGCTGTGTCTGTGCACAGTGCCCAGCACTGAAACATTTCTCTTGCAAACAGCCTGCAGTTTCTGGAACAGGTACAGGCATATGGCTTGCCTTGTGATCTACTTCAGAGAGTTTTAGAACTGCCTGCAAACCACTGGGACTGCAGAAAGATCTTGGAAATACAAACCCTCGAGGGAGTGCAGCATTTTAAGTTGTGAACAGTTTGGCTTTTCAGTTTTTAGACTGAAGTTCATGAACCGAGAAATATATTTTAATCACATTTCTTCTTCCTTTGCTAAAACCCCCGTTAAGTCTATTTGCATTTCTGAGTAAGCCATAGAAGGATTAAATGCTATTTTCTTACTGTGCCTTAACTCTGCATTGTGTGTTTGAAGTAGATGTGTGACAAATGCTTGAAACTCAAAGTTCCTCTGAAAAGGAATTACTGTTATTTTTAGAAACTTTTCTTTTTTCATGCTCGGGAGATCTCAGGCTCCCTTCCAGCAGTTGATAATACTTATATCTGTAAATGGCAACAGCTGTGTCATCCTATTACAATCATGCCTGAGAAAGTGTCTCCACCAAGGTAAGGTTCATGGTGTTTGAGAAAATGTCAGCTACAGAAAACGTTTCAGTAGGCAAATGTCAGCGAGATATTAAAATGGTCTTGGTGGACAGAACAAGAGCATAAATGTTTGCCAGTTTCTAAAATCACACTGAACTCAAAAAGGTATTGCATTTCTCTTTTTTTCATCCTCACCTCAAAGTTCCGTGTTTTCAGTGAATTTTAATTCATTTTTGTAGGGTGGATGTATTTCTCCTGTAAGAACAAACAGTTCAGTAGCTGGTACTAGATCAATCTCCTTTTCACGTGGGGAGAGTGTTATTGGCCAGGTTGAAACCTCACTTGAAGGTTTTTTCCTTCTTGAAATCCTGGAGTGACTGTTTATTCTGCATGTGGCCTGATGAACCTGTGATTGTAGCAAAGTACAGGAAATTGAAATCACAAGAAGTTACCACAGGATTATACAAGGACCAACAACCCTCTCATCTGCCTCCCCCCAATTCCTGTCATCTTATGAGGATAAGTTCAATTTCCTCAATCACTAATTAATGGATATAATAGCTTAATATTGCTCCCTTAAGGATTCTATGATGAAACTTGTGGTTTACTAATCCACATTTTCGTCAGCTGGATCACTGGTAGAACATTGACTGTGGAAGGGTCAATTAAAGGTTCAATTAAAATTCAATTTTAAAAGAAAAATATTACATTTTTTTCCCCTGCTTTTTTTGTATCCATTTTCAAGCCTCTTTTATTGTGGTTGTAGGAAATTGAGGTCTCTTAATTCTTCTGTTTTTTTTTTTTTTTTTTTTTTTTTTTTTTGTTTTTTTTTTTTTTTTTTTTTTTGGGAGGGGGGCTTATTCCATCCTCCCATAACCCTTAGGTCAAGCCTGAAGGTTAAAGAGACAGCAGCATTTGCTCCTTCCTGCCACCCTTGGCTCTTAAACTCCAGATTTCAGTCTACATGTGTACACAGAGACTGAGATGAACTGGCTGATTTTCAGCTTAAGGTGCTAGTTTAATTTAGTACAAACTTCAAGTTTTATATTTCCTTCTAGATATAGCTCAAGGGGGAAAAGATTTCCAAAACCACTGACTCTTTAATACTTCTTACTTGATTTAACTGGAAACAGAGATATTTTAATATCTTATTTTTTGGTGCCTCTTCAAGGTGTGGTTATGAAGCCTTTTGTAATAAGCTCAGTTCTGACATAGTTCAGCCACTTCAAGCTGAATGTGCCAATTAAGTCAGATCATCAATCAGTTTTCTTCTTTTTTTATTTCCTCATTTTATGTGTGTGTTTCACTATAACCTGTACTGAATGAACCACATGCTGCAGATATCTTCCAGGAGCTTCCAAAGACCAGAAGATTTGCTTTTGTTGACCACTTTGATTTCTTGAGCTCCTTTCAAAACTTTGAAGAAGGTTCAGCTCTCCGGACAACCTACAGAGTGAAGTTCTGCATTTTGCACTGTTGTCACATTTTCTCCAGCTTCTTGGCCCGGGACTCAGTTTTTCTGACTTGCCTGCAGGTTGTCTGTCTTTCTTGCTTTCTTGCTTTCTTGCTTTCTTGCTTTCTTGCTTTCTTGCTTTCTTGCTTTCTTGCTTTCTTGCTTTCTTGCTTTC
>JAWWEU010000001.1:3833959-3887898 GCA_035583155.1 Acropternis orthonyx | reverse complement strand
CTTCCTTTCCTTGCTTCCTTTCCTTGCTTCCTTTCCTTGCTTCCTTTCCTTGCTTCCTTTCCTTGCTTCCTTTCCTTGCTTCCTTTCCTTCCTTTCCTTCCCTCCCTCCCTCACACTGTGAGGTCTTTTGAGGATTATAGTGCATACAAGATGTGTTTGGGTTGATGTTCTTGGCTAAATAGCTCCAAGGAACAGGTCTCAGTGGGTTGTAGGGGAAGTTCTACACTTGGATATTTCTGTAGGTGTTCAGTACCCCAAGTATAAAGTGGATAATTTATTGATAAGGTTTTGATGTTTTTCATTAGAAAAATATGGTATTTTCTGATAATAGACTTTGTATTTGTAGTAGGCAAATGTGGATGACAGGGATGTGAGGACAAGTTATGATAATTATTTTCTTTTTCATCTGAATTCGCCTTAGCTTAGTAACGTAATTTAAAATATCTGGGGTAAACTATTTAATTCCAAACTTAATGTTTAGTGGAATTTGCTTGGGAAACTGAGTAAGAAAGGTATAATTGAAACTGGAATTTGGTCTCTCCACCTGTCCAATGATGAAGCTCTATTAGAATAATAATTATCATATTGTAATTGCTAAGTATCTCTGTTAATGGCTCTAATAATACAACTTAGATGGCTTTGAAGGAAAATGGGTGTCTATCCAGCATAGTTCCAACACTACCTCAAGCAAAGCTGACAAAAACCCACCAGTCAAAACCCGTAGACCAAGCTTAAAAATGAGTCTTGAGTGAACATTGTTTCTAATAATTGAGTAAGAGATTCATAAATCAAGACATTTTACATCATCTCTGCATTTTTTCAATACTAATTAAATAGCACAGGGAAGTAGAATCACTTGTGTAAGACCAAATATGAGATCTCTGCAGACTTTCTCAAAGATTCAGCCTCCAAATCTGTCCTCTGCCATTCAGGGTGTCTGTGATTCAGAAAACAAAAAAGCTCTGACATTTATCTAATGTTTTAAAACTCTTGGGCAGTGACAACATGGAGCAAACTGCAGGGCTTTTAAAAACTGCAGTCATTAAATAGAAATGCATACATTTGTCTGCTGGCCTCTTGTTGGCTTGACACCAGGTTTTGCCTGCATAAACTTGAGACAATGTATTTTCAGTATTTCTTGAGCCATGCAGGCTTCTATTGATCATAGCTTGCATTTTAATTCTCATTTTAATATGCAGTAGTTAACAGGAGTGATAACGAAGCTTGTTGTATGTATGAACTGCATTGTATCATCTGTGAGGTGATTGGATGTTACAAGGTGAGAATTGCAGCAGTGTGAGTTTCAGAAGTCCACACCCTGCAGCACACCTGTCTGCCTGTGGCAAAACCCAAATGTGCCAAGGGGAAATGGCTTTTTCAAGACAATTGTGACTGAGTCCAATACTTGGATTGTATAGATGATGTTACTCAACATCTTGGTATGCTGCAAAATGATACATCTGTAATGTGACATACATTTAATAAATACAAATTAGTTTTGTTAAATAGGGAAGTGGTGATGAAAAATAATACTAGTCTTTTAGCATAAGCTATAAATAGTGTCAGAGACAGAAATATCTTAGCATAGAAATATTTTCAGCTGTGGTCAGTCCTTTCCATTTCTGCTATTTTCATCGGTATTTATAATTTGTGATATAATAGTCCCCCTCCTAGTTGCAGCTTTGAAAGAAGCTTGTCCTGAGGGTTTAAAGAAACCCCAAAAAACAGATAGAAATGTTGGCTGCTCTGTTGTTTGAACGCATTCCTGGCCATGGCTGTGTTCCTCCTCTCTCCCTCCTTGCTGTGTAATGTGCTGCTGCCTCAATTACATAACTATTAATTGATTTTTCTTTTTTTTTTTTTTTTTTTAGAATTTTTTTAAATTGGAAAATGTCAAATCGGGTTCCCCTGATTCAAAATGCTTCCCTCTCCACATACACACCTCAAATGAGCTGCATAAAACCTTTCTTTTGCAGCAACTCTGGTAGTGTATTGTGGCTCCTGATTCTCCTTTACTCTGGTTGTGAGGGCAGTTTCTCTTCTCCAATAAGAGAATCCAAGAAACCTGTCAACGTGGAAAAGTTGTTTGTCAGAATTCATTTTGAACTGCAGAGCTAAACATCTGGAAAACTGTTGTATATGACCTAAGGTATTAAAAAAGAGCAAAGAACATAAGTAATTTCTTTTTTAAAAGGCGGCAATAAACTAAGGTACTGTTAGTTAGAAGTATATTACATTGGAGAATATCTGAGAACACATTTTCTTGTGAAAAAGATTTTCTTTTTTAAAAATATTCTAGTAGCTGAAAGATTAAATTGATGGTAATAAATAGCTTATTGTCCAAATGAAATGTGTAGAAAATGTATTTTGACTAAACAAAGAACAGATGGTAAACAATGTGATTGCATTAAAATGACTTTGATAGGAGTCAACACATAAAAATGAACAGTGGGCTGCATTTTTCTGAAATCTTTGTGGTATAGTTTGGGGAGAAGAACCACCACAAGGGAATGAGAGTAAGTCCCTTACAATTGCTTTTATCACTTTCCTAGAAATGGGTCTTATTTTAAAATATATGTGTAAAGGAGAGGCTAAAATAAATCATAACAGATAAGGATCACTTAGAGAGAACACCACCACCGTAGTTTGCTGTGAAAATGCTTAATAAATATTTAAAATGAAAATGCTATTGAGTTACATGAATGCAAAAGGTCTATTATTCTAATACTGATTAACTGAGTTTTTGAAGGCTGGTTGGTACGTTGCTGGCAGCACGTGGCAGTTTTAAACTACCTATAATAATCTGCTGCTTTGGTTCTGGTTCCTGCACCATGTTGAAAGCAGAATTCACATATATCTGCAAAGAGCTTTGATAGAACACAGAGCAAAGCATTTTGACAAAACACAAGCAGTTTTTTTTCCTCCAATTTCCCCTTGGAAGAAGGGAAGAGGGCAACTTAAAAGAAAGCGAAGATTAATTTTCATACTTTTGTTACTTTTTTGAGGGTAAAAAACCAAAAGGTTGTACTTTGAATTCTTTAGATGGATCTCTAACCCCACTTGCAGGGACAAGAGAGGAAGGAAGCAGAATTTTTCTGATTCCTGAGATATCTGCGGTCTGGGTGACTTCAGGATTTAAAATTTAAGTCCAGGTAAAACCAGATCGTAAAGAACTTTATCTCTTAGAGGCTGTTGAGGTCTTGATTGAACAAGGACAGAGGAATACCAGAGACTGGTCATGGGATTTCCTGATGTTTTTCAGTCTGTTTGGGCTCCTCTGTTTGTGTGCAGATGTTTGATCTGGAACAAAAGTGTCCTGTGGGTGATGTCTTGTTCATTTGTCAGGAGCATGGAAGAGTCAAGGCAGGGGTTTTTGTCAGTGCCTTACATGACCCTGATTTTTTAGATGGCACTGGAGGTGTATCCAGGTGACACCCAAAAACTGTGATTCTGAGAACAGGAAGATTTTTAGTGTGTTTTGCAGAGTTTTTTGTTTTCTCTCTCCATTTGGCTTTATACAATTTTGGGGTGTCTCTTTTTGGTTATTTCTGCAGTGGTTTGTAAGAGGGAAGAGGGCAAAAGGCAATTTAATTTTTCTTTGTTTCTAAAGCAATGCAAGTAGTGCAAACACTGCTTCTTGGAGAGCGGCATGCTGGAAAGAATTTTGCATTATGTTTCCTCCATTACGCTGTCTGTCTTTTGTCTATGATGGGAAAGGTGCTAGAAAAATGTGCTAATAGAAATTTTATTAACTTGATATTGGAATACCTGAAAGAAAATTCACTACTTTGCAGCCAGAAGGTCAGTCTTTTTTTTTTTTTTTTTTTTTTTTTTTTTTTAAACTTGAAGTTTGCTGATGCAGAAGAAAAATGTTTATTTATATGGTATATCTATATTTTTTTATGAGAGATTTATTTCAGGGAAATAGAATAAATGTTCAGAATTTTATGAAAGCTGTCTGGGAAGGGTTGTAGAGATGCTTTTGACAAAAAACTCAACAGCCTTTGTAGCTCTCTGCCATCCTGGTGTGCACCTTCTCATCCCCCTGGACAGCCCAATAGACTTGGAGTTATTTCTGACTCAACCTGTACTGAAGATTGCCCAGCACTCACTTCAGCACTGCTCTATTTTGTTGGAGGTTTATGGATTTAGATCAGAGAGGAGTTCCCTGCTTATGAAATCTACAAAGCAAATCTAGGTGCCTTCTGCTGCAGTAAGTCTTTGGTTTAAGAACGCGTGCACAAAGTCAAAGATGTCTGAAAAGGAACCAACTGGTTATTCAGCACACTGGGCTTGGAATTGTTTTTGCCTTTACATGAGAACAGAAATGGCAGAAATACCAAATGCAGCAGCCAATTAACTCGACAGCACTGCAGTGTGCTTTATTACTCTGGCCCAGATGGGATGCTGCTGTGACACAGATCTGTATTCTGCAAGCTCCATGTGAAGAAGTGTTTTCAATTTCAAAACAGACAGGAGAAATAACAAGGACTTATGAGTGTAAGTATGTTGTTGGATTGGAGACCACAATAAGCCAATAAATCTACAGTGTCCTGTCACTCAAATGTGATTAAGTAAATTAGTGAATAGTATGCTAGATGAATTCCCAGAATAGTTTAGATCTGTATGGATGAATCCACAACTTGTCTGGACAAGCTGTTCCATCCTCACAGCCAAGGATTTCTTCCTAATATCTAATCTAAAGCTGCCCTCGTTCAGTTTGAAGCCATATCCCCTTGTCCTATCACTCCATGCCCTTGTGAAAAGTCCCTGTCTGGCTGTCCTGTAGCCCCTTTAGGTACTGAAAGCTGCTTTAAGACCTCCCTGGACCCTCTCCAGGTTGAGCAGCCTCAGATCTCTCAGTGTGAGGTGCTCCAGCCCTGGATTGTCTTTTTGGCCTCCTTGGATTTGTTCCAACACCTTCTTATGGTCAGGGTTTTCAGGTCTGACCCTCCGTGTTTTTTTACTTTAAAAGGAATGTATAGATGTTTTAAGTGGCAATATTGTCCCCTTTCCTCTTGCTGTCTCTTTAAAGATGTGAGGAGCCGGCTGTTTGGTTATAATGCTGTTGAGAAAGCTGAGGACACTTTCATAAAATGTGATAATTAAGGAAACAGTTGTCAGAAGATGTACCTTTGTCAGTTTTGAAGTGTTTTATGTCCATGTAAATAATTGAAACTTTCAAGAAAAGATATAATGATACACTCATAATTACTAAACATTCTAGTCTCAGATTCTGCTCTCTCACACTACTGCATTTTGGGAAGAAGAACTTTATAAAACATGTTTGCACACATGTTTTTGCACACTGAGACAAGTGAAATATTTTATTTTCACTCCTTATTTTGGTAGCATGTGCAATGCCACTGAAATGTTACTTGTGCTTCTTTAGATCTGCTTAGTTACAAAAGTACAGCAAATAGCCTCCACTGAGAAAATTACATAATATATAGTTATTTATTGGAAGAACTCAACTGCACTTTTTTCTTCATAATCATAATACTGTTTAATTTCCATGAAGTTCTTCAGGGCAAGTACTTTTCTTAGAGGCAATTTTTGTGACTTTAAGATCCCTGTTATTTAAATCCACAGCACTATTTGAGTAGACATCTTCTGTGAGAAAGTATTATAAAATGTTCTTTTCAGCAAGAAGATCACAGAACAATGTAAAAAGGAGCTACTTAAAAAAAAATAAAATAAAGGCAAGCCTGATTTATTTTTCTTTTGTTTGCCTTTTCATTAGTAAAATCAGTAGCATTTAGTTTCAAGTAAGGCCTTAAATTAGTATTTAACTGGCTATAAGTATCTAATTATATTGCAAATAATTCTTTATCTGAATCACTTTATTTAGAGTGTAACTGAAAAACCTTGGTTTTGGGTAAATTTGGGATAAGTAATCACAGTGAAAGTCTGATAGCAATTAAAACTAAGATAGATATATCACCTTGTAGGTATTGACTTCTAGTTCTGTGTAGCATCACACATTTCCAGATGGACACTGGAGATGGTAAAAAGGCTGGAGTTGATTTTTTTATGCAAACAGCGTGTTTAGGTGCTCTTAGTGCTGCTCAAATACTGTTATGAAATATTTGTTACCACACAAAATCACATGAAAACCCTTGCAGTAATCACCAGATTAGATATGAAACAAAATGCTGTCATCTGATGTTTCAGTGTCTGTATAAATTTGGAAGAGTTTAAATTTACTTTGCTGTTCTCTGTGCCCCCAAATGGAAGCAGAAGTGTCCTTGAGTTGAAGTGAATGCAGAATGAAGTCCATGGGACTCCAGATACAGGTCCTCAGCAGAAAACTTGTGCAGAAATGGCTTATGAGAGATTTCCCTGGTGCCTGTAGGCTCTGGAGAAGATGCCTTTGGCACCCTTCCTCTGGAAAGGGTATTTTCCTGGTGCAGATTCTGCTTTTCCGATTATAGCCCAGGAGCAGGCAACACTCACAGAGTGTACCATGTGATGTGACATGAGGATATCACACTCTTTTAGGCCCATGTGGTGAGGGGTGATGGGGTGGGGGTGGGGAAGACTGTGTGATTTTTGCATGATTTTAGTGCATTGATATTCTGTGAATGTAGAAGTGGAAACAAAATGCTGATGCTTTCAGTGAGGTTCAGGTCTTACTGGGTTTTGTTGCTTTCCTTGAAAGAGGAAATTCTGTCTTCACAAAGCAGCTTTCTCTTCAGTATGGAAAGTTCCCTTGTGACTGTGGGATAAAGGCTCTGATTCCAGCTTTGTAAAAGTTGGAGTTGCAGCCTGTCAGCTGTCATGATGAGAAAGACACTGCATTTTATTTATCATTATGAGAAACTAAACCACACAGAATTTCCTTTGTTATTTTCGTGCAGTTAGCGTGAAGAAGAAAATCATAACATCAGCTCTGTGTGACTCTGAAACAGTGCTTCCAGTTCCAAATGCCCAATTGATTTTTCACTTCTATGGCTGAAGACAGCATTTAATCAGTGCTATATACTGCTTTGTCAGATACTTCAATAGCAGCAGTATACACCAGTGCAGACACCTCTCTTAAACACCACTGATATTTACAGTATCACTGAGCATCATTTACTGTGTCAGTCTCAGGCTGTGGTAGAGACCAGGTAATTTTACAGCTCTCTGAAAATTGTTATAAATTACTTTAATATTTTTTTAAATGAGCTTCAGCTGAATGATTTAGTCAGTGGTGGGGCCAGCTAACAGTTGCACTGAATCATGTTGCATGAGAGGATTAATCAAGAAGGGGAAAAACGATGGCAAACTCCAATGAGTTTTGGTGTTGAAGTGTTTGCAGTGGGAGGTGGTTGAGTGGCCTCCTGCAAGAGACGGCTGAGTTGGACTTGGTAATGCCGCTGTCTCTGTGCTCCCCTTTCCCACTGGGATTCAGGCTGGCCCTGAGGAGAGCTGCCTGCCCTGCCAACTTGCAATTCTGCTTTTTCAGTACTCAGCTACCCATATCAGCCCATGTGCAGAGGGTTTGTCATTGCAAATGTACAGTTTAATTTATTATTTAGGGGCCAGCAGAATACACTAAAGTATTTTTCTGTACCTGCATAGGAAATGATCAGGTTAATATAATATATTGCTTTGAACTTTAAAGTTGTTGTCTTATTGCAATTTGATGGGAGAGTGTTAGTTATTAAAGTGTTAATTTGACATAATTTAATTTAATTTGGACTGGAGACATTTTCTCAGCTATTGTTCCCAATCTATTTGGTGATTCTGTGCATCATGACAAGCGAACACCAGTTGCTCATCTTACTTGGATGGCTCCATTTATGGTTCTTTTCTGAAAAGTCAGATGGTAGCTATACCAAACCAAACTAAGATCAGGAGTGGGGTATTTACCCATTACTTATTTTCACTTTGGAGAAGTAAATAGAGCAGCCATTGCTGAAATATAAAATTTAAGTCAGCAGAAAACATTCCTGGGCACCTTTCTGCTTCTGCTTTCTCCACTCGTGGGGCTTAGCAAAAGTAATGGCAGAAGGGAATGGAGGTCTCATCAGTGTGTGGGGCCCCAAAGAAAAGAGAATATTTTAATCTGATGGTGCTCTTCTCTGATACTGGTGGATTCATTCTCTAAATTGATTTCTCAGGTACATTCTGTTGCATTTATTTTAGAACAGTATTTCTGTAAGGTGAATGAAGTTGGGATAAAGACAAATCACCTGGACATTTCTGCAAGGAGATGCCTTGGTTTTAGCTGAAATGAGGTAGAGAGTTAAAAATGGGGAGCTAATCCTAAAGGATGCCTGTATAACAGAGGGATCACTGGAACCCTTAGTGGGCACAGCAGATCACATGCAGTGAATGAAATAGGAGTCTGGAAGAGATATTAAAAAATACTTGCATTAAATAAAAGTTAATCATTTGAAGAGTGATTCTTAAAATTATAAGTACCTGTATTTCTTTCTGCTCCCTGACATTCAAGTGGTAAACTGCATGCATTCTGCAAGAATAAAGTAAATCATATAATTAAAGAAGCATGACTGAAGGACTGAAATGGGTGCTGCATGTGGAACCTTACATTTGTTTCAGTACATGCTTTTAAATTTCTCAGTTTGCCTTTTACTGCTGTCACTAATCTGATGGCTTTATAACCACCAAGCACCCATGAGCTCATAGGACTGAAGGTTCCAAGTGAATTTAGGTAGCTATGAGAGGATACATGATACATTCACATGTGAAGAGTAAAACATGTTATATTTCCTACAGTCAAGATTTTTTAAAAACACTTAATACTGTAATAATTCTGTTTTCAAAGGCTATTTTTCCTCCTGTTTTATTCTTTGGGGAATGAAGGGGCAGAATAGAAAACAAGGTTTTGCCCTGCTAGGTGCTTCTGAAGCTTTTTTTTTTTCTTGGGGTTCGTAGTTGAGTTAAGCTGTGATGTCTAAATCAAATGTTTGAGCTGAGCATATTGTTTTTGTGAGGTGAGGGATGGATTGAAGACTGAAGGGTCAAAAACAGGGGAAAAGGAATGTGACAGAAGGATTGAACTTTGTTTCCTGGTAAATTAAACCTGAGCCCTCAAGTTTTTCTACAGCACGTGTAAGGGCAAACCTGAATATTTGAAACCCATGTAGTGGCTGAAGCTGGGGTAGGTTTAGCTCTGTATATAGACATCTTTACATGTATTAGAGAGCATCAGGAAAAGGATATCTGTACCTGTGAATGAAACTGAGTCTTCTCCTGGGCTGGAGCAGAACTCCCATCTTAGACAAGCAATTGCTCATGGCATTTCTATTGCTACTTGTATTTTGCAAATACTGAGCAGTGTGTCAAAATGCAGATTCAAATTATGAAATGAAGTAATTTCTGGCTCTAAAGAAGTTGAATGGAATTTTAAAGAGCTGGGTTCTGCATCAGTTTTGCCCCTAAATTAAGCGTTAAAGTGAGATGTTTCCATCTGGTCATAGAACGTGCTGTACAGCATTGGGCACTTGTGGCTAGATTTGTGTTGCACCCAAATGCTCAGGGCACTAATTGACATCATCTTTGTAGTGGACCTTTAACATGCAGAATGTTAAATTCTTGTGATTCAACTTTAGTATACACCTAATGTTTCAGTCTAGTATTAGTAATTTTATTCTTCATGTCTTTACCCCTCCCTTCTGAACATGAGAAGAAAAAAGGGTTAACAGTCCTTAAGCCACAGTGCCTTTGGGAAGATGAATTATTATCTAAATGCACTAGTGAAGAACTCAGAAGGAGCCACCTTGCTCAAGGGTTGGGTTTGAACAGTGGTGGGTAGGTCTGGCCTAGTTTGACAGGAAAAGTGGAAAGAAAACTAATGCTTAAACTTGTCTAACAAATAAAGCAAGTTGTACATGGATTGTGTCATCACGTGTATGAATGTGTTTGTGTGGCTGCTGATTTAAAACATAAATTCAGATTTAGCACTCCCTCTTACAGAGGTTTGTAATATGAATAATTTGAAATGGTTTTTATATAAATTAATAACGTCAGGGCCATAGCTGAGATTGCTTCCTAGAATTTTCTTGGAACTTGGAAAAACTGCACAAGCACTTCTACCATAGCCATGTATTCGTGTGTTTTGTAGAATTCATGTCATGGTTTTTAGAACTATGACTATTAAATTGAGCATTAAAAAACATGTCCTTATAGGGTAGACATTTATCAAATTTTTCAGTACCATCTTTTTTTGTTGTTGTTTTTTCATTGGATGTGCCAATGCAAAAGAAAATTTTACTCTTTCTTAAGGTATATCAGTTGTATACACCATATAAGTAAAATTTTTTGTGGTTCCTTGACAGTAAGCACCTGAGCCACTGTAATCTAATTTCCTGTATTTTTCTGCCCTCTCCATCTCTGCAGTAGCTCTCACACTTTCCCTGCTCTCCTGAATTTCTACATGGTGGAATGGACTCTGTGTGACAGCCCTTGAGCAAGATTGGATTTCCCTTTGAGTAGTATTATTCGCTCATAGGAAATCCAGATCCTTGTGACCCTGTGTGTCACAGAGAAACCGCATTTCCAAGTGAGCCTGACAGTTTTGGGAATGCTCTCCCCAAGTGCTTCCAGTACAAGTTATTGTTTCAGAGAGTGGTAAGGCCAAGACTGATGGGCATTTCTGGAAAAGTTGCTTCTCTGACTTGGAATTAAATTCCATCATTGCTGCTAGATTGAAAGATGATGAGTGGTTACGTGCAGTGCCCTGGCTGATCTTACATGACCAGCTGTCTGATGATATTTCCTGATCTCTCACAAAAGAATGGTGTGTTACTCTGTATTTTTGATAAATGAATGCATGACAGATCTGGACATTCTTACTGTTATAGAATCATATGAATCAGCTGAGTTGGAAGAGACCTCTGAGATCACTAAGTCCAACCTTTGATCCAACACCAGTCTGCTTACCAGATTATGGCACCGAGTCCACATCCAGTCTCATGTTAAAAATCTCCAGGGACAGTGAATCCAGCCCCTCTCTGGGCAGGCCATTCCAATGCCTGATTACTCTCTCTGTAAAGAATTGCTTCCTAATATCCAACCTAAACCTCCCCTGGCAGAGCTTAAGCCCATGTCCTTGTGTCCTATTGCTGGTTGCCTGGGAGAAGACACTGACCCCCACCTGGCTACAACCTCCCTTAAGGTAATTGTAGAGAGTGATGAGGTCACCCCTGAGCCTCCTCTTCTCCAGACTAAACAACCTCACCAATAAATTAATAAAAAGTCTTTGCCTTGTTGGTGTTGGACTTCTTAAATTTCAAGTTCCCAGAGAGCCTAAGGACCGTGGTTTATTTGGTTTGATTTTGTTTTTCAGTTGCATCTAGAGCATGAGATTTTTAAGTCATCTGTGTAACTCAGATGGGCAACTCAAGGTTTATTTATACGCAGTATTTACTCTTTTTTGCAAAACAAACATAAACAAAAAAATCCAATGGCAATTTTATACCAAAATTAATCTTAAAAAATAACCAAAATATTTTATGATACTGGTAATTGCAGAGCAGTTTTTTACTGCACCACTGCCCGCTGTGGTTTTCCAACCCATTGTTTGTCTTGGCGAAATGGAACTGAAAAATAAGAAAATATTTGAGTTAACTACCCCTTTCTTTCTAAAGTTTTTCAGCTGTGGAAATACAGTGGCAACTTCCCTGAGTGCTGCAGAATGTAAATGCTAATGCTCGAGTCCTTCCATGCAGGGATCCTGATGAAAAACTGCGGTTCAAATGTTGTCAAGAAATTGCTGCCATATGTTGTGGATATCAAATATCTTTGCTGGCTGTAAATTAGTGAACACCCTGTGTTCTGTTACATTAATTGCAGATATTTCTTCTTAAGGATAGCATTTGTTAATGTATTTATAGTCCATTTGTTTTAATAAATACCAATTTTACTTCAGTGTTTGTCTGAACAGCCAGACTTGAATAGGTTATAAATCTGCTGTGTTCTTCCCTTCTAAACTGCACATTGTAACTGTCGACCTTGTGTTAGTATTGTTTAGGAAAAGAAGGAGAGGTTCTCCTGTGGTTTTGGGCTTTGTTGGTTTTTTTTTCTGTTTGTTTTGGGTTTTTTTCCCCTCACTTCAAAAGCTCTGATGTCTTTCCTTAAGAGAAGTTGAGCTTTTTTAGTGGTATGGACATGTATAAATATATATCTGTATGTTAAATGCTGAGTAAGGAATGTTTGCACTTACTAATTTTATGCCAGCTCTGCTAAGTAATACTATCTGCCCTCCACCCATGTATTCCAATAGATTCTTTTAGGAACCCATAAATCTTGGAGAACTAATTTACTGCCTAGATTTTCTCTATATCCTTTATCACTGTTGTGGCTTGTGCACGGTGATGTTTTCCTTTCACTCAACAGAGAACAACAGATGTGTTGTTGTTACTATCATTTTATAATAAATATTACTGTCCCAAAGTACTTGTGGACTAATCTATGTGAATATTTAGCCTTCTTTCTTGTTTCATTTGCCCATTTTTTGGCAGTTTTTTTTTTTTTCCCCTGAGATAAAATGATATCCTTGCATTTGTAACAGACTGACAGCAAGGACCAGTCTCCATAACTCTCGCATGAAAGCAAACTCTCCAGAGAAGGCAAGAGATGAATATTTGTGTGCATATTGCTGATTACAGCATGATACTGTCTTTTTCAAATTGGAAAAGTTACCTCCTTGTGTAAGATTTTTGCAGAATTTCAGCATGGATATGGAGAGGTAGAGTTCTGGCTTGGAGCAGCTGGGCTTAATGAGCTTAAAGAGTCTGATCATATGAATGGTAGGTCAGAACTTGGTTCCTGAAGTTAGCTCTTGAAAATTTGTGTAAGTAGCTGACATGTAGCTTTGGCTATAACTTTGTGGAAGCTTGAGGGAGATAAGAATCTGAAGAACTGAACCCTCTCAATCAGGAGAGAATGCTTGTTCCTGGAGCCCACCCAAGCACTTTATGGCTCCATTTATAGAAGTTGCAGTTGTAAATTCATAATGATGTATTTATCCCCTTAAAGAGCTCTTTCTTATAGGAGCTATCCTCATGAGAATAATCAAACCAAAAACCATGTTTTTTTTGTTCCGTTTGCAGTTTTTTCCTGTTGCTTTGTGCCAACTGGCACCTGTTACATTGCACAGGTTGCAAAGAACATACCTCACTTTACCTCTGCAATGTATTGAAAAATGATACAATTGATGTCACACATATGCAATTAATGCTTCTAATGAGAGTCCCTGAAAAGTGATTTTCCAGAGAAGCACCAAGTTTAGAACAAAAATTGTGGGGACTTATTTGATCTTGATATGCAAATCTGATCTTAAATTTTCACAAGTCTCTTGGCTTTGTGGAATGACCTGATTTTCTGTGTCTCAAACACAACCTCGGGTAGTTATGATGTGTGGTTCAGTTTCCATAAATTGGTGGCAGGGCACATGCTCTATAAATTTAATTTTCTTTTAAAACTTCTGTTTAGGAAGGCACGGTGAAACTTGTGCTTTTTCAGCTAAGCCCCATTTGTTTTTTCTTTTCTGATCTCAGTCTATCTGAGCTCTTCCCGTGACTCCTTTGGAAAGGAGATTGTGCATCTGAAAAACACCTAATACCTTGAGCATTGTCTTAAACAATTTTAGATTAAATCACTTAACTTATTAATTAGCTGATCACAGGTGCAAGAGGATATATCTATTTTTCTCAGTTAAATTTATTCACCCATTTCACTATTTTTTTTGTTGTTGTTGTTGTTTTCAGAGTAAGTTGGCTTTTCTTGGTGTGTTTCATAGTGTTATGTCCATTAATCAGCCCCTGGTCCCTGCAGGGGGTGCTGGGCATGAAAGGTAGTTTTTTTATTGGAAGTATTCAGCATTAATTCACAATTTTCCCCATTGTAGTCAATTAGCACACCTGCAAAACAACATGAATTTAAAAGCAGACTTTTAGCTTCTAATGCTGACCCTGTTACTTTGAATTTCAGGGTTCTGCTAAAGACCATATTGCAAAGCTGAGAGCTGCTGAAATTTTTTCCACTGCAGTTGGACCATTTGTGCTGTTATGTTTAAGGCTGTTCTTCAGATTTTTACAAGCAAACTTTTTATTTGGAGGCATTAATATATTCAATACTGAAATATTATTCACTTAATAGAGCTCTGTGAATTAGCCCCTTGTAAAAATGCCTTTACAAGTGCCAGCTGTGTTACTTCAGGTCCAGTGCTCTGAGAATGCTTGTGGTTTTTAACCTCACATTGGCATATTGCTTTCAGGAGAGTGTTGTTCTGTGTGAATTAGAATAGAAAACAGTTGCTATAAAACAGCTGAAAGTATTTTGTGTGATACAAGCAGAAAATAGCATCGTGTGTGCAGGTGGTCTAGGTTGCTTTTGCTGTATTAAGTTCATATCTTGACCCCTGATAAATCAACTCAGCTGTTGGTGTTCTTGAAGTACCATAGAAGAGTTGAAACAGCCACGTTCTTAACAGTTTGCTGGATAAGAAGGTAATATTTTATTAAAGTCATCTAGACTATATCTTGATTGAGAGTCTCCATTGATTTAAGTGAAATGCAAAGTTACAGCTGCAGAAAACTTCAGCTAGGAAAGTTCCTCCATCTGCCTTTCTTATATAGAAGAATTAATATGTTGTTACTCAAAGGGGCAAATACATAATTAAGAATTTTCAGGCAATTGACTTCTAAACTCTTGACTTGCATTTCAAACTTCCTCACAGGACTCTGTCTGTGGAACGCTTAGTTTTGCTTACTTTTCATTTAGTTGTAACCTTTCTCTTTGTCAGATACATTTTTTTGGTGTGTGTTTGGGGGATTTTTTTGTTTGTTAAGGGGGGGTTTGTTGTTGTTTTTGTGTGTGTGTGTTTCCTTCTGTCTTAGAAGGGAGAAACAAGTATGGAGGTAACTGGAAATGTTGGACTGTTCATATTTCTGGTATGAAATCTCAGGCAAATATGCTCATGTGCACATTTAAGATAACAGGAGACTGTTATCTTTTTTCATTGTTTTTAAAACTCCTTGAATGTTGTACATATACTCAAAGATAGGACAAATATTTTAAGTGCCTTTCTAAAATATTAGTGGATTGGTTTTGCTTTTGATTTGAAATGAAGCATAGAAGAAGAGCTTGATTTAGTTCTTCTGAATGGTTAGATTAGCTGGTGATCCTGTAAAAGAACTTGAAAAGTAAGGTTGCAGCTTCCCTGGTTATATTTTTAAGCTTGAAAATACATAATTTGTTAGAAAACAAAATATTTGAATTTTGATTTATTTTGTCTCAAATTCTTCTTTTTTTTTTTTTTATTTCAGGAATGGAGTAGGGAGAAGATGTTATGATTAAATGAGTGTTATGAGAAATATCTAGGTTATGACATCAGAAAGGGGGAATAGATACATTTGGCACTTCTTTGATGTCTGGACGAGTAGGACTTGGCTCTTGAGCTACTTTGGTGTCTCCCCATAAATTACAAAGTTGCAGAAAAGGATCATAAAGACTTTCTCTTGTATTCAGTGGTAGGAAAAGAGCAGATAATGTACGAACATGTATAAGTGAATACATTTCCGTATCTTCTTATGCCCAGTGGATATGTGCATGGACACATCCAGATGTCTAAATCTGTGTCTCATCTTTCCATTCTTATTTCCTACAATAGAGGGGAAAAGAGGAGAAGGCTGGTGTCATATCAAAAAAGGAAACTGAAATGTTCACCAGTTCTGAAATAAATCTGCTCTATTATTTTACATAGAATACCAACATATTAAAAGAAATGCCAGTGTATCTTCAGTTATCAACATTTTATTCTGTAAGGCTTACAGAAGGAAAAATACTTTGTGCTGCTTTTTGGTACAATATAAAATTGAATAATACAGGGAAAAAACCTGTGCAAGCATAGGTTACTTTGCTTCTAGATATTTTTAGGCAGCCTCCTACTCAAATATAATTAAGCTACCACCATTTCATGTTAGATTAATAGGTAATTGTAATGGAGAATAAGGAGGCTGGCAGGCAATGATTAAAACGTGGTCAGTGCTGTCTCCATTGCATAGATGAATACCAGTATTAGCTTGAAACCTCAAATTCCTGGAGGAGATGATTTTCCAGTGTTGTATTTTCTTATCTTGAGTCACTTCATTATTAGCGTCTCAGACTTGTTAATAATTTGGATTCATGTGCCTATGAACAAGGAGCTCAAGAAAAAGAAAACAGTGATTTTCATATGCAAATTGCCCCTGGGCAGATGAGGAGGTTTCCCTGGCAGCAGAAATGATGCATTTTCAGTTAAGGATGTCAGAAACATCAGGCCTAGGCAGTAGAGTCTCTTGTATATGCCAGTTAATAGTAGTTTTCCATGAAAAGCAAGTGCTTCAGGAAAAAGATGCTCTCAAGATCAGGTGGGGATGACATTTGTAGGAGTAACTCTGTAAAGGAAACTCCTTCTGCCACTTTATTGCTGGAAGAACACTGCTGACCTTTGAGCTGATATCATGGGGTTGAAACACCATCTCTGCTGTATGTTGATGAGTAAATGCATAGAATTCCTTTGGGATTTAGTTTCTTGTTGAAATGTCACTGAACTAAATGTGCATCGTTTTCATTTGAATAAATCTGCATTGTCTGATAAAGGAGAAGAGGGGCTATTTAAATGTAAGAGTTCTGGTAGAGCTGTTTACATTGGATGTGTGTATACAAAACTGAACACCTCTGTGTCCCAGGGGGGTTGCAAGTGTTTTTTGGTACCTTAAAGGGTTTGAGGAAGGATCACTTGTCTTGTGTTGTATATGCTTGTTGCTTCCACATTTGCAGCAATCATCAAATTTATTTAGATCCAACAATGGTTATTCTAACAATACCCTTTTATTGTTATATCCAAAGCCATTTTGTCATGAGCTTTTCAAGTCCAGAGCCAGTGCCCATCACTTACATGCATAACTAAAACCATAACTAAAACCGTGTCTGCCAGAGTGAGACTGATAATGGTTTCTCTTAAAGTCTTTTTAATGATTCAATTTGAATCAGTGATTTCCAGAGGAAGGAAATTCCATTTGTTAGGGGCTTTATATTTTAATTCTTTTAATGAAAAATGTGCCAGAGAATAAAAAAAATAATTTCTGCTTTTTTAATTTCCCAGACTTGCAAAATAGCTGAGTATAGAACAGGAATGTGTCACTTCCCAAAAGAAATTAGATGATGTAACTGCAGATATTGTGGCCTCTTTCCTGTTCTAGGAAAATTAACTGACATACCTTACGTGGTTTTAATTACGTTTGCGATCCACATTGCCTCAAACTGGAGAACAGTAACTCAAATGACTCCTTACACAGGGAGCTTTACCATTCTGGTGCCACAGTAATTATACCTGTGCTTGAGCACAGGAATAAGCAGATGAATTTCTGTGTTTATTTGAGTTCATACAGGTGACAGATGATTTTCCAGTCCACTCCTGCAGTTCCCATTCTATCTTCATACTGAACTTGTTGGCAAGTTTCCCTCATCCTAATTTTTAGTTCTGTGCAAGTATACCAAGGGTTTAAAAAAACGGGGAAAACACCCAGAAATATTAATGAGGAGCTTATGTTCATGTGATGAAAAATGTTAGTTACATAATGCATGATTTGCTGGAATTCAGGAAATGGAATGAAGGCAGTTGCCTGAACTTGCCTGTAAACAGCACATGATTGGGGATGGTTGGGCTGCACTAAGTCCCAAGTGTTGTTTTTTCAAATCCATTGCTGTGGAGAAATGTGGAGCTCTGAGATTGTTACCTTGAATGCTGACCTTCATTTAGAGCACCCATGCTCAGACAGTGGCATCCAAATGGAAATGTTTAGGGTGGGGTTTTGTACACTAGATGGCTTAAGATGATGTGCTTTAACAAAATAGGCAATGCCCATATGGTAGCCATTTATATTTGAAAATTCAGACCACACTGAATCCTCAGCCTTCTGACCTGCATGTGTAGCTTCTACATTTAAAGACCCTGTGATGGTTTAGAGAGTTTCAGAATTGTTTTGTGAAGACCCAGTCTTAGTGAATTGAGTAAAGTAATTTAATTTTAAGTTACATATACAAGACACAGAAGTCTTCCCCTTCCTAAGGAACTGGCCTCTTAATAGCTGGCTGTATGCAGGTTGCCATGCCTTGATGTGACTGAAAATAATTTGTCTTCAGATGTTATCGTGGTGTGTCTTCTCAAATGTGCTTCAATATTTGCAGGTACCTCCAGACCAGAATAAAACTAAGAGGTTCCTTGCTTGCCCTTTGTGGCAGTCATAACTATTAGTAAAATGGTCTGTGAAAAACGTACAGGATTTTCGAGATGCTTTACTCAGCAGACTGGATAATGTCATCCTACTGAGCCCTTTGAGTGTGAGATGCTGCAGCTCACCCTCAGCTCCTCACCTGTGAAGACAAAATCATCTCTCTTTGAGCAGCTGCAGTTTGTCTTGCCATCTGAGATGCAAAGCCTTTTAGGTCAGGGATTCAGCTGACCACACAGTTGAGGCAGTCACTGAACCTCAGGTCACTGCTGAAATACAAATTCTTTACTTCTAGAGCTGCTTGAAAACTGGAGAAAGAGTGGTTGTGGTGAGGAAGTTGTTCTTACCTGATTTCCTGCATGTGTGAGGGAACACGCTGTCACCTTTTGTGCCTTACTAATATTCACTGCATTTTTTTTGTATTTATGGCAGGCACAGAAAATTCTTAAAAGTGTTTCAAGCCTTGATTCCCCTTTTTAAACAATCCCTAGGATGATTCCCAGGCTAATTAGCAGTCAGTTCTTTGTGATGGATAATGCAAGTTTGTTGTAAATAATCTCGTTAACATTTGAGTTTAAGTGGTTTTTTTTGTTTTTTTTTTTTTTTTCTGTAGTCAAAATGTGGGTGAAAGGGAATACCAGCAGAAAATGAAGGGAAGGAATTTCTCTGTGTTCCACCTCTTGTGAGTGACTTGTGCCATTGGGGAAAAAATAAAGTCAAGAGAAAGACTACCAAAGGAGAGTTTTGTCGTACATTTTGCATTTTGTGACTTAAAAATTTTACGTTATTTAAGTCCTTGCATTGCTCTAAACATTATAAGGTATATTTTATGTGCAAACTTCCCAGAATCTGCATATCATGAATGGCTGAGAAATGAGCAAAGGTGCAGCACTCTGCAACCCCTTATCCTCTAGCATTTTGTTTCAGATTCAAAATGCCAAGTTGCTGTGCTCCCTTTTTCTCTGTTTAACAGAGGACAGAGAAACTGCTGGAAAGAGCTCCTCAGACTGCTCAGTGTGTCTTCTCACAGTGTTTTCGGGATTGCAGGTACTTCCCAAGAAACAGGTTCACACTGTGACAGTGTATTTTCCTCTCTGATCAGGTCTTGTTCCACACTACGGGTGTTATTGCTTGGGTCCCTGTTACGCTCAGCATTCTGCTGCCCATGACAACTTATCGCACTTCATTCCTGTTGGGTTTTTTGGCTCTGAATTTGGCTTAATTTGCTTTATTCAGCTGCTCTATGACCCCGGTCTCTTCATTTTTTGTTGACTTTGGCACTGTAGGGTCCTCATGCTCCCCCAGGACCTGTCAGTGCTTGTTCCCAACCAGTTGGACTGAATGTTGTAGCACTGGCTTTTCTCTTCTTTCCTATTTCTTCCTGTGACATCAGCAGGCTGTCCTACAGCAGAACTGCTGCACAAAGCACATGAACCACAAAGCCTTTTTTGCATTTTAATAACGCAGTGTTGAGATTTTGAAGGTAAATTGCACAAAAACCAATAGGGAATGAAATTGTGTGCCTTTCCTTGAATCTATCAAGTGAGGTTAGCTGGTCCTTTTTGGGCTTTTTCCAATTTGACTTTTCTGTTTCTGCATAAATATGACACTGTTGTTGGCTTTTCTTCTTTTACTGTTCTCTTTGTGGATTAAATGTTTTGTTTCCTGCTGCTTCACATGTTCTGGGTTTCTCTCCTGTGTTTGATGCTGCAAAGCCTTTTTGCCCTCAATTCGTCAATTCTCAGCTGTGTACCAATAGGATCTGTGTGTGCACGGGTGTGTTTATCTTTACAGTTCACTGGAAATGCTTACAAGCAAATTTTATATGAAATGACCATTCATGTTTCATTAAGAAAAAATTACTGTACTCATTAGACCCATTTCAATAGACTTTCTTACTGTGATAATTAATAAATACAACGTGACAAGGCATGAATTGTATTCAATTAATTTATACCTGCTAGGTAGTTAGCTGTGACTCTGACATCTGAATGCAGTCAGCAGAGCCATCTATGCTTTAGCAGATTCTTGCGGTAGCCCAGCAGTCTAAGATTACAAAATATGCAAAAATATATTTGTTTATTTTTTATTTTTCTTGCTATATATATATCTACACACACACACAACTCCCTTGCACTAGAATTTCCTGGGTAGTCACTGATGAGACTTCCATGGTCCGTTTTTCTCTCAAGTTCTATGGGAGTCTTGTTGAGATTTCATCTAGTCAGTACAATTTTCACCTCTGTGTAATGAAATGAGCAATTTACAGCCACAGCTCAGAATTATTACCAGGCAATCATGCCTCTAGATTTCTCCTGCCTTTTTTATAACAAGAAATATTTTGGTGGCCTGCTATTGTTGACAGCTTTGTTGTGAGCTTTCTAACAGTAATAAAACAGCCCCTCCAGTACAACAGCTAATTCAAGATTTATGGAGCATGTGGAATTCTACTCCAAGACTGAATGTCTATCAGTCAGGAAGCAGAGTCTGAATACAGGGAAATCGAGGAGGGCATTGCTCCTCATTCTGCTTGATGGACCATAAAGCACCTGCTGATATGAGTGCCATGCCACCAGAGAAGTTGGAGGGTTTCCAATCCCCTAAGTCATTTTCAGTCATAAGTTTAAACACTGAAAAGACCTGAAGGATGAAGATTATATATCTTCCCTAGTATTTTTTTTCAGTGTCATCCTCCCATCCTTGTTGCATATTCTTGTATGTTTTCCCTAAGGTCTCCACTTGCAATTTCTTCAATACTGATAATCTACTTTCTGCATTGTCTTACTTTGGGACTTTAAATCATATATTGATAGTCAGGTTGGTTTGTGGATAATTAGGCCTTTCAAATTTATTTGAACAAGTGATGTTTGCAATTCTCATGTTTAGGATTACAACTCTTTTTTGGGCTTGGAAAGCTTCACTTTAAAATCTTTGTCAAGACTGATGCTCAACAATTGTCTTTGTGTACAAGAAAAGTTGTTGGCACAAAGTCTGACTTCATAAACATTGGTTCCCTAAAGCCCCTGGCACTTTCTTCTTAGTTTGCTTGGGCAAATTCCATACTAAATATACACTGTGTGAAGCAGCACATAAAAACTCTTGGACCAGGTGCCTTCTGTGTCCTGCACTGGAGAGAGGGTGGAGCTAAAATTGCCTGAAGAATGCACTTGAGCTGGAGAAAACTTCAACAGTGGAAGTTTATCAAAAGTAAGAAGTATAAGAATCACTTATTAATGTCAAAACCATCTCATTGTTATATCACTTCTACTACAACAAACAGTTGTACTTTTGGTTTCATCCTGATTTCTCCCAGGAGCGCGTCTT
Organism: Acropternis orthonyx; assembly: GCA_035583155.1. NCBI lineage: Eukaryota > Metazoa > Chordata > Aves > Passeriformes > Rhinocryptidae > Acropternis > Acropternis orthonyx. The sequence continues at coordinate 3,866,344 of JAWWEU010000001.1, read as the reverse complement.
GCTCCTATGCAGGATTTATGGAGGGTTTTGGTCTCTTCTTTCACTGATGTTAAGTTTCCTGCAAAAGTTAGGGGGAAATGTTTTCCCTTGTGTGGAGAGGAGAAATGTTTAATCCTGCAGAGAGCAGTGGTTATTCCTGCTGAGTTTATTGGTCTTGGCATCTGGTACAGGTAATTTTGGATTTTTGAGATTGGGCTCAACAACTGCAAGTGATTCTGTCCTGTATTACCTTGCCATGTTCTAATAATGCCAAAGCAGATGAAGATGCAGACAGGTTTTTTTCATGCTGCATGGAGTAAAATAGCTATTGAGTTTATCCCATTCTCTCTTCTGTGTAGTGCATTTTTGTTTCCTTCAATTCTGTTTAAGTGTATCCCGCTCCTCCTTCCATCTGCCACTGGGCCTTTCTGAAACTTTCAGTGACAATGATTAAGACGGTGAGTTACCTGGTGGAGTGAACAACTTTATTCAAAGAATTCTGTGTCTCTTGCCCAACTTTCTGGTGTAAATCCCATGGTGTAAAATCCTCAAAAACTCTTCCAGAACTTTGCAGGCACCAGAGTGAGAGGTCTCTTGGTGTTTGAAGTGTAGGTTCCCTGACTAATGAAAGCTTGGGGTTTGTTGTATGCTCAGTTGTAGGACCAGCTGATTACCTTGTGTTGATGTTGAGACACTCACTGTCATACAAGAAACTCGTCATAGGTCTGAATCCCAGAAAGCTTCCAAACTTTTATCTGAGGGATGGGATGCAACACCAGTTGTCGTCAGTGGCACCACAGGGACAGGAACTGCAGCAGCAGCACTATGGCTGGCTCAGCTTGAAAATGCAATCAGCACCATTTCACAGAATTATTTTTTAAAGGTGTGTCACCCTGTGTCTTCAGGGAAAGCTCCAACCTGTGTGTCTCAAAGGGAGGGTGTTCTTTAAGGCTTAGTAATTTAAGGTGTAGTATTTTGCTACCTAAACTCTTTTTCCTCATTTTTCTGCAAGTTGGCTCAGCCATCTGACAAGTGTAGTGACCTTCTGTAAGTTCCATTTTAGGTGCCCAACTTGATGTGTGAATTAGGTACAACCCCACTGTATTGTGCTTTCAGCTTAAAATGTCAGGCACTGAAGCAGCGTTCTGTCAGAGCTGGGTCTCTGGATGTACAGTTATTGCTATTCAATAGTTAATTGTCTATTATTATAGACATATGTCTATGAGCTGGGGACGTGTGTTCCTGGGCATGGGTGTGATGACTCCTACCTTGGGCTGCTTGTGGGAAGGTAAGAATGTATTAGTGCCTAGCAAATAAAATTTGGTATAATTTCATTGTAACAAAAAAATCAGAAGGTAAGAGCACTCTGGTGCGTGCAGTGATAGCATAGTAAGGGTGAACAGACATAGTTTATTCATCCATTTAGGGAATGTCTCACAAATAGCTCAGTCATTGGGACAAACATGAATTTTTTTCACCTGTGTTAGTTCTGCTGTCTCAACTTCAGCCATGAGGATGCAGTGCCACAATCAACAGCTTCAACTTGGATCACCAATTATTCTGTTGTGTTGAGGTTCTGCTGCAGTGTCGAGATCAGAATTTGTAAATCTGCATAGAGTGAATGAAAAATGCTTGGTTGTCGCTTACAAGTGTGACTTTCCAGCATTTGGATAGACTTAAGGGGACTTTCTAAATTGCCTTAGAAGACATTCCATTTTGGAATGGAGCTAAGTTTAACTCTGCTGCATTAGTGTTTCAGACTGAGAGTTTGACTTTCAGTTTATCAATACTTAAACACCTCAAAACTTACTGAGACTTCATTTCTACTTTAGGAGGATATATATAAAGGCACTGAAAAAGATTTCTTTCTATGCACAGCTAAGCAAGCAACTTAGTATTAAAATATGAAAGCAAAAGGGATATTGGCTATTAAATACAAGAGTAATGGATGGGATTTGAGGTAATTCTGTAAGCTACGTACATGACTATGCAGATAATTCATATTTTAATATTGATGGCAAACATTTTCACACTAAAATATGTATAGAAAAGAGGAAATTGACTATTAAAGATGTATGTAAAGAGAAAAATGTAAATGATATTTGGAAAGTGATATGCCAACTATGATCTACCCTGAGAGGTTTTTTTTTAAAATTTGCAAGTAGGAAAGAATTAAATCAGATTACAGGAAAAACTATTACATATCACAGTAATGTACAAAATATTATTCAGATCAGTAGAAGTCATTCTTTGCTAATACATGACAGATTAAATAATAAATAAAAATGTACTGAGCAGGCGTACTGCAGAGAATAAGACAACTTAAATTTAAAAATAGCCCTCCCTGGGCTGGCAGAAACTGCTGTGGAAAGAAACCTCAGGAGCAGTGTTTTGTGTCCTTCCCTCCTGTGTCCCTCTGTGATTGGCACGGGGACCACAAAGTGACTGTACAGAGAAAACATTTGTCAGAAAACATTTGTGCTGACAGATGTTCATCTTGGAGTAAAAGTTTTTCATTTCTCATAAACCTGACTTTGGGGTGTCATGTAGGGGCATAAAGAGGGTTCAGGCACCTGCCCAGGGCTTGGGTACAGGACACTGCAGTGCTGCAGCTCCTCTCCATCTTCCTCTTCCCCACTGCCTCTGGGTTGCATCAGTCCTTTGTTGTGCTTTGCACATACAAGATATTTAAGATATAGTCATCTTCCAACTCCCCATGGAAGTGTGCATGTGCTTCCTGTAGTTTTAGGTGAGCCCCTGTGGAAGGATGTTTTGCTTTTGTGTACCACTGGTACATATGCAAGCTTTCAGGTGCACCAAAGGAGGGGAGGGTTAAGGGAAATTTTTAAAATGCGAGTTTTTATCATAGGTTCTGCTGCGCAACTAAAACAGTTTTCTAAGAGCTCTCACTTCTCATGCATGACTATGTAGTCAGAACCTCAAAGAACAAAATTTTCCGGGCATATTTAGGGCTAGAAATAATAATGTTAAAAAAAAAGAAAAACATGAAAGCGTGTGTGTGTTTGACATCAGATGTGAGCCTCCATTTTTCCTTTATGTAGAAACTGTAAATGTTTTATCATTTTAAAATCTTGCTACTTTAAGGAAAGTGGATTCTCATGGCTGAATAGGTTAGTATTAAATAATTTGGTTGTTTCTATTACTTGAAAATTTTCCTTCATTATTCATTAAAAAACAGACTGAATCTATTCTTCTATTAGGCATTTTTGTCTAGCAGTAAAGGCAGTTGTGATAAGCAGTGAGCCATTCTGTTGCTCTAGGTGGTGGGCTTGTGTTTAAGCTTTGGAGGATGCCTATCTTTAATGTCCCTAAGCAGTGAAGGAGTCTATGGACAGTGCAGGAGGTAGTAGAGGATGTGGGTAAAGTGTTTTCCTGTAGCTGCAGTTTGCTAAGAGACTCCTGACAGGCTTCAGAGCAGCAGGGTGAGTTCAGATCCCCACAGGGTTCCCATGGCTGTTTCAAACAGATGGGTAAATTTAGACATTCTATTTTAAGGTAGAAGTTCAGCTCCATTGTTAACCTGCTATCCCAAACCCATCCATTCTATGCCTTCCCCCAGCCATGGAGAAGCTGAGGGAGTTTTAGGGGTCAGTGCTTCCCCCCAGGACTGTTTTTATCATGCTCTTTAAATTTGCTTTATTTAAGCTGTCAGCATTTTCAGTGTGTTTGTGTGGTATCTTGCTCAAAAACTTGGAGCAGATTCTCCACTTAATAGCTTTGACTGATTTTTAGCCATTCTATGTCCTTGTCATCTTCTGTTTTCCTCTCTGGAGACTTGACTGGATATAGAAAACAGGCAGAGCAGAAAAGGTGCCTGAGCAGTGTGTGATTAGATTTATGTGGTGTCTGCTTGAAGAAGGTCTAAGAATGGCCAAGGCAGAGTGTCTGCACAGGAAATTACCCTGCTGGCAGTTCAGCTTGGTATTCACAAGGGTTGTGTCCAGGTTGATGTCAGTGCTATCGAAGAGCTCTGGGAACTTTGTATCTAAAGCTCTGATTCACAAGTTTACTTTCAAAGCACACTTAGTTTACTTAGGTCCGGTAAAGCATCAGTGCCTCACGTTTTGGGCTCCCAGGTCTTTTGTTGCTTCTTACTTGGACAGAATTAGGATCAGATGGTGTATGATCAGTGAACTGAAAAGACAGATGAAATTTGAAAGCTTTTTCTTATGCACTACAGGGAGAAAGTAATGAGGTGTTCTGCCCAAACCCCTATTAATTTAAAAGTGGCAAATTCTTCTACAGAATTTTTCTGTCAAAACACCAATGAGGTGAATTTACAAGCTTTCTCATCAGTACAAGTCACCCTTACCCAGGCTGTTGATGTCTTTTTCCTCCCCCTTCCCAGCTCCCTCCCCCGCCCCATTAAATACCCTCTTTGTTGCTAATACAGAATTATTCATTCTCAAATACTGTGCTTGTGTCTATATGAAACATTAATTTTGTGTCATACAGAAAATGGTTTGGGCACACATGTAGGGCAAGGGTTAACTCTTTACCTACACACACATATGTAATTGGGGTGCACCAGGTGGAAAATACTCATTTCTTGCTACCATGCAAGCTGTGTTTATTAGGACTGGTTTTGTGGCACTCTTAGCAGTCCAACAACTCAGGACGAAGAGCAGACTATCCCATCCCCTCTGCATAGGTAGGACTGTGTTTAGGGTATGTTACCAAACACTGGGAACAACCCCACCCAACTTTTACCAGAGGATTTCAGAGGGGTATTTTAGCTGAGAGTTGTGCTCTGATTTCTCAAAGGCTGTAAAGAACAGGAGTAAGGATAAGAAGCAAGTTGCAATTGTGAAGAACAAATTTGTCCAGGAAACTTTAATCCAAAAGGAGGGAGCTGCTGAAATAATCAAGTTCTTGTTGCTAATTGATCCAATGCCATTAATACTGCTTGGGAAGCAAAGGGAGATGCACACCAGGCTAGAGGGCAATGGGGAATATAAATATATGCGTAAAGGGAAGGATAATTTGTAACTACAGCTGTCTTGTTTAGTTGGATTTTTGTTTATTTTTGAGATGGGGGGAAATGGGTGATGGCCTTGCTTTGTGTCATTTGTGTGTCACAGGTGTCACAGTGTTTGAGACCGGGGGCTGAAAGAAGGTGAAGAGAATGTCAATTGTTTAGGACAGATGGAGAAGTGCATAGACAGACATTATCAGAAAGGTGGTGAAAAATGTGTGCAACTCATTTTTAGCACAAAAGTGGAAACCAACATGAAGAGTAGGCAAATTAAGAGCAATATTGTTGTTTATAACCTAAATCTGTTGAGGTAGAGATTGGCTTTCTCTGCAAAATATCCAAGTAAAGTGTTGGGACTCTGATGAGAGATTCTGCTTTTAGAAGTCTTTTCCAGCTTCATTGTTCTTCAAATGATATTCTAATAAGTTTCAAATACAAGTAGCATTGATCTTTCACTCTAAAAGTTGTTTCACTATATGCAATCTAAAACAGAACAAAAAATTAAATTGCAGCAATTATAGAGGTATTGTAGTTTTTATACTTCAGTGAAAAGAAGTCACGATGGCTTGTGTTTTGTACTTTCAGAATAGGAACAAAATGATTTCAGAATACTGAATTTTGATAGAAAACAATGAGACTCATTTATTTGTAAGTAATTTTATCTATTTTGATGGTGTCTTTCATTGTTCGGGTTTTGCCAGTGTATTTGTTTTTCATTTCTTTTGATCTTATCTCCAGTTCAGAGTTTCCAGGCAAAAGTTTCAACTGATATAAACAGGCAAAGTTCTTTGAAAATAGTGAAGTAACTTCCTAATTTAAATTTGCAAGGAACTGACTACCCTCCCTTTAAGTTAAGTAATAGCTGTTTTTCTCATTGTAAACATTCTGCTTTTTAAATTAAATAATTTTTTTTTGAGAACTTGAAAAGAATGTGACAGCAGCAGAACCAGTGGAGTCGTGCAGAGTCTCTAGTATTCATCTACCACTAATAGAAGTTCCAGGCACAGAGCAAAAAGAGAATACAGTGCTACTGGCAGGAATTAAGGAAGGGCGGTATTCTTTTGTTTCCATGTCCAACCTGGTGTGAGACAGAAGCCAATGTTGGTAGCTGAATATTTTAGGAGGAAGGATGTGTTTGTGTGAGTATCTGGGAGCATGTGATGGAGCTTTGGTGTAATATCACCTGAGTGGGAACATGCACAGTGTAACTTTGATATCTGAGAAATAGTTTGAAGAATAATTTCAGAAAAAGATTGAGACATAATGAATATGCAAATAGCTTTCTATTAGATGAAATTCATTTGGCAAATTTTACCAGTTGCTTTTTGGCTTGATTTTCTTAAACTGTGTCTGCATACATATGTATATAGTGGTACCTATCAGTAAAGTTACTTGGCATTTCTTAGTATAAGATGTGTCTTCATCCCTTTAGTGGCTGATCACTTTACTCTGCTTTAACCAATGAAATTTTAATTTTGGATGTGTAACTCAGATTAGTGTCTGGCTCTGGGTGTGTTTTCATTTGCAGCAGTAGTGCAAGACAAAGTGAAAGAGAACTGCATCTGTGTTGAAGAACAACTCACCAATTTATTAACAAGTTTTGTACCATTCTTGAAGAGCAGAGGTGGGTCTAGGCAGGGCAGTGTCCTCTATGCCAAGGATGTGGGGGAAATATACTTTTTTTGAACCATTTTGTTTTAAAAAAACAATATTGGTTTTTCTCATAGTGGACTTCCAATAAACTTTAGCAGACAACAGCTGAGATTTTATCCTTATTTGGCTTGGTGTGTAGCAAGTGGTATTTGCCAATCTGCATGTGTGTGTTGAACTCTAGACAATATTTAAGCAGGCTCTCTTGAATCCACTTGGATACTCAGCTTGCCTGGCCTCTTAATAATTGTTTTGGTCTCTACTTCTTTTCTAGTTATTTCTAACATTTGCTTTTTGACCACTGCTGGGCACTGAGCTGATATTTAATGGGAATAATATAAAGCCTCCAGGATCTACCACCTGCATGGCAGGGTAGAGCCCATCCCTTTATATGCAAATCTAGGATATTTTAAACTTTTTATTATTTTCTGAAGTGCATTTACTTCTGTTTTCTTATATTAGATTGCATGTACCTTCTGCTGCCCAGTTATTCAGTGCTATCAGGTCCCCCTTTCAGCTATTCCATACACACATTGAGCTTTTTTAAATGTTTTTCACTTAGGAAATTCATATCCTAACTTGGAGAGTATGTTTAGGAAAAATATAAAGGTTTAAACTGCTTGATTAATTCATACTCCAGAGGTTCTGAAATTTGGACAATAAGAGAAAGACTCCGTTCTGGTTTAATAATTTGTTGAATTGAAGAGAAAAATGTTGAAACAAGTTGGTATAATTGATGTGTGGAATCTACACTGCTTTTTTCTTTTTTATAGATAGTGAATTTCCTAACAAAAAAAAATTGTAAAATTAAAAATAACCAAAGTAATAACAGTTTTGCTTAATATTTTGTTATAGTGGTGTTCTTGAAAGAACAGGACTGTCTCATACTGCAAGGACTAGTGAGATCTTGATCAAAGTAATGAGTGCACGCTGGAGATTTTTCTGCCTCTATGCATATTTTATCTTAATCTTTGATTTTATACACCTACGGGACAGTTTTTGAAGGCACAAAAACAGTAGTACTGTCCAGTAATCAAGGCTTCTTATCTGCAGGTACCTTCTGCTCTTTCAAGATTGGTTCTACACTGAACTGTTTATCTTGAAGCCAGAGACCCAAGAAGCAACAATCTCAGCCTTTAACATGCCCACCAGAATTCCAGGTTGATTTTTAGTTTGGTTTGTTTTTTTCTGGAAAAAATCACCCCAGATTCAGAAATCTGACAGAATTATCCACGTCTAGGTCTGTGTAGCAGGACAAAATTGTAAAGTGGGTCTTTAAACACCAGAAAAAAATGGGAGAAATGAAAATCAGTACTGAAGGTGAACTTCTAAAACAAAAACGGTAAGGCAGCAGTAGTGTATTACTTATTAAGCACAAGAATACTGAGCATTTATTTTTAGTTAGGATATTTTTTTCCTTGAGATGAAAAATCCTTTGTGCCTTCAGAGGTTTGTTCACTGTCACATCTCTAGGTTTGTTACTGGCTCAGCGTCTTTAAGAAATTATTTAGTTGCAAATAAGTGGGCACAATGATGAATATAATGGCAAAAGAAGGTTTTAAACGTAGGGAGAAGACACTGTCCTTCAAGGCTTTGTCGCTGCCTACTCAGTGTGGAAGCCCACAGTGGTTTCCCAGCCTCTCCTATAGCACAGCTTTCCAGCAGCATCCATAATTCGTGGCATTAAGTATTAATTTCAGCTTTTATGCTCCAAGGACATTGTGTGTTAGTTGCCAATATATTATCCACAGATTTTTGCTCTTCTTGTTCCACCTCACACTTACTGGTAGATCTTGCTTGTTTGTGTTGCTGAAGTAATGACAGATGAGGATGTCCTAACAGCTCTAATATTTTCCTCAAAGCCAGCTGTTGTGAATAGACAAACCTGTGATGTGTAACTGTTCACATTTAAGCAGCAGGGCCCCAGTAAGAGTCCCAGTGCTGTATCCTGCAGCTCTCGCTGTGCCTTTGCTCCTTAGGACGAGATCAGTGCCCTTTTCTGTCTCTCTTACTACACCACATCATAGGACAAAGATGTTATTTTGATCACTCTGAAGCCTCATATATGTTGTTGTTGTTTCATGTGTTGCTGTGGCTGAAATACTCTATGGTTTTAAGATCCTTTTTCCCAGTGTTGTTGTTTTTGCTGCTGAGATGTCCCAAACCGTTGTTCTGCATAGAGTTTTGTGCAATTCACTGCTGGGTAACTCCTGCCAGGCACCAAGTGCCCTCTGCTTACATTCATTTCTTTGGGCTTTAAGTTTGGGTCAGCAGGAAAGAAATTTGGGAATGTTATGTCCTCCTGGACAAGTCTGTCTCTGACCTTTTAGCTCGTGCACAAATGTGTGCTGAAGAAAAAGGATTTGTCTGAGGTAGCTTACTTGTGCTAACCAAGCAGAGCCACATGCAGAAAATAAAACCATCCAAATCCTTATTTGGTGAGTTCCCATGGCAGGTATGTGCTCTCCAGGCTGATGAGAGAGCAAGGTGTCTGGGTCGAGGGAAAGAGCCATCCCCTCTCTTTCATAGCCAGAATTCCTGTTTGCAGGGTGGTGTGGAAAACTGCTGCTTTGGAATCCTGATGGGCATCAGTGAAAAGGTTTCTGCAATGCACTGAGCAAGCAGATTCTGGTTGTGGACTTGATCCATCCTGGTGATAATTTTGAGGATAAGCCTCTCACTTTGAAAAAAGAATATTCAAGTCAGAGTTGACCAAAACTGAGAACTGTATAAAGAGAGAGCCCCAAACCCTCAAATTATATACTGATAGGGTTTTCAGCGTGTCCAGAAAAAGCATTAATAGGAATGTGGCGAAGAACTACTCAGCCAAAGTGATCTTTATTAAAACAAAGGGCAATTAATTTCAGGTAATGAAACTGTATTACAAATTTGTTCTGTTTAATAAACCAGTGTGGTAAAAATAGAAATTCTTTCTTAACCACTGTTGCTTTTGCTTAACTTTTATTTTCCTTTTGAGATACATAATATTCAAATCAAATACAACAAAATGATACAGTTTGTGTCAAGTCCAAAGACCAGAAAGGAATGTTTTAATTAATTAATGGAAATTTTTCTGTATATTTCTTTTTTTTATCATAAATAAGCTGAGCACACAATTTTCCCCATTTTTAAAAGGTTAAATTAAATTGCTAGGGACCAGAATTTCAGTGTGTTGGAAGTTATATAAACACTGAACCCAGAGATGATCTCTTCCCCAAAGAACTTACCAATTACTGTTTCAGTGGAAGTGTTGAATGATTGATGTTCCAGACTTGAGTTCAGCAGTCTCGTGTATTCAGTGTTACATTTTAAACTCATTTCTCTGGGTGGGGAAATGCATTTTACCTGAGGGCAGGTTGTACCTGGAGATCTTTAATTTCCACATATAGCAGACAAATTGTTGCTTGAAAATACTGTCAGAAGGAGGTCTACCTCTAAGCAAAAACTCTGCCTGACTCATAAAACAGTGGTTGCAAACGGTTCTTTACTCTCACAGGAAAGAAAAGCCTTGCCATTATATTGCAGGCCTTTCAGTAGGTTTTGGCTGGGCAGTGCTTCCTTTCTGTGGGTAAGAAATGTTGGTTGACTCATATAACTGGTGCAATTAACTTCTTACTTAATGTATCTTATCTTAGAGGCTGACAGTCTGTGAAAGCAGCTTTTAAAGTAATACTGTCATTTAAATGGTCAGTAGTAAAGTCATTAATTATAGATCCCATTTTAGACCTCATTTAATTTATTATTTGGTAGTTATTTATTTTGCCTTTGGCTAGAAGAGAGTGAATAAATTCATTCTGCATTTTTGTACTGGCCTCTTAATAGTACAGAAACATTAAATACTAAAACATTTTTTTTATGTGTGTGTGAAAAACTAATTCATTTACTCTTTCTTTTCTGTTGGCCAGAAGCAGTTTGTGGCTTTTCTCTTTTTCATTTCACAATTAGCAGCTCTTGAAATGCTTCACACATGCAGCTTCTTAACTGATATCTGCAGTCCCAAATTTCTGGATGTTAATGATTCCTTTTTGTTTTAAAAAGAAACCAGCCACATACCTGTGCAACTCGATGTGTTTGAGATGTGGCAGAATCTCAGAGAGGTAGCACACACTTTGTGTTTCTTTGTACACATTTTTGTGACATCTGAAGTTTCATCACTGGCCTTTAAGTTGATACTGACTTGGACAACTGACAGCTGGAAAACTCGGAGGGATCTTGCTGAATGTCTTCACTTTCCATCTTGTGTTTTCTAGATGTAAGGCAGGGGTTACAATTAAAGCAAAATCTTGGGTTGCCTGTGCTCTCCTCCTTCAAATATCAACAGGAATAGTTTATCTACCTTGGGAAATGCTGGAAACGTTTGGTTCTCTGTCCCTGAGTATTTACAATTTCTTTTGTATTACTCAGTGGAAGTTTCCTAGTACTGCTTGTACTTTGTGTTTGCTGCTTTGTCTCTCAAAATTTCAGGTTTGAAGTGGAGTTGTGATAGAAGTAGGCTGGGCAGAGCTCATGAAAGGTGCTTTTTGAGCCTCTGGCGAGCTGGTATGCCTAAAGTTCCCTGTTTTCTCTTTAAATCAGAGAGGGAATTGTATTTGTTCAGGTTTTGGGGGCAGCTGACTTCAAAATTGTGCATTTGTCCCAGTGCCTGAAGGAAAAGCAAGAGTGAGGAAAATGTGCAACTTCATAAGCAAAGATGATGTCTGGGAGCTCAGCTCTTCAGCTGCTGTGCTTCAGGTGGCTTTTCCATTGCTCTTCCCATTCTTTCTCTTTCCCTCTCTGTCTCTGCTCCTCCTAAAAACCTCCTTTCTTTTGATGCACGAACATGATTGGCAGTGGTTGTGACATTTTTGCAGTTCTGGTGACTCCACCAAAGTGCCCCTGGTGTCTCCTGTGTATCACTCTGCATGTCCCTGTTAATTTTGCCTCCTGGAAGTTCTTGGTGTGATTTGTCTGTAATAGTAGGAGAAACCTACCCAATGGGGCCCTGTTTATGGCCTGGATACTTCGAGAATGTAAAAATACCCCTTTTCAGAGGCACTGTGGCTGTTTCATGAGAAAATAAACTTTTTGGACACAGAGCAACCCTGCTTTGACTCACACAAATCCGCTGGTACTGACAGCAGTCAAAAAACAGGGCTTGTAGAGGATGGTTAATATGGAAAAGCCTTTTGTACACTAAATATAAAGGAGGGGAAGATTCATTTTAGGATTATCTATTTAGGATTTACTAAAGATAAATGCAATTGCTAAAATATTGGTTAAAATTAGAGTTCATGTCTTGATTTTCCTCTTAATGGGTTTGGTTCATGTTCACTGAATGATGAAATGAGGATTAATGAGCCCTGGAAAATATGTTCATTTACTCCATAGAATAGAATTATCTTATGAAACTATAAAAAAAAGCATTTATGGACTGCAAACACTATGCTCTAATATGTATCACCAATCTTGTCTCAGAGCTCTGAGCATGCATTTTTGAGGAAATAACAGTTGAAAACCATGGAAGACAACCAGATTAATTTTTTAATATAGAACAAATACGTGGCTGGTGAAAGTGTGAGTCTCCTCAGGAATTTTGACTTTTTCACTGGGTAAAGCCTCACAAAGTTGGAGGAAGGGGTTTTGAAGCTTTGAATGAATGTATGTACAGAAATGTGCCTGGTTGAACAGGAAGAGTTAGGCCTTCAGAAATGTTTGTTTGCTTTTGAAATAGAGCACAAAAGAGAGTGCCAGAATTAAAATAAGTCCACAAAGGGCAAATGCAGGTAATTAGAGCAATGAAAAAAAAGGGCAAGATCAGGACTGAACTAGGCAAACTTCTGCAGCTGGACCTTGTTGAGTAGCCCATTTGTGCACCTTTATTTTGTAGTTAATTTTTATGTTCAATCCACTGTGAACACCCACTGCCTTAACCCCCCAAAGCAGGGACAAACCCTTCTGTGTGAGAGAAGGTGAGGTTGTGCCTCAGGGTTGTTTCAAAGTGGCTTTCAGTTACCAAGGGGTTATACCTCTTTTGTTTTCACATGGATTTTTTGCCATCTAGACTCATGATTGCTTTTTTTGATCAAGATTTTGTAGAATGTAGCTATATAATTGTCTACTAAATAAAATCATGCAGTTGATCTGTCTCTTTCCTTGCAGCTCTTTGTGTTTATGTTTTATTTATTTTGTCTTGTGCTTTGTGGGGGATTAGACCAGTCAACATCTTATCTTTAGCCAGTGTCCAGAAGATGCAAGTCATCATATATAAATGTTGATACTTTTAGTGACTAATCTGATGTTTTTTGGTATTGGAAATCCCCATATTCCATAACAGTTGTCAGCTTTATACTGTGCAGCTAAGGAATAAACCGCTTTTTTTTCACTGGAGATTTAATGTGTGAAACTTTATAATGGTAGGAAGACTTTGAATACATGTTTATGTAGAGTGATTTATTGTAACAAATTCTTGTTGTTAATGCTGCTGTTAAGCAATAGTGATTTTCATTAGCAAATGGGGTTTTTTTCAGCTTGAAAGCACTGTAATTAATTGGTGCTATAATTCTTGATATTGTTTGGGATTTCATTGTTGATTTTTAATTACTACATGTCTCTTGGAGCAAAAAGTTTTCAGAAAGACTTGTACAGGAAAATCCTGGGGAAGTAGATACATTCATCTCTGCAATCAGTTATATTTGGCTGGCTGTGATTTATGAGTGTTGGTGCCTGAACAGCTGTGGGAAAATGTTCTGTAACATTATTTCTTTTCTGCAAATGAGGAGAAAAAAATAAAAACATTGCAATTTTGTTAATTTTCAATAATTTTGTTTTACTGTAACACCTGGAAATATACATAATAACATCTTGGCTTCTTCTGAGTTAAGTTCAGAAGGACTTTTCACCGTTTCTCACAGAAATGGCCACTCTTAAGTGGACAGAAAATTTTTATCTTCTGTGAAATTTTTCTTGCTTTACCTTGGGAGAATAAAAACCTTTGTCAAATGAAGAAGCTATCTGTTATGGGCCATTAAGTGATATAGTGTAGCATGCAGGAAGCCTGGAGCATTTGTCAAATTATCAATAACAAATAACTCTTTAAAGCAGAAAAATAACTTTATTGCATCAAATGTAATTGCCAGAATTTAGACCCCATGTTTGAGTCTCACTCTGGTGTGGTTCTGGTTGTTGGGAGCGATGCTGAACTCCCCTTGCAAATGATATTTTTGTCTCTAACAGGAATTTTTGGCTTCATGGTTGGAGTAGAAATTTATTGTTTGTGTTCATGACTGTACAAACCCAGACAAGCTGCACTAAAGTAGGCCGAGATCAGTGGTTGCTTCCATGCTGAGCAGAAAATTGCCAAAATCAATGTAAGATCTAACCTGTTGGAGATAAGGAACAGACTGGGATATATTTGCTGTGATGAAACTTGTGCTGAAGTGCTCTGAATACAAGAAAACTGTAGCTTGAGTTCAAGAAGTCTTCCTTAGCCTGAGAAATGTTTTAGTAGTTTCCTGGCAAAGAAAAGTCAGGTCAGGTTATTAAGTTTGAAGTCTTTTTTGAGCTTTTCTTCTGCTCCAACTACACTTTTTAAACTTTTGCTGCCGTTGAATCTTGTGTACATTTCTGTACTATGATTTTTTTTATTTTTTTTTAAGTGTCTAGTAACTGGAGTTTCAAGATGTCATATGGTACTGGGTTTTGTTGTGTTTTTTAAAAAGCTCTTACTAGTATCTTTTTCTAGTCTTCAGAATGTGTTGAATCCTTTCTTGCCATCATTGCAGACATCAAATTTCTTCAGAATGTGTTGAATCCTTTATTGCTATCGTTAAAAACATGCTATTTATTTAATATCTTCCCTAAATAAAGGCCAGACAACAGCTTTACTTGTTTTTAGCCAACTGTATCACTGCCTGGTTTTATCTCTTAATCCTGCACTGTTGCTGAAAAATTCAAAACCAGATTCCAACCCATATTTCTTCGAAGCATGGCAGATTTTCAGTTCTATGGAGGCACTTCATCTCTGAATGGGGAGCTTATGCTTCAAGCTAAAACCTGCACTTGTAGGGTTATGACTAAGCAAAGCCATCTCAAATTGCAGATTGCTGGCCGTGATGAAGGAGCACTGAAAACATTTCCAGTGCTTTGCTTGGGTCTCAATCTGTTGTGTTAAGAGGGAGCATATGGGCACCTGATGCAGCCCTTGGCTCTTGGGAACGCTGGCACCCAGCAGATATCTGGTCAGGGATGTCAAACGTCTGCAGTGCTGGTGGTGAGTAGGTCAGGAGTTTGGCTCCTCTTGTCAGCTGGGATAACAAGACATCCAGACAACATATATACATATGGGAATGCTGGATTTTTTTTCCTTTAACAGAAGACAAACAGTCATAAGGCTGTTGGTTTGCGAGATGGAACATATTCTAGTTTAACATTTGCAAATGTAAGAGCTGTTGTCTCAAAAACACGGACAAATTGGGAGCGCTTTTTAGGATGGTTTTGAACTTAGTCTGGTAGTGTTTTTAAACATGAGTTTCTAACAACCTTAACAGTTTGCCTTATGCACAAGTTTTGAATGTAGCTACTATAGCCAACAGTATGCAGACTGTATATTGTAATGTAATCCAAATTTTAATTCCATCTTATGGTGATGCGGTGGATCAATCTTATGGTGGTACTGTGGATCAGATAATTTTAATGACGGTGTAGCAATTAGACTTGACATTTGCAGCACTGCAGGAAACATCTAATTATGGTAGACTTTGCTGGTTTTATGTTGGTTTCTTTTTTTTTTTCCCCCCCCCCCTTTGGACAGTAGTGTAGGTAAAAAAACCTTTACCGTTACTGGTTTCTGCTGCCAGAATTCTGAGGTTTTACTCATAAATGTTCTTTGAGAATTTTTTGCCATGGGTGAGCTCTTATTAGTAAGAGCACCAGGAAGGTATGTTGCCACAAGATAGGTGGTGATCACCAAGGAAGTAAAATAGAATTAATTTTTTACCTTACTGGTCACAGACTATTAAAATGTTAAACTCATGCTATGCAAGGAGGAAGAAAGATGTTTGTAGATTACTTGTTTTGAACTCTTTGAGCAGACAGGAGCACTGAGCTGGTTTGTGGAAGGCTGGAGTTCTGTTGGGAGCAAACTGTAGGTATTCAGTGTCCCAAGGTGGTCACACTCTGCAGAAGTGGTGGCTCTGTAGGCTCAGCACAGTCAATAAACAGGCTGCTGCTCTGGTGCCTTTTGAAAAATGGCATTGACTTGATCCTCATTTCTTAGGTCCCCATTTCTTTGCTCTCTACCCAGGGCTGCCATTTAAGTGGGATGTTTTTAAGTGCTTCATTTTCCTATGCAAGTTGGGTTGTTGTTCTTGAAACTGTTATGTGCATAACTGTGCTGTGCAGCTAAAATTGGTATAAGATTGCCCTCTTCTTTATGAAGAACGGTATGGGGAGAGAGCAGCTGAAAAATGACAAGGAAAGGGCACAGAAAGATAAAAGGAGTAGAATCTGTTGTGTGTTATGCTCCAGAAGGGATGGCTTATGGAGTGAAGCCCTACAGGGAGTAGAGAGGAGGAAAGAGTAAAGAGGTTTGGGTTGATTTTGAGAGAGGGAACAATGCTGCAGGGAGCAGATAGAACCCTACCAAGGGTCAAAAGCAAGAGGTGTGATCTCAGAAGCTGAACTTTTGTTAAATAGTCTTATTTTGAATGGAGAAAATAAGAGTCCTGGAAGTAGAGGAACATGTAGCCCCTTAAGAGCACTCTTTGGCAAAGAGGTTGTTGAATTAATCTGATGTGTTGCACAAGAAAAAGCTCTAATCCATCTCTTGTATGTGTGCTCAAACCCAAACAAATGTAAAACAGTTTCCTTTGTGTGTTATTTATAGCTGTTAGTCCTTGCAACACACTGTTCCTCTGTGATAACCTTAGGCTGCACTTTGGCTTTTCAGGCTCTTAGGAATTCTGTGGAACAAGCTTTCTTCTACATCAGCTCTTAACTTTGGTTCCTGGCACGCTATCCATCCTGTGAGTCTCAGACCACTGAACCCTGCCACAGTGCTGCACATAAAGAAGTATTTTGGGGAGTAAGTTTAAAGCTTACAAGTGACTGAAAGTTGTTTTGAGGTTCGTTATTCTTATTTTTACATGTTTTGAGGTGGCCAAGATAGTAATCTTTTTGGAGTAAGTGGAAAAGAAACTTCATTATGGGTAGTGTAAGAGAAGGTGGAGTATGACAGTAAAATAGGTGGATGGGAA
Organism: Acropternis orthonyx; assembly: GCA_035583155.1. Taxonomy (NCBI): domain Eukaryota; kingdom Metazoa; phylum Chordata; class Aves; order Passeriformes; family Rhinocryptidae; genus Acropternis; species Acropternis orthonyx. The sequence continues at coordinate 3,849,487 of JAWWEU010000001.1, read as the reverse complement.
AAAGGAGTAAAAGCAGTTTGGGTACTTGTCACCTGCTCACTGCCTCCATTAGTTCCAGTGTGAGTCCAGCTCTGTGACCAGAATCATTACTGACAGTTGTTCAACCTGTTGCTGTGGACATGTCCAATCCCTCATCTTTCCCTTCCCTTGAGCCTTCTTTACTGGCTATCAGTTCTGATCTGGGTGTAGTTTCCAGGCAATTGCTACAATCATGACATGGCATAGCAAAATAAGGCTATTTCAGGGCAAAACCTTCTTAACATGGCAGAGCAGCTTTCACAGAGCTTAGCTGCCCTCATTAATTGACAAGTCCTGTGCCCCAAAACAAATCTTTACCATCCATAAATTTTATTTCAATTTGGAATAAAGCCAATACTTCATTAGAAACTCCTGATTTTATTGTATCATGTTTCAAGTTCTTAATGAATCATGATACAGATGGGAATCTAATGTTGCTCCCCACTTATTAAAGTCATTGTGGTTTCATCACTTCATTTGCTTAGAGGACCTTCTGAGACTTGTTCTCTTTGTTAGTTCTCCTCTTAGTTCCTTTTTTTTCTTTTTTCATTCATTATACAGATCCATGGTTTGAGAACAAACCTCATACCACTTTTTTCTCTCATTCAAAGCATATGGTTGGGTTGTTCTGAGCATTGAGTCAAATTTCCACATATGGGTCTACTTGGTCACTGACCGATGAGGCTGTTTAAGCAGGAGTTATGAGTGAGCAGCGTGAGTCTGGGACATGTTACTGTTCCTGATTTGCTCACAAAAGGTGTTTGTGACTGTGATTGTTTTGCCAGATTCATCAGCCTTAGAACATTTATCATTATTCCTGCTGTGTTCAGCACCCAGATCCGCAGACAGGCAGACACTTCCAAATAGAACAGACCAGGATACAAAAAACTTCAAGAACTATCGCATGGTCTTCTTGATGCAAAGAAAAGACATTGGAAGAGAGATCTGCTCTGTGCCCCTTGGTCAAAATGGAATTGCCAAGTTGTTCAAAAGCAAGGTTAATTGCTGCTCTAATTATACAGCCTGGTTATATTTCACAGCAGTTTCAGATCACATCAGGCTGAAGTGCAAACATGTTCCTGGAGGTAACACAATGAAAAAGTCATCTTGTTAATAACTTCAGCTTCCATATTTTCTGGTGGCTCAAGTTTCCACCTTTTTTCTATTAAAAAAAAAAAAGTCTATTATTTTCATGTAGTTTACTGGAAGTTTTTAATGGATTAGTTGAAAGGTGACAGATTAATCAAAATATAATCAGAAAGGGATGGTTGAACTTGCATGTTACATTAGGTGGAAGCAAAGATGGAACTGAAAGTCTCCTGTTTAACTTCTTAATGTTCATAAAATGTTCCCTAACTGTTGTATTGGGAGAAATGATACACACTGATTCCCACTTCAGTATCTCTGTGTCTCCTCTATAATACGTTTATATATTTAAAAAAAAACTTCCCCAGAAGAAACATTTTCTCTAAAATAAAATCCAGTTATTTGTGCATTTATGCACTAACTTGCTTATAGATATTTTGAGCCCATTTCCTTAATTCCTATGGTGCAGTTGGAGACCACTTAGACTGAGGTCTTCAGATGATTAAAATTGCTGCATCTAGAAATTAATTACTGCTGAAGAGGCTACACACAAAGAAGAAAAATAATTTACTCTCAAAGAAATGATGTGAAACTTAGATCTCGGTACTTGACTAAGTGAAAAATGTCCTAAGTGGGCCTGGAAGGACCCCAGAGCCACAGGTAGGATTGAGGAAGAAGTTACAGAAACTGAAGAAAATTAAGCCCAAATTAAGGAATGAAGATGTAAATCCATGTCAGAAATAACACAGCAAAATAGTGGGCAGAGTGCAGTCAGGGTTGCAGACTATCAGAGGTAAAGAATGCACTCCCTGTGAGGAGAAAACTGGGAATTAACATCCGGAGAAAAATACAAATAGAGCAAAACAGAGCAGGATGGGCCAGCAGTGTAGTCTGACTCACTGCATGGGGAACCAAAACCTAAGCCTGCTTTTTGTTCTCCTTGGTATTCAAAAATGGCTCTACCTGTTGGCACACTTGTCCCTTCTGCGTGTCCTGTCAGGAACATCACTGGGCTGCTGCAAATTCCCTGGAAAGGCAGGATTTCCCTCACATCACCTGAACTGCTGAGCAAAAAAATCCCAAAATGTCTCCACCAGCAAAAGCCATGGGATGTGCTTATGCCTGGAGATGAACCCAGGAATAGTGAGGGCACATCAACACATGTGTAACCTGGGAGGGACAAAGCTCTGCCCTAGTTTCCTTGCTGAGGGTTTCAGAATCACTGTGCTGTTTTGAAAATAATTTTGAAAAGATATTAATGTTCCCTAAACCTTTTTAGTGTTTGAGAGGATTTTGTCATATTCTTTTTCTGTGTAAGAAAAGTATTTAGGAGATAAAGTTGTTCGTTTTTCTTACCCTAACTGCCATTATTTTTACAAGTATATGAGGACAAAACCAAAGCCTGTTATTTACATTTTAAATCAATGAAAAGAAATGGAGATAACAGTTGCATGTGATGATGTCTATAGTAGACTTGTTTCAGAAAAATCTTGAGTCCAAGATAGCAAAATCCAAACAAAGGGTGTCCCCTGCTTTTTATGAGAAATTATTAGACCTTTTTCTCCTGTGTTTAAGCAGCCACATTTAGCCATGCTTTCTACAGACTAATAGAAAAGATTTATACTCTGGTAAAAAATCTAGGAAGTGCTAGTTTTTTCGTGGAGTACTTAGGAGTATCTTTATGCATAATGGCAAATATATAATAAACCTTGAAGGCATATTATCTTTTGATGCATGCTTAGCTCCTGTTACTCCTAATAGGAATTAAATATATTCAAAGAAGGCAATATTGTTTGACGTGCCATTTTGGAGACCACAGCTCTGAAATGCTGAGCTTTCTGGAAGTGGCTTTTCTGTTTTGACCAGCGAGGGAGAGCTTTTGTAGCATTACACATTTTGACACAGCAGGCAGAAATAATTGTTCACTGGGAAAAGATGATTTTGCCATTGTGGCATTTTCTGTAATGAGCATATGAAGTGCAAAAATTTGGGAAGGGTGAAGCCTGACCAGTGGAGAATGTGAAGAGAATTCTCACAGTGTCCCTGAGTGCTGCCACTGTCAAACAGGATCTCCAGACTCTTTTCTCATCAGTATTTTTGTTCAAAACTCTCCCTCAGGAAAATCATGGGGGGAGGGAAAGAGCTTAGAAAGATTTTTTCAGTCCCTTTTGTGTCAGGCTTATCTTTCATCAACATAGAGTTCAGTTTGTCACATTTGAGATAGAGTTTATTTTACATTTCTTGTATTTGTCCAGGCATGTGTTGTACTGTGCACATTACGTCAATATATTACATTGCATTGACAGTTAATATTTAGAGAAAAATTCTTTTTTTGTCACTGCTGTTCTGAAATCTGTGGGTTTGTTTCCAAACTGCAGTCATTGGAACCTTTATTGAACTGTTTTAGGAAATTGTATTGTAGATTATCTCGTGTAAATGATCAGGAAACTTGGTAATTTGCTCTGTCTGTTCATATGAGCCTGCTGATAGAAGTTGGGATGTTTGACAGAAAAATTGGTGTGGCATCTTTGTTACTTTTTTTTAATTAATGAAAATCACAAGCTTGTGTAAAAATAACAGAATAAATGGCTAGTAATGACAGGAAGCAGGAAAATGTTACAATCAAGAACCAGTGTGATTCAGGAGGCAAGGTGTGTATATATTCTAGACCCTTTGGAGAAATTAAATCATTAAATGCTTGGTTTAACTCCAACCTGGTATTTTAATCCTTTTCCCCATACTTTTATGCCATCTTTTAAAGAATGGTGGTTTAAATTCTGCAATTAACTGTAGCAGGTTTCTTGGTATGTCATTTACCTCAGAGATCAACATCAGGGTACTATAAGAAGTGTGGATCTCCTGTCAGGTAGTTTCTTGAAGGTCTTGTAGACTATACTGAGTCTCATTGTTTTGTGCCCTGCATGTGAATAAATTTGTTAGTTGGCTAAAGAGATACCCAGCACACCTGTTAAAGCTTTTAACACACTTTAAAAGTAAAATGTAGACTTACCTGAAGACAGGTCATATCTTTACTCCTACATCCACAGGGTCAGAATGATGTCATCTCCTTTACCTAATTTTCAAGTTACATTAATTACACAAACAAATTGATTAAAAATTTCATGGGATCACACATGTCTTCTCAGTGCTTTGTGGAGCCTGGGATGCCTTTTGCATGTCCTCCCTCCCTGGCAAGTATCTTCTGCAAACCTCAGAGTGTTTGAGAGGTTACTTGAAGAGACCTGTGTGGTGACCTTGAAGTTTTTTCTTTCTGGACACCTGAACACGCTGATCTTGGACCTCTTCTATTTCATCTTTTAATACATCTGTGCCTTGCTTTGCCTGCACCTTATTGTCACAGCCTGGAGACTGGGCAACAAGCCAGGCCTCTTGTGCTGTATAAAACCTCCAGCTCCAAACAGTGCTTTAGAGAGGGAATTGCCCTGTCAGGGCAGGTTTCTTTGCCTTGAAACACATGACTTTCCTTGGTGGCTGCTGTGAGTTACGTGAACACTTTGATTTTGTTCCTCAGGACTGTGAGCTGCTGTAATTTAAAGCACATGTGACACAGTTATCTGCCTTGTGTTTAGGAGAAAAATACAAATTCACCATCCATGTTCAGTTTGAAGATCATTCTGTTATGATTGGTAACCAACATTTAATGGCATCCACCTGTACAATCTTGATCCAACCATCACTGTTCCAACAGAACTGTTTTTCTGACCTCAACCCGCTATGACCATACAATTCTAACCTGTTTTTATCAACAATACAAATTCTTTTAATATACTATAATGAAAATAAATAGTCCTTGTTATTTCCCACCCACTGACTCTGTTTCTGGAGCAAGTCAGGCACATCACCTGTACCAGCTTTTGTCTTGGACACATCCCAGCATGTGTTTCAGTGGCTGGTTCTGTGCAGAGTTTCAGAAGGGTAAGTTTGGTAAACCGGTGGTAAAACTACTGCTTGAAGGATATTTTTTATTCCTCTGGAGTGCAGTATTTTCAAACTATGAGGAAAATACCTTTCATGAAAGTTCAGAAAAATGCCGTCTCCCTGGAGGAAGGAATAAAATAATTTGAGATGATAATAAACTAGAAAAATACCAGCATCTTACAGAATATGGGATCCCACAGGAGTCTTGAAATAGTTTATTTCAAGAGCAAATTTATCATCAATTTGAGGATACTGCTCTGAAATATATGAAGGTGGAGGAAGGGACCTTGGGAAGTCAGCATGGGCCTTTAAAAGAGCCAAACTTAGAGCTAGAGGGGAAATTCCAGGAAGGAATTTTTTAAAGTTCCTTTTTGTTTTTTGTTATAAACATCCTCCCCAGAAAGCTTTGCTACTGATTTCCTCATCTTGCCTGCCTTGTTTGTTTACTATGGAAAGATCATCCACCCTCTTTGTTCTTGTGTATGGAACATAACATCTTTGTTAGTAAAGGCACATCACATGTCCCTGTCCTCTTGGAAGGGGATACATGCTTAGAAGAAGAGAGATAGATTGCCTATGAAATTTTTTTAGATGGGGATTTCCTTTTCTCAGTTCTACTTCTTGGATGGAAATACAATGTTTTAAACAAAAACCTCTTTCCATTAATTCTATCAATTCATTCTGAGAAGAACCTGAAAAAGCAATGAAGATTAAGGAAGGCAGAGAAACAGGGCCTTGACATACTCTGAGATAAAGTGATAGCACCCTAACAGCCTTAATTATGAGGGAATATAGTCCCAACTTTAAGCCTAAAGCCATATGTACACTGACATGGGGAGATTGTTGGATGGGAATAGCTGTTTTAGTAAAGGGCACAGGGACTGCTTCTGATGTGAAGATAAATGAAAATAAACATCTTTGAAAATGCAGAGGTTTTGCTCCTACTCCTAAACCTGGCATTTGCTTATAGAATAAAAAGTCTGTATTACATACTTTCCGTCTTGTAGGCAATAAAGATCCTGAAAAGGAGCTTCTGCCCCTTTTTAGTGTCAGTGAGAGACTTTATGAACAGCAGTGTTCCAGAGTAAGTATTTCAGCACAGTGTTCAATAGGCTGTCTAGGAAAGACTGTGGATCCCAAGGTTTGTTGTCTAACTGTTATAAATTTGTGGTTTTTTTGGTTTTTTTTTTTCCCCTCTCAGTACATCTCTCACATTTTGGTTTCTACAGAAGTGAGCTTCATATTCAGATTTATTGGGGGATGATGGGTGATTTTGTTCAGTTGTTTGTTTCTTTTAAAAATCTTTTAACAGTGGAGTAAAACCATTTGGGTTTCTTCTTGGGATTCCTTTTATGAAAAGGAACAACAGATGCTTCCTCTTCTGGACCATGAGTTGTAATGTAAACCCAAAGGGACACTTTTACACTCTGCTCAGAAGTTTTCTCTGAATACACACTGGGACAAAATATGTGGTGCATTTTCATCCACTGGAACAAAAAAAAAAAAAAAAAAAGAAAAAAAAACACAAACCCAAACCAAAACAAAGAAGTTGCAATAACTTTTCTTAATTGGTGTGATATTTTAAGTTTTCTACTTGGTAGTAGAATGATGGCATAAGTAATGATGGACTGCCCTTTGGTATACCTGTGCCAAGCAACATTCTTTATGCCTTCCTTCCTTAGGCAATCCATGTTTGAAAATTAACCCTCCTCTCTTTAGCTGATTTTTCTACATCACACTGCCCAGGAAGTAAACAAATCTCGAGGCTGACAGTGTCAAATATCTTTTTTGAATGATAAATGTTGGGAGGAGTTCCCAGCATGTGCAGGGATGACATAAGGTGGGTTTGCATGGTGCAGTGTGAGCAGTGATAGAGATGCTTCTTCACTAGTTCTGCTCTTCAGCTTTAAAGCAATTTCCATCTTCTTTGAGGTAGGTTAAGGCTGGGGTTAGGGTCACTAGTTTGCTTCTCTACCAAGTGTTATTGTAGTGTCTGTGGATTTCAGAGGTTCCGAGATTAATGCCCCTTTAACTTTTGAAAGAGGAAACATGCTTGCATGTTTGGTATATGCTTTGGATACAATTGTCCCAATACAATTATTGAAAACCTCCTTTGTTTCTAGCTAAGTCATATTTCTTTTCCATGCTCTTTTCTGAGGCATTTGTCTCCACCTGATTCTGTTCTATCTGACAGTGCCTGTTTTCTCTAGAATTGCTTTTCTGAGTCTTGGTGTCTTAAAAATTATTATTTGTTTTCCTAGGTTTTTAATGATGTGGGCTTTTTATTCCCAATACTTATTTTCTAGTGAATTCCTTTAATGGTGCCTTTAGATTTCTGCACAGATGAAGAAGTGAAAACAACAGTTCTGGGTAGGGGTTTCATCAGTATGAAAAAAATGGGAACATTCAGAGAATACACCCAGTGCAATGTGTCCTTTGGCTTGATAAAGACATTTGGTAAATATCTAAATCCTGCCAGGTGATTCGAAGATACTTGGCCTAAGAAAAGGCAGCATCAAGATACAATGGATTCTCAAAGGAATGACTGCCAGCACTGATTTTCAGTTTTTGGAAAGCACTGCCTTTTTGGAATTAAAGCCACCAGCAGCCTAATTTTAGTGTGAGTTTTATATGGTTGTTCACAATTCCAGGGGACCTTAAACATACCCTATGTTTGTATCTTTATCAATACCAGATTCCAGGCTACACTTTGCTTCTTACAAAGTTTTCCCAAGGCTGAAATTGTTGCTGGCCACCTCTGGCTCATGGCAGGAGAAAGAGTCAGGGAATGGATGCTTTCCAAGGGATGGCTTGGACCAATTATTGCTTCATTATTTTGCTTCACACTTAAGACTCATCTCTTCTTCTGAGCTAACTTATGTGGCAATGTGTGATGTAATTTTTTTCTATTTTATTTTATTTTTTTATTTAAAGGATCTGGAAAATTGCCATTAGTCAAGTGTTGCAAGAAAGGTTTGAGAGTCTTTTTTGTTTTGTTTTGGTTTTTTTTTAAGGAGGCTGGAAAACGGATAAAAAACTGCCTGAGTTTATAAAACACAAACCTTTGTAAAGGAACCTTAAAAGAGGCTTTTGTAAGCTCTCTGTTTTTTTGAGACATTGGAAATCTCAGGGCTTTGAAACTGTCTGGACATAACTACTGCATAGGTGATAATTAGCTGAGTTGTAGAAATTGCAGCTTGATATTGATTTGGCACGGTAAAGAACAAACTAAAGGGAAATTGTCAATGGGTTCTATTAAAAAAAGGGAGTTGGAGGGGGGGGAAATTCTGCTTAATGTTTCCAGGTAAGATTTTGTTACAAAAAAAGAAAAAAAGGGAGGGGGGGGTGGTGTGTGTGTGTGATGACATATATAGTTAGAAGGTGTTTCTGAAGTAGGAAGGGATGAAAATAAAATGCAGGAAGAACTTGAGAGTAAGGCATTACCTTTCATTTTTGACTTGTGCTTCTTCCTGTATCAGTTTTGGGGCATCACCAGGAGGCAGAACAGGTATTTTTAGTGTCAGGATAGGAAGAGGAAAAAGGCTCCTTTGGTTTACATCCTCTACCTGTCGTTTTATGTTCTGACAACTCTCCCTTCTAAAATAAATAATTTTGTTTTCATGCTCTCTCTTTATAAGATTCTCGCTACCTTCTCAGGATAATCCATCTGTTAGCTGTTGACCTTAGCAGTGATTGCCAGATTTAACATGCAGAAGTTCTTTATGTTATTACAAAGCAAAATATCTGTGCAGGATTCTGGTAAAAAAAAAAAAAATCCAAAAAATCAAACCAAAAACAAACAAACAAAAAATTAAATCTTGATTATTTTAATACCTAATATATAAGAGAAGAGTTGGAATGGGTCAAGGGGAGACGTTCTTTGTCTGCAGCCTAGATGGCTAATCTTTAGGATATAAAACTGATTGCTTAAAGCTTGGGTTTTTTTATTTTTTAATCCTTTCTATCTCATTCTCCTCTGGAGTAATATTCTTGCTACATGACCTCTCATTCAACTTTGTACTTTACATAAATCCTTCATAACAGACAAAATACATCATATTACTGTCCTGTTTTTTTTCATTTTGTTTAAGGTTTAGCCTGTGTGGTTTAGCCCAAATAAAATCAGGGCTGGCCCTTTTCCAGCTGAGTTTTAGTCCTGTGTGCAGTTTTGGGTGCCAGAATATATGAAGGATGTAAAGCTATTAGAGAACGTCCAAAGGAGCATCCAAGGAGGATGGGGAAGCATGTGAGGGCACTGAGAGCACTTGGTGTGTCCAGCTGGAGAAGAGAAGACTGAGGGGTGACCTCATTGCAGGTCCAACTTCCTCAGCAGGGGCAGAGGAGGAGCAGGCACTGATCTTTGCTCTGTGGGGACCAGGGACAGCACCCAGGGAATGGCCTGGAGTTGTGTCAGGGCAGGGTTAGTTGGAATCTCAGGAGAAGGTTCTTCTCCCAGAGGGTGGTGGGCACTGAACAGGCTCCCCAGGGCAGTGGGCACAGCCCCAAAGCTGCCAGAGAAGCATTTGGACACTCAGGCACTTGGTGTGATTCTTGGCGTGGTCCTGTGCAGGGCCAGGAGTTGGACTTGGGTGTCCCAAACCACCTTTATAACAAAAAGAGATAAAATAAGAAGCAAACTCTCTGGCTGAATGGACATCCAGAAGAAAAGCCACTGCTTTCCCACACCTGACAAGGAGTTTGTAACCAAGTGTCTGAGCAAGGAGTGAGGAAAGATTGTGGCAGCTATTGCAGGGTGGCCTTTACTTAGCAAAATCAGAAACTTTAGTAGGTGTGCTTGGAATTTCAATTCTGTTGCATCCTGTACTTTCTTCTGTTGCACTCTGTGCTCTTGTGATGGCAATGGAAGCTCACTGGGGATTTGAGTCACAATGACAAACCGCAGGTATTGCTTCTTAAAGACCCAAGGCCAGTGCAGTAACTATAGGTGTCACTACACTCACTAAGCATTTAATTCCTGGTTTAATGAGTGTAACATTTGGGTTTATCCACACATTTTTATTCTTACCTAATTGAGCATCTAAAGGATTAACAGGATGGGCACCAACTATAGTACTTTTTATTCTGATATACAAAAGGTGCTTATGATCTGCATTTTAACTCCAGTTCTGCTTTAATGCTGATAATGTGCAAAGCCCAGTGATATTACTACTCTTTGACACTGAATTACCAGATAAATGACTTGTCAGAGTTCATTTGTGTTTCTGAATGTTTGGCAAAGAGTGACAGCTGCATAGAGCTTATAATTCAATGATGCATTATCTCAACAAAGTAAAGCAGCTTCCCCTGAAAAATGCAGGGACAACTAAATCTTGGGGTCTAGATAAGGTGGTTTTAGATTAAAAATGTGATTATGTGCCAAATAAAGGGATTAGTTCTAAAAGTCAGATAATGCCAGAGGAAAGGAGATACAGTGACTTGCCTCATTTTGAGCTAAGAGCAGAATTTTGGATGAGCATCAGGCACCTGTACTGGAAAAAGTTTTCTCCCCTTTAAAATGGATAAAGAACAAAAGTTACTGATATTGTTCAAATTCAGTTGTGTGCTCAGTGTGTTATGGTTTCCTCCTTTTTGCTATGCATGATCTCTGCTCTCTGCCAATCGATGTGATGTGACTTTTCAAAATATCTGAGAAAAAATGAGGACAACAAGTAATTTAAAAAGATGTGACGTCACACTGATGCAAAATAAAGCTTCTGTATTTCAAATTCAACATCTTTTAAAGGTGGCGGAGATATATATAAATTTGCATTATTTTCCCAGGGGAGGGGGTGGGGGGGAAGTAATGAAAATTAAGGAAGATACTACTGCTTCTCCTGGTCCTCTTGGCATCATTTCTTGTATCAGCTCAGGCTTCATTTGCCAAAAACTGAGTGCAATGAGTTTAGCTACTGCAAACACTGTCATAATACCAGACTGCCAGATACATTATGTTCTGATTACTGGATTTTCAGCCTTAACTATATTAATTTGCCAAAAAGAATTCTGTAATTATGTATATTCGTCACTTCAACTCATGAAAGAAAAGAGTGGCATACAGGAAATTAGAGCTCTGGAGATAAGAAACCCTCCCTCCCCCACCTAGGACTGTGTAATTAGCAGTGCTCATTTAGTGGATCAGTTCTCAATTATCCATTAAGTGTAAGTATTTGAGTTAGATCTGTTCCTTTGTCTGACGTGACTGAACATAATTTAGCTTAGAGTATGTGAGATGTTGGGTACTGAAGGCAGCCTGACAGATGACATTTCTTATAAATCGTATTTCTGAATATGAGGCTTAGTACGTGTAGTCCATGTTTATGCTGGAAGGTTGCTGGGAAGTTAAAGCAAAGCTAGGACTATATAGCATTCCGTAGGGAATGCTTCCAGGGATGTGCTTTATAGCTTCAATTTGTTATAATGAGGTTTTGTTGTAATAAATACATGGAGTAAATTGCATAGGAGGCATTGGATGGGATTGATGGTGGCTATAACAAAGCTTTGTTTATGGATAGGTACATAAAAAGGATCAGATACTGCCAGTCTCTAATTCAGGTACCCTGCTGCTGAAACAAAAAGCTTTCTCAGAGTTTGATCACTGGAAGAGCAGGAGTTCACAGTTTAAACCTGTTTATATGTGTATTATGTGGGTTTTCTGTTTGGTTTTGTTTTGTTTTTAACTTCTTGCTGTACCTATGGGTTATTTTGTAAATGTTTTCACTGTCTGGTAGAGTCTGTCGTTAGTTGTTTTAATATTTTAAAATGTTAACACTTTCTAATACCTTGTACTTACTTTCATTCTTAATTTTTAAAGATTCTGAACACCCAACAAACAGCATTGCTGGAAAGCTGACATTCATAAATACAGGAGCATCTCTGCAAAGGTGGTTGGAGGACGAATTTAGTAGCACACTCGTGACTTCGTCCCATATCATTTGTTTAGTTGTTTCTTTTAGAGCACAGTAAGGGCAGTGGTACCCAATGTAATAGGGCAAGTACAGTCTTCTCAGCTTTAGGAGAACTTGAGCCCCATTGATCTATGAAATCACACACTTGTTTAAGGGGAAATGCATGAGACCCGGGCAGCTAGGGCCATGGACTGCCCTTAAGCAGGTCAGACTGATTTTGGGTGATGTGCGTTATCTCAATCCTTTCTTGAGTGATTCCCCTTTCCTGCAGGTTTAGGCTGGTCCAAAGATGTTAATTTAGACTTCTCTTATAATCCTTATTGTCCTTGGGGACATGTACAAAGCTGTCTGGTTGCCAATCTATTAATCTTATTTGTAAATGTGTTAGATATTGGACTGCACCTTATCTGTAGCAACCTTATCACAAAATTCAGGCAACACCAGACAGATCATGGAGTGCTGGATAATGAATTTAACAGGCAAATCCAGCACCTCTGTTTCTTTTGCATATTGCATGTGTATGAGTTCTTTTCAGAATTTTCAATGTCACAGTTTCATACTCTCAAACAGATGTTTAGGTCCATAAAACAAACTTTTAGGCCTAAAGTTCACTGTAGAAAGAAAATGCAGTAAACTACTTATCCTCTCTTTTCTTGTTACCACTGTTGTTCTGTTTATACCACCGGCTTTTCCTCTCTGATATTTCTATTTAGTATGATCAAACTAAACCTCTGGTTGCTGTTCTTGGTCAAAAAATTCTGCTTTCTGGTTCAGAATAAAAGGCTTCTTGGTCGTAAGTCACATCCTCTATTTCTATGAACTGACCTAAAACAGATCCCTCCTTCCTTCATCCAGAGTTACTGGTAGCTAAAGAGTAATGAAGTACAGCATTAAGCTCTACATTCACACCATGCTTTTCTACAGGTCTTTGCACTCTTTGAGGGTGAAATCAGGTGAGCCCAAGGCAGCAGGATTGTGCCTGATGTTCTGGGGGTCACTACAGCCTGAGACCAGTTTCTGGCTTGGCACCCAACGCCCCCAGTTCTGGGGGATGCGTGGCAGTGATTCAGGTCAGTGTCTCAAGGTACTGATCACCTTGCACAGTGCAAGGATTTCTCACCTCAGTTTCTCAGCTAGAGTTACGTAAAAGCAAGGGTCATCTGTGATGGACAAAAATGGACATTCTGGCTCAGAACACTTGGTGCTTTGATAAAAACGTGACTTGCATGAGAGGACAGAAAACCTGAGGTACTGGTTTTAAGCCCTGGAATTATACCCAGTTATCATGTCCTCTTCCCAAGCCCCCCTTCACCACTTAGTTTAAAATCAAGCTTTATCAGTAGATTTATTTTTTTTCCATTCCCCTTTTATACCATAGATGTACAATGGATAATTAAGCTTTTTACTGGTCATTTACTGTTGTTTTGCACAGATTTATTTCAGCTAAGTGGTTTTTGAGTGTGTACAAAGAATGGTAAGAGAAGGTTTTTACTTGAGCACTTAAACTATAAATCACTTGCCTGTGAAATGCAATGTTGGTTTCCCATCAAGTTTCTTAAAAGTTACTGATTGCTTAAAAGCAGTAGGATAAAGCAGGGCATGGTTTAATATTCCTAAGTAGTTTTGGCATGACTGCAGGGAGTGTGTTAATTCTGAAACCAGGCCTTCACTTCTGCTCGGTGCATTTGTGTTTTTGATTAACGTCTCCAAGTTCTGTTGATTGATGGTGGGGGACACAAGGAAGGTGCTCAGGTTTTATGCTCATCTGTGCAATAGGTGACCCTCTTGCAGCTTTTAGCCTTCTTGGAGACCTTTCTTATGTTTTTTCCTGTCTTTCTCTGTCTCTGTGGTCCTGTGTGTTTAGGTGCACATTGCTCTCCTACACAGAGTAGTTTTCTTTCTTGTCCCTGCAGCATATTCTAGTGCAGAAAGTCATGTTGGTGTCACGATTAGAAAATAAATGTTATTTCTTGTGCATAAATGCTAGGTTTAAAAAGGTATTTTCCATACAAACAAATGCATCATGATAAGTTGAACTGTGAATTGAATATTGGAGAACACATAACAATTCCTATTTGTTACATTTGTTAGGAGTCATCTTTATTTCCAAGCTGTTTGGTGATTTGTTTGGGACTTTTGAAAGATTTGTTTTGCAAGCCCTAGAGTTTTCTCACAATTTGAGGATAGTTTATTCATAAATGCGGCACATATTAATTCTGTACAGGAACAAGAAAAAAGAAATATGGGAAAATGCAGTGAAAAGTGAAATGCAAAACCAGAAATAGCGTTCTCTTTAACCCACTGAAATACTTGCAGCATTTTTCACCGTACAGCTCATAATTGGGAGGTTTGGTGTGTGGTCATGCAAAGAAAGGATGAGTTTCTTTTCCTTTGGGACTATTCTTTTCTATGAAAATTATCTATCATTAGGGCTACTCCATGATATCTGGATGTCATTGTGTAAATGCTGCTTTCCATCCAGATGTTCATGATCCCTTTCCATGTTCTTCTGTTTTCTTTTCTAACTCAGTGTGACATGTCATGTTTCTAAAGTGCAATTTGGAGTGCACATGACAAAAACTTGTTTTTATTTCCAGGATAGTTCACTATTTGGAAGAGTGAAGCATATGTTTATGGAGTTTCTGAGAATATAGAATCACAGAAAATCTTGGGAGGGACATTCCAACCCATGGCCATGGGCTGGGGTGCCACCTACCACATCAGGTTGCTCAGGGCCCCATCCAGCCTGGCCTTGAACACTTCCAGGGATGGGATATCCACAGCTTCTCTGGGATAATTTGTGATAAACTTCAGATTTGTGGCCCTTAGAGATGTGTGGGCATGTTGCAGGTCACCCTCCAGAGAGGTCTGAAACTTGTAAGAAGCGGAGGTGAGCTGGTGGCCAAGTCTCTGGATCCAGCCTCATCCAGGGCATGGTTCCAGCACTGCTTGTTCAGACTTGCATGTCTGGCTTGGCATGTCTGGGATCAAAGTGACTGAAAACTTGAAAACAGTAGTTATAGATAACCATTTTGTAGCCTATGATGACAGGTATCAAGGATGAGAGTTACTGAGATTGCAGGTTTTGGAAATCAGTCTTAAGGCTTAAGGCTGAGAATACTATAATATGTAACAGCTCAGAAACAGAGGCAGTTTTCAGTTCATCTGAATGTGTATGGTAATTCTATAACCTTCATTATGACCAATTTACCACAGGGAAAAATCTCTCATTATATGAGGCATTGACATGCTTTGATTAAAATTTTAAACATGTGTGACAAGTGCGACAAGTGCAAATTTTCCCACATTTACGAGCATGTGGAGAATCTGCAGGGGGTTTGAGGACATTTTTAAATAGATGAATAAACCGTATTTTACTAGAATTTCTTAATGAAGATGTTATATCTTCAGTCTAATAATTAAATTGAACTCTAGTTACCCTTGCACTTGCCAGAAAAGTGTGTGGATTTCAGCTTCCGCAAAACAACTCCTCATGTACTTGAATGTGGCAACAGGTGCAGAATACTTAGAATGGAAAAAGTATTGTCAGAAAATGACTTATGAAGAAGATGAAAAAGTT
>JAWWEU010000001.1:3821952-3833859 GCA_035583155.1 Acropternis orthonyx | reverse complement strand
TGTGTAATAAACTCTCTCTCTCTCTTGCCCCTCTATTGTGGCTCTGCGTGACTCTTTGTGGGGTCCTGTGGGGCCTCAGGGTCGGGGGGAGTGGGGGAGCGTTCCCACCCAGCCGCTGGACTTGAATGTACAGAGAAAACTTTTTCCCCTGTGACTGGAAAGCAAGGCTGAGTCCTCACAGAACATTCTCAAAAATGGAATCCTGAAAGGTCTGGATACATTTTAATCCTTGATTTATAAGTATGATGTGGTGTAAATATTTGCTAACACATCACTCTGGTTTAACTTTGTCTAATTTTATTTTTGTGGAGAGTATTTTGGCTCCTGGAGAGGATTTAGATGCTGAATGCGTTGGTTAAACAGCAGCCATGAGACAGTAACTTTACTTCCTTGCACTTTAAAAGCTCATACAGGAGGAATAAGTTTTCAGTTGTTTTGAGCAATGATGGAGACGCCAAAAGATTTTTTAGAAGCTGCCATTGTTTGATGACGAGGGCAGCTAGGAAATGGTTTGCAGTTATCCTCTCTGCAGCAGTTGTGCCACCTAAAAACAAGCTTGAGCATTAGGTAATATAAATGTAAAGGCCATTAGTCTGTGCTTTCTCACTTCCAAGTACTGTAGTTGAAGCTCCGGACCTCTAGAGGGAAGAACCTTAATAGAGAAGATGGTTAGTGAAGGATTTGTTTGCAAATTTAGTGTGTCTGGGGAAACCTTATATCATAGTTTTCTAAAATGTATCAGGTGTCCCAGAATCAAGATATCTACGGATCTATCAAATGTTCAAGAACAAAAAAGAAACCGCAAAAGGTCCAAGGCATTGAATGTCAATTCCATGAATAGATGGCTAATAAAGTAAAACTTGAGGCTGAAGAATTTCCATCTGTCTATGTGAAGGGTGAGGTGAAATTACTTCCATGGTTCACTAAAAGAAACTCTGGGGAAGTTTATAACTGGGGGGATCAATAGTGAGGCTTTGTCTTCTGAGAAGCACAGCCTGTTTCATAGATGAGTATCCTAATGAGGATTTTTTCACACCTCCACCCTAAAGTTCTACCAAATAAGTGATATTATTTGCATAGGTAGCAAGAAAAGAATATGCAAATATGCAGACATCTCTTTACACTATGACTAGGCAAGTAATTTATTATAGAGTCTTGAACCAATTTCATTGCTTTGAACAAAGAATTTGGTTGGATTTGGGGTAATAGCTAAGAGGAGCACTTTTTAGGGGTATAGGAAAAAAGCTAAATATGGCCTGATATAAAAGTAAATAATTAAAAATCATCACATCTTTGTATCCCCTCCCCCAAAATCACTTTTCAGTGTTACATAACACCCATGATTAAAGAAGTCTAATCCTGACATGTTTAGAAGTATCTAGTCTTCCTAAGGATACTGATGGATGGAACAATTCTGCCCTCCACACTAATGAGTATTTAATGTGAAACTAATCCCTCACTAGGATGGTGTATGACTCGCTGGCCTCTCCTGTTCTGACCCTGCCTGTGCATGCAGAAATTGTGGTCACACAGATGACTCTGATCACCTTTTTATTAGAAATTCTGCTCTTTCAGGAAACTACTGTAAAGTATTCACGATAGTTACACTGTGGATTGCTATTTGACACTTTCTCATTTTCTGTTTAAAAACCACCTTCCCCATGCTCAATACTCACTCTCCCCCCTAAGTCCTGGGCCTCTTTTCTAGTGCAAACAGTAAATTTCAAACCCATCATTATATGTATTGTTATTTTTCCCATTTTAATTTGTTAATGTTGAATTTCATCGGACATTTTATCTCCTACACGATGCTTTCCTGCTTTGCAGTCAGCTGTGGATTTGACTATTGCAAAACACTTGAGATAGCACCCAGGTTATCACCTTGTCCAGGCCACAGATCTCTGTTTAAAATCCTGATGTGTCTCACTGACAACCACATTTCAATTTATGTAGGCAATAATTAATGCAGACTTTGCTGTCTTGTTCTGTTCTGCACCAAGAGAGACTGATTTTCCTAGAAAGGCTTTCAAGAGATACCACTGAAAATGTGTGTTTTCTGGTTTTTTGTTTGTTTGGGGGCTTTATTTATTTATCAAAGGTGCAAATATATTGATAAACTAACTGAACACCTGTTCATCTGTCCTCATGCACCTTTTCAAAGGATCCACATAGATTTGTGAAGCAATTTGTTTAAATAAAGGCATGTTTGTTTCCACATATATTTAATTATTATCTTACTCTAATTGCTCTGTTTTCCTGATATAAATTAGACTCCTCTGTAGTTCTGTGAATCATGTTGTGTATTAGCCTTCCTAAAGATTAGGATTGTGTTAGTTTTGTTTTGTTCCTTTTTAGTAGGATACACGTGGTAGGATAGGTGACTTACAAGTCTAACACCTTGATGTTGCAGTTGTGTTGCAATTCCTGTTTGATTTATTATCTGCTTCGGAAAGTGTATTGCATTTTGATATTTTGGTTTGTTTGTTTAAAATATTATATTGAGCTTCAGTTTAAGTTTGTCAATCATTGACTTAGGGCATGAACCTTCCATCTCCTCCTGTACTGAATTCAAATGGGAAGAATTTGGTTAGGCTTTCAGCAAAGATTTCAATTTCTCTTTGATGTTCTGTGTGCCCCACCGAGTCCAAGAAGCAACTAGATTTTCATGCACCTTCTCACTTAGTTCAGGATGACTTAAGCATTTTAATTTTTATTTTGGCTGAATTTGTTTTCCTTTCTGTTTTCCTCTACAAAGGCTTGCTCTATTAAATGCCTCCTTACTACTACTGCAGTAATTTCAGTGCCGTACTTTGGCTAACTCAGGGGTTCATTTTTTCCTCCTAAATTCTCTGCTGAAAAACTTTTAAAGGGAGTTGTGCATGATATCGCAAAGTTTGATTTCCCTTTCAGTCTACAGCATGCCTTTTTCTCTGCCTGTGACTGAAATCTTCTATTATTGTAGTCGGGTTTTTTTTTTTTTTCCCTCCTCCCAGATTTCTGGATGAATAGTTGAATTGAAGGAATAATATATTTTTCCGCGCTCTGTATTGTAAACCATGGCTTTTCTGGTAGGCTGTGTATGACTTTGACAGGAAAAATATCAATCAAGCTCTTTATACAACAACCTAAAGTAATAATACCTAATAATGAGGGTAGAACTTAGCAGACCAGATGGTATTTTATGAAGAATGAGGAAAGAGCAACAATAAATGGCATGGAAGTATAAGGGATAAAAAAGCCAAACCAACAGCAAATAAACTCCTACTCAGATATGTTATATGATGGATCATTCTTTGTGAAGTAGATCATTTGACAATTAGAAGGTTTCATTTGTGGTTTTTATTTGTTTACTTTGTTGATGTGGACGTATGGCATTCGTAATTGGCTTCCTGCAGGAGCTGGTGAGTGGAGAATGTCAGGATGGAGCCAAGGGAATGTCACTTTTCAAGCTGCAAGACCCATGAAGGGCCCTCAGCAGCAGCAGGATGTGTTCTGTTGTTCACAGTGGGTGATATTCCCTGGGGATGGCTTGGCTGGCTGCAGATTTGGCAGTATTTTGCTGGGATGATGATGAATGGAACAGTTCATTCCAGCTAGTCCTGGGCATCCTAAATCCTTCAGGTAAGGTTCCCCAAGGAAACAGCCACCTTTAGTTGCCCCTGTCTCTCCAAAGTCCCAGGGCACCTGTGGTGCTCAATGTTTGCATTCCCAGTCTGCTTGTTTGCTCATCCTTTGCAGTGCAAAGGAGCAGCTGGGCCATGGCCACAGGCACTGGCAGCCCCTGGGAAAACTGGACAGGACAGAGGGCCTGCCCTGCAGCTGAAATGGGTTTGGGGCATTTCCGGCTAAACAGTGGGAAGCTGGTGAGTAGATGGGTATCTTCAGACTGCAGTGTCTAAGTGTGTCTGATCTGCAGCTGGGAAAGCCCAACACCCTTTACCTGGTAGTTTTCAGGCCACTGTAACAGAAGTGTTCTTATAGGTTCAAATATCAGTAAGATAGTTTAAGTTCTTCTAGTGGTTTTAAGCCCATAAAATACAGCAAGGTATGAAAAGTGGTAAGACAGACTCACGGATGAAGAATCCATTCAGGGTTAGTTAACACAGAAGTGCAGATGTGATGTCTGACTGGGCAAGTCCTGAAATTATGGTTTTCTTGGTCAGGACAAATATAAAATTATGTAACTGTCCATTTACTTATTTGTTTAAGACTTGCTGTTGGCAGCCATTAGGCTCAGGATATTGGGCTGGGTGATCTGCATTCTGATGCTGTGCAACCATTCCTTTGTTGTGATGCACAGGCTTAGTACAGCTGTGTTTGCTCT
This sequence comes from Acropternis orthonyx, assembly GCA_035583155.1. Taxonomy (NCBI): domain Eukaryota; kingdom Metazoa; phylum Chordata; class Aves; order Passeriformes; family Rhinocryptidae; genus Acropternis; species Acropternis orthonyx. Next base: position 3,829,535 of record JAWWEU010000001.1, on the reverse strand, counting down.
GCCCAGGCAGGTTGTAGATAATGTAGGGTGGACAAGAGGAAGATCTGCCCATGAGAAAAGGTTGTTTAGTTGTAACTCAGTGGTGCACCTTTCTCCACAGTTAGTTATCAAACCAGTCTGTTGAAAGGCTTTCCCAGTGCTGCATTATCAGACCCTCTTGGCAAAACACCCCAGTGATATATCTTTATAGTGACAGCTTGAGTTCTGCTGCATCACACCTCAAGTCAAGCACCTGATTGCTTTCCAGGTCCTGGACCTGTCCAAGCAGTAGGACAGCTTGCAGAACTACTTGTTGTCTGGTAGGTAAATGCCCAGGTTTTAACCTTTGCAAAAGTTACAATGCAAAAATAAAAGTGTAGAAGTTTTGGCTTGATGAATGCAATTTTTGTCAGTGCGGAAAATCGATGGAGTTTCACCTGGGCAAACCCGGTGTAAATTGGGAGCTGAATGAAGCCCATTACCCCATTTGTCATGTACTTTCTTTTCTGCTGTTTGTGTCTTTCCTTGCTCGTGGAGGGTTTCAGATTAATATCCATGGTTCATTTAGCAAGGAAGACGTGTGGATTTTCTTTCTTTTGGAGAAAAATTGCTGTCTGTCAGTACCATGCCCCCTAAAGACAGAGGCTTATCTGTGAAACCTCCTTACAATTATTCTATAATGAGCTCCAACCAGTTCATTAAAAGTGAAAATCACCAAAGAGACCTTTTAGGGCTAATCATGTATGCTGGGTAGTTCAGTGTAAGTACTGTGTAATCTGAGCAGGCAGATAAGACCTTGTCTCTGTGGTAATCCATTAATATTGTTCAAAATGTTAAACAAAAATAGGCTGAATGTGAAATTTCACATAATTCTCATAAAGCTACGTTGAAAAAAGGGTTTCATTTTTGATTTGGGTAAAATTAACTCTTTCTGACAGGTCCATCTACCTGACTCAGTGAAATGCTTAGTTATTTACATATCTCATCATATTTGTGGCAGATCAAATAAAACTTGCTAGAAAATAGTCTATTGTGTGAGTTGGTTTTTGCTGCTTATTGCAGGAGTCTGTGTAATTGTTTTCTATATTAAAATGATTTCCCAAATTGTAAACTATTAATAAAAGTTTTCACCATCATATTCACATATATAAATGCTTTTTCTTTTTTTCTGTAAATAACTAAGGAACTGAACTTTCTATCCAGACTACTCATAAAATTAAAAGTAAAATTAAGACTGAAATGCTTCATCTTTCAGAGAATTCACAGTGCCAAATCTGAGATACACAACTGCTTTGTCTCCTTACCTCCTGCATTTCAGAAGGTAAGACAAGTGGCATTGCCCTCTTGAAAATTTAATTTTGGTGTGCTGAAAGTTGTGATATTTCCATGATCAGATTATCACAGACAAAAGAGGGAATGGTGAGATAGTTTAACCTTTATCTTGATGGGTGGGAATCTGTATATTTTTATTTATTTATATATTTTTAATAGTGACGGAGAGGCTGTGGAATCTCAGATATGTGGAAAAGCACCATAATTGAATATGAAGCAACATACAAAGCAACATCCAAGACTAATGTCTACTACACTGAACCAAGTATTTGTGTTCATTTCTAGTTCTAAACTGATTTCAGCCATGCAGGAAAAGGACCCGCATGCTGCTGCTGACATTTCAGTCAAAATGTTTGCTCAAGAAACTCATTTGTGATGAGGGTAGATAAATAAATCTTGATTGAGTATTTTGCCCACAGTAAATATGTTTTTCTAAGTCTCTTATATAGGCATTTTTCTTTGTTGTTTTGCCATGGGGAAAAATGGGGTTTTTTTGCTGAAAATTAAAATATTTTGACAGAAATACTATCTACGTGCCTAGTGGGAATTGTAGCTGCTGCCTCAGGCTTGAGTTCTGATTTGTAGCCACGTTTTCTCTGTCACTCCTTTCCCACATATAGCAGTGGTGTCCCTGGTCAGGTTGCAAATCCTATGCTTGCCTTTTTTTTTTTTTTTTTTTTTTTTTAATTTATTTATTTGTGGAATGGAAAAAAAGCAGATTAAAAAATGTGGATGGGAGGAATGAAACCCAAAAGTTCCATCAAGGTACAAATAACTTGTTGGAAAATATTTTTTTCCAAATGGGAAAAAAGGAGAAATTTTTTTTGAATCCTTTCAAGAAGGCAAAGTGGAGTTGCACAAGAACTGTAGTGGAACTTAATTTATAAGTTGCTACTAACAGAAACCCTCATGCTGCCATCTGTGACAGCATCGCTTTGGTGACCCTGTCCCTTAAATAGTATCATATATGGACACAGAGGTGAGAGGATGACTTTAAAAACATAAAATCATAAAATGCTAATGCACAACCCATTGCTGAGGAGCACTGGGAACCATCTGCTATTCTGCTTCACATAGCCACGTTAGTTCATTCAGCTGCTGCAGCTCACTGGGGTGTCTCTCCTACTGTATTAAAGATTACTACTGTTTTGAAAAACATAATATATAAATAAAATAAAGTATTACTGTGACAGCAAGGCAAATCAAACATGTTTACCTTTTCAACACACAGTGAGTAACTGGTGTGCTGTTGAAAGGAAGTGATTTGGGACTTCTTAAAAAGAAATGCTATGATATTACTATTCTTAACTTGCTTATGGTTTAATGTAAATGCCTTGATGAGTGTGCCAGTACTATCAAACCTTTGTGTGTCAGAGTGAGGGTTGCATCTTCTTTAGGAGAATGCTCTCTTGGAGCCTAATGATTGACACGAACCCCACACCAGTGTTGTTAGTGATGTTTGTCAGTAAATTAATATTATCTATGGTATGATTGATTACAAGGGTGATCATCACGCAAAAACTGTTTAATCCTACCCTGTTTGAGGCTGGGGCTGCCTTTCCCAGTTTCAATCAGCTGTCTGTATCAAGTGGTAAGTTGTGATATCAAATCCTACTGCTCTGGAGCACTGGCATGAAAAGTGAATTAAGGCTGGGATGACATGTGATTGTAAGGGAAAAACCATTCTGATAAGGCAAATGGAAATAATGTTTTTATGGAGACTTTCTGGAAGGCATTGCTTGAGAGGTGTGGACAACTGAAACATCAGCAGAACAGTTCATACCATATCTGCTAGGATATTTGGGAATCTCTTAGTGCAAGACATACGTTGATGGCTGTTGCTCAGATCATTAGTTTTGGCCAAGGCTGGAGATACATGATAAGCTGAAACACATACAGTACAAAATGAGAGAAAATAGGCAAGCTGAGGGGAGGAGGGAAATACTTCACATGCTTCAATGCATGTCATGGGTCTGTCAATACTTAGGTTAGATTTCATTCCAGAATACATAAAACAAAAAGTATGAAATTGTTTTCAGTTGAAATATAGATTGGTTCACTGCCAATAGTGACAAGCAAATGCTTCAGCTTAGTGTTGCACGATACTGTTAAGGGTAAAAGTGTAGTGATTCCAAAGTCCTTCTGCCATATCAATAATTAAGCCATGCAAATTTATATGAGAATGAAACCTTTTCTTAAAACATATTTAACAGAGATGCTTCAAAACAAAACTCTTAACTGCCCAGTATTACAGGACTTCATCTAGGTGAAAGGTTCTTTTGCTTTGCTGTGGATGTGTTGTATTGCTTCAGACATGCTGTCCCCAGTGGTGTTTAATCAATTTTAATTAATTTATCATTGATATCTAAATGTGATATCTCAACCTCATTTGGAAAATGTGTGGACTCGTGAAGTGGGCTTGTATTCTTGCAGTTCTGGTAGATCTTATTTTATCTTTCCCCACTTGAATAAATCCTCCTTCTCCACAGATGACTGAAATTGAGAGCTTGTATGAAAACTGTTCCCATCAATACATATTACAGTGAGAATGATTTCCTTACCTCTTCTGGATGTTATTTAAATTATGTGTCATTGATGCCATTGGGCCTTTCCCAGACATGGCGTGTTTATGCTGTGGAGTAACCTTGCCCTCAAGTAAAACAAATATTTTTCTTCAGATTTGATTTTATAAGAGAATGTAGGCTTTTTGTCTCCAAGTAACCTTGATTTAGTTCTTTAAGATAAAATTCTTTATTATTCCAATCTTCATCTCCTTCCTCTTTAAAATTCCAGTCCTTTCCCGTGAGGGTTCCTCCCAATTTTGTTTTCCAAGAAATTTCATTGCAGCTCTTGTCCCATGAGTCTGGGTGATTTCTGAATATGCTCAATATCATAAAGTACTTGAGGGATTGGAGCATTAGGAGTCTCCAAAGGAGCACATAATAATTTCTACCTTGACAAATCTGTTACTTTACATATATTAGAACAGGATTTTTAGTCTTTGTTCCAGTGATGAACCTTTCTTATATTTTTTTTTTTTTCCTGAAGAAAAACATAAGGTTGTATTCTGGAGTGCAGAGGTTTTGTTCTTAAAGCTGTTTATGTATTGTCCTATTTTTACTTCATTCTCACCCCTTGGTTTCCTTCTTTAAAACTTGTATTTTAAAGCTTTTGGATCTACTTGAAACCAACCACTCGCACTCTTTCCCCTGTTCCCACCTGGTTTTTTCCATTTATTTAAGGATGATGCCACGTTTCACTGAATTTATTAAAAACCATTGGTCTTCAGTTTTGTGTGCTGCTTTGTCCAAATTTGTGGGTTTAGAATTATCTGGTCAGTATGTTGTATTTTAAATTTTTGCTTGCACATCGGTTTTTGGAATTACTTATTTCTACACTTCTCCCCCCTCCCCGTTTCCTCCAATGTCAACATCATCTGCTGTGCACCCAGTGTTTTATTGTGTAGCTTCCATACATTATCTTTAATTATGGCTGCTTCATCATTGCCCATTTTTTTTATGGCTGAATAATTTTTTGGCTTCATTTTTAATGCAGTGTCTAACTCAGTGTGACTATGTGCAATTTTTGCCCTGTTTGTAATTTTCTTCATCTTTAAGACATAATATTCTTTGGTAAGTCATTCCTCTGTTGCTTAAAAAAACTCCTGCATATCCAAGTGTTCCATTAGTATTTCATTTCATAAGCAGAGGAGTACTTGCTTCAGGCACCCATTCCAGGCACTGGTTTTTCAGTCTTAATGAAATTCAGAATTTCAGCTTTTCTTGAAAAAGTCCTGGTCTGTCAACAATAATTAGAAAGGTGGATTTTATTCATTACATTGCTATCAGATACTGAATGTTTTAGGACTTGTGAGAGCTATTTTGAAAACGCAAAGATTTAGTTTTCAGAGTGTGCCCTATTTTTAAAGTTGTTCTTTTTCTAAACAATCATGTAATTAGGGTTCTGGAAATCCATAGATATAGATAATAGTCATTAATTAATGTAAAACCAAAATGTTCATGAACAGTGGATTAAATTCCATCCTGACTGAAACCAGGTTGACTTCAGTATAAAATACATTCCATGGAGGACTCTTTTCCTAAGTATTAAGGCCTGGAGGGCAGGGGGGTGAGAAGACAGGAATCACTGATGCTGATACCTTGCTCAGTGGCTGCATTGAAATGCCTTTTGCTGTGTGAAGTCACCTCTTGCTCCTGGACTTTGACTCAAGCCTTCCTGTTCTTTCTGCTTTCAAAATTCACAGGTCAAGCCTGTAGGACCAAATTGCTCACATCAGCACGGGGTGGGTTTCATGTGGAACTTGTATTTCTTCTCTCCTTAATTCCTGCTCTTTCTCCTTATTACAGCCTTTGATTTAAAGGGGAAAAAAAAAAAAACAACAAAGAAAATACGAGATGAGAGCAAGGGGAAAATGTTGCCTTCCTACATGTGGGAGTTGAAAAATCCTTGAATGCTTGAGTAGCAGCAGCAGGGAATTTCCCTGGAGAAATCTCTTTTCATGCTTTTAGTTTTCAGTGGCAAAACATCACCAACATTGAATATGTTTTAAACACTGATACCTGGATGGGTGTGGTAAACTTTGTGAAAATGGGTTGTTACCTCTGATTTCTCCTTGAGGATTTTTTATCTTGTCAATAAGGTTAAATTGCAGTTTCTTAGTACTTCTGAGGCTGCTGTGTTTGACTCTGGTGTTCCTAAGCCACAGGTTGAATTCAGATTATGTCTGATTTTCAGTGGAGTTCACAGGAGCAGAGGGGACAGTCCACCAGTGCAAAGAAGAAAATAGCCCAAATAGCAGAATAATAGTCTCTTAATGTACAGACTATGTAAGAATTATGAGAACTGTTGTTTTTTGTTAAGAGTAGACAGTACTCAGACATAAATTTTCTAACATGGGGAAGGTCAAGGCAGTGGGTCTGAACTTGCTTCTACAAACTCAGTCTCAGTCCAAGCCAACCAAAACCTGTTTCTTGCAAAACTGAAAATAAAATGGTGTTCACCAAGCCTGTGGGCTTTGTGTCATTTAAATTATTCTTCTTAACCCCTGTGCCTATTTTTCTCTGGTAACTCTTAATTAGTTTTAATTTTCTGGATTCTACTTGGAGGTTTTCTCTCAGTACTCACCAGCTAGCTCAATAATTTAGAGGAAGTTATATCCATACAGTTTAGATGCAGTTTAGGATTAGGCCATGTGTGGAGTTTGATGTTACCAAAAATACACAGCGTTTTCTTGAATTTCTTCCCTCCTGTTGTATCGAGTGTGATTTTGAAGAGCTTTCTTCAGTTGTGTTATTTTGGTATCATACTTAAGACTGAAAATTAGCCAAAGGATGTGCTTGGATGTGGTTTTTTTCCTGGCAGTGTAGGACAAAACTTGTGGGAGGATCATCTTTCCTTGCTGCTCTTTTTTTGTGTTTGTTTGTTTGTTTCTTTTTTTCCCCTTTCTCAAAGCCAAGAAGAATCACACAATTATCTAGTCCATCACAGATTTATCTAGTCCACCCCTTGCTCAAATAGGTTGTCCAAGACTGTGTCCAGTTTCCAAAGATGAAGAATCAGCAACCACTCTGGGCATCCTGTTTCAGTGTGTGGCCACCCTTACATCAAAGAATGAAACTTCCTGCATTTCAATTATGCCTATTGCCTCTTTTCCTGTCACTGGGCACCACCGAAGTGGCTTCTTCCTCCTTCCCTCTCCAGGGTTTATACACATGGATAGGATATATGTCAGAACCCAGTTGTTTCAGAACATGGACAAACCACTTCCTCACCCCATTCCTCATTAAACATTTAAAAATAAAAGGAGACGGGGAAGGGAGAGACAACCCCAACATTTTATGATGACTTCATTGTACTGCTTCCTCTGAAATACTTGTTCCCTCAGAAATTCTAATCCCTTTATCCCTGCAGCATTTTTGTATGAAAGTTACATTAAGTGTGTCTTGAGACTGCATAATGATTCCAGATGGATTACTAAAGACATGCAGTAAGCCTGTTTCATGGCGGAAGCAGAGCTGGCTAATCAGCTGCTTTAAAACCTTCTCAGTAACTCCTGGAGTTTCACTTGCCTTTGGGTACCTGTGTGTGACCTCCTGGAGATATTTCAATGTGCTCTGTATTCTGCATCTGTTAATGTGTCGGCAACTTCAGATTTAGTGGCTGGCAGTGTTGCCTTAAATCCAAGGAAGAAAACTTCCATGACAGGGTGAAGGCAGAAAAAGGTCTTTTACTGAAAGTTCGGCTAAAGCTTT
>JAWWEU010000001.1:3800532-3815380 GCA_035583155.1 Acropternis orthonyx | reverse complement strand
CAAATGATCCATTGTTAGCAGTTCATGAGAAATTACATAGAGGGTGTAGAATACACGGTCTTAGCCACACCCACACAATGACAAACTGGTCCTGGTCACTATAACCAGGGCATCTAGGTCTTGGTTAGATGAAGTAGGTAAAATATTAGTTGTACTGCAAGTTCATTACTGGAGTTCACATGGATAATTGGGAAAATGAGTCACAAATTTGTTACTTATGACAGATATTCATCAATATATAGCAATGTTGAACAAAAATTTTAGAGCACCCATTAACAGATCATGTAAACTTCTTTCATCTTACCAATTACTGTAAGGGTTCTACTCAGATGGAAAATATTTGCTGCCTTTTTATGTTGCCCTGATGATTATGCTGTTTATGATGTTTTTTTCACAAAGGTAGTAGATTGACTTTCTGTTATGTTAGCACTTATCTATATGTTTAAACTCCAGAAGATTCTTAAATAGACTAAGGACTCAATCCTGCAAATTCTTACTTTTCTGCTAAGTTTTATTTAACTTAATAGGTCCTTTACTCTCTGGAGAAGGAGCTGTTCCTCTGGTGCCTGTTCTTCCTGTGAGCTTAAAATGTATTTGAGAATTACAGTGCTGAATCATTTCCTAATTTAACAGTCAGGAAAACCTTCAAATGTCTGGGAAACAGACCTTCCAGGGATTTTGATGGTGATGAAGTAGAGAAGTGGCTGTGGTCTCTTGTGAGACAACATCGTGTTGAAGGGCAAAGGGAGAATGGAAATTCTGCTGAAGCAGCAAGAGCAAATTCCTCAGGGAAATGACAGGACGTTTTGATTGAACTGGTTGAAGCACAAATTTCTCTTGTTAAGAGAGGTTGGGGGGAATTGTCTCAGCTTGGTGGTGTTCTCCCTCCTCCTTTCAGCTTCTCAGAGTAACTGAAGTGTACAGAGGTTTTTTTTAATTTTCTTTCCAGGTTTCTGTGGCTATTAAAGCACCACCTGCATTCTGCATTTAACAGTAGCTTATTATTCACAAAGGGTGATGGAATTTTTAGCTAACAATAGTGTAAAAGATTATTTTCTGCCTACTTTTGCCATCATTGTTTCTAATTTGAAAATTTTATTTTCTTAGAAGTAGTATTGGAGTGTGTTATAACTTGTTCTTTTGTAATGATGGGGTGTCCCAACCAAACTGGCATGTTGTAGCGCTGGTCAGTCTGAACATGAAATGGAAAGATGGTTGTGCCCCAGATTTGCCAAAGGTTCTTTTCCATGGAACGATGTCTGGTGAGAAATGTCTTAGGTCAGATTTGAGTTATTTTTAGAAAGATGTAGTGGAGAAATGTTTTTTCCTCCTCTTTTGTGGCAAATAAATCAGAGTACAGTAGGGACAAGCTGTCCAGCATCTCAAATGTTGCAGAATTTCAATGTGAGCAGAGAATTGATATGGAAGTGGGACTGGAATTAGATAAATGAAATAAAATCTTATGCTTGGCACTGTCCAAACTGGGAACTTGTGCTTGACTTTAACTTTTCTTTGGTTATTATTACTTATTATTACTTAGTGACTGCTGGGTTTTTTGTTTCCCCTGGGAGCTGATGCATCTGCCTCCTGGAGAGGCAGTTTGTTAATAAGATTATATGTTATTTGACTTCAGCAGTAATTCATAAAACAACTCAAAGTGCTTTAGAAATATTCATTAAACCTTGGAGCCCCCAGCTACAAAAATGGTTCTCACTGGTATATTGAAATCATTGAAATACACCTAATACATGGAGTTTAATAGCTCACATAGTACAAATAAAAAATCCAAATGCTGTAGAAGATAAAATAAAAAGCAATAATAAGTTTTTGATGGCTTTTATCACATTATGTGAGAAAATCTAATGGTTTTGGACTGGTAGGTGAACACGTAAGCAATAGCTCATTTGTTCAAGTATTACAAGTCCAAGACCATTCAGAACAGTGTAGAAACTGATATTCAGGTAAATGTATTTTCTGTGTGTCATACACACAGCACAAAATTAGTCATCACTCTTCAGCAGAGAAGAGTCTATTTTGCTTTCTTCTTTTCTGTTCTCCCCAATCCTGTTTTGTAAGAGAGTTTAGCTTTACAATTAAAGTAGTAATTAAGGACAAATGGATCTTGATTTTTACTTTCAGTTTTAGCAGATTGTAAAATGAAATGCTCAGTGCATATGTAATTCTCTTAAATATCAGTTCTTTGATACTGTTCCACAATGATGTAAATAATGCTTGTCTGGTCTGTGTATTGACTGCTTTTTTTGCCATGCTTAAATTCTCATTATTGTAGATGAAGTTAAGAGTCAATTTTGCCTGATTTCATAGTATCACAGAAAGGTTTGGGTTGCAAGGGACTATTCCAGGTTGCTCAGAGCTCCACCCAACCTGGCCTTGAACACTTCCAGGGATGGGGCAGCACAACTTCTCTGGGCACCCTGTTCCAGTGTCTTACCACTCTCATTATAAAAAATTTAATTTTTTCATAATACCTACTCTAAACCTCCTCTCTTTCAGTCTGAATCCATTCCCCCTTATCCTGTCACTACATGGTCTTGTAAACAGTTGCTTTCTAGGTTCAGGTAACTGGAAGGCTGCAATTATGTCGCCCTAAAGCCTCCTTTTTTCCAGGCTGAACAACCCCAATTCTCTCAGCTTTTCCTTATAGAAGTCGTGCATTTCTTATGCAAATACTATTTTCTCTCTTTCTGATATAAAACATAAATATATCATTAATATATTGGTGATATTTGGAAGCAACTGTCTTCTCTACACAGTAATTGTCTCTCCCCAACAGAAAGGAAGGGGAAATATTTTAAATACCCTTGTTTCCAGAAAGGACCCCAACACAAATATCTTTGTGAACAGGAACAAGATACAGGTCTGGTATTTTTTGTGTGCATTCAGAACAAATTTAAACAGTTTAATAGAATTATTCTGGACTTAAGCTCAGGATTAGGTTTCTTCATCTTGTTTCTATATGCAGTGTGATATGAACCATGGCATTAGCTTATTGATTCGCAAAAATATGTTACTTTTTCCTTTCCTGAGAAGGAATATATAGACTGTGTTATGAGGTACTACAGTATTTTTAAAAGTGGGATGAGAAAATCTTACTTTGCATGTAACCGGTGGTGGAAAATGTAGACCTGGCCAACAGTGCAGCTAGAGATGCAAAAAAGGATAGAATATTCTATATAAGTTTTCAAAAGATTTTGAAAATTTGACTTCTCTCAACTCAGAAGCTAAAAGTTGCAAAATATTCTTCGTAAAGGCAAATTCTGCAGTAATTTTCTTAAGGATGGAGGAGAATTATTTTTACAGTATTTTCCTTGTATAAAAGGAAACGTATAAATAAGAAAAAAGTGTTTGTTTTTGAAACATCAAACTTGGCAGCTTGACACTGAGTACAGTTAGCAATTTTATTACGAAAAAGAGGTGGAAATGGAAAAGAGAAATGCAGTAGAAATTGTATTTCCTTTAGGCTAGTTCTGTTAGAGTTTCTCTGTTTATGTCTAATGATAACTATAGTAATGATAACTATATTGCTGATTTTTATTAAATAGAGCACACAGATTTGAGTCAAGATGGGGGTCCATTTCATGGTTTTAGGTCCTTCCTCTATAGGTAGCATTCCTTCTTCATGTTCTTAGCTAGTGAAGGACGGAAAGAGAACAGACATGGATAATAATTGACATGCCAAAGGTTTTACAGCAGGCCAGCAATTAAAAAAGAAACAAACATATTCTGAATTAAGATACTGATTTCTGTCTCCATTAGACCACCAATCTGTGCCAGATGTGCCTGCATTTGCCTACCAGAAAGATCCTTATTGCACTAAATCCTTCAGTTGCTGTAGTTGAGGTTTCTTATTTTAAAATCCCTATTCCAAATGAGGCACAATTCCATGGGCAGTTCTCTCTGGAGTTAATAATGCACCAAGCAGCCCTTGTGCTACCCTGTGCTGCACGTTGCTGTTCTGCTGCACAGCTTTGGCCATAATAAACCAGTGGATTTCCAGGAGAGAAAAAGACAATCAGCACAGCACTTCAAGCCATTTCATGCTTTGTTCCACTGTAAATTCAAAGTATGGCTCTTTTAGCAGAATGCTTATTGTTTTGAGTTAAAAATGGGACCAAGTATAGCAATTCTTCCCCCACCAAACAGGCAATTTCTTTTTCTTTATTCATGCTCCCACTTGTTCCTGCATTGCCTTGGTTTCTGAGTGCCAGTGTGCACATTAACCAGAGCTGTGAGTGCTACTACTTGAGGAGGGGCAATGAAAAGGAAGGCTTTGATGTTATTGTTTTATAAATGCTGTGTTGTTGTGTAATTTACCCTGATGGTTTCCGAAATTCTCTTGAGTGTCAGCATTAAAAGCTGTTATAATTTACAATTATGTCAATTGTGGATTTTTCCTAGAAAATATTAATGTTTAAAATTCTCTTAATGAGAACTTAATGTGTGAGCAGCAAGAAAGTGTGCAATAAAAACACAGTGCCAGATGGTATTTTTTTTTTTTGTAGTAAAATAATTTCTGTGAGAAGAACAAGGTTCACAATGTTTGCCTTTGGTGGGTGAGAACCTCTAGACCTCTACTGGAATGAGAGTTTAACAAACAGTAAGTAGATACTGCAGCTGACAGGAAAAATTAGAGTTGGGAAAAATATAAATAATAATAATAATTAAATTGGGCCTCAGAACAGTCATGCTAGTATAGTTGATACAAAATCCTCCTGGCATTCTGGGTGGGTTTGGGTGTTTGAAATTTAGTAATATCCAGAGGCAACCAGAGAGTTTGAATCTGTGCAGCTGGATTTAGGAAATACAGCTAAGTGAAGTTAAGTAACAGTGAAACCTTTGACTTTCTGGAGCCAGTCTGGCCAGGACAGACTGAGAAACCTCTGGATAGCTATTTCTTACACCAAATAATTTAAATTATGCAATAATTTAATTAATACATAATAATGAAGCTGGTATTTCTAAAAAAATTGACACTGTATTTCTGATGCTAAAAGATGTGTAGGTAAAAATTCAGAAATTCAGCTTAAATTTAAACATACACATGTATGTGTGTGTGTATATATATACATATATATGTTTGAGTTTCTACTTCCTTCTGTAACAAAAAACTACAGAATCTTGTACCAAATGTTACACTCAAATAATTACGTCCCTCTCAGGATTGTCTCGCCCTTGGATTCTTCCTTCCCCAGCCATTTCCTCGTGGGAGAGGCAGAACATCCTGGCTGTGTGCTCAGGGCTCTGGGTCAGGGTGGAAGGGATGGGGTTGTGTTCTCTGCAGCTGACAAGGCTTAGTTAGAAATATACTGTCTATAACGATAGAATAAATGCAAACAGCCTTTAGGAGGAGCACAGAAATAATGTCCCCATCCTGTGGGTGAACACCTGATGGTGCAGCTGCAGTTGTAGTCAGAGCTTTGACGTGTATGCCTAAGGGAACCCTTGAGTCAGGGGTGACATCCACCTGACAGAGTGAGGCAAGAGCATCTCTGCCAGCAGACTCGTTGTCCTGGTGCGAAGGGCATTAAATCCTCCCCTGGGCACTGAGGACTGTTGCTTCACAATGGGATTCTCAAGTTGAAGCTTCATCACAAACATCACACGCGGGACACAAAGGCTGCTGACAGCCTTCGCTACAGCAAGTTGTGCTTAATGAGAACAGTGAGCAGGGTGAGCTGCAGAATTTCAGCCCTTGGTTTTTTTTTTCAGCCCAGGTAGGGAGAGGCTGAATTTGGAGAGCCAAAGCTCAGGTTTCCTGGTGGTGAGAGTGAGGAGGAGACCCTGAGCAGCCTGATTTAAGTTTGCCTGTTATGAGCAGGGCATTGGCCCAGGTGGCAACCAGAGGTTCCTTCCCACATAAATTACTCAATGAGTCTCTAATTTTATTAGGCTTTCTCTTGTTGACAGCTGAAGGAGGTTTACAACAGTAGCCAAGTCTCAGCACCCAGATTCTTAAACACTCTGAATTTGATACTGAGAGATTTGCCTTAGTTTATGCCTTGGATTATCAGTTTTCAAAGTACTCTGCAAAAAAACCCTTACCCAGAGCGAGACTCTGAAATTTAATAAATGTTTGTGAAATGCTTGGGAGTACTCTAAGGAAATATATTATTTCTACATTTCCCCTAAAGACTGGTTTCATTTATTCTATGGATACATACAGTGGTTTTGTATTTTTCGTAGTTTATGAATACACAGTAATGAAAAATGTGTGTGTTTTGAGGACAGAAAGCCTCAAAGTGGTTCATACATGAGTTGTTGAACAAAAAATTACCCTAAATTTGTACTGTAGAAGTAAAGATGGTGATGAGCATATGTGTGTGTTCTAATGGCTGTTGTGTCATATATCCTGATACTGGACCGGACAGACAATTTTGGGATGACCATTCTATTTCAAGCACTTGTAAATGCTGGAGCAGGGCAAAAAAGCCAGGTAGAAATTAGCGAATGGGTAAGGACATGGACATGGTTAGTAATTATAATGTAAAACTGTGAATTATAATAAATTTTATGAACATCAGTGGTTTTGTAGTAACATTGTTCATTATAGATTCAATAGAAATGGCAGATTTCCTGGAACCTCAGCCCTTTACAACTGTAATATAAGCCAGGATTGTGAAATTAATCATATCTAATTCAGGCATCAGAAGCATCTATGTTTATTTCTGGGTGGATCACTCCTAGTTCCTTTGCATTCTCTGGAAACAAGAGTAGTCATGTTCAGGCTCATTTGTGTCCCTTTTTAACACCAAGATTTGACAAATTGCACCTGAGATGTTGACTCTGTTGAAGAGATCTCTGCTGAAGCAAGTGCATAAGAAGCTGGGGTGGCTTGCTTCCATGCAGACATCCACATTAACTCAGATGAATCCCAGTATTAGTCATAGTCTTGTGATGATAAAAATTAGAAACTTGCTTCAGAGCTCATGATTAATTCTGATGCTCTGCCCTAATGAGACACAGTATTCTGCATGCAGTGCTGTGGAGGACACAGGACTGAGGATTTGTGGCTTGGCTGTATTGCATTTTAGCTTAGGGATGCATTTAAATAACTTCAGGTCCGGCCAGGCTATCTATATCTAATGACTGATGTAGATTAATTAGGAGACTGGAGGTCTGCATGTCCAGAAAGAATAGTGGTTTCATATTCTCTGTTTAAAAGAAATGAGATTTTAATCAGGAGGTTGTCTCCTTTATGGCTGTTTGTGGCCCAGGCAGATGGTGCACTAATCATCCTTACAAATATAGTCTATTGAGTATAAATAATGTAAAAAACCTCCAACTTGGAGCAGATAATTCATTATTTCTGTAGTCACACCGCAAGACTCGTTTCCTCCTGTCACCCTGTCATTCTGTCTGGCAGACAGAGTGGTTGAAAGAGCTGCTCTGTCTTGATCTGACAAGCTGGATTTGGGTTTTACAAATAGGCTTTCATTCTTGCTCTAAGTAGGTGTATATATAATATATGCACTCCCATTGTTTACATTTAAATTAAGATCCATCTTTTCTGATTATTTCCCCCTCCCTCCCCCGCAATGGCATTACAACTCCTTTTTAAAAAGGAGACCTGTATTTCACCAGAATGAGACTGTATTTCACCACAGAATATCTCACAGCAGGAGGCTGGACAAATCTCTTTGATTTGTTTCCAGTGACAGGGAGGGATAGGAGAGTCATTTCAGTAATTTTTGTTTACATTTGAGATCCCAAAAATACATTAGATCTTTTAATTCCTCTAAACAGTGTGTTTGTAAATTTTTAACAGATACAGTATACAAATCCCAACAACATATTCTGGATTTTGGAAGATTGATTTCCTGAGTGTCTGGCACACCCACCCATAGAGCACTAGGGGTCTAAGGAGGAGGAGGAAGCCCAGACAAACTTTGTGGGCACACTGTGCTTTGGGTTAGGAAAGCAGAATATCCCATCTATACCCATTTCAGTCTGGGAACAAATTCCAGTATGACCTTCTAACGTGATGACTTGTTTGGTCTATGAATGAGAGGAAGATAAACCATCTATGTCCAAAAAACACCTACAATTTCATGCTACACCTTGCCCTCACCCTGTTCCATCCCATGGGTTAGCATGGGACTTGGGGAGGGGAGAAAAAAGCCCAAGGAAGAACTAAAACTAATTCCTTTTATAGCACCTAGAATATGCTCTGAAGCATATTTATTTTATATACGTGCTCTTAATATACAGTTGTAGGTGTTAGCGTGTTAGGAAAATGAAGACAGTGCCAACCTTCTGCTGGTCTCAGAGGGATGGGGCTGAACAAGGGAAGACAATTTTCAAGCAACTACCCAGCCCATCTTTCTCTCTACCCTTCTATCCAACTTCAAGTGTTTCTTACAACATCTCAATAAAAGCATGTTTTTTAAATACACCAAAAATCCGAGTATTTGCATAAATGATACCAAGGGAATGTTTCAGGCTCCACACTTGGTGATGTCTGAGGTCCAGGGTTTGTGTGCAGGATGGGAGAACAAGGACTTGGCACACAAGTCGTGGTGCTTGTGCTGTAAGTCAGGCATCCACTGGAGCTGACACTTGCCTCCAGATGGCCACAGGAATGAGCAGCCCTGGCCACAGGGCACGTGGAGTAATGGAGATATTTCTGAGGCCATTTATGCTTTTTCCCCTCTACAATATCCTGTGGCAGCAAAATCAGAGATTTAGAAGCGTGCTCACTGGAAACACACTTCTTGGTGCAGGGACTGGAAATGCTTCAGCACTCAAAACCACACCAGGTGGAAGGATCTAACTCCTGTCTCTCACTCTTGGGACTCAACTAATGCACAAGGGTTTGTTGCTTTCCAAATGGGATGGATGGGGTGGTTCTTTTGTTGAATGTGCTCCTTGAGCAGTTGGTGATTTCCAAACCTTTTTAATGGATTTGGATATTGACTGGTTGTCAGTTTATGTGAATTAAACAGCATCCAGTACTTGGGATGCTCTGACAATGAAAATTAAAAATTTAAGTGAGGGTCAGTAATTGTTACTCAGAGTTCTCAAGGGACTGAATGGAAGCCTGGATTGTTCCTTACTTATGAAAATTTCAGACTATTTTAATGTATTTTGTTTTGTATTGTATTTGTTTATTAGATCCTTCATGTTTATTTCCTAAGGGGTAATTTAGTTAATGCATGCCAGTGATGGAAATGCATAAACCAAAAACCAAGTCTGTAGTGTTACCAAATCTCTGTAGTTAATTAAAGGAGGGAATGGATGTAGGGCACAGGAGAAGGTGACTGGGTGCCTCAGGCTCAGCCTGCCACCGTGGCACTGATTCTGAAAGTAACACTCAATTTGTTAGTAAAGCATACCAAGCCTACCTCCAGTGATAAGGTGTCAATAATGTCAATCTATATAAGCTGGGAAAAAAAAAGTAATTTAAAAAGTACAGGTTCCCTGTTGATTCCCTGAGCAGGCTGCACATTTTCAGCAATATATCATTGGATCAACACCACTTCACTTTCAAGGTGCTGAAACTCAATTTGTTTGCAGTGCCATGAAGTCAAGTACACTGTAAAACTGCAGTGGCATAAAAAATAACTGGAAAAACAGACTTTGTGGAAGAAGTGAGGTGATAATGTGACACATCCATGGTGGTTCAGTCATGCTGGCCTAAATTCAAATTTCTTTAACCACAAAATTTAATACACTGCTTCTTGGGTTTCCTTTTCCTCCTCATACCTAAAGGCAGTTCTGTTATCTGGTTTGGAAGAGTCTAGAATGACAGAAATGGAAACAGGATTTTGATGCTCTCTCTGAAAATGATACACATTTCCTAGTGCAAATAGGTAGAGATTCCAGTTACATCCCTGGCAGTCAGTGTGCCATTCTGCCTGGCACAGCCCAAAGACTCCACGACCGTGGAGGAAATGGCCAAATTGTTGGTGCATTTCAGCTTTCCTGCTTGTTCTGTGAGAAAAACAAATCGTACTCCCCTCAAAGTGTATTGAAGCTAAATTAAAATGTGCAAGGTGGATTATTTTCATTGATGGAAACTGCTAAATAGCATAAGAAATGCAGTGAAAACTGGTGAGAAAGCTTTGTTTTAATGTGGAACTTAATACATCTAAGCATATAAAAAATAATGCCTTTCTGAGCTTGAATCAGAGAATATTTCCTAATATTTTGGTAGGACCTAAAGAAGGACCTAGGTGTTTCTAGTCACAATCTGGCACCCTGATATCTTTTCACCAATGACTCTTCAGAGTGGCTGAGGTGAAACAAGATCAAAGATTAGCTCTTTTGGGCACTGCAGGGAAAAAGCAACAGTTTATATAAATGTTGTCCCTCATATTAGAAACAGGCCAAATGTGATACTTCAAATGAAAACTTTGTGGAAATAAACTTAAAGCTGATGTTCCAGATATGTCTTTGTTATTGCTGAATGTCAGCTAAACTGCAAGCTGCAGTCTGTGTTATTTGATGCTAAAATCTCCTAGAAACTTTTTCCTTCAGGTTTAAGATTATATGGCTGGACATCTCTGATACGATTAAGCTGGCTTCATTCACAGAGTCAGAACTTGATTAGGTGATCATTTTTGCCAGGTTTATAACTGTATTTTTCCATAACCAGACAAGGGGAATTTGGAAGGGGAAGAGTAACAGAGGTATCTGCACTGGACCATTGAGGAGGAAGCTGGATTTGGGATGGTTGCTGTGGTCCATGGTAGCAGCAAAGACTTTGGATAACGAGGAAAGTGGGAAACCCCTATTCTCAACTTCACTACAACCCTTTCCCCTCCAGCCTTCGCCCTCATTCTCACTAGCTCAGTGGGTCAGAGCACAGTGCTGATAACACCAAAGTTGTGAGTTTGAGCCCTGTATGGGCCATTCACTGAAGATGGACTCAATGGTCCCTGTGGGTCCCTTCCAACTCAGAATATTCTTTGAAATCACTAAACCACAGCTTACGTTTGCTCTGTGGTTGCTCTGTCACTTGCATTGCTAGGAAATTTTAGAAGTAGTGTGACCTTTTTAGTTTCTTCAGTGCTGCTTTTAAGACTAGACAGCCCTAATGCAAGGGAAAAAATTCCATGCAGTGTCTCACGAATGAGAAAACTGTTATCCTGTCTTTTAAGAACTGTGTGGCTGCTGTTCTGTGATCTCCCATCTCCTCATGAATCCTCAGTGGAAGGAAGTCACACTGTGAGTAGCAAACTCCCTCTAAGTTGTTAACACACAGTTACAAGTAATGCCTGTGAGTGAGTATCCAAGAACAGCAATAGGACAGTTGCTCAAGAAAACTTCCTTCTGGTGCTCTGCAACAAATTTGTGGGCACCAGAATTTTCCTAATGCAACCCATTTGCTAAAATCATTAAGCCACTTTTCTTAAAGATGAAATAAGTAAGGGATAATACATTTATTATTTGATTATCTTTCATAAAATGTTTTATATAATGATACTGCAGTTTAAAGACCCTAATTAAAGACCATCAACTAAATAGCAAGTCTCTTGATAATAATTCTACGTTCTGTCTGTTATGAAAAAGGACACTTATTAGAATTGTCTTTTTACTTCTGTATTGAATTCATAGGCAGGATTCAGAGCAGTGTTATTTTGAGAAGGAATGGTTGTCTTCATAACACATACAGTTAAAAGCTATCTAAGGGGAAACAGGTTGCAGGACTTTGGCCCGGACCGGTAGTTGAGATGAGGAAGCCTAAACTTTCAATAATGAGCTTCCAAAAAAATCAGTAATACTTTAAATTCAATAAGCTAAGTTCAAAAATTAATTGATCTGGAATGAGGAGGTAGGTGGAGAAGGAGGCTGAATAAAAAATAAGCAAAGTTTCAAAGTAAACTAGGTAATTTCTCTGAAGAACCGCTCCATCTGCAGTGTCCTTGGAGTCATACTCTTGTGTCCCAGCTTGGTTTCAGGTCAGTGAAAATCAGAGTTTTCTGTTTTCTGGATTCCAACAAATTCTGTCCTGTCCCACCGTGTCCTGCTGGGGACGTGGCTTCAGCTCCAGGAGGTGGGATTTGCAGTCCTTGAGGGAAGGAGTGGTCTCCTTCCTCATGACCTGTCCTTTCTAGGGAAACTGTTCAGACATCGGAACTCAGCATGGATAAACTGGATGCTGACCTGCGTGCCCTGGGAGAGGGAGCTGGAGCTGGTCTGCAGCAGCTTCCCTGGAAGCAGAGAGGTCCTTGCTCTTGTCTTACTGAAGGATGAGCAAGAAAGAGCTGGACTTCTCTGGCCATGTGGGCTGTCTTGGCCTCCACTCTGGAGGATCATTCAGTGTGGTCTTAGGAGTATGCTTTATTGTTTTAAACCAGCATCAGCTGGCAAAAATACATACTTTTCATCCTACTACAATAAAGAGAAGTTGTCAATAAGTCTTTCTAATAAGAAAGTCTAGTGACAGTCACAAGCAGTCCCATTGCCTCAAGTCCAGGAGGATGCTGGCAGGCTCCTGGGGTGCATTTCACCAGCCCTCACTTGGGAAGCTCTGGAGAGCTGGAACAAATTCTTGTCACGTGAAGGGCATGTCAGGCCTGGCAGAGGCTGTCACAGGTACCTGGTAGACAGGCAATACTCCCATAGTGAGCCTGGCAGTTCCCCTGGTGACACATTGTCATGGCAGTGACTGAATGTCATGTACTGCCCTTAAATGAGGGTATGTGCCTACTGCTACCAAAGCGCGTCTTGGATTTCACAATGTCTGGTCTGCCAGGATGGACCCAGGAGAGTTCTACTGCACTCAGATGGAATGAGTTGTGTTTAACTACCCGTGCCTAATTGCAGATCACTCACAGCAGGATTTCTCCATGAGCAAATACCATGAAACACTTAGAAGGTACAACGTGTAGGGGTAGAAACACCTGAGACCTACAGAGCTATGTCATCACACTGGGACATTCTGTGACATCCTTTTGCTGTTTCCTCACAGCACCAGCATGTCCCACTGGACTGGTGCATAGTTTGGGAAGGGAGAAGGGCCGATGTACAGAGAGAAAACACCTACAGAGGTCTTACTCATGATGACTCCGTGAATTAGGAGAAGCAACACAAAGGCAGCTGCTCCCTTGGAGGACAGAGGGTCTAACACATTTTAGTAAATGAAATGCCCTGAAATCTTCAGAAGGAAAGAGGTTTCAAGCTGAGCCATATGCACAAGGTCACCCAGGCCAAAGGACAAAGAGGGGTCAGTCTCTCCAGCACAGTAAATTGGTTGAACTAAGCTGGCATCTTCCTCTGGAGGATAGATATTGGAAGCAAACCCATTAGACAACATGACAGTGGTGGACTGCTGATCAGCCTGTATGCTTTCAGACAGGTGAAAGGATCTAAGAGATTTAAAGAGGAAGAGGCTGAACTGAGACTGGTGTAGTTGTACCTGGTGGGGTTTTTTGGGGGGTTTGTTTGTTTGTTTGTTTCTTGGTTGGTTTGGTTGATTTTGTTTTGTTTGGTAGAATTATTTGCTCTATTTTCATTCCAGCAATAGGCTATTGAGAGTACATTTATTTGCCCATAAGTCACAAATTTGCTGTTTGCAGCTGGATTTAATTCACAAATTTAGTAAACTTTTGAGGTGTTATATGTATGGTGGCTGATGTTTAGAGTAGTATATTTATAGGACTTGTAAAGGGAAGGGGAATGGGATCCATGAATGCATTGCTGCTGTTTGGGAAGTTATGTCTGAGTCCTTGATTTAGTGTAACTGTCCAGGTGAAATGGGAAGAGGGATGAGGGGAACTCTCCTTGCTGGGACTGTGGATGGAATGAGCTGTTCTTTGGCTTCCTCCTGATTCTGCTGCACTCAGGGCTGCTCTGCTCTGTCCCAGGAGAAGGTCTTTGTCCTATTCACTTATGTCCTGCTTTGATTGGAGTGAAGCAACTAAAAGTCTCTATTGTATAGAAATGCCATATTCAAATAACACAACTCTGATGTAATATTTGAAATTTATGGTGCTACTAAATTGTAGCAACATAAAATGACAATAATAGTACTTTTGTCTTTTGCTTTTTGAGTCAATATTGAACTTCATAGTCTTTTGCTTACTATTTAAATAACGGTAAACTATAATAGCCAAGCAAGTGTAGCAATAATATTTGAAGGAGATGACTTAACAGACATTATATTTGAATATGAGTTGTTTTGCTATTATACTCTGGAGCTAGCCCCAGAGAGATACTGATAGAAATTTGTAAGGTCGTGACTGACTTGATGGTGTAGTTATAAATTCCTGCTGAACATTAAGCACATTGTTATTCTTCTCATCTCTATTTGGTCCTTAAGGAAAGTGACGATCATCACATGGTATCAGAAGTGTGGACTGAGAGCGAATTTAGGAAGACTTCAGAAAAGGTCACAGAAAACAAAGGAAAGAGGAAGAAAAACAAAAGTGGAATTATAGTAGTTCAAAGCTTTCCTACACAGGTTTTATATGTATATTTTTTTATCTTTGTTTTTTAGAAGAGTCTCAAAAGTTTATTGCATATCTTGTGTGGAAGAAAAGCATATATGTGCCCCTGACCCTGAGCTTGTACTGGAGTTTGGGATTCTTTAAGAGACACATTAAACATATAACGTATAGTCAATCAGTTACCTATTGATGGAGTGATAAGTATCAGTTGTCAGGGCTAAACCCTGAGGTATAGCACACAGTGTGCTCTGATGGGCAAATACTAGTGAAAAAAATAGGTTCTTATACTACAAAATTCACTCTCCTCAAAGTACATTATAGTACACATAGTACAAAATTCACTCTCTTGTCTTAGCCTTCTGTTATGGGTTTAAGGTTGCAGGATTTTCCCTTTCCCTCACCCGCCTGGACTGGGAGTGAAGCCCGAAGCGGAGGGG
>JAWWEU010000001.1:3776759-3796739 GCA_035583155.1 Acropternis orthonyx | reverse complement strand
GGGCGCCCCTCCGGCAGAGAGGCACGTGGCAATGGGAAGCTGCTCCGGGGCCGCCTTTCCCGGGCCCGCCGCCTCCCCACCCACCCCCCCCCCCCCCCCCCCCCCTTCGATGTTCTGATTACTTTTTCCCAGTCTCATCCCTTGCTGAGGAAATGTATGGTTTCTCCACTTAAAGCTGAGAGGAAGAAGGCTTGGGAAAATGTGAAATCCATAGATGCAAAAGCATCCACTGACAAAACTTATGATGCATTTTCCTTCAGCTCTAACACCAGCTGCTTTCACTGCTTTTCCTTTCAAGTGGGACATTTCTACAGTTAAAACAGAAATATCTGCAATATCTGTATCTGCAATGTATTCTGTATGGATTAACTCTTTAAATACATTAATCTACATAAAGGCTATGCAGGCTCCAGTCAGCTGAAACTGGGCCAAAATGGCTTTCTAATGATTTTAAGAACCAGATGATATCTCCTTATTTATTTTTCCCCCTTTCTTTTCTTTTTTTTTTTGTCTTGCGTAAAAAAATCAGTCAAAGCAATACTTCAGTGTAGAAGACCAGATTTTTTTTTCTTTTTTAAAAATTCTTTGCACAAAATTATTAGTATATAATGAAGTTGTAGAATTCATCTTCCTCCTTCCTAATTGTGAACTCCCTGCAAATGCACACTGTTGCAGAAGCATGCACGGTGTTGGAAATGTTCTTATCACTGATGACCAAGAAGCTGAGTGTGATGGCTGTCTGAGAATTTCTGTTTGCACAGGAATATTCAGTGATCAGAGAGAGGTGACATGTGATAACACCCTGCACCCCTAATTCTCAGAATGCCAAACACACAAAACAGTCTCCCTCTTTAAGAAAATCTTTAGCAGAATTTTAAAGAGTTGCTCTATTCTGCTTGAAGCAAATGGAGTTCCTCCTTTTTTTGTTATTTCACTTTCTACAAATAGAAAATATATATAGTCATGTAATTAGAAAACTTGACTCCCAAACCTGTGCCCTTGGGCTGGATTTAGGTGCTTGTGTCCCTCCCACTGTTTGTAAAAGAGCTGAGCACTTGCAAAAGAAACACTTTGGATTCAAATTGATTGTGCCAGAATTCAGGTAAATGGTTAATTTTACAAAGATACCTCCCACCTTTTATACACATATCTACGTATATATATAAAAGTCCAGCTTGATTTTAAAGAATCAGTGTGTTTTACTACCCAACACTTGTATCAGTGAAATAAACGGGTTTTTTTTCCATTCTCTATTGTGTGCCATGTAACTCCTGCTGCTGTGATTAACAGCTTTCCATTGTAAACAAATCGTAGTAAGTGGCCATTCTTATGTGATGGTGGAGATGAACTTCACAAGTTAGTAACCCATTTATTGTTTTGTCTTCTAGTGGCAACTGTTGGGGGGAAATGATGAGGATTTATCAAATACATTTTTTTCCCTCTCTCCCAGAATTACTAGGAAGTCCGTTTTATTTATGAGTAGGTAGGTAGCTAGCTAAAAGTATGCTTATATTTCCTTTTATGTGTTTGTTGTTATGTATATTATATTTATAGTATACATGGCAGAGTAACAGAATTTCACAGTCTGAGATTTTTCCTATGCCTTTGGTCTGTGTTTGATTTAATTATAAAGTCTCAATATATGTGGAGATGTCTTTCTTCTGCATTTTCCAGTTTACACCACAGTGGAGTCTGAAGTGTGTTGGGATATCTGTATTAGAAACAGTCAGCATAGTTTGTCTAAGCTATTTTATCTCACGTCCTGAGAAGTTAAGACATCTCTTTCCTTCCTGTCCTTGTATTTCTGCTGTCTTTGCTTTGTATCATTGAATGGACTGTGGAGCTGTTCTTTCTTCCTGTGAAGCACGCAGCCGGCCGTGCTGCTTTTAACTGATTTTAGTTCCAGACCAGTGGTCTGAGTTTCCCAGGAAATACCAGCTGACCATGGGAAGATACTCAGCTCAGCAGAACAAATCACAGTCCGTCACAGTGGTTGCTGAATCCTGTGGAAATGGCTTTGCAGCTCCCCCTGTGTAACCCCTGGCTATGAACAGTTCTTCAAGACGTTGCCCTTTTGTTCTTCCCAAATCATACAAGCCTATCAGCCAGCAGGTTCTTGGAGTCCCCTGCTTCCCTGTGACCTGGCATTTGCTTTCCTCTGATGTACAGGAGCTGGCCTTTTTGCCAGCTTTTTCTAAATTAGAAAGTAGCATTTAATGGGAGGTTGGGGAACCAGCACAGCCAGCTGTGTCACGGAAGGCTCATCGCAGGTGCCTGGAGTTTGGGGATGAACAGTGTGGCAGGACTCAGCAGTACAACCGGGGGTCAAATGTGTCCAGAACTTGCCTTTCTGTAGGAAACTTCCTTTAGAGGGAAATTTTGGGGAAATTACCTATCTTCCAGAGATAGTTTGCTAGGGCTGATGTGGGTCTTGTAAACCAACAGGGCACCACATCACCTACCTGCAGGAAAACATAATGCTCTGACTTCTGTGCTCTTATGTAACTTTAGTCAGAATCCAACAAAATCAATAGAATGACTTTATCAATATGAACACGTTAGGTGAAGTCTTACTTTATACCTGTGGTCCTGTGCTTTTAACCAGTTACTCAAGTGGGTTTTTTTGCTGTATGTCTACTGAATTCACAGTTTCGTGTTAGCAACTACTTTCAGGGAGTGCTGGCAATATGAAGAAACGTGTTTGTCAAGGTTTAGATAAGGGTGAGCTTGAAATTTCAGATGTCTGGAGTGCAGGGCTTAAACACAATGAGACTTGACTTTACAATTGTAGAAGAGTTCAGTATCCCCTAAATTGTGTCTTACCGTCCGTGTTCGGGTTATTGGGCTTGTTGAAAAACAAGGTATTCAAACCCTGTACCAAGACAGTTCAGGTTGTCTTTCTGTCCTTGATTTTAGAAATATCAGTGTTGATAGCTTACAGCAGAGATTGATAGCCTTTAATCTTTCCTAAGTTTACACCACTTAAAGACTACTGTGATTTCTCTTTCCAGTCTTGCAGCCACCTGATATAACTGGTTTAGAAGCCCATTTATTTGTCTTTTCTTTATTTTTTTAATTGAAACTTTTCTAATTAATCTAAATGCCATAATGACAGTAGGTTATTGGGGGGGGGGGGGGGGGGTTAGGATTAGAAAAACCTGGAAGAAGATGGTGTCACTCGCGTTTCTATTCCCCCTCGACTAGCAGATAATCCTTAACCCTCCCGTTCCAGTTGTCTCTAAGACAGCTGACCCGGGCCAAACTCTGCCAGGGGCAGTTCAGAGGGGCTCCCACCAAACAGGGACCTTTGATCTGCCGAATCGATTGGAAGAGTTAACGGGAAACCACCTCCCTTTGCCGGGGCTGTTCCAGCTGTGCCTCTCCCGGAGGATGGGGCAGCGCCGGGGGAGCCGCTGAGCGTGGGGAGAGGCGACAAAAGCCTCGCAGCCTAATAAGCCCCGACAACGGAAACAACTACATCTAATTTAGAAGCTTTTAAGTGGAGGTCAATTGCCAATAATTGCCCTAATTAAAAAGCAAATACTGATATTACAAGTCCAGCGTGGACTGTTGAAGTAAGATAATTAGAGGGTGGAACCATCAATTAAAATCTACAGTTGGTGTGGTTAAGGGACAAGCTAGATTAAAAATAAAACAAAAAGAAAACCCACAGAAACGTGTATGGTAATTGGCATAACTCCTTTTTTAGCATAAAATCTTTATTTTAAAAGCAGACGCTGTCACTTGCAATGAGCTGTAACGGTTTTTTAATTCTGCAGCCATAAAGTAGGTAGGAAGCTAATTTGAAAAGCTATAGATGGATATACACTTAATTAGAATCACTAAAGCAACGCGTTAGCACATACACTGTTCACTCTGACACAGCCACATAATCCTCCTTCTGAAAACATTGAAAGTACTATGGTACCACTGTATTCTTGTCTGAACTTCAGTTCTGAAGCAATTAACCTTTTGAACTGTGGTTCAAAGTGTATGCCTTTTACTGCATGGGATCCAACTGCCTCGAATCTGCTGCTTCAGCAAAACAGATCAAACGATACTGTGCAAAGCAAAGACTTAGCAGCACATTTATCAGAGTAATGCCTGTCTAAACTATTTCAGTAATACCGGCAGTTTATTGCCAGTATGTTTTGGTGACTGGTAACAATTTTAAGCATGAACAGCATGAATTTCTCTGCTAGGAAGTATGAGAAGATAAAAATGGTTTTCTCTATCTCTAAACAACACACTCCCAGAAAAGTCAAGTAGTCTAATCAAACAGTACATGTAGCTGGCAGTAATAGCATGCTTGTGGTATCACCTATGGAGTGAAAACTCTCACTTAGCATGATCAGATTTGTAATTTGGAGCTGCATCTGTTTACAGCTTTGTTAGAAAAGCATTCTCGATCTTCCCTAAAGTGAATGTACATACATGGAGTTCCTCAGTTACTCTTTTGGACAAAATAATCAAAAGTACACATTAAATGACCTGCGACTTTTGATCAGAAATCTAAAGAATCTTCTGGCATCTGTTCTCCTATAAGTATCTCCTGAGGGAGCACCTAATGAAGTGTGTCAGTATCTGAAAAGTATATAATATACATAAAATCCATACAAGCAATATTATTTTTTATATTTATGTATATGTGGCTATATAAAGATAACTGATGGAAATGATGGACTGTGATTTATGCAATTAGTGAAATAAGGGAAATCATCCCATTTCCTGGCTCACAGTTGGATTGTGGTGTTTCAGTGCTGCCTGAGGAATTTCTGCAACTGGCATTTGTCATGTTTCGCTCTCCTGAAGACAATGTGGTGCCTGATGAGAAGAGATGCTTCAGCTATTCATGGTGTTTGGGTGTTGCAGTTGTTTTCTCTTCATCAGGACAGCAACATCTGCAATCGATTGGTGAGTAGAATTCTGTTAAAAATAGATTATTAGTGGAAGAGGTGTTACAGGCTTTTACACTACAACATTTACAAAACACAGCAAAATAGGTAGAGCACTCCAGTTTTGTATTTGGCTGGATCAAAACATGCAGAAGACAGTGGTCATTGTTGGAAGCATCTAGATTTTTGTTCAGCCACATATGCCCCCAAAGAAAAACAACCCAAATCAAACAAACAAAACAAAATAAATAAAAACCCAACCAACCAACCAACCAAAAACAAAAAACAAAAAAACAAAAAGCCCCAAAACGAAAAAACAACCAAACAACCAAACAAAACAAAAAAAAAAAACCAGAAAACCAGACTCTGCCTACCTAAGTCGGTGGAAAGGCAGCAGAAGAAGCATGAACAAATACAACAGATAAATAATCTGTTATTTTTCTCCACACCCAGGCAATGTGCAAAGTTTCCTGTGCAACCAAAAGGAGTATGAAATTCAACGAATGTGAACAAGAGCTTTTGTTTTGCCCTCACAATTAGTAGGAAATAAGTGCTCCACAAGTAGTTCAGTTTTACGTGACTGTAAAAAGCAAAGCCATTAAAGTATAAAACAAACACACATGTTATTAATAAACCTGAAGCAGGAAAATATCTGGACTAATAAGACAAAGAAATTTTATCTGCTACTGTCATGGAGCATTCTTCATGTCTCTGAGATTCACCAGCACATTCAAGTGTGGTTTTTAATAGCTCTAAAATTGTCTGCCACATAACATTATATCTCAGAGAGAGTGGGAGAAAAAGAGAGGGAGAGAGTAAGACTTCATAGCCTAGCAAATGTCTAGTTGTTATCTTTAATGTAACATCAAAAATTACATAGGAATGAAGCAAACAACCACAGAAAGACCTGCTAAGTGCTCTCCCTTTTCTATTATTTTACTGGTTGATAATTTTGAAAGCCATGCTTCTCTGCCACTCAGTGTATCGTTCCATATCTCAAGTGGTATCCTTTTCCCATCAAACTGCCATGCCAACCAAGCCACTGAGTTCCAAAGCTAAAAAAGCTCCTTGAGAAATCAGGAAAAATGTAGGTTGCTGTATTTTAGCCTGCTCAAAATAAATAGCTTCTAATACTTTACTTTTAAAGTAAAATTAAAAGTGGGAATTAAATCAAAATATATCTACAACTTTTCAGACATCTGGATACATTAAAAAATGCTCTTAAAATAAGTGCAGTTGGCTCACATTCAACCTTATTTCTTTTTCCTAATTTCTGGTGGCTTACTTATGTTGAATTCTTTTGGTCATGCTGGGTTAGATAAACAAGTCTTTCATCAGTTCCTTTTTTTCCCCCCAACACAGTGGAAACAAAAGATTTTTCATGTTAATTCTGTCCCTTTTTGGAATATGTAATGCCAGGGTATTTGGGGAAATGTTCTGCAGAGCTACAGTAGAAATCTGCAGTGAAATAAAGCATATGGAGCCAAAGAGCAGCTTGCTGTAACCTTGCAATGGTTGCAGCATGCTTAAACTGAAATATTCAGACATGGAAAGTATTTTATTAAATATAATCTGAACGTGTCAGAGCAATTTGAAGTGACAGCAGTATTTAGAGTTTTAAATAACCCCAGTGTTACTGTAAGTGATTACCATCAGGATAAAAATTGAAGTGTAATTTGTTTGATACTCCCTCTGGCTTTCCTTTATATCTCTTTCTACTTCTCCCCTTTGTAAATATATTGAATTTTATAGCCACGTTAACTTCTATGGCTTAAAAGTTGTCTTTGTTTGCTCTGCAGTAATTGCAGCATCTCCTTGGCTGCTGACAAGATTTAGACTTTGAGATAACTCTGTCACCTGGAGTTGTGGTTTTTTTCAGGAACTGTTTTCTTCCTGCCTCTCTGAGGCTTTCACTCAGGGATGTGGTGCTGTCTAGTAGATTACTGCTCATTTCCTAAATAAATGATTAGACAATATTTTCATCAACATTGGCAGAACACAACTAATGAGTTCCAAGTTTTATTGAGTAATAAAGAGTCTCTTCAATGGAGTCTTGCTGAAAACAAGGCTGTTTTTAGCTCTTTCCTCTTCCTATGGCATTTGTTCTGTTCCCTGTAAAGATTCTACATTTAAAAACCCTTAGCAGAGAGAATACACAGCTTTGTCTGTCTTTACCATGAGAAATTATCACTACAGGTACTAAAACAATTGTAATGAGTTCCAATTGTGGTATTCTTCATCTGCCTCTACTTTTGTGTGTAACACTGAGTTTCATAGTGACTTCTCTGTCCTCTCCATCTTCACTGATTAATTTTGCAGAATTTTATATTCTGTCATTTGCAAGTTAGAATAATGCTTCATATTCCCCTAATAGTACAGCATATGCTTAGAACAAGGCTGTGACCATCATTTTTACTGCATCTTGATGAAAGGAAGGTGCAGCAGGTGTGGGGACAGTCATCATCCTTGCAGAAAAAAAGGCATTTTCTCTCTTAATTTTGGAGGCAGAGGAGATAAAGGAGAGAGGAGAAAGATTTGTGGGTCTCTGTTACACCAATCAAAGTAAGCAGGAGGAGTTATTTTGAACACTTTAATTTTTTTAATAGCAAGAGACTGTGATGCCTTGTGTATTAAACTGTGTTCCTAAGGTCTGAAACCTCCCAGGGCAAGAAACCTTTGCATCTACAGCTGTGCCCCAAAACTTTTACCCCTACTGGTGATGCCATAAATATGAGATGCATTATGCAATTTACCTGACAGCAGATACAGGTTGTTTCACTTCTAATCCCAACGGGACAGTTGTGCATGTGCTGCTTTCCATGGAGCTTTGGTTAGAGGTGGTGAGCTTTTAGCAGGGCCCAGTGTTGCAGAAGGATGCCTTACAAAAAGCCTTCAGTCAAAGATAATGACCATTTATCTAACAGTATCCTGAGATGCAGCTAAACACACCCCTGGCTGTTTTGCAGGGCACTGATCATGCCTCTAGTTTGCAGTCAGAATTTGAGGGAGTGGATGCAGTCTCAGGAGAAATGTATAGCTTTTCTTGAAGTCCTTGCACGACAAGTCTTCCCCTGGGTAGGAATGCTACTGAGCACTCTGCTGAGTGCTCAAGACAGAAAACCACTGCTGGAACAAGAAGAAATGGCAGAAAATGCTGCTAAAACACCATAATTTTGTAAACTGCAACATCTTTGTCTTGAAGACAAAACCCCTCAGTGTTCTGCCAGAAGCAGTAACATATGTGTTAGCATTTATGACTATTTTAAAGCTCTATTACTTTCCTGACATTAAAACCAGAAACCAACCCAGAACCCAGAGCAGTAAGATAACACTTTTCCCAGGCTCTATAGTTTTTAAAATATTTAAGACAGAATAAGCATTAATAATTAAAACCATCTGTTTTGGGTAGAAGGCACTTGTGCTTGACCTTCTTTGGAAAGCTCTAATATTGCAGTAGCATTTTATTGTGGTTGCATATTATATATTCCTGTAAAGTACAGGGAACACCGTGTGGTATCCGTGAAAGTAAACACTACAGCAATTCCAGTTGCTGTGTTCCACTTACCTACACTCCCCAGCCAGCAATAATGTTAAATCATTAGTTTGCATCTCTGTGTGTGAGACACCCCCAGGGCAAGTAATGTGTGTCAAAGTGCCAATAGCTTGTCTTAGCACTTGGCATGGGGAGCGGTCACCCCAGAGCTAAAGGTAGGGGCAATCATCATTTCTATCATCGTCCTTCTAGAAGGCCCTGCAAAAATCTGTTCCCTGCTTCATCCCACCATGAAGGACTGGTGGAACTGGTAGCCAAACTGCTTGGTTGGGAAGGGGGAGAAATAAAGCAGGGGGAGCTGCTGAAAGAAGAAACTGCCATGCTTTTGTTAAATACGATTTTGACATTTTTATTTATAACTAATTGGTGGTTTGCCATGCTCTCCATCATACTGTAGTTTGCAGACTATAAAACCTATAGACTTAAGGAATTTCACTCATAGACACAGTGAAAAAAGAGCAATAAAAAAGATGCCTGGTATAATTCCCAATATGCCATAAAATAAATGCTTTTGACTAACAAAAAAAAGGCTCTAGATTTTTACGCAGCTGTGGTTAACAACAGTGCAGTGATACTCTTAGGGACACAAATGGATGCACTTTCAAATACATGGAATAATTGTTGAATACATCCCCGTTGGGATTGGGGGCATAACAACTGCAGAATGGTATTAGAATATGAAATAAGAAAGACCATTTTTATGTCTTACAAAGTGAAGCAAAGGAATTCTGCCTACAGATTGGTTACAGATTTTCTATTGCTGGCTTAAAATAGAAAATCCTTGCTTAGATTCTCAACCAAGGAATAACCAGAGGGAGCTGGGGTGAAGTTATGTATCTGTGAAAATACATATATTTTATCTGCAACGGATGCCAGTGTCTCCATGGCCTTGTATTAAAAGTATCTGTTATTTTTCTAATAAAATCATCAGGTGATGAAAGTGGACATCTGGGTGGCATGCTGTAGGCCAAGGTGTGCAGATCTAGATCAGCTCTCACAGGAACAGAAAACAAGTAAAGGCTGAGATTGCTTTGCATTTGTTAACAGTCTTAAATGTCTTTTTAAACACGTTATTAAATACAGCCCTTCACAACGTGGTGCCAAAATATTTATTAAAATCACACAAGTTTAAAAATCCCAATATATTTTTAAAAATAGCGAGGGGTACTCAACAGGACCATATTACTTTATTCTTCAGACAGGTATGAGATACATAAGTGAATAAATCAATAATTATTATAGCATTCAGAACTGTACACATCCTCACTGATGTTTTAACCCAAAGGCAGTGTCTTAACTCCACTCAGTGCATTGTTACTAAACCAGGGCAGAAAGGGACTAGTCCTTTCCATGGAGAGGCTCAGGGAGAAACTCACCAAGAGAGATTAAGGGAAGAAGAGCAGATCCTTTTTGCTCTCTGCTGTACTCTTCTGTACTTGAACTTCTGTAACTAACATGGTCAAACCCCTGTCCATGGAGTTAAGGAGCATCTTTCAGGGGAAACCTGTTTGTTACAGAAATCAGGGAAGAAGCCACAAAGGGGTTTCACAGGATGCACTGCTGGCATCTGATCTCCAGGATGTGTTACATCTGGAGCCACTAACAAACCTGGGAATTAGGCTTACCTCCCAGATGATCTCTGTTGTGCAATTCTAACCTCATGATAATAAAACTTTTTTTTTTGCTCATTGTAACAATGCATTTGGTTTGGTTCTTTTGGAATTTTGTTTGTTAGTTTGGTTTGGGGTTTTTTGTGGGTTATCTTTTTCAGGAGGGGGTGAGGTTAGTCATTCCTGCTGTCAAAATAGGTGGCAGCATAGCGCCCACCCCAACTAAGCAGGTGGTCGTAGTAATATTGCCTATATGTGTATTCTATGTTACTTTTCATTTTCAGCTTATCAAATGGATATCGTTAGGTCAAAGCTATTTTCTCAAGGATGGATTTGTGATAAACTAAATGTTCTTTCTCTTTTGCACCCAGTGTGACATACACTAAGAATATTAATATAAGATATAATGAGACTATAAATTGTCTTTTCTGTTCTTAAGAATGGTGTTGAAATACCGAGAAATAATAGAGGAGATACTTATTTTGTGAGAGTGAATGAATATCCTAAGCAGATGATCAAGACAAAAAATAAAATAAAACAATAAAAATCCTGCAGAAATGGGATATAAAACTGTCTCATGCAGGTGCTCTCCTAGGAGAAAACAATTTTGATAACATCATGAATTACAGAAATAGTAACGGTTGAGTCTAACACCCTGTGCTTATTTAGGAATAGCTCAGCAAGATTAAGAGAAGACATGAAATTCTTCTTAGCCGATATACAGGAGACCAACTGTTTGTTTGATACAGCTGTTCATCATCTGCCCTGAAAGCTTTAATTATTTTTCAAGGATTAATGAGTCTGATATCCTGTGGAGGCTCAGTTTTGGGATTGTTGGATTGTGGAGATTTTTGCTGAGTACGTTCAATTGCTGCTCAGTTGTTTTAGCCAAGCTTATGGGGTTTGACTGTGATAAAAGCCCTAAAAGAAGGTTATTTTTTTTTTTTTATTTTTTTAGTAAATGCAATTTATACTAACATGGAAAAGGGCAATTGTCACTGCAATATAAAGGGTAAAAACAGTAGTATATACTTCTTGGTAAATATCTACAGTAACTCCTGCTACTACTAACTAATGGCTACTGAAAAAATTCCAGTTTTCCTGTTAAACAGGCCACAGCTGGTGTCCTTTGTACACCTCCTTTTCCCACACAGCTTCCTTTAGTAGCTGAAGAGTCTCGTGTTTGCTATGTTAGAGACCTTGAGAAGATGCCAGTGCTCTCTTCAGGGTTTGATTTGGCTCAGGTCGTGATACAGCCTCATTTGGAAGCATTATTCAGGGAATATTAATCATTTTAGTTTTGGGAGCCATATCTCACTTTCCAAGACCCTAATTGGGTAGGATTGGGTAAAAGCAGTCTAGTTATTTCTACTATGAAGTGCATACCCACTTTAAGAAAAGAAAAAAAGGTATGTGCTGCACCTGAAAGGTCACACAACAAAAAGGGCATGAATGTCAATCCAGTGAAGTGACCATCTTGTGAATACTTAGAGGGACATTTGCAGAAATGCCAGTCACTTATCTCTGGAAGCTCACGTTCAGCAGTTACCTTCTTCATAGGAGCCAGCAGCCACAGACCCTGGCAGATTTTCACCTGGACAAACTGTCTCAGCTCTAGTCACTGACGTGTACTCCCTTTGAGTTGGTCAGAAATAAGTAATGGTAATTTTGGGATGATGAGGTTAAGGGAGAGGAAGCAGTAATGTTTTGGGGTTGCATATTTAAAATAACAGTTCTCATTTATGAGAGCGAATGTTCAGTCATCAGTCAGACAAGCAGTGATTTCACAGGGGTAAGAGATGGGAATCGGTCCTAACAAGTGATGTGACCACTCATGTGCCTTGCAGTAATTCTGTGCCTGTGCATGGCTCGGGTGCTGTTGGTGAGATTTATCTAAAGCTGGTTCCACGAGTCATTTAAAGTCCCTGTTGAATTACAGTGTTAGAGAGGTGAATAGTCAATATGACCTTTTGAATGATGATGAGAAGTAAAAAAAGCTTGGCTTAATCTTACTAGAAGAAGTCAAATGATTTTGGAAAGTGACTGAAAGCTAATCAGCCCTGGGGATTACTGTAAGGCTTTGGTGATTAACAGGATGTGCAGATTTGGGTTTTTGTTTGGGTTTGTTTGTTTTTTTTCTTTCAGATTTTCTCAACCCATTCCATAATTATAGCAAAAATAGAAAATAAAGTGTACTATTTGACCTAATCATTCACTTGAGCCTAATCTTTTTATTTTTAGTTGGATTCACATCATCACATTAGAGCATCTTAGTCACTAACATATAAAAGATAGTTTAAGTTACTTTCCTCTAAACTATGTTCTTAAGCCACAAGCAAATCAAACTGTGTACAATGTGAATTAATGAAGCAACTGTTTGTGGACTGAAATGGAAGACAGTGGCAATTCATTTGGGAACAAATTACAGAATGTTTCACTTTGTGACTTCAATTCCTTAGCCACTGGATAGTAGTTTTGGCACAGACTTTTCATTATAGGAAATAGGAAAAAATACATAATGATTCTCAATCATACCCCACCCAGAAGGCAGACTGTATGAACTTTAAATCCTGAGAGGAGAAGCTACTTATTGAAGATTTTCAGAAGATATTTAGTACTGCCATACCCGCTCATCCCACTTCTTGAGGTTTAGCTGGATTCAGATGGACTCCCAGGGCTGGATTGAAACAGGCACTCACTGTAGATGCATTTAGGGCCTTACACTGTATGTGTATTTAGATCCCTGAGATGTACAGTCACATCAAAATGCTCTTTTTTCTAGTCCTGAAAATAAAGTTCACCATTCCCTTCACTGGAAACAAGACTTGAATTTACACTGACTCCAGTCACCGTAGTACCATTTGTCTAAGTCACAAACTAAAATTTAGAAAAGATTGTGTAAAATAAAATACATTAAAAGAAAAAAAAAACTAAAACCAGACAAGGGTTCATGTTTTTGTTGTAGTCTACCTGTGATGCATAACAACCCAAAAATGTCCTGAAATAATAAATAGAATATAATGGATTTCCCCCAGCTTTCTCAAGTTGGCTGCAAAGGCTGTTTGCAGCCCCATGTAGACATTGCTTTATGGGCTTATTTCCCCCACAGCTCAAATAATTCCTTTTTCTTTTTTGTTTAGTTTTGGTGGTTTTGTTTTGGAAGGGGGAGGTGGGGCTCATTTTTGTTTTGGTTTTTTTTTTCAATATAAAAATTCAGACTGAAATTTTGAACCATATAATACCATCATTAAGTGTGATTGATTTCTCACAGCTCATTTTAGACCAGGAGTGTCTTTCCTTTAAAATGCATTTTTATTCTGTTTGTTTCAGTCTTTGGATCAGGAATTTGGCATAGCTGCTGCTCAGTTCTTGGACACTTAAACCAGTGGGTGTTTCAAGAGATGTAAACACACTCAGAATCTTTGGACTTCAAGTCCCAAATGCCCATCTGTTTTTAGTGTTTCTGTATTTTTATTTACTATAATATAGGATGCCCAAAATTGTTAATGAATCCATCTTTACAACACCCTTGAAAAGAACATGAGAATATGTTTGATAGAACAAATAATTGGGCCTGGATTTGAAAGGCTCATGGTATTCTCTGTACAAACCAGCCTCTCTGGGAACTGACCCACTCAGAATCTGACACACCCTTAACTTACACTTATATAATGAGACTTATAGAGTAGCCTCTAAAATTTGCTAGATCTGAAGTGTGAAAAACCAGGGAGTGTCTGACAAACTGTAGATCAAAAAATCAGCCTCTTGGAGGCAGAAGATTCTTCATATTGTTTAATTTCCAAAAAGGAAAATTCCTCTGCCAGCGTCTTGGCAATGGGTGTTGTGCTACCAAGAACTTCAGACCTGTATGAGCATTCACTGTTCAGGGGAACAGGAATTCTTCCGTGGAATGTTTCAGTTATCCTAAAGGAGCCCAGGCAATTCTGTTGGCATCTGTTTCACCATTCTAGGCCTTTTACCTTCACCTCCCTGTTTCTCTTCAACTGCTTCTTCAGCTTCCAGTTGCTTTGATAAATTGATTTTCAGAATACCTAACACCATCAGAACCTATTGCCAAGCTCCTTCTGTGCTTTTGTCCACTGAATACAGAAATGTTGCTTTCATTAGAGGTGTTTCCCAGTGTGGTTTTTAGTGGAATGGAGGCTTTTTTAGGTTTCTTTTTTTTTTTTTTTCCCATTCAGTCAATATGAGGAAGGAAAGAGCACAGCCAAGTAGAAAGCATTAATTTGAACAGAGACTCACAACAAAAGAATTTTGAGTGCACAAGAGTAATATACTGAAGACAAGAGCGCATGATGAGGCTGAGCTCAGATACCGTCTGTACTCAAGCTCCCCAGTTTATTTTCTTGATTTCATTAGCAGGGATCAAAAATCACCATGGAAGACATGGAATTTAGGGAAAGCTGAGCGCAGAAAATAAAACAGAGTAACTGAAGAAGACGGAAGTCAAAATGCAGGTTTTGGACTGGAGTGAGGTTCAACTTCTCATATATTTTGTTACTGTGTGTGTTTTAAAAACAAACACAACAAATCCGCAGTATTTCTGTCAATGTAAATTGTATTTTCATTGATCTGAAATTAGCATTCTTAATGAGTCTTGAACTCAGTAATGAATAATTGAGATCCCAACATTTCAAACCAGTTCCACTGAATTCTCTTCTTGAGGATGTCCCATGGTGTTAGTAAAGGGCCAGAAGTTTAGAACTTGAGGTCTTGATATGAGAGTCAGGTCAGGCTGGGATTAGCCTGGGATCCTGCTGGAGTTTCTGAGCGATATCCAGGACAAGCTTTCTTTAGGAATTTCACTTCAGAACACCACATAAAAAATCCCAGACCACAGTTGTAATCACTTCCCACTGCTGAAAGAGTGGTTGATTACGAGACGTGCTGTGTGCTCATCTCTGCACCAGAAAGAATTCCTGTGTGGCAGTGTTTACTCTTTGCTATATGAGACTTGAGAAATATAAAGCAGCTGACAAAAGTAATTTTTAATATTTTACATTTAAGTATTTATCAGACTATGTCACATTTTCCTCACAGGCTTCTTACATGCAGTGATAAGAGAGGAGAATGAGAGAAAGCAACAAAGGAATTTTAACATTAAAAATACACAGCTAGTGCACTGGACTGTTTTTGAATGTATTTGATGACTAAACATTCCTGTTCGATCTTTTGAATGTTAAGTGGGTTTGCTGCAGGTTGTATGACATGCATTTATCCAGGAAACATCAGTTACAGCACAATAAGCAGTAGTGAATAGCACGGTGTAATTATGCCTCTGTGCCTTCCTTAACAAGCTGGATCTAAATTGAATTGTAAGTTCTGTGGTGCTGAAGGAAATTCTGGAATCCTTTCTGTTAGGGAAAAAGGAAGAGAAGACATTGAGTATCATACATAAACAAAAGTACCTTAAACATGTGATAGCAGTAGCCCTTTTTCCAGTAAATCCTACTTTGACCTGTGCTTCTGGGTATTAATACAGACTTTATGCTGGTATTGCAGCATTGTATGGTATCAACTCTGAGGCTTAAATTAAAATTTAAAAGTTGATTAGACTTAGCTCCTTGAAAGGAAATATGCAAACACTTTCACAGGGTTGCTTTTCTTTATTATTATTATTTATGGATTTTCTTGTGAAAGATCTCAAAATTGCTGCTTCTCCCCACTATTTCTTTTTTCTTTTCCCCTTTATAATCCACATCTTCAGAAATTGCACATTAAAAGCTTCACAAAGACATTCACCTGAAGATAGAATATTTTTAAATAAATCATTCAAAAGTTAAAGAGGTGTTTGCCTTTCTCAGACACGTTTATTGTTTGCCTCAGAGGCCAATAGAATTATTGATTTTTGCAGAGAAAAAGAAACCTCTTTGAAGATTTGGTCTGACCTTCTGCATAATGTAAGTCAAATAAATTCACTCTGTGAATTGAGCAATCATCCTTTCTATTGGACTCAGTTACTTGTGGTAAAACTTCAACTTATCCTTTACAAACACTTCCATTCATTGTTTTGAAAAACAAAATAGAAAAGTACCCAGTATCCAGGTACTTACTGACTTTGATAAACTAGTCTAATAACTTAATTATGCATAATACTCAAGAAGTTTCATCAAACTGTATTGTGAAACTGTGCACTTTTAGGAGCTTGCCCTGGGAGGTCTCCTCTAGTTTTAAAGCACTGGTGCTCCCTTTGGCAGGAAAACCATAAAGAGACAGTTGTTCAACCTGAATTTATCTGGACCCTGAAATGTCATCCTCAGGAAGGCTCTCAGTTTATCACAGTCTGGCCAGCACACACCTGGATGAAGAACACCAGCAGCATGAGCCCTTGTCATAAACTTGTCTGATTTCCCTCTGGTCCTCTTCCTAAGCCCTCAGCCACAGGGGAAAGACATGCCAGCCAACAACAGTAGCTCTGAAGAGGCATGCTAGGGAGGCTACCTGAAACTGGAGAGCTTTTCTGGTGTTCTGAAATACCCAGATTTTGTGTTGAAATA
This sequence comes from Acropternis orthonyx, assembly GCA_035583155.1. Taxonomy (NCBI): domain Eukaryota; kingdom Metazoa; phylum Chordata; class Aves; order Passeriformes; family Rhinocryptidae; genus Acropternis; species Acropternis orthonyx. Next base: position 3,780,163 of record JAWWEU010000001.1, on the reverse strand, counting down.
TTCATGGTTTTTTGGTTGGTTGTTTGTTTTCTGAATTTGAAGGAAATCTGATTTCAGAATAGTAAATATTTTCATTTCCATAGCTTATTATTTTGAAGGAAGTACTTAGGTGAGTGCCAAACCCTGACCTTGGGTTTATAGTCCTATAGCTCCCTAAGCTTTTTGGTGGCTTCTGAAACCTAGTGCCAGCCCAAAGCTGTGGGACATCAGCCTTCTTGGGAGTCCATGAGCTGCCCTTTGTGATGTGGATGGCAGGTGGGGTGTCTCTACCCTGTGTGAAAGCTGAAAGCTGGGAGGGAATAATCAAATTATCAGACAGTGATAATCAGCTGTGTTGAAGAAACAGCCTCATGACTGTAACTCAGTGCAGGTCTGCTCTTGGCTTGTGCTGGGAACAGATCAACTTCTGAGTCTCAGCCAAAGGATTCTGTGTAACACCAGAGGTCAAAAAATAGTCCAAACCAAGGGTGGCTACAACTTGTCCTGTAGAAGCATTAAGGTAATTTGCATGACACTTTTTAAATTCTTATAACCTTTGGTCTTTGTTGCTGTGTGAATATCCATGCTGTCTGCTCTGAACAAAGAGGCTGAGTGAGAGCAGCCCCCTGCCCAAGCTTGAGCCCAGCTTTCTACATGAAAACCCCACAAAACCCCAAAACCTTCCATGAGGTGCAATTGTCTTTCTCCATACAACCCTATCCTGTGCTGTCTGAGTGTTAGGGTGGTGCTAAACTAGTTAAGAAAATTGCAGTCAAAGATTCGTGCTCTGACACAGTAGAGGTCAGGCCCTTGAATGTCAGGAATTGCTTGTATGCAGTTCAGGCTGGGGCTGGTTTATGTTGGGATTAAAAATTACTTTTCTGTATAGCCAAGGAGGTTGAGAGCATGTCAGCAATATATTAGGTGGGGTGTGAGATGCATCATTGGATGTGACTGGGAGTAGGTACTTACTTGTTCTTCTCCTTGTTTTAATTCTGGTTATTTTAGACTATATTGATAGTAAACAGACTTGTTAGCCAGAGGTTAAATAAGAATCAGACTTACATAAAAGTATGAGCTTGCAGTAAGAGGCAGAAGTGGTTTTCATCCTAAGTGAAGTTGCTACATAAAAAAGGTGTCCAAACCAACATAAAGCATAAAGGGAAGACAGAGTTTTGTGTGATAAAATCCTTGATTTCTTTTTTTTTTTTCTTTTGCATTTCAGTTGTAAATGCCCCTGCCTTTTCTCTGCTAAGTTCACTTCAGATTCCTGGTGGTTTTTGGGTTTTTTTTGTATAAAATTAATGTTGGCTGATCTTCAGAACTCTTGGATTCAAGGAGCCTGTACTCCTCTATTTGCACGTGTTCAGGACAATAGGATGCAGTTTTCTGCAGGCTTTGGGCCACCACTGCTGTCATTTTTACATTGCTTGTGATATGAAATTTCAACACCTTTTCTAGTGAATTTGGGCAGGGCTTTGAGTCTAAATTTAACTCCAATTCTCTATGGGCTAATGGTGAAAATTTGCTTTCCAAGAACTGAAGCTTTTATGTTGAAGGAAAATTTTCAATATTAATGGCATCTGGTTATCTGTAAATTCATCCTTCCAGTGTTTCTGTGTTGTAACAACTCCATGTAGAAGAGGTCACATCCTAATGGAAGCTCTGTGGGGTATCATTAACTGCAGCAATACAAATCACTTTAAAAGATAGCAAAAGAGCTGGCACAAGAGTAATTTGTTGCAAAGGACAGCTGTCGCTAAAATGGACTCATTTTAAAGCAAGCAGAGATGGAAATTGTAATTCATCTCTTTTCTTTTCAAGTCTTTGTGCTATAAAATTGTCCATTTTTATGAACCTAAGATGCAGAATCTTCACAAAGACTCAAATTGTTAACACATGTTCAGTTGAAAAGATAATCTTGTGTGTTCCCAAGTACAGTTCATGTGGACTCCTCAGGGGAGTCTTCCAGGGAAGCCACTGGTACTGAGACCTTATACACCATCACAACATGGGTTGTTACTTCAGAGAAACCCTTTACAGTAAGAAGCTGAAGGAGGCACTGACCATCTGGAAGACACCAGGTTTTAGGGCATGGAAAATCTAGACCACATCAAGCTTGTCTATTACTGGCTAAAAGAGGTTTTTAACATGGATGTGAAACCCCAAATCACCAAGGTTAGGCAGCGGCCTGGTGGTTGAGCTTTAGGAAATCTTTCTTATCTTTCTGCAAAACAAAACCCAAAAGGGAAGTTGGAGATGAAAGAGAGATGAGCCTTTCTGTGTTTCTGTGCTGAATTTTGGTATGGAACAAAAGCATGTGAAAGTTTAATGACCATCCTGTTTGTAAGAACAGGAGTTGCTTGCCAGAATGCTGCAGCTGAACCCTGGGAAGATGTGGATTCTCCATGCTTGGTGAAGTTCAGAGTGTGCAGGATGCTGAGTGATGTGTCCAGGCTTCGGAGCCAGCCATGCTCTTAGCATGTTGTTGGGCTGGAGATCTCCATATATCCCTCCTAACCAAAACCATCCTGGCTTTCTGTGTGAAGTAGAGAAGGGTACATCAGGTATCAGGTGTGTCTGTGCTCCAGGCTTAGATGTGGCAACATAGGTTTGCACTGTGTGAGGTTAACTTCTCCATAATGTATGCCAAGACTTTAGTGTTAAGATATTGTGTCTACTTCCATTGATGTCACTGATGCAAAATTAGAAAACACAAGAAAAAACTGTAGGCAGACCCACTCTTTGTGTGCTAGCAAATGGAGACAGGTTACTGCCTTCTGACACATTAGCATAACAAACAAATTGTTTTTGCAATTGGTTTTGTTCTCATTCAGGCAAAATTATAATGGAAATCCCCATGATAATGAGTATGACATGCACATTAATATAAAATGAATTCATTACAATCAGTATTACTACAGCAGATTCCAAATGAATTAATAATGACAGGGTAGTCAAACCAAAGTGGAACTACACTCAGTTAAAGGCATAACATGCTGTTAATGACACCATTAAATGGGCTAGAGAGTATCTTGTTGTGCAAGATTGTAGTCTTGAGTACATAGTTTTTCTTTCTGTGTTTGGTTGTCAGTTGAAACAGTTGGTAAAAATTATTTATTGGCCAAGGGACTGGTTTTCCTTTTACACAAGATAAAACAATTCAGACTTTTTTATTGACCTCTTAAAAATAATCTTCAGTGAAAGCTTGGTAGATTGTTCAGGCTGAAAAAAACAAGGTACTTTGCTTGAGCAGTTTAAAAAAAGGGGGTTTTTTGTACAAAACAAGAGAAATAGATGGCAATGTGCAAATTTTGTGGATTTTTTTTGTTTATTTTGTTTGTTTGTTTGTGGGGGGTTTTTTTGGTTTTGTTTTTTTTTTTTTGTGGTGAGTTTTTGACAGCAAAAAATTTTGAGGTGGTCAG
>JAWWEU010000001.1:3675949-3776659 GCA_035583155.1 Acropternis orthonyx | reverse complement strand
TTTTTTTTTTTTTTTTTTTTTTTTTTTTTTTTTTTTTTTGTCTTGAGTTTCTCACAGCAAAAAATTTTCAGGTGGTCAGAAACTGGGAATCTGCCTAATGCCACAACTCATTTTGCATTTTCTGTCTTTAAAGTTACTTTCTTGTTTCAACAGGAAACTTGATGCAGGCAGGAAGAAATAGGTTTAGTGAATTAGTTACACAGCTTGAATTTTAGTAACCCTTAAGGTATTTTACTTTTCTTCTCACCAGGTAGTAGCTTGCACCGTGTCCTGCACCTTTTTTTCCATACTATAAAATGAATTCTAGTTCTCTGGGGAAGAAATAACACTAACACAACACATAGGAGCTGGGAATTCAGGAGTGCATAAAGTAAAATAACACCTAGCAGTTTTAGTTCAGCATTCTAATTAGTCTGACTACCAGACACAGCTGCAGAAGATTTAAGAAGCCTCCTTGTTTTCTGACCCAGAGCCACTGTTTTTAAAACTAATACAAAAACCTACCTCACTTCCATTTACATTTCCTCTTTCAATCGTAATAGCATGTAGTGAAAATAGCTTTTCTTTCTACCTCAAAAGAAGAAATGGTTGGTAATTATTTTTCCTAGAACTCAGTTCCATTGAGTTTTATATATGAAGATGTAACAGTTTAAAACTTAGCAGAAAAATCCAAATACCAAGTCTTTTCATGAAAATTCTCAGAAACAGGTTCAGTTTTAAAACTTTGCCTTTTTTTTGCTTTATGAAAATGGAAATAGAAGACAAGTTTTCAATTCACCTGAAGAATATTTAATTTTTCTGAGCTTTTACTTAAGAAAGCTCATGTTTTCAATTTTTAACTTCAAATCTGGCATTTCAAATAATTTAATGGAATAAAATTTCATCTCCTGGCTCCTACTTGTTGTTTAAGGGAGAAGCAAATAATTCTTCACCTGTTTGTTGCATTTCAGCACCTTTGAAGCAACCGTTTTCCCTCTATTATGAGACATGACAAATAGGAGCATCTCCGCTCCATTTGTCTTTTTTACAACATTCATTACTCTGTGAAGTTCTCGTGTGTCCTCTCTTATTTGTCTCATCTGTAAACATCTCAATCTTAGCACGCTCATTTCTTAAGGGGGAAATCTTCTCATGCCTCTAATCGTTTTTGTCACCCATCAGTGAACCCTTTGTACCTTAAAAGGAATGTACCAGAGAGAAGGTAACCAAAATCGAATGATTCCAAGGAAAATGTCTATCAGAGCAACTTCATATGGCAGCATTAAAAACATCTTTTTCTACCCTCTTTTACATTAACATCAAAGAGGCTCCTTCTGGACTCCAAAAAGCAACACAGTGAAGCGACTCAAAAGAATATACATGTTCATTACAAATATTGCTGGTTAATGATCATATTCCCTACATGTCTCAAATATAGCAGTTGAGGAAAATGCTTTTCTCTTATTACAGTTTTGATTATGAGCCCTTTCCTTTTGGAAATCTTATCAGTAGCTAAGTATAAACACATGATATGATAGGCATCCTGCAGCACTCTAAAATTGGGAGGATTAGTTTTCCTGCAGGAACAAAAAATCAGAATGAGACTGTGCTGATAGAAGATAGTGGTCAAAATTACCCATATTTGCTAGTACAGCTGAGGGTAATTTTTTTAATTTAATTTTTTTTCCTGGTGAGAACACCTGCTTTCTGTAGCCTTTGTTTCTCAACTGACAGCAAACTAAGATCATAGTTGGGCAACTATTATCTTCCACTGTTATCTGTGATAATAGATAATAGAATGACTGTTCTCTGCTGAAGGCAAATTATTACAGTGGGCACCTATTAACGTGGAAGGTGCTAACATCCTCTTTTTGTTCCACATCCAGTTTTCACCACCACTCTCCACACAGTTCTAATTCTGAACACAGGAAGTGCTGTTAGTTCCTGTTGCCTGCGATGTTTTGTCATCTTGAGTTTCTGCTAAAAAATTCAGGAAACTGAAAAGGTGAACTTTACAAGAAGGCTGGAAATTGTCAAGTCAGTGGATGTAATTTGTAACCAAGTAATAGTATGTAATGTGCATATATGTGTATGTCAAAACTAAGGTTATTTGTGTTCTCAGTGCCTCACATCCCCAGTTAGACCTTAATTATGTTGGAGCAGAGCCCTTTGGAGTTTCTACCAAATTATGGACATGTAAAAATAGTTTTATAGGCTTTAGCAGTTGTTACAGACTTTTCTATTCAAGGTGATTTCTTTGGCTTAATTTTGTCTTCACTAAAAAGAAAACTAAAATCATTGTGTAGGTGCATTACCAATCATAATATAGTTAAGGCAATTTGCAAAATAGTTCACAAAAACTATCAAATCATTTACATATGAAGTGCAAGAGAAGCATTTTGAAATGTTGCAGAAGAGTCCTTTTACTTGTCATGCCTTGTAAAATTCAGATCCTCCCGTCACATTTCAGATTTCTTTAGGGCTGTAGTTGCTCTCAGGCAGAGATGCCCATTCCATGGGATCCGTGGCAGGATATAGTGCTCCTGGTTTGCACCCTTTTTCGGTGACACCTGTGGCAGAGAGCAGGGTGAGGGCTAAATGAATCATTCTGTTCAACACCATCAGTTCAACCATAGCAACAGGGAAAGCATCCCAGGTAAAGATATTTACTGGGAATAAGCTTCCATTACAAGAAAATTAATCAGTATGCAGTCAGTTTCCTGCGTTTTTCCAGTGAAAAATAAAAAAAGGTGGCTTATGTTTTCCATTGGAGATTTTGATATTGAAGCTAAAAGGGAAGAAAAGGCCAAAACCATACTTTGGACTATCATCTAACTTGTTCAGCCTGGCAGTATCCCTGGGATGGCAGGCAGTGCTGAAAGCAGAGCTGTGCAGCTGCTGGCAATGAGCTGCACATTTAGAGCCTGGATGTATATGGTTTCTCCTGGAATCAGTTCATCATAATGAACCTAGCAGTGTGCAGGATCCAACTTCGTGTTCCTGCGTAGTGGTTTGTTTTTTTTTTTTTTATTCCCAGGTGTGATCTTGCATAAAACTGAAGAGGAAGCTTTAGGTATGGGGTTTATATCCAGGGAATATGACATTTTCTTGTCAGGAAGAGGGGTATAAATCTCTCTCAGGAAGGGTAGGAGTCAGCAAGCCCTGCCTTGCTCTGCTTGGTTATTAGGGTTGGGAAGCAGGCTGACATAGACAGTTTGGGTGTTTTGCTGCTGGCTGGAACTAAGGGATATCTGGAATGTGTAGCTGCTAAGATGCAATCTGGAACAGCATCAGAAGTACCAGTGTGTTAAATAGGATGGTTGGGGTGTCTCTGCTTGAGGATGGAGCTAAGCTGGGTGCTATCAGGGCTGAGGGCTGAGCTACTGACCTGAGGCAGGACTGGCATTGCTGTCCCGCCTTTCAAGGCTGCTGTAGCTGCCCTACAGTCCGGTTCACAGCAAGATTTTGGCCTGCAGAATTGTCCTTCCTATTCCATCATTCCCATACCTCAGTGCTTCCCATCACCCAGTCTCCTTTACTTTCAGCAGACCTTGAGCAAAACGAAACGCTGAGCAGCTGTGAAGTTCCTCTTTGATTCTGTTGTCACAACTGCACTTCAGCAAGAAGTGCAAATGTTCAGCTTTGTTGTTGTAAAATAGCAATTTGCGATAGAGCTCCAGAATAATTACTTTTGGAATGGAAACCAATGGGATCCAAATTGGTCCTTCTGACTGTAAAACTGCTTGTGTGAGAATTTTTCATTCTCTGGTGAGTTTGTGTACTGGAGCTAATTAACATTTTAAAAAGTAATTAAATATAAGTGCAATCTTCATGAATGCTAGTTACAGTAAACTCGAGTCATTTAACTCCTGTAAGTAATCCTCATTCAGGCAAATCATCTGTGTGACCTCCCTGTTACTCACATGGACAAGGAGAAGTTGTGTAATGGGGCCCTAAATGTGCATTAAAAGACCTTGTCTGAATGTACCTTAATGTTGCAGGGCAGATTAAGGGGGTTTGTGCCAAGACCCCTAAAACTCCACCAGGTGCAATTCTGGGAGTTTACTTTAGAACAAGTTTTGTCTGGTTCCCTGGATCAGACATCCCCAGGGGAGGGACTCTGGAGTCAGAGTGGGTTTGAGAGCAGCCACACTCCTGAGCTGCCTGGAGAACTGAAAGAACATGTGCTTAGTAAAGGCAGGGGACTGACTTCAAAACCCACAGAGCTGCTCTTAACCACATTACAAAAGCAAAACCAGCCAGCTGAGCAGGTCTGGAGTGGGCAGAGAAGCAAAGCAGCGTTGGGAGTAGGGGAGCCATGTCTTAGTGGATTAACTCTGAAAGAAATACTGTCTGTTTGGCACACAATAGAAGTAAAGCTATTAAGCTCTTTGTCACGCTTGCAACAATGAAGGCCCTGTCCCCTGTTTGGCATTAATAAATGGGCAGGTTGAGGAATGATGATGCCCTGATGTGGCAGTTTGTCTGTAAATCCAGTTGAGGTTGAGATGAAGTTAGAGAATATCTTTGCCGTGTTTTATTGCATCTCAGATTGACAGCTCGCTTCAGATGTGCTTTCTGGGGAGGCAGATAGTGTGTGTTGGAGTAGGGGGACTTTAAATCATTTTGGTTTTTAAATATTGGATCTTCTTTCTGTGTTTTGATTTTTCAGTGGCAAATACCTCTTGCTGTCTCCAGTGGACACAGTGTACACATCTACTCTATCAGGAAATGAAATGATGGAAATTTGAGTGGATAACCACAACTGTATTCATCATAAATATTTAGCCTGTATCTGGTTACCTAAGCATCAGTTCGTTGAAAAAGGAGCCTCATTAGCCTGTGGGTGGTATGTTGCTGGTGTGAATCAGACATCCAGAATCAAGTTTAATTTCAGTTCACTTCTTTTACTCTCACTAATATTAGATTAGTTTTTTTCCCATGAGTTTACTGTAAATACACCAAAACCTGTACTCTGAGGGAACTGGTCCTTGGGCTCTTGATGACAGAGTTCAATTTGAATCCCCTCTAATGTGAGTCCTCACTGAGGAAGATGAATATAAAGAAAAAATATATTGATTTAAAAACAAAGACCTATGTTTGAGGGCAGCTTAATGCAATATTATTAATAACAAAAAAAGTCTTTCTTTGTTCTACTCAACAAGCAAATTCATCCCTTTGAAAATACATCCTAAAGAGTGAGAAGGGCTGTTTCAAGAATCCCTCTTTCTCCAGAAAAATGTCACCAACATCTGGAATTCCATTTATTCATGCAGTGAATTCATTTAGTGAGATAAAATTCTTAGTGATGGTGAAACTCTGTGTTAGGATGACCTGCATTCATTCCTTCCTTTCTGCCCTCTAAAAAATTCCCCGTTTGTGTTTTCCCTTTAAACACATACAGATTTGAAAAGAAATATTCAAGAAATCCTCTTATATATAATTGTATGTTTAAACAGGTTAAAATTTAAGGCAAAAGGACACAAGCAGTCATGAGGATATTAAATATAATTCCATTTTATTTTGGTGTTTTATGAACATTTGAGTTCCCTGCGTGTAACCAATGTAGGCATAAAGGTGTAATGTAAGTTTAGTAAAGACAAGATATTCCAGCTTAGGCTAAACTTACTCATTGATGCTTTTGTTGGTTATGTTTTGTAGTTGTACGTATACAGTATAAAAACTTAATATTTTCTTACTATAGCTTTCAGTCAATTATTTCAGGACTTTATGAATTTTTCTCCATATCATTCCTTTTTTTTTTTTTTTAATTGACTCATGATAATGAGTGAATGTAATTATCATTGCAGTGGCTTCTAACTAAATGTCCTGGCAGAACAGGGAAGAGGGCAATCTAAAAGGCAGCAACCTCAAAGGCAGCTTTGATTGTGGCACTTGGAAGTGCAAGACCAGTTTGCCTAACCAAACCATCATATGTGAGGAAGAAATCAGTGTCAAGTGTATAGACACTGCTGAAATAATTAATTAATTTACTTCATTAACAAAATAGCCTCAATAAAAATTGCATCTTGTAAATTAGATTCCTTTTGAATGAGCAAACAAACAAAAAATTCCAGAGGATTTTGGGATATTTGTTATTTAAATTCTACCCTCCAGTCTTTCTGAAATCAAGCTTAGTATTACTCTTGAGTGTTTGTTCTCTGACCAGATTAAGAACCATTTTCTGTGCACAGCCTGGTGTTGTAGAAACTCATTATCTTGGAATTAATAATCTCAATTATTTGTCTTTTTTTTGTTTATGGCTGGAGGCTATGTTTATTGAGGGAATTGGACCCTTATTAAACAGAGTGTTCAAAGGTTTTCTTCTGTCATGCTGGTAGTGTCAAACATCTTTTCACTGAAAATAAAACATTCCGTGTTGAGCACATGCCTTTTGCTGAGCCTGTCTACAGGAATTTCATGGGATTAAAGTTTGGCTGTTCAGGTGACTTTCTAGGAAAATACAGCGGGGCTGCCTTTAAAACCATGAATTCTGACAAAATTCAGGTTAATTAGGGAGTGTCACTGACAGTTTTAGGGACTAGTGGCTTGATTGCTCACTGAAAATTCATATTCCCAGAGACACCTTCTTTACATAAACCACAGAGGACTTGACCTGCAGGTGCACTGTATTGGAGTATTTGTCATGAACAGTTTGCATTCTCACCATTAGTTTTCTTTTAGAACTGGCTTTTTATAGTGGTTTATATCTCTCTCTATATGGCCTTGTAAGTTTTCAGAAAAGAGAGACTAGGGCCCAGCGTTTCTGAAGCACTTATAACCCAAACCAAAAGCCTGAAAGACCTAATAGGTTTAGCTGTTAAATCCCATTTTTCCAGTTGGTTAGGATTTGCCTGCTCTGCAGCTATTGCCACTGCTGTCCATAATAGAGCTATATTAGAAAGGACTCTGTGTTACTCAGTGGTGTAATGAAAGTGCTGTGGAGTTTCCTAAAAGGAGCTGAGTGAGTTTCCCACTCTTGTGCAGTTTCTGCAGAGCTCAGCAGTTGCAGGTCATTGTGTCTAGGCAGGCCTAGCTGGTTTAAAGGCTTAGTTTTAGTCACTGGCTTGCGTTTTGCTCTTTGCTTTCTAACTCTGGTACAAAAGGTGTCAGCAGTGGTTGCTCTTACTGCTTCTCCCTTTGTAAGAGGTGGGTGTGGTGTGCAATCATTTCAAGACCTGCTATGAGATGTTCATAATGCAGACACAGAGTGTTAAGTATGAACTTTCCTCACCACATATAATTCACCTTCCAATCAGTAAGATCTTTGCTGGGCAACTCTCAGAGTAATCATGTAATTTCCAATAAGCTCGTTGATAGTGAGCAGGGAGTAAGCAGAGAGGAAATTTTCTCCTTTCATTTTCTTTTTAATTGGTTTTCTGCTAAAAGCACTTTGAGTGGTACTTAGTTACATGTGTTGCTACATTATATTGTCTAGCCTCCTTGGAGAACATCCCACTAATTAGAAGCACTGAGCTCTCACTTGTAATTTATAATCCGGCAAGAGAACCAAAGAAATTTAAGAAGTACTGGGAGGGCAGACCTCAGTGACACAGACCAAGGCAGTTCTTCTTTTCGAAAAGGTCAATATCATGGAGAGCCTGAGATATTATAGGTCTTGCAACTTGACATTGCGGCATCAGTAACAGTAATGAGTTTCTTACTCTGCACTCGAGAGAGTCTAGAATTAACCCCATATCATCTTCAAACTTGACCTCAATCACAGCAATTAATTAACAGTCACTGAAAGGACCCTAACAAAGGAAAGGAGTGAAGGACTCCGAAGGGAACAAAAGACACTTTTATTTTACATTTCAGCACATTCTTTCTTTTTCACAGTGCTGTTTGGAAATAGTATTTTTGGTGAAATCCTGAAAGAATACACTGTTGAGACCAAATCTTTGATTTAATACAGACTTAAGACCTGGACACTGGTTTGTAACTGCATAACTCAATTAAGTGCTTTTATTAAAGTGAATTTTATTTCTCTTTGTGGAAAAAGTCTGTACTGTAGAGCCTTGTGTGTGTGAAAGATGCAACACACACATTTGAAGGCAATCAACAGAGCCATCAGCTTTACTGTTATACTTTGCCAAACTATACCCATTTAACCAAAAAAAAAAAAAAAAAAAAAAAAAAAAAAAAAAAAAAAAAAAAAACCAAAAAAACCCCACCCTAGTTTCTGAATAAAACTGTTGCTTAACTACAAGGCTAATGCACTTTCTGGCTTTTAATTTCACGTGCTTTGACAATAAGTATGACAGAAATTAAAACATACACAAGAAATAGGAATGCAGTACAAAATAATTGGGAGGTACCACACATGTATTTATTTGAATGATTGAAGAAAATATGCCCTCAGGGGAAAAAAGGACTATTTGGAATTTTTTTTTTTTTTTTGAGGAAACACACTTTATCTTAGAAATTTAGTGTTCAGTGAAGCAATCTGTGTGTATTGGAAGTCCTGTAGTGATGGAAGTGATGCTGCTCTTCATGAAGAATGTTATCTGCCTCTGTAAATATATAGAGCATACACTGAGCTTAGGGAAATGAAAACAAAGCAATTCAGATTCTTTGGTGCTAAGTTATATGCATGCCTTAATGGTGCTTTCTAAACCATGACAGCCTCAAAGAAATGCAATAAACCCCAAAATATTTCATTCTTTTGCTGGGATTAACATTTCATGAGTTATCTAGAATTGTGTATCAAATAAAAAGAACCTTGATTACCAGGAGCAGATAATGCAGTATTTTTCAGCCAATGTGAATGTTGCAGAGCAGCCAGAGATGACAAATCAAGACATTTGTGTAAAAACAAACCAAACCAACCAACCAAATGGGAAAAAAAACAAAACAAAACAAAACAAAAAAAACAACCCAAAACACCACACAAAAGTGGAAGTGTTTTTGGTCTTGGATCTGTAGCTGGTAAATGGAAAACTCCTGACATTCTTTTACTGCATATTTTAAAGTTTTGTAATTAATCAAAGACATATTTTCCAGTCCAAGTGAAATCACATTTTATATGTATTGCTACTCTTGTCTGCTCTGTGATTTAACAATGACTTTAAGCTACCAGCTTTCCAGTGAGCCTTAGATATGACAGCAGTTTTATTCCTACAGTATTGTAGCTGTGTTCCTTCTCGCCATCCCATTAAAGCAACATTACTCATGCCATTCATGTTGTACAGGTGATCTCACAGAAAAACCTTCTTTCCTCTTCCTTTTCAAATATAGAGACTGTTTCTTTAAAACATTAAAAGTGGAACAGTCATAAAATAAACTGGTGAAAGAATTAGCTCTTGAAATTACACCCTGCTTGGAGAAAACAACGCTATAAATATTTTTTCATAGGTTTGTGGTAGAGCTATTGCTTGCACAGAATTAATTGTTATGTCTTTGTTTAGATTTTCCACTTCTTTTAATGATCTGTGTTAGTGTCTTGTGTGGTTGACTACCCCAGAAAATTTGGAGTCCATTAGTGCATAGATTAAGTTATGTAGATTTGAAATGTTGGACAGGCAAGGAAAATTCACATCAGAGAATAGAATTTATTTTCAAAATGCAGCTAAATGAAGTGTAGGAAGGGAGGTTAAAAGCAAAGTTTCTTTTCATTTTTCAGGTGCTTCAAATTTGGTGATGACTGTGGTGGAAAGTATTGTTTTTTAAACCCCTTACTGACGGTGGCACTCACTGTCGTCTTAATTCACGTAGTCTCTAGGGTATTTTCAGAGAAAGAAGAATACTTTTCATGTTAGTATTTTAATTTAAGCAAAAATGTGTTGAATAATAAGAAGAAAATATTTGTTATTTACCTGATAGGTGAATATCCGTCCAGGTTTGCGGCTGATAGTTCTATCCTGATCATGTCCAAGAACAGTGTCACACTTCTGATGTATCATTTACAACAGATTTGAGGGGGAAATGATAGCAGAGTGTCCTGAAAGACTGATTCTGGTTTCCTTTTATTTTGTAACCACATATTTTGTTTTAAGTTAAAGTACATGCAGGGAATGGAACAAAAGTACAGCTGAAGTCAAAGTACCTCCAATTCTTGGAAAGTCTTTCCTCCATTTTTCCCAGTGGGCTTTGGAGAATAGCCTATTGTACAACAAATAAACCTGCTAAGACTCGCTGTATTCTAAAGAGTCACTTGCTCTCTAATTTAAGCCTTGCTCTATTCTTGTGTTTCAAATGTCTTCTGATTTACTGGAGAATGTCTCTAACATACAGAATAGAGATGCACAGTGATGCCTCAGGGTTTTTTGATATTTAATTTATAGATTTTAGAAGTTATTGTGCATTTAATGTACCAGTAAAATAACCTCAGTAGCTTAATGTTTACACGTACCAACCCCATCTTGTATCAATCCCTCAAAATTCCAGTAGCTGTTTAGTCTCCTTTTCAAGGTAGAATTGCAGAAAGGCACCATGAGGCCTGTACCAGAAGATAAAGACATGGACAGAAGGACACCAAATCTGGAGCTTTGGAAGGCCTCCAAGGACCTGACGTGCTGTGAGGAAGACGAAGATGATGACAGAGGGGTCCCAAACCCCCAGATTCAATTCCCGATGGGGTGTGTTGGGGGCAGAATGGGGCAGGACCAGGGTGGGGAGCAGAATGGGATTGGATGGACATTATTATAAAATCTTGGAACCAGGGTCAGAAGGAGTTTGGTGGATATGTATTCCTGGAACCTGAAGGCTCATTAAAGCTTCTGCTCTCCTTATCTCCTACTAAATTGACCTGGAGTTTTTACTCCTCAGTCTTTAAGGCATCAACAGCCGCTGGCATGATGGGCTTATATTTCACTGCAGCAGGACAAGGATGAATACAGGACTTATTGCAGTAGCTTTCGGGGCGTATCTCACTAAAAGAAGTAGAGGTGTTGTAAGGACACCCTGGGAATCAAGTGCTCATCACTGTGGATGGCTTTTTAATACTTGGTGGAGTTCCATGGGCATCAGGGATTAAGCAACTGCTGCCAGGTTTCTCTGCATGGCACACGTGGATTTAGCTTAGGATCTAGTTGTGCACTTTGACAAAATGGTATCTTCTTAATTGAAGCTTTGGTTTATGAAAGACTCCAATCAGTTGTGGATGAACTCTTAAGTCAGTCTCAGTTCATTAGTAGCTCTTTTTTTTTGACTTGAGAGTTTTCAGAACGGCTACATTTACACATTTTTGTGTCTGTAATTACTTCCATCTGATCAGCTCAACACCTAAATCCCACTTGAGCCCAATCAGGAATTTGAAGCTGTGTGCTGCTCTGCAGGGATCCTTGACAATTCCTAATGGGTATGATAGGCTGGCAGTGAGCTGAATGTGTGTAGTTGTGGTTATCCTGTATGAAATTGTTGCTGCAGGAGGAGAGAGGAGGTTTGCTGTGCTTTATCCTGGAATACAAACTACAGAAAAAGTCTTGCGACCAGATTCCCAGACTTCCCTGTTTCTCACATCTTCAGTTCTTTTCAGCAATATGTCACAGCTTCACTGAGAGGAGCATAGGTAGCTCTTCCAAAGTTGTGCATTGCCTGACAGTAAATATGCTTGTAGAAGGTTTGGAGGTGTTGTTTTAATCTCCTTCAGACTCAGAAAGACATTGGGTCTCAGTTTTCTAATGCCTGGATAAATGTTTTTGTTGTGAGGTATTATTTGAAGAGTGATTACTTTATTTTTTCAGGTTGTGATCAAAAAATGGCTTAATGTAGGCCTCTTCTGAAGCCCTGTCTCTGTGTTCAGGCTGTAGAGGAGGGCAGGATTTCAGGAGCATCCCTGCGCTTCCTTAGGGTCTCATTTATCCAGGAGTTGGAAAGGAGCACCTTTTGGAATTACATAATCCCTTCACATCTGGCATAGAGAATAACTGCTGCTAACAAGCTTTGGACTGCTCTGCACCTGGATGTGAGATGTTCAGGCACCAACATTGTCTGTACCAAAAGTTCTTTGGGGGGACAGATTGCCATTGTTGTCTATGGGATTAGAAATAATGTGATATAATTTGTTAATGTTATGATATGATATGATACACTGTGAAATAACATGATAATCTGAAGGTCTTCGAAGAACCTTTTGAGAACTTACCCATTTATATATCCCATAAGTGCTTTATTTTTGGCAGAAGGCAAAAGAATGTTGACATATATCAGACAACCTGAGTAAGAAGGTGGCTTTTAGTGCTAAATGATCAGGTTTTCCGTGTTGGTATGGATAGGGAAGCGAACATCTATTTTAAAATGTGGGGTTTGTGCCTGCACAAAGAGATGCTGAGCAAGCAGTGGCACTGATGAAATGGCACCAAATAGTATCATATGGGGGGAAGTTCTTTCCTAACTCCAGTGGCTAAGAAACTTCATCTTAAAATAGAAATGAATCAATAATACTTTAAATTTTAAATCACAGGAAATACAGACTTTTTTCTTTTAATGACCATTTTGTACATAAAATAAAACTTATAGCTGAATCTCATACTGTCCTGTTTGCTGAATGGATGGTAAATAATTTGAATATTACTCTTACAATCTCTGTGTAATCAGTGCAATCTACGTAGGGTATTTAGTGTCAATTCTTTAGTTCACAAAGCATGTGGCAGTGTTAAAGCAGAAGGAGGATGTGGCTGTGCTTGCTGGAACTCCAGTCTTCCCTCAGGCTGTATTTCTGCAGGTACAGGTGCTCTCTCAAGGAATTGTGGTGGTTTGAACTTGGCTGGCTGTTCTCTGCTCCTCAGTCAGGGCAGACTAAGAGAATAAAATGGTAAAGCTCATGGGTGGAGGTAAGGGCAGGGAGATCAGTGGCAAATTGCTGTCACAAAACAGACTTGACTTGAGGAAAATTAATTTAATTTAAATAGCCAGTTAAAATAAGTTTGGATGGTGAGAAAAAAGCCCCATAACAGCAAATACAAAGGAAAATAGCCAAAAGCAGCCCAGAGGGACATGAGAGAGACATGGAAGAGTGATATGAATTGGTTCCTAGAAATATTAAGAGGGAAAACTTGATGTCTGCCCACAAGCACTGGCACATTGTATACTGGTACAAGCTCAAGTAGAGGGTGAATGCAAATTTTGACTGGAATTTATTTATCTGTTTACCTTGTTTCTCAGTTCTCACATTTATTGTTATAAGTATGAATACATCATCATCATCAAAAGAGCCAGTGGCTTGCTCCTAGTTTGTGAAGTGACACTGGCAGCAGTCTGGAGATGCTCTTTTATTGCACATGAGAGTACACATGTAAAGTGATTCAACTCAGTTCTTTGCAGCTAGGAGAAGTCTGGAGGAGGAAGTTGGAGTTGCTAATGTAGAGAAACATGTGGAGGAGGTAGAAAGCACTGTTAAAATATCTGCTTTGTCCTGCAGGTATTGGAGTTTGTGTTGTAACTAGATGACTTAAAAATGATGCAACGGTGCTTTAGAAACAGTCACAAATAAAAAATCAACAACAGCACTCCAAGAAATCAAACAGGAAAATAACAGTGCTGGACGTGCAGAAATAATGTGTGAAGGAGATGGGGCGGGTGGTGGGGGAACATGTAATGAATTTAAATGCAGATCACACTGGCGGATCAGGTAATAACTTCCATGTGGGAATGGTATCAGTGTCTGTGGGATCCTAACCTTGCTGAACAGAAAGGGAAGGACAGAGATGAGAAAGGGAATGATTTAAATGAAGAGTGGTGAGAACATGGCATAAGAAAAATGAGATAGCACAACGTATGAAGCCAGATGACACACTACCTGTGCAGGGGACCATGGCACAGGGCAACGGTGAAGGGTGAAAAAAGGAGGAGGGAGAAGGTGACTGGAAATGGGCAGACAGATAATCTTGCAACAGCACTTTCCTCCACAATTCTTAAAAACGGACAAATTATTCTAAGCCTCTGGATACCTGAGGTTTTCTAGGCAGCAGAGACTTTATTTCCATAGAATAAATTATGCTCTGCCTTTGTGACAGGTGTATAGAAAAGATAACAGCCTACTTCTGTTACAAGTTTTTCAATTAGTAGAAGTGGTAGAGAACTGCTCTGGGATCCGAAATTGCCAGTTCAGCTAATGAACCGTGTAGGTGTTCAGGTTGGTTCCATGTGACTTGAGTAGTAGAGGGCGTCTTTTTAGCTGTTGCAATTTTTAATTAGAGAATTTCACTAATGAGCACGTTAAAAGGGCATTTAAGTCAAGAATCAAGTTAAGAAATGCCAGCATCAGAGTGTGCCACTGGCATATTTAACAGGGTAGGTCACAGAGTCAGTCTCTACTTTAGTTGGTAGTTGACTCATTAATAGATTTTCCTTGAAGAAAAGTGAGTTTTCAGATTTATTTCTTTAACAAGAAAGTCTCATGTAGTCCTTCAGAATGGAAACTATGAAAACTTCAGCAAAAATATTGTAATTTTCTGCTTTGTGTCTTCCCCAGTCCTGGTGGCTTTTCTTACTGCCCTGCTGTTTTCTGCATCACCTGCAGATCTCCACGACTTCCCACCTCACTGCTGTTCCTTGCCAGGCACTCCCTTTTCCTTACCACTGCCCAGAGAGTCCTGCCTCTGCTGGAATCTAAAAACAAAGAAGGCAAAACTCTAATGAGAATGAAACAGAATAAAGGAACCAAGAGGCTCAGCACTGAAATTTTAGGGGAGACTGTAAATAGTTGAATGGTCTGGATTGAATTTCCTAGTCTAAACGGGGCATGCTGTAATCCAGGGGATCAGTTTAGAGGGTTTGGGAAGCTGAGTAAATACCTTTCTGAGTCAGGTTTCCAGGACTGTCTTATATTGTGGGATACTTCAGTCATTTGCCTCAGTTAATTTCATCAATTTCCTATGGCATAAAAGAGTCCCCACTCCCAGTATATAGGACTCCTCCTCTTACTTTTATGTTGGTCACTCCAGGACAGAGACAACCTGCTGCCTCTTAGTTCATACTGCTCTATGCAAAGTAGACTTTATTTTCTTTTATGCCTGATCTTACACTGCAGAACATCAAAAACTGAATCACAGTTTTATCTTCATCTACGTAGTAGTGGATACTCTATTGTAGAACTAGTCTTTGCAGCATTTTTCAAGCGTCTCTTTCCAGCACAGACTTAAATTTGGCTCAGATGTTCCTGAAATAACTATAATCTTTTTTAAGGTCTTGGTCTGTCCTATAGCCACAAATGGGTTGGGGCGAGTTGTTTTGTTTTTTTCTTTTTTTTCCTTTTTTTTTTTTCTTCTGAAACAGATCAGATGAATTCAAATGCGTTCAAAATCTTGTCTTCCTCTAAGTCAGAGGATTTTGTACATTGAGTGTTAAGGATGGTTTATACCTTATTTACATGGCCTGGTCCAAACTTCAGTGTAATAAATTCTATCACAAACTCTGGATCCAGCTCTGGCAATAGTGTATTGCCTGCTTTTCCAAGTTTCTCACCCTGGGCTTTGTTTTTATTGAGCCATGTGTTCTAATGCTCTAGGCAGAAAGTAGGTAAGCACTTTGGAAAGGATTTGAAATGCAGGATGTATAAAATGGTATTATCACTGAACCATGGAAAAACAAAGAACGGCTTCCAAATTATACCCATATTAATATAGGGACTTTTTTATTCTTTGATTGTTGTCAAAAGATTCTGTCATTTATGAGTTTCAGGGAGCATTAGGAAGTCAACAAATACCATCCAAGCATCAGAAAACATCTATCCTTTAGTCACTGCAGTTAACCATTGTATTGACAGCATTTGTGTTGCATGTGGCAAACAGCTTCAGTGGGCAAAAAGAATGTAATCCCCTTTTTCATTATTCAGATCAATAATGAGATGCTGCTCTGTAGAGACATCTTCATAAATCCTAAATTTCTGATATGTTAGGAGGGTGAGCTAGACTTTTAAACTATGGCAGTCTGCTAAGAAGAATACACAACGTGTCTCAAATAAAATAATATTTTTTGCATAATGAGAGTAAAGTGTGTATTTTACAAAAGCAAACAAACAAACAAAAAAAAAAAAGCAAGAAAATGAGCAGTGAATTCTTATCTTCAGTATCTTCTCGGCTGGAATTGCTGCCACTGGCTATACCTAAAGGTATGGATTTGTGAACAGCATATGTACTGTACCTTCTAGTCCCATGTGTGCTGTTGCACGTATCCCCATTTGACAGAGGGTTTGGGAGATGTTTTATGCTATCCCCTCCTTGAAAATGTTCCTTACTTTCTTCTACTATTCTTCAGGCCTAGAGATAAGCAGGAGTAATTGCAGCAAGATCCTTTTGCTTTACATAGCCCAGGGAATATTATGCACAAGAAAACAGCTACATTTCTGGCCTCACTTGGAGACCTGTTTATTCTGTTGCCTCTTTCTCCTTGGGCACAGCTCCAGTTTCCTCTGGCTCCAGTTGTCCTGCTCTCCAGGCTCGGACTCTTCCTGTCCTACCATGGCAAAGCATAGCAATAATTCAGAATGCATGTTCTGTAGAGTATGTAGGTGAGGGTGTTGGTCGGGCTTTGCCTTGAAGTTCTCCCATCACATCCCACCTTCTCAGAGCAAGAACTGGGACAAGGGATGGTGCATCCTTCTGCCCAGGTCTAAAGACTCCGAGGGCTTATGTAGACGGTGCTGAGGCAGTTCTCAAAATCCTACAGGTTCTTATGGAGCAGGAGCTGCAGCAGCATGGCATGGGAAGGCTGCCTGAGAGCACCCACCCAGCCTTGCCCCAGGAGGTCCTTTGGATCACCATCACCATCTCAGAGCATCCTTGATGAGATCTCTGCTGGTGCACGTGGGGGTGTTCATGTGAGCGCTTCTCCCTTTCCTTGTGATCCCCCACAAACAGTGTCAGTGCATCCTAACTCTGTGTCACTCCTTTTACACTTACAATCTGACACCCAGGAACTTCAGATCTTTTTTTTTTTTTTGTTAGGAGTTTCATCTTCTAGACAAGCTGTTTGCCTGAAGAGTGGGTGCAAAAAGTGGTTTTGGCTTGTTTCTATGTGTAGACATTTATATAAGTAGCTGAGTGTTGGAGGGTGGCAGTCACCTTGCGGCTTTCTGTGACTCCATGTGTAGTCCTTCAGAACTACCCACTTTGGAATCGATAGCTGCCCTTGTCATGTTAAGGGTCACCTTTGAAGATCGGGAATGTAATAATCAGGGCTGCATGTACTGTTTGATTCACCATTCAAAACACTTCAAGAACAATTTAGTGCTTAATGTATTGAACAATTTTATCTTCTCATGGAGTGTTTTTTGTGTAGCTCTTTAAAATTTATTTATTGTTATTAGGGAAGCATCAAATAGGTCCCTTCCATTTTTATCTATACAGTTTAATTCCTAGGCTTGCAAAGGTTTCAGTCCTTGAATGGTGCCCTGGTATGGATTGAGCTGTAATGTTTGATGGCACACACGTCATGCTTTGCAGGGTTATGGCCAAGGCCTAATTTTATCACAGCCAGACTGCAAGCCACTCCTTCCAGTCCCATTATTACCTGTTTACAAGGATGTACCCAGGAATTTATGGAGAAGTCATTTTAAATCATTTTATCTAGGGGAGCTGTGGTTGAAGTAGTTAGAGGGGCAGCCTCATGGGGGTATGTTTTTATAATTTAAGAGTTTGACATAAGTTGTATGCTGGCTGTTATATCCTGCTTTATGCAGGAATTCTGACCTGGGAGATAAAAAGGTAATTCCAGTACTGTGCTGGGTGCTGCACCCCTTGGAGGTATCTGATGCACAGGTAGAGATAATGGTCCCTTGCAACTGGGCTGTGCATTGTGTCTTTTCCACCAACGAATTTCACAATTAATTGTACTAAATGGATAGCAATGCCAGGGATTTGCTGCTGCTCTCATCTGTCTGCTTGGATAGATATGTGGAAAAGGCAGATTTGGCTCTGTGTGGCAGCAGACATGTGGACAGGTTGTCCTGTACCATAAACACCCTCTGAGCTGGCTTTGAAGGGAAAGTCTTGGGCAGAGAACAAGGTGAGGAAGTGCCAGTTCTGGCACTGTGTGTCCAAGTTGTGGAGAGGTGTGGAAGTTGTGGGAAGGAAGCGTTGCTGGGGAGCACTGGTCAGACTGTGAATACACAACTGCGACGGTAGCTGGAGTTAGCTGGTGGTCCTCCTACAAAGAGATCACTTTAATTTTCCACTTGTGGACTGCCTTCATGCTGTTTGCCTCACGTATAGCCCATAAAGTACCATCCAGGCAGCAGCTGCTGGCGTTGCTGTGTTCATGCCAAGCCTTCCAGAGGAAGGGAGGGTCAGAAATAGTTTCCATCAGGCAGGAGTTGGACTGAAACCCAGGTAAAGAACAAGTAAGGGCCAAATGCAGCAGCAGATGGCTGTACCTGGAGCCTGGACCTGGCACCTGCAACTCCTGGGAGCGGGATACATCGTTTCACTAGAGGGCAAACGATCAAGGCAGTGTGGTCAGGGCTCTCGTCAGATGCGTTTTCTCTTAGTATGAAGTGCTGGAGGTCAATCTTGTGGTGAAACAGTGAAAATTAACTAATGGATAATCAGGTAAACAGTTTAATTAAGCTATTAACTAATTGAAATTTGACACTTAATTTTCATAAAGGAATTCTTTTGATGTATATATATGATGAAGATATTCAATGATACATTGAGGAGAATTGCTTTCTTAGAATGACTGATTAATAAGGCAGTCATAATACTGTGGATTTATAAACCATACTTCATACTAGAAATATATTTATTTCTGCACATGCTCCAAACAACTAACCCAGAATTCCCCTCTTTTTTTTTTTTTTTCTTTTTCCCCTCCCTCCCACCCCCTCAAAGGTGGAACAGTACCTTCCAAAGATACTGTATTTTCACAGCAACAGAGTCTGTTTTATGATTAACAATGTCTGGAAAAGTTAAATATAAATGTTTCAAATACAGGGGCATTTGTTTTCTTACCTTCATTGAGAAGTTCTCTTTTTGAAATGTTCAAAAATAAGATGCAAACAGAGCTACAGAAAGATATCAAATACAATTTGAAATAAATCACTGCACCATATTATTTTGGGTTTAAAAATGAGACTTTTATTTGTAATGAGGGGAACAAAACTGTGGACCTTGTAATTTCCAAGGATGTTCTTTCCCCCAAGAGCTATTTTCCACTATCTCAATAATCTGCATCTTCTTCCTCTCTCTATGAATTCTCAAAATCTATTCAGACCTTTCAAGTAACTGAAATATTTGAATAGGAAACACACAGGCATGAAAATTTAACGCTGTACCCACATAGTTTTCTGTAGAACTTCAGTCCTAGGAGTGCAGTTCAATTCTGGTTTGAATTTTGATTTTTAGATAGGAGTTTCCTCTATTAAAATGAAAATAAAACACACCAGTCATACTAAATTGAAAATAGAATCATGTATCTCAATCTGTGAAGTGATGTTGGGTCTCTAATCAGAACGCAATATGTAATAAGCTTAAGTGCATTTCTGCTGAGGTTTTCCTCATCAGTGCCTCTGATTTAATTTCTGTATTTAATTAAGAAGGACAATGATGTAGGGACTGGTATCATTTTGGAAAAAAAAATAAAGGATGAATATTCTTATGAGGAAAAAGACCTTACTTTTAAAGCTTTCATCTATCCTAGTTATTTAAAATATTACTCTATATTCTGTCCTAGCACTCTGCCTTAATCTAAATGTACATAATTTCAGATCTGTATGATTTTGTTAAAGAAATGGGAAACTTGTAGAATTATTTTAAGAATTTGTTGGCCCCATTTCTGCTTCACACTTTTTTGTGCAGCTGAAGATGTGCCTGTCTGAGAGGGAATTCCCAGCATGCAGCAGATAATTAAGGGCTTGGCTTTCATTCACTCAATGCAATTCAGATCAATTGCATGCTCAATAATCTAAGGTGTGAATTAAAAATTACGATTTTAGCAAGACCTCTATGAGAAGTATTTATTTCAGGTATGCCCACTTTGTGTCACAATACATACAAAGACAAAACTCCATGGATGGCAGAGGAACCTGGATAGGATAGTGGTTCTGGAAGATCTAAGGTGATTAGAAGTCTTATAGTATTACGTGATACTGAGTTATTTCAGAGGTGGGTAATTTGCAGATGGAGTAAAGCAATCACAGATAAGTGATAATTTCCATTTTAGTTGTGGTTACAAATCTTAAACCAGGTTGAGACTTTTGACTCTTTAACAAAGGAAAAAAACTTGTTGCTTGAAATAGTAACCAAACCAAGCAAATGTCCTTGGAGCTGTTGCTGTGGACAGGCCTAGAAAGAACTCCCCACAGAAGAGCTTTGTGAACTTGCTACTCAATATAATTTTCAAATTCTTGATTTCATCTCAATTTCTGCACTCCTACCTATTTAGTGAAGTTCTCTTCACAGGAAATAATTACTTTGTCTTCTGTGTTCTCCAAACTTCTATTGCCTTATTTTTCAGAGATAGCCTGTTCTAAGAGCTTTCCATTCTAAGATATATAGATAAGGGTTCATACACACATACAAACTAACTTTCAGTTTTGTGTATATAATCTTTTGTTCTTGTAGTGAATCACCTGGCCATTCGTTGCACCAAGTGGATCTGATCAAATATCCATAAGCTTTAGTAAATATCTCCAATGCACTGAGTGGACAAAAAGAACAAAATCCAGGGAGCACTATGTTAATGCCAGCAGCTCTTAATTATGATACAGACTTCCAAACCAGTTCTGAAACCAGAACTACTGCTCTAACACCACTAACATTCATTTCAATAGAATCCAAGAGCTTCAGAGCAATATGTTTTCTATTTAAGAGGAAAATATGGTCAGACTGAAGCACATCAAGAGTTAGGCCTGATGTGGTCCAGTTGTGTGCTTTGTTGTGGGGTTGCTCATAGTCAGGAGGATGGGTGACTTTTGAGATATGCATATCCGTGCCAAGGGATAGAATTCACTAAAAGGGAAAAAAATCCAAACTGGCTGTCTAGTGGCTGCTTGGAAACACAAAATCAGACTCCTTCATGGCATGTGGCAACAACTAAGCTTGGGGCGCTGTGTGTCCTGTCAGCTGCATGCAGCAGTTACTGAGCAGGAACATGTCGTCATTGCATCATGCTGCTGATACAAGAGGCATCTCAAGAAATATTCTCAGCTCCATGTAATTTGTAAGTTTAATAAACTTACTTTCTGCTTTCTTACCTGGTCTGCTGCTGAGAATATTGGATAGCACTAGATCCAGAAGGATCCCCCCAAACACCTTTCTTCATACATCCTCTGGTGTACATCATGTTATGAGGCACAATTGCTGCTAACAGAGGCCCTTCATTGTTCCTTCTGCTGTGTCCGAGTTCTTCCCATTATAAATCTGACTCATTTTTGTTCATAATTTCCAATCCTGTTAGAGACAGCAGTCTTCTGACTGTATTTAAGCCTTAAAATGGGTGGTAGATTGAAGAAAAACCTTGGTCTCAAATTGTGTCTTTACTCAACGAAGAAAAACCTTGGTCTTGAATTGTGTCTTTATTCAATACATGTTGCAATTGTAAAAGTAAATAGATCTTGGGAATTCAGAGATAATTCTGATGTTGAGCTGCATTTGTAGCCTTTAAGGTCTGAGAAGATACATTTGAAGGGAAAAATACTTGTGTGTATATGTAAGTGTAGTTTTCAGCAGCAAGGTCAGCAAATACTAGTTTAAATCTGTTTTGCTGTCTTCATCGAGCATCTATGACTTCATCTTTTTTAAGAAGGAAAAAGTGTCTATACTGAGGTGTGTGTGTGTCCTAGTTGTTGTTCAAAGTCCTCTTCAGTTTGAAGCTTTCATGAGGAAGAAATAAAAGCAAAGCTGTAAATGAAGTCTGTACTAGTGTCAGCAGGCTGGAATCTTAGTTGATACGGTTCAGAATATGGCTCTACATGGAATTTTTGGCAGTTTACGTTGACAGAGACCTCCATCAACTACTGAAAAACACCTGACAGACCTATTTTCTCATGGGGGGAAGACTGTGTTGATTTGATACTTTTGTAAGAGTATTTCTGTTTTACCATGACTGTATCTGGCTGGGTCAATCATACCTTCCAGCTTCAGTATTTTCCAGCATCCCTAATGGCAGTGGGATTTCATCACACACTGAAAAAAAATGAAATCTCTCAGACACACTGTATCCATGGTTATTCAATGGGGAGTTTTTAAAAGCAACTCTAATTTTGAAATCTGCAACTTTATGAACAATAATTGCTAAATATGTATTATGTGCAGTAAGTTAAATAATTTTACAGTATTATGATGACTATGTAGAGAGAATAAAGATACTGCAGGAGGTGTGCTAAGCAAATATTAAAAAACACATTATGATGAATAATAAATAATACATAGTAGTATTGAATATTTCAAAAAAACCATATGTGACTAGATTTAAGTGAACTCTTTCAAAATCCTCTTCTAAAGAATAAGTATTATTTTCATTGATTAAATTGTTAATGGAATTGCCCAGAATTTTTATAAGTAAGCCATCATCTCAGTTCTTACTGTTTTTTTTCTCATCAGCATAATTTTCACAGCCTGCGTGATCTTTCTACATAGTTACATTTCAGTCCTTGAGCCAATGCTCTGTGCTCTTTTCTCCTGCCATTATTTTTTGCCACACTTACAGATTTATGGCATCTTAATGTGTGCTGCCAGTTTTCACACATTTCTGTAAGGTACACACACTTGTCTGTCTGTTTTCCTAAGGGTCTGCTGCTCCTAACTCTATTTTTAGTTTTGAAATTTTAATCTTCTGTTTGCACTTAAAATCTCAGGTTGGGGCTGCTACTACAGCAGCAAAATTTCTGGCTTCCTTACAAGCAGAGGAATAAAAAAAGCAAAGTTCAGAGCTCAGTTAGGGATGCACTTCCAGGGAATCTCTGCAGACTTCAGAACTGGGGCAATGCCTGAGCTGCTTTGTGGTTCCTTCAGCTCCAACTCTTTGACTTCAGACACAGAATCCCTTTCTTGTAGCTGCTTTTCCTCCCCACAGTTCCAGAGAAGCTTCCACAGTTCACAAACTTTGCCATCTTCAAATTGTCACCTTCATTTTTTTCAAGGCATAGATGGCAACACTTACAGCTGGAAGCTAAGAGAGAGCTCACATATGAGACAAGCAAGGTTATCTGACAATTACCAAAAAAACAATTCAGAAACATCTGTCTGTTGTGTGATAAAAGCAACGTTTCTTAGAGCCATCTGTCTGCTTTCAGATTGGCTTTAGATTGTGTAAATAACCTGCCTTTGATTAAGGTGATGGGGTTATTTTGGCTCATTACACTTCTGACTAAAATTATAGATGGATTTAATATAATATATAATGATTGTGAAAAGGGAAGCATTTTTGTCTAAGACTGGAAATAATGGAGTTGATTCAAGGAGCATTTCAGTGGTGAATCTCCTCTAGGGTTTTGGTTGTGGTTTTTGTGTTTTTTTCTTTGTTGTTTTGGAACATTTTTACTGCCAATCAAATACTCTTCAATGAAAATTTGTTTGCTTAGTGGCAATTCAAAGTTATCTGCCAGATATTTCTTTCCTGCAGTGATTACTTCCTAGTGCTGTTTTGGATGTTTTGTCCCTGTTGTAGTACTGGTGAATGAGCTTTTTATTTCTGAGAAATTATTTTCGTCCTGACTTACCATTATACAGATATCAAAATTCTTGCACACATTAGACAAGCATCTTGTTTTATTTACTCCTCTGTTCAGAGTGCAAGCTGTGCTGGTCTGCCAAGAAGATGAGGAGAAGACATTTTTAAACAGAAGCAGCCAACAAGAATGAAAAGTGGCACCAAGCTGGGACGGTTGTCTCCCTGATCCAATGGTAACAGGAGATAGTTTAGTTTCAAATCTAAAAGCATAATGACCCCACTGGGAGGAGTCACCCCTGCTAACTGTGCTTGAGAGAAGACCATAATGTACAAAAATGCTCTCAGCCCCATCAAAGGGGGTCTTGTACCTACAGATGAGAGAAATAAAGGGGTGGTAGACACCTTTGTGAGTCCCCCTGGCCTTTTGTAATTATGCCTCTTCAGTAATCATTTTTGTTGTGCCCAGTTGCTCTTAAATGGAGGGAAAGAGAGGGGGCCACAGATAAAGCCAGAACATATCTGTGCTTTATTCTAGCCAATGAGAGTGCTTTTGAATGTTAAATTTTCTTGGCTGGACTCATGGGGTTGATATTCTTCCCTGCCTTCAACAAAGGGCGGTTCAGAGATACAGATTAAATTTTGCAAGCAGTAAGTGAACCATTAGCCTTTGTATTTACTGTGATTTTCTACTTAAAATAGGCTTTCATATGGATGAACAAACTGAAACATTACTAAATGAACTAAATTTATTTCATATGATAAATGAACTAAATAGTGTACTTTGAAAGGATCCTTCTTTTTTACTTGTCTAAATATCCCCAGCTCTCTCCAGTTCTCTCCTGCAGGCAACTTTTTAGGAGATTTTTGCTATTGCTACTATATTGTGTTGCTGTTGAAGTTAAAATGAGGTATTGTATATGGCACAGTAGATGAAATGCCTACCCTATCAAGCTCTAAAAGCAGAATTAAAAAGAAACTATTTCTGACCCCAAAAGCTTAATATGTATTAATAAATCAAAGGGTCAAAAGGAAAAGCTGAAAGGTTCTTGTTGTTTGCTCTTTAATTAACTTGCTGAAGATCATTAAAAGCCTGTAGTTGGCTGAAAATAATAGTCTTGTTTCCCACTTCAGAACCTGTACATAACCATAACATTTTTAACCTTTGACCCAACATAGATTTTAATCTATAATAATATTGTTAATTACAGAAGGAAAAAATAGTATATTCAAAAAGCTGCAGTAAAATTTGTGTGGGCATGATAATACCTAACTCCAGCTAATTAAACTAGTTAATAGAAGATGTTTTGAGATATACTCATGGCCATTGAGTATTTAAGAATGTTAGCTTTGTGTCCTTAATAGCTTTAGAGAATTAATGTTGTATTTTCCCCTTCTTTCTTTCTTACAAAGCAGTAAGTTGGCAGAAAGAGACTTTGAAGCCATCTGGCTTAATCAACTTTAAAGTCCTCCCATACGGAAGTTTTGCATGGCTCTTCTTGTTTTAAAGGTATTCAATAGGAAGAAAATAGTAGTCTTAATAGTCTTAAATAACATGCCTTACTGGCTGGAGGCTGTGGAGTAGATTCCTTGAGGGTTCCTGTGGAGTAGGTTCCCTGTCCAGCTCAAGATGCCAGAAGCCTGGAGTTGTTCAAGCTGAGCAGGTTGGAATCAGATCAGCAGAGGATCATCTGAGTATCAGAAACAGGAATGAGGTTTAGGATGGTTCGAGGTGTAGGGTGGGGAAGCAGGGAGCAGCAGCAAGGTGAGAAACCAGGATTGTAACCTTCATGTGTCAGACTGACCCATCAGAGTCTCAAGACAAATGACAGAGGAACTTCATCTGTGATTCAGACAAGGAATGTTCATTTTCAGCTTATATATAAGATATAGCAAGTTGACGCTTTTAAATCCAGAGTACTTTAGTTAAAGTTGTTCTAGGCCTAGACCATTTAAGCCTGTATAGATCTGGGCCTAGAAACAAGACACTTTTGCAGGGAAAGAATTAAGGATAAATTAATTCTAACTACATTACTCCCAGAAGGAGCTGAGTTATAAAAGCTCAGGTGTTCCCATTGGGAATTTTCTTCCCAGTAAATGCAACCTGAGCTGCAGAGTAAGGAGGAAGACAGAATCCCACTGGAAATGTGTATTGAGAAAATATACATTATCAGCAAATGAGCTGGATACACAGGGGAGAGACCTTTTATGCTTCATAATAGTGTAACACTTGTAATTTGAATTCTTTTCTGGATGTTGTTGATAGCTGTGTTAGCAGTTTGCCTGAATTTGGCTTTAAGGTAGGTGTGGTTTTGAGATAAAAATTAGTAATTGTTGCTTAGCCATTGATTGAGTTGATCATTTGGGGGAAAAAAAGAAACCCAGAAGAGGCATCCTGGATGCATTCAGTCACAGGCATGATTTTCATACTTCATCTAATTGTTTCTTTAGGAAAAGAAAATTAGCATAGTGGGTGTAGCATTGGATTTGCAGGGTGCTTAAAGTGTCCTCGGAATATTTGCTGGACCCAGCTGGACCTTGCCCTGCAAGAATCCTAGAACCTAATCCTAGCATATCTCAAGTTGGAAGGGACCTATAAGGATCAAATCCAGCTCCCTGCTTCTCACAGGGCTGCATAAAACTGGCTAAGAACATTGTCTAGATGTGCCTTAACCTCTGACAGGCTTAGTGCCATGACCCTGGAGAGCCTGTTCCAGGGACTGACCCCTCTCAGTGAGGAACCTTTTCCTAGTGTCCAAGAAGACTCTGACATCTTGAATACGGCTATTTGACAGAGCAATTGATATTGAGGGGTGGAGTGATGCTCCTGCTTAGCCCCGAGAGCAGACTCTGTCTCTAAGTTGTCTGAAGACTGGTGGGTTTCCACTGGCTGGCAAACACAGAAGACACTGCTAAAGCCTTGAGTGGTTCTGAAGATAACCAGGTTTTGCCTTCTACTGTTGTATTTTTTAAACTTGCTTGTTGTAGTTTTATTGTCTAATACCCCATTACAAGTTTCTTTTGTCCTTTTTTGGGAGGATATTGGATTTGCTTTGGTGTCTCAGTTAAGCTTCTGCTTCCCCTTCTGTTCCATATGCAGAACCTTTCTAAAAACCACTGTGTGACTCTGTATATACGCTGAAGTCAGGCTTTCTTTTTTCTCAATCCTGCTGCCAAATATGGGGTTAGATGATCACAATCATAACTTCTGTGTCAGAGGAGAGGAATGAGGAAAAAGAACTGTATGAAGGTTTTGTGAAAGAAGAAGGAAAAGTAACATGCAAGAAATATCTCACAATATCCAATCCTTTATCCCATTTATATTGCCTTATAATTTTTTTCTTTTTTTTCTTTTTTTTCTTCTTTTTTTTTTTTTTTTTTTTTTTTTTTAATGAGGTGGGAGGGGGTAGGCAGGAATATCCCTTGAATTTTCTTGATTTATTTTTGAAGGGCTGCTCAGCTTTTATGCCCTCCTTCCACTTGCAAGGAAGTGGCTATGATGAATGTCTTAAAACAAATGGGAGCCAGTGTCACACATGCCTTGCAGAGTGAGCCCAGATCATTCATTATCTAGAAATACTGATGTGTCCTCCGGTTTGGTCCTTTCTGCCAGAGAAACATTCTCCTATTTCTTTCCTACTTCATGTTTTGTCACAGTTCTAAATAACTTTCAAGGGCAAGAAGTGCAGTTTCTAATGTCTGTTTAATACAGTCAGTACTCAGGTGTCTCTCTCAGTCCCTGGGTTCTAAATAAGTTGAAATAACTATTATTTATCCACTAAAGGAATTGCAGAATTACTTATGCACAAAATGTGCTGTCATTACAACTTTGTTAACTGCAAGAAAATGTTCCCATATAATGCTGAACCACATAGAATGGTTACTTGCTGACCCATTTCTGCATGCTTTAGTAAGTGGTGTGCTTTATTATCCTGCTTGTCTTAGTTTCTCCTAGACTTAATTTTGTGCTTTCTTTAGTGAGGCCCACCTGGATGCAAATGTACATATTGATTTTCACAGGAACAATTCATTGTCCTTGATTTAAACTATTCCTAAAATATCTTGCTATTATCATTGTAATGAGCAGTTTAATAAAATCAGCTTTTGTCTTGTGACTAATGTTCTGTTGTTTAACACTGAACATGCAGAAGTGGGTGTGTTTCATTGACTGTGCTCTTGCACTGGTTCGTTTGGACTGAAGTGGGAACAAGCTGTGGAAGTGTTACATGTGATTCTAACAACCAGGAGACTTTGAGACAGGACTACTCTTAGTCTTGGATTTAATGTGTCCTATGAAATCATTCTGTGAAAGTTTACTGCCTTTTGCCCAGGGCAAGTCTGTAAAACGAATTGTGTGCTTTCATTTAGAATCACTCCTGTTTCTCTTTGTTTATTACTGTGTGCACACTAACATGCTTTGCTGGATATGAACTTTTTTCCTCACTTTATTTTGTTCCTCATCTTTAAACTGGCAAGACAGTTCATATGAAAGAGCTCTTGCTCTGATGAGCAGCTGGTAGATACCTATACCTTCTGTTTTAATGAATCCTGTGCAGTGTATTGTAGCTTGCTTGATGACATCCTTCTGTACACAAAGTGCCCTGATTTTTCAGTCAGGTGGCAGTTTGGAAATTGGGCTAATAATAATTCTTAAAATAAAAATGTTAATATCAGCCTCTGGCATTATATCCCTGTGCAGAGCTGGGATGGATTTAGGTGCAGTTTCACAGTCTGGTTCGGGATGTGCTCTTGATTTGTGGGATACAGATGTTTTCTCAGGGTGGGGCAGAAGTCTCCACATCTGCATTGTTTGCTACAGACAGTGTTTTTTTCAGTGCTTTTGTTGGTGAGCTGGTGGCTGCATAAGTTGACATCATTCAGTCACACAAGGGGAAGTGCCTGTGTAGAAGTAATGAATGGGCAACCAGTGCTTTATTGGAATTACTTTTGGAGAGAAGAAGAAGAAATAATTTACATGGCTTAAAAAAATTCAGGTGAGAACAAGCAGGTTTGTGAGTAAAAATGGTATGAAGTAGTGCAATCAAGTTATTCATTCCATTGTCTTTTATAATATTGTGTGGTGGCAATAAATGATTTTAAATTGTTGTGAGGTGATAGCTGAACATTGATCATGCTGAGACAGCCTAATAGCCTTTGAATTTTCTGAGTGTCTCTGCAGCTGCCTTAAGTGTGATGCTCCCAAGGAAATAATATTTTGAGTATGAAAGCAATGGCAGGTTTTGGCCATAATTGTGTGCTATACAAGCACAATAAAAGTGTGTCAGGGTGCTGTATCAGAGAGTATCAGGTATCTCCAAAGTAGATCAGACTTGTTTTTTGATTGGCTAAAGTGATGTGTTTGCTCAAATGGGTAGAGTTCTGTGGGTAACAGTACTGTCCAAATGAAGAAACTTGCTCCCCAAGAGTTGCCTTGGAGGTTTTAAGAACCTCAGAACTGCTCATTAAAATAAGGTCCTGCTGGTATCTCATGAAGCCACCAAAACGCTGTGAATTTATTTTCCAGTGAGAAATACAACAGATATTTTGATATGCAGTCTCTAGAAACAGCATCACAAAAGGAGAAAACTAAAACACAGCAGTTAGGATGCCATTAATTGTTATTCTCCTGTCCTTCATTTGCCTTTGAGCTGAGAGAGTTTCTTCCTTTATCCCCCTGGGGAGGGAAGGAGGTGTGGGAAAGAGATTTACTGGGCTGAGACTGTATTTCTGCTGTTGCTCTGCAGCTTCATCCAGAGGAGATTATTCCTGTTTTTCACGCCCTCAGGGCTGACTGCCTCAGGAAGTGCTTTAGATAGGAACCATGATCCCTAGCTGAATTACAACTCCTGCTAACAGTTTGCACACAGATCAGCCTTGGTTCTCCAGAGCCTTAAAATACTCATATGCTTTGTTCAGGTCTTTGGGCTCACTTTTTAAGGACATCTTTATTAACAGGGGGAAAAAAAAAGGTGCTCTAAGAGGGTAATATATGCTTAAGGCTGAGATAGAAATCCTTTTCTGTAGTCAGAAATTAGTATTGTACTAAATTGCTTGTGTGGAAAATCTTTGATGGCGAGATTTCTACATTTTAACTATTTGATGTAATTTTTAATGTCAAGGTAAAATTACTTTTCAATGTAAAATGTTTCTGTGAGTCTATTTTTCTGCATGAGAAAGCAGAGATCAAAATTTAATATTAAAAAGAACCCTAGATGTAGTATTAATGTGATTTCTTTCTAAGCTGGGGTGCTCAGGTTTGCTCTCATGGAGGGAGACACCTGCTTAAACTACCTCTAATCTGGAGTCTCCTTAAGTTTATAGCAGCATAGACAGAAACATAATTTGGTCACCTGCGAACAACAAAAGGTTGTAGAGCTCTTGAAATATTTTTATTCTAAAATGATGTTTAACCTGTTGGAGCTCTAATAAATTGTACTTTTTAAAAATCTTTCCTTCTGTATTTTCTTTAGACTTTGAAAAATGTTAGTGTTAGAATTAATACATTCTAATGTACATAACTTCTGCATTTGTGTGAGTTTATAGAAGGGCAAACCTGCTAGCTCAGGGCAGAGTCTACGTGCTAATAAAAATACATAAATCTTGAGTTGATAAAAAAGGAGTTTGCCACTGACATAAGAAGGAGGAAATTGTCATTACTGGTGTAATAATTTTTGTTCAATAATCAGTCCCCCTAATCTTTGCAAGCAATGCAATGAAATCTAAAAATACTAATGATTAGCCACATACTGCATTGCCCTTGATCCCTGGGCCTGTGTGATAAAAATCTTTCACATCAGCCCTGATTAATGTGAAATGGAATCAGAGCTGAATCTCCTCAGACTTTTGGAAAACACTTTTCCAAAGCAGCTGCTTCAAAACAATTGCAATCCCTGATAGACACAAAAATTAAAAAAATGAAAACAAAAAGCACGTGAGTGATGGCCATGATGGAATTTATTCAACTTTTAAACATTTCAGAAATTCAGCAGAATAATTTAATCTTTTCACAGAAATAATATATTATAAAATTACATTGGGGTATGTATAACAAAGTAGTAGTATGCTAAAAATTTTGATGTAACTTAAATACATTTGATCAGAGTAAAATATGCTTTTTATATCTTGAAGAGAAATGTGTATTTCATTTTCTCTGGATGGAAAAGAATTTTCAGAATCCTATTGCTTATTACTGCAAGGAGTTCCTCAACTTTGAAAAGCAGAATTTGAAGTGAAGATGTTTCAGAGCTACATGGGTAGGTACTATAGATAGATACTATAGATACAGGTACTATAGATAAATACTATAGATAGGTACTATACATAGGTACTATATGGTGCAGTTTGGGGGTCTGGTGAAGAATGCTAGTTCTGTCATGGAATTAGTCTCTGAAATGTAGGGTAAGAAACTGATTCATGCCAAGCATTTTGTGCACAAAGCTTTCCAGGAGCTTGAGTAACTTAATATCAGCAGCAAAATAAGTAGTAGACTCAGCATAAGCAACTAAATGGTGCAGTTTTCTTATTCAATATTTGGAGCTGCTGGGGTGGAGTGATTGGTCTGCTTTTTGTTTTATGTGAGTGTGTAGAAGAGTCTTATTTAGCACTCAGTGAAATCAAACAAATCCTGATCCAAGTGCTTTGCACTATGGGTGAAATGCAATGTTTAACTGCATTGCAGGTTCCGTAATATTTTGCTCCAGATCATATAAACTCCTTAAAAAAAATTCTCTTAAAAAAATAGATGCAATGAAAAAAAAAATTGTGATAAACTTTTGGTCTACTTACACAAACTGAGACTGGCTTTGCAGTACTTGTGAAGTTCACGAGTGGAGC
Organism: Acropternis orthonyx; assembly: GCA_035583155.1. Lineage (NCBI taxonomy): Eukaryota > Metazoa > Chordata > Aves > Passeriformes > Rhinocryptidae > Acropternis > Acropternis orthonyx. Next base: position 3,745,300 of record JAWWEU010000001.1, on the reverse strand, counting down.
TACTGAGAAAAGTTGAGTTCATTTCTTGAAGCTCTTTCTGATCTTTAGCAGCTCGATTCCTTCAGGGATTTTATGGTTCCTAAGCAGCCAGTTGCATTGGTCATGCTGTACACCATGAGGACACTCTGCCTGTAAGATCTGGGTTTAAGCCAATATTAGCAAAGTCTCCTCCCAAGGTTCATACAGTACTAGGTTGTACTGACTTTTATGACTGAAGTGTGTAATTTTTATATTTAAGTCCTCAGAATCATTCTTCTTTCTCTGCCCCCCCCCCCCCCACCGCTTTTCAATTGTCAACTGTCATGTAGATGAAGATGTAGCCCTGTGTAGGTTTTGCATTATAAAGCTGAGGAATTAGAGGGAAACACAGCTCTGGAAACGTGGCACTAATCTGAGGAGCAAAGTCAGGAATTCCTCTAGATTCTCTCTTAAAACTGGCAATAATGATACCTTCCTTGACTATTTTGGTGGGTTTCCCCCTTTGAACATCAGCACTTGGCTATTAAAAACAGAATAAAGGCACTACTTTGCTTCACACAGCACTGAGGAAATGGTGAGTGGGAGCCGCTTGTTTCATTTCTGACTGAACTTAATTCCCACCAGTGACCAAAAATGGAAAGGCTCTTTATCTGGTAACCAGCTACTCCTGCCACATAACCACAAGCATATTTAATTTATTTCTTTTAAGTTTCATTTCTCGTGTCACTTCTAGGACAAAAATTAAAAAGCAAAATAGACAAACAAAGAAACCCCAAGAAACCCCAAAAACCCCAAAACCAAACAAAAAAACCCAGCCAAACAAAACCCCCACCAAACAAACAAACAAACAAAAAAACAAAACAAAACAGAAAAAAAAAGACAAGACTCCATGTGACCAAAACCCCAATCTGGAACTCAGAAAAAAATAAATTTCTGCCCCAGTATTGTTTCCATCCTTGTTACATCAGCAGTTACAATGTAGTTTATTTAAATCAGTATTACAGTGTGATACTGCTCACTTATTCTGTGAGTATTAAGTAGCACTTTTTTAACCATATGCCTGTCAGCTCCTTTAGGTTAATGTCCACAGCTGATGACAGTCATAGTTATGTCTCCAAAGTGACTGCTACTCAAGCTGCTTCATCTTTTTGACCTCTGTGTTCTGTGTGTTGTGTGTGCGCGACAGAGAGAGGGCAAAAATAACATTCAAAAAGTTCTACACCATACTCCAAAGAGTGACAAGCTCTGACTCTGGCAAGCCAAGGGAAGAAAACCATTTATCCACCTGTTTTTTTTTGGTGAAGTGTGGTTTGCCCTGTTATATGCCGTAATACCTAACATCCATTTTAACTGTTCCATCCATATTGATGGTACATTTGGCTTTCTGCAGTGTGAAAAAAGGTTGGAGGTTTGTTGGGCTTTTTTACCTTCTGAGGATAAAAAGCACCTCTGTTTTCCACATATCTCATCCTTTTTTAGCCTTATATATAATTTAGCAAGCCCAAGACAGTTTCTAAATGAATGCTACATGCTATGACCAATTATGATCTTTCAGTAAATAAGTTCTGCCTGCTTTTATAATTTTTTTCTTTCCATCTTTTTTTTTTTTTGAAAAATGTGCTTTCCATCCAGCAACAGCATGCAGAATTCCCCCCCCACCCCCTCCCCTGACTTCTCTATATAGAAATAATTCATTTGTGATCCATGTGCACCCTTTGTCTTGACTGCAAAATACAGGTTTTAAATAGGACTTGGGAGAAATGAGTAGTTTGCTTTGCTTTATTAGTCCTGAATTTCATTTTTTTTACTGTCTGGAGAAATATGTGCCCTAAATATCAGCTTGTATTGTACTCTGTTTTGAAGAGCTTGCTTGTGAGTAAGAATATGTCTTTTAATACTTGATTTGATCAATGTGAAATTCTGTTTGATAATAAAAAAATGTGTTTCCAGTGTGTTTGTAAAAACTGGGTAGGTACTTATTTGAACCACAGTGTGTATCCATGTGTGAGAACCTGCAGTAGAACAGAAACAGGCAAGAAATCAGGGGGTGAGCCAGACCGTCCCTTACACAGGCAGTCAGTGTCGGTGCCTCAGTTGACCATTGCATTTAGCATGGTGTCAGAAACCTCTGGATCCAGAAATATAACAGAGATCCTGCTTACAGTAGTAATGAAGGCTGACTTGATTTAAGGCACATGGAGAAACCATTGCTATCCTAGGGAATGTTTGGTACCACTGTTGTCACTGTGGAGAGGGTTATGGCTGGTCCAACTACTCAGTTTCCTTTTTAATTCTCTTTTTTAAGAAAAAATGTGCACATCAGCTTCTTGTGGTGACAGCTGGTATTTCCTAGGTGTGGATGACCTTCTGTGCAACTGAGGAAACTGCCAGTGGTGAGTCCTTGCATAGCATGGAGTAAACAACTAATTTTACTGACTGGCATTCTGCAATTTGTCTCTCCTTTGGCTGCTTCCACATGACCCCTTTAGCTGTGAGGAGAGTAACATTTGTGTGCAGAGAGAGAAGACAATGCAAACAGTTGAAGCATAATAGTCCTGAGAAGCTGCAAGGATTCGCTCTTGACAATCCCAGTAGAAACATTAGAGAAATCTCTTGGGTGCCTCTGGAGGAAGGATTGCCTTAATGGCTGTAAATGCTCTGTGAATATGTTAGTAAATCATATGTGGAATTCCCTCCTGATTCACTTCTCCATCGCTCCCTCGCTCTTCTTCATTGAGAGGCAGCAGCAAGTCCTTCAGGGTGGAAAATGTAGTATTTCATTCTGCCAAACCAGTTTGGATGTTTGTCTTCTCTGCAAGCCCAGTGCATTTAAAGGCTGCTACGGTATTGCTTGCTTGTATTTCTTGATTCATTCATCTTTACAACAACAGGAACATCCCACTTAAAAACATTGTTAATGTCAAGACGTAAAAATTAAGTGCAAACAACTAGAACTTTTGGGTTTGTTTGTCCATGATAGAGTATGATTGTCTCAGTGCTAGTATCTTTGCAGAAAAGTAGTTTTGGATGTGATCTTTATTCATGTGCCAGGTTAATGGCATCCCTTATCCTATGTCTTACAATTATGTCTATGTTTTATCTCTCTACAGCTACCTGAAAGGAGGGTGTAGCCAGGTGGGGGTTGGTCTCTTCTTCCAGGTAACCAGCAGAAGGACAAGAGGACACAGGCTTAAGCTCTGCCAGGGGAGGTTTAGGTTGAATATTAGAAAGAAATTCATTACAGAGAGAGCAACCAGGCATTGGAATGGGCTGCCCAGAGAGGTGGTGGTTTTTAAGCTGAGATTGGATGTGACAGTCAGTGCCATAATCTGGTAATCACAGTGGTGTTGGATCAAGGGTTGGACTTGATGATCTCAGAGGTCTCTTCCAACTCAGCTGATTCTATGTGGATTTTCTTCCTCAAATTATGTTGGTGGTATCAGGAAGTTGGAAAAATTGCAAGAGAAATGGACAGAGCAGGTAGGTAGGTCTCTGTATTTTGGTGAGGAGGACTTAGGGGAAGATGTAATTGGGTGCATAATGAAAAGGTACTTGTGTACTTTCTTTTGTTCCTTTCTGGGAACAAAGTGTGCATTTTAGGTACTTACTGAATGAATGTGCCAGGTTGCATTGGGCTTTGAGCAACCTGGTTTAGTGGAAGAGGTCCCTACCCATGGCAAGGGGGTTGGAACTGGGTGATCTTTATGGTTCCTTCCAACCCAAACCTTTCTATGATTCTATTGCTTAGCACATTTTATCCCCAGACCCAGATGAGCAGTTTCTTCCAGATCACAAATACAATGGGCATATGTTATTCAAGCAGACAAATAGCTAATTCTAGAGCTCAAAAAACATACACATTTTAAAAGGCACAGGATTGCTTTCTTCAGAACAATGAATCCTGGAGAAGGCTGTGATGCCAGGCAGGAGGAGGGTAAGGCTGATGTTCCTTACAGAAAGGCTGCTGGGTCTGTCTTCCTGGATGATCACAGATAATATCCTGAAAGAAAACTCATGTTTTTTCCTGAAATGTTTATTTTGAAACAGTGCTGCCATAACCACAGCACAGTGACCCAGCATCAAGGTGCAGCTCTTTAGGAGTAAGTCACTGGGACTCTCCAGTAAGTCTTGGGCCTTGAGTTGCAACTCAGGGACTGAGTACAGGAAAGTTGATAACTGTTGTTCAAGAGCAATGTCAGCTGAAAATAATTCAAAAGACAATGACACTCAAGGTATACACCCAGAAAGTCCCTGGCACAAAAAGATGATTGCACATGTACCTGGCCATGATAGCATTTGGTTCCCAATGCTTCTTTTTGGCTTTTTTTAGAGCATACAAAGTGTGTAATTTCTTACTTAAAACTGGTGTTCATCAAACATGTTCTGTGAACAGCAAAAGTAGTTAGGCCTTTTTTTAACTGTGATTTTTGTGTGCATCTTTCTTGCTTTCCAGTCAATTTTTCCCTTAGTTGCTTCCCAGCACCCCTGTAACATAGCACTCTGGTCCCTTTGAGTTCCTGTATCCCAGAACCTGCTATAATCCCAGCGTGCCCCACGTTATATTGGGGGAATTCCCTGCAAGGGTTAAACCGCACAAACATCTATGAAGCCGCGTACCCTCTGACCCTCTTACTTTCTGTTGGAGTGGAAATCTGTCAACAGGTTCAACATACAAGGGAAAGCAGACAGATGGACAAAGATACAGGAAAACCTCCAGGGCTGGGGCAATTTCTCTGGGCAACTTTTTCCAGTGCCTCACTACCCACTGAGTAAAGATTTTCTTCCTAATATTTAATGTACATTGCTTCTGGTTTAGTTTAAAATCATCCCCCCTTGTCCCATCACTATCTGCCCATGTAACAGCAAAATATTGTGTCATTTGGAAAGTGAATTTGGAGGAATGAAAGGCTGGTAATACATAATGCATTCATTTCTGTGGCAAATATATGCCCTATAAGAGGATGCCAAAAAGGAAAGTGGAGCAACAAAAGTGAAAAATTGCCACTTGATACAATGATTTGTCACCTGTTGACAGTTGTGCCTGTTGGCAGAAAAGTTCATTATGAATGATAAGTTGAGGGCTCAAAGCAGGAAGGATAGAAGCCTTTGAGATTTGTCCTTGAAGGCTGGTGATGTACAGTATGGTTTCTTTCTTTCTCTAATGGAGGTTAGTGTAGTTTAATATGATTTAGTCTATTTTAAGATACCTCCTATCAAAAGAAATACAGAATGAAGGATGTTCATATTAAACCATGTTGTAACAATACTGAGAAAGTACAACTGTGTAAATATTTCTACAAATAGAGGAAGAGAAGCCTTTAGGTAATGAGAACTATTTAAAATGAGAGTACCTGATATTGTAAGCCTAATTTTGATAAGGATGTCTTGAGAACAAGAAGCTTATATCAATTGAAATATTAATCATCCTAGTAGATCATAATAAAAGAAAAATCAGAGCAGACCATTCAGCTAGCAGAGAATTTTAGTTCTGCACTCAAGAATTAGGCATTTCTGTTGTCATATCCCAAGCAGTGGGTTCTGTTGCATCCAACTCCTTGGTTTCTGTCCTATATTTTCAGTAGAAATTTTATATGTGTAGTGTAGAATAGACAACACCAGGGCAAATGGGTCATTGATTACATATTTTCATCATGCTCCCTATGGTGATGGAATGTGAAGCTACAAGCATCTCCCTCCTTCCTGCTCAAACACTTAAGTATTTTGTACATGGAACAAGCCACATTTTTTTCTACACCATGAAGTTTAAAAGTATTTATCATAAGGACTTCCAAGTAAACAACCATTTGATCCTTCACAGGCTTTTTTTCCCGAAAAAATTATTTTGAAGGATGTGGAAAATTTGTGATAGTCTTATTTAAAAGGCATTTAAATTCCAAGAGAAACAGGGTAACTCTCTTAGTGTGGGAATTCCTAGTGCTTTATTTGACCTTTTTGGTTGGTTACCATATCACTGGTGTGTGTCAATTCACTGTCCTTGCCCAGCTGTCCTCCTGGGTTGGTTGACCTTGAGTGGGTCATCTCTCCACCCCAGTTTATAAGGACATATTTTTAGACACAAAACTGCTGAAATAGAAGAACAAACTCTGGTTTCCATAGTTCAAAGCCACTGGCTGCAGAAGTAGCTTAACGAGAAGTACTTTGCAGCATGACTCGGGTCTGATATTCTGGTTCCAAGGGGCACGTGGTACTTCAGGTGAGAGATGCCACCCTTAAAACTTACTTGTCTTGACCTATTTCTTGTTTTTCAGCCTCACTTCCTGTTGTGGGTGCTTCTATTCTGCAGCAGACTACGCCATAAAAGCGTGGTTTTCCTTCCTGTAGGCATCAGACTAAGCTGTTTATGCCTAGTTATGAAATTCAGCAAAATTGGGATAATACCATTTTCCTCCTACTCCTACTGAGCATTGAAGGGTTTCTCACATCTATCTGAATGCTGTAACTACACATACATCAAGCAGATGCTCTGCTTTTAACCAGGGAATACATTTCCTTAGGAATAACATGCTTTTTTTTTTTTTTTCCTGATTTTTTTTTTTGTTGGAGGAAAACAGAAGTTTTCTATGTTATTTCTATTGTTCTTTCGAAGTGGATGAAAGCAGAAATGATCAGAGAATAGCTGTCCAGAGAAATATTTTGATGAGATTATTCAGTGGGAAGAAGTTAAAAGGCGAAGGAGAAAGATCCTACAGGGTTGTTCCATCTTGTAATCTTGACCTTCAGGTATAAAGGATACAGACAAGAAAACGAGTTTACCTCTCCTGTGTATGGTGACTGTACATGCATGTTTTAGTCAGGCTATGTGATTATAATCACAACATTTCACATTGTTTCTTTATTTAATTAAATAACTGGTTCACTAATTGATTTACAGGAAGAAACATAATTGATTCTGATAATAGCTTTTATTGTTATGTGTCTCTTCTTCTTATTTAGTAATACTTGCATAAGTAGAAATATTCTTGAATATAAACCCTGAGTTTTATTTTCTAAATATTTGTTAATACAGGGAAGACCAGTTATTTAAAGCATTTGATGTTTTGATCTTGTGGCACCTTTCCATGTCACCATGGAAGGTCAATAACCAATGACAACAACAGTTCAAAAACTTTCAGTAATTGAGATACTCCTTTGCCTCTGTTTTATTATATTTTAGTGTCTTATTTGTCTAATATTCATTATTCCTCTTTTACATAGACTCATGTAATTTTCATGCAGTCACTTATATAGTTATTTTTAATGGAACAAAACTGAAAGTGATATCTTTTTTGAAATCAGTCCATATTTTGGAAGGTTCGTTTCAATGCTAATTTCAAGGCTACGGTTTAACTGAAAAAGACTGAGAACAGAATATGCCCCCAAATGACCAGCATGAAGGGATGGCTGACTGGAACCACTCACTCATCACTGCACCTTGTGAACTGTCCCCGTGCAGAAGGAATTTTTCTCCTAAAGGAAGCCAGTAGAATCTAATTTCAGTATCACAGATCCCTCAGGGTATCAGACAGCAAGGATCAGTTAAGTCATCACACTTCCAGAGCTGTCCATCTTCCCCTCAATTTATAATTGAAGGAGTCTTCCAGCACCAAAATACCACATTACAGTTTCCAGGTTTCAGACAAGTGATTTAGAACTGGGAGAATTGTTGAAAATGGTTTCATTTACTCTCTCGCTTCCTGTATTAATCAGTCTTTGAAGAGGAGCAAGTCCGAATTCCATCCTCTGAAAATATCTTCAGTCTCTCAGCTAGTGTATTGCCACTGGACTGCCAGGACATCTGCAGGACTTTGCTGTAACTAAATAGCAAAGGGTCTGATGAATGAGAGCAGAGGGCAAGTGACCTCTCACATCAATCTTGTACAAACAGGTCACCACCAGGAGAGCAGACCTCATCTCTGTGCTCTGCCTGGCACGCCCATGGCAGTGCCTGCTGGATAATGTTGAAAAAAACCCAAAGGAATTCAAGTCCTACCACAAAACTGAAATTGGGCATCATGAAATCTGGGTAGGCACATCATCAAAGTTATGCATCTCCTTCAGGAGGTGTTACAGGCCCTACTTAGAGGAACTTTCTGTTAAGGGGGACTCATTTCTTGTCCACAGCCCATCACTGAGGTCAGGAAGTCCTCTCCATCCCATCACAGCATTCTACCATTGATTTCAGCTTTCCTGTCATCATGACACCTGGCTTTGAAAGTGTTGTCTCTTCCAGTATTTCATGTCATTGTAGGAATCTTATTATCTGCTGTTTTACGGTTTTTTAAATCTTAAAACTTCCAGAGCTGGTATGCCCACTTAGCTGTAATAATTTATTGGTTTTTTTTAATGAAAAGTCTGTCAGCTCTGAAATGGTGAACTTCAGGAGGCTTTCATGAAAATCTCTTATCTCTTCTGAGGTAAAAGGGACTGGAATGTCCTTATAATTACTCTTGTGGATATCTTTTTAGTAGCCTTGGAGACACACACAATTATTACGAAAGAGCTTAATACAATGAAGAATATCATACTCATAATGAAGCTTATAAATACATAGAACTCATTAATTGATAATTAAGTTGAGAGATAAGCACAACACAATTGATTTTGCTTTAGGCAAGGAGTTTGTGCAGGTATTTACTTAGGAGGAATATTGTGAGAAATCCTGCTATGTGAGTCTGTTCAGTAATTTGCTTCTGGTCCTTGCATCCAAACTAGTGATGACTTAGCAGGGTTTCTTTGCTCCCTTTTTCTTACCAGTTATGCATTTCTCCTTTTCCTGCTATTACAAAAAAAAATAAAAAAGAAAAAAAAGAGAAAGAATTAGCATATGTAATGGGAGAGAGCACAAGAACTGGCCTTGTATAGCACAAGGAAAAGCTGGACAGGCAGAAGGGCTCTCCATGGAGCAATTCTCCAGTGGCTCAGCCCTAGGACACATCAAGAGTCGCCTTGGTAGACCAGAAACAAGGCTTTGCCTGGCTTTGGTTGACCTATGGGGCTATGACCCTGGAAAGCAGCGTGTGAATGAATGCACAGCTGTATTCTCATGTTGTACCACCTTGTGCTTTCTTGCCTGTTTTGCCAATAAATCCAGTTTTCAGCAGTTGGTTATGAAGGTGGGATACAGAAACCCAGTCAAAGGCTCTGCTGGCTCCCCATAACACTGAAGCAATAAAGGCAGGGAAAAGACATTGATCTGCTTAGTTCAGGTGGAGAGTAAGATCTCTTCCCTAAATCTGAACATTTCTAGGGAACAAGAAAACTATTTTTTTTAGCAAACACTATTTATACTGTGATATCTAACTCAGTAATATAATTTAAATGAAACTGTCAAGTTTAATTTGGTCTCAACTATAAACCTGTAAAAAACACACTTTTGTAAGCTTTTTGTGACTTGCCCACCAGATTTAGTTTGCATGCTTTTAGGGAAAATTTTATTTGTGAGAATGGAAAATTCTTGCTTGAAATGCAATGTTTAAGGTGCATGGTTTTCCTCGGATTTCTTTGAAAATAATTTTTCTTTTTTAAAAGTGAATGTTTCACAGGTGCATTTACAACCCAAGATAGTGTTAATAGTACAGATGAGAAAATGCATTCTTAAAAGGGACATTACTGAAGAGGGAGCAAACACTCCACCCAATTCTGAGAGCTGTTTCTAAAATACAAGCCTGAAGATGACTGCTCTATTTTCATATTTTCACTCTATTTTACTTTTAAGCTAAAGGTATTAAAATCTTACTGAAGAAAGCTGAATGAAACATTAAGACTATTCCATCCTGGGATGAAATTGCTGCAAGATGGAGAAGCACTGCCATAAGGCAAAAAAAGTTTGTCAGTCTGGTTTGGCAAGTCCCAAGTTTATTCCATTTGTTTAGAAAAGAGAAAGGAATTAAGGTCAGATATAAGGAAGGACTTGAAACAAACAACGAAGCAAAAAAAGCCCCAAGAGAAAACCAGAAATAATAAAAGTAAACCTAGTGTGTTTGGGGAGATTTTCAGTGTGGGAATGCTTTGTCAGCTGAAGTTAGGCTGTGGCTCAACAATCCAGGGCTTTTGGCCTTGAGGTTCCTGGTACCAGGTGACAGGTTCTACAACCACACAGCCCAAAAATCGCAGATCTGCAAAGAGCACCCTCTGCCAGCTCGGTCTGGTTCTAAAAATGCATCAGGTGATGCCTTGACTTCCCACTAGGAGCAGTGAGGTGGCTGATTCCCTGCCATGTGCAGAGGATATTTTGTGACAAAGTCTGTCACATTGCCTGGCTTTCCTCTCTCACTGAGCTGGGTAAAAGGGTTTGCTGTTGGTATCTGTGCTGTGCAAATCCAGTACTAATGATGGGGGAATCACAGCTTTTAGGCACTCAGCAGCATAACAGCCTGACATGTGTCTGTGTAATGTACTGTAGACATGTAAATCAGTGTCATTAATTATCATGGAAAACTTCAAAAACCTGCCAGTTGTTAGTTTTTCCAAAACAGAAGTGTGCCTACAAAGAAAATTCTCTGAGAAGGCACTGTGTGATGTGAAATATAATAAAATCTCTCTAGGCAAGCTACCAGCTGTGAGCTGTTTCAAGTATCAATTCAACATGTCAATTACATTAAAATGTACACAATTTTGCCAGCAAAGTGCAGGAGAGGACTCTATTTTTTTGTGGAGGATTTAAAAAAGAATAAAAAGGTTAATATGTGCTTTGCAACATCAAATTATGTAATGGGAATAGCAGTTTGGCTGGACACAGTTATTTTTGGGAAACTGTACTAGGTAAAAATTCTAAATATAACCTTGGTGGATGGATTAATTTATTATGACAATTATTATTTGGGCTATGAGTTAACCATTTTAGAAGAAGGTAAGATATAAGTCTGGATTCTCAGTTTCCTTATGTTTTCTGGAGCTTTGTTACTCAAAGAAATAAAAATCTCAGATAATATGTCTGTGTTTTCTGCTGGGATCAGTAGCCTTAAGAAATGGGTGCAACTATATAACCCAAATGTTACTTCTCTGTGAAATGCGTGTACTATAATATTTCAGGTGGGATGGGAGGCTCTTCCCTGGTAACATTTTGGTTTTTGTACTTGCAAAGAATTTGTCAAACTGGAAGAAAAGTCAGGTTTCCAGTGAAACCCACCCATTCCATGTCCTGGAATGCAGGTACAGGTTCAGTGGTTGGGTGATCCCCATCAGAGCTGAATTTCATGCTCAAAGTTTTATCAGCATTTCAAATAGAAATTTGCAGCTGCAGCAGAGCCTGCTATTGCTTTAGGAATTTGTTCCCCTGAATATGTTTGTTCTCTGTGTAAGGTTTTCTTTGAAGCATGATAATATCCTCTTAAATGTTCAGCAAAGTAGTACTGCCCAAGTATCTTTGTATTGCGACTGCCACACTAAGTGTACATGAGGACTATCACAATAATTGCCTTCTGCAAGCCCATCTCATCTCTTTTTCTCACAATATATTGAACAGATGGCCTTGAGTTTTATGTAGGTGATTAATTAAGCTGCACATAACAAGAGTATTTTTTGCATGCATAAATTCCCCTCAACAGGGTTTTAAATTCTTTTGGCAACCAGTCTGCTCTGAAGGGAGAGGGGGAAGAATATTTTTATCTTTTCCGCTTTTCTTTTAAGCATATGCAATATGTGTCTTTAGATAAATGTATGTGTGTGTTGTGCCAGTTGTTAGAAAAGGCTTAGATTTTAATTTTTTTGGCTAGTAAAGCTTAACAAGGGTATCAGTAAACTTCAAAAGTTAAATTCTGCTGCTACAAGTACAAGAGACTTTTGTAGATGTGTCTAAGAACTGGCAATGTGTATGGAAGAGGTCAGGCATTGCTCTGTCTGAAAAGGTCTGTTTAGAGCTTTTCAAAAGGCTGTTTCATTTCCCTTTACCATGATTGTTTCTCATAGTCTTATTATCAGGTGCTGGATGTGTATTACAGAGTGATTGAAGGTAATCTAATGAACAGTTGCTTCAAATTCTAATTACATTTGGCTCTTCAGTATTTATGCAGCTCTTATGAGTGAGTAGTCTACTGAACAGGTTTATTGGCAAGAACGTTCATGCAACTGGCAAATGCCAGGCAATCTTTTGAAACTTTCATGAACATATTTCATAAACACCTCCTTGAATAAAGGCATTCCTTTCCTGTCATCACTCAGCAAAATATTAGAATTTGAGGTTATCAGTTAAAATGTATGTCAGTGTCACCATGTTCAGTAACATTAACAGTCTGCAGGTTCTTGGGAGGATTTCAGGTCTCCAGGAACCTCTGTGTTCTGTCTTGTCAAAACAAGTTTGGTTTTAGATGTTGACTATGTAAAACAAAGTAATTATATGTGACCTGCAAGTATAGCCAAGGTTCATTTGCACAAATAACTGACCAAATTATTTTGGCTAATGAAAAAAAAAATTAAAACAAGCTTTGTTTCATGTCTGCTGATGTGCTCTGCTGGACAATCTCCTAGAAGCTTGGGATAATAATTACAGGTGAATTAAATTATATAGGCAGTGGTTGCTGTCAGAGTTATAGAAGTAGAATTCAATGCACACTGTGGAAATCCAGTATGAAGGGAGCCTGTGTGTGCCTGTGGGTTTGTGTTTGTGAGTATAGGTGTGCTAAAAGACTTCTTGATGTTTGTTTCTTTCATGTTTTTTTATTTGTTTGTTTTAACAGTGTGAGAAAGGAGAGGTAAAGGGAAGCTTATCTTCCTGGGAAAGGAAGGTTTGTACACAAAGGGGATTGATTCTCATCCCAGACAGGTGGTTAAGGATAACCACATATCTTGAAAAAACTGCTACTGTGTTCTCAGGCTTTACTGTACAGCTGTTAATAGACAATCTGTGATACCTAACTGTGAACAGATATACCTGAGAAGAATGAAATCCTTTGAGGTTAATCTGTTGTAATCCCTTGGTTGACACTTTTGCCAGCTGCTTCTTAAAAGTTTTAGATTCCTCAGGCAGTCTTCACATGATCTGTTTCCTTTTCCACTGATAACACTTCAGAAAAAAACTTAGATCTTGTCAGGAGGCAAAAATATTTGAGCCTCTTCATATTCTAGATGCGTTTTGGGGATGTTATGATACCTGAGGGAGCTTTTTTCCTCATAGAATGACATCAGGAAGAGGGTTTGGTGGGGTAGGACTGTGGGAAAGCATTTCCCTGCTTGTTGAAGAGATGCATCAATTGGGCACATACAGACCATTCTCTGTCACTTTTAACTTATTCAACTAAATAAGAAGCCTTGCTTCTCACACTGGCTTTTCTAGTCTGGCAGCTTGTTGAAGGAACTTTCTTCCCCTCTCATTTTCTCTATCCCTGCCTTGCTGCTGTTGCCCCCTCGGGTAGGGGAGTATAATCCTCACCGTGGGTGACCTGTCATGCTGATCTCTGAACAGTATCTGCCTGCAAAAATACATTGTGCCAGAGTGATCTCTTGCCTCCTTGATCCTTTGGCTGCAACACAAAGCAGGGATCTAAGCTGAGCGCACTGATTAGTTCTTAATCATATGAGAAGCCCCACCGAATGGAACTGCTGCCACTCACTGAGACTCATGTATTGTCACTTAGGCATCCTAAATGAAAAGGCCTCTAAAAGGCTTGGCTTGATGTGTCTCAGTGTGTAACTTAGCACTTTGAAGAAGCTGTAAATACTTTCTGTTTCTGTTCAAAGGGGAAAAATATTGCACGTGGTTGCTTTTTTCCCTTCTGCTTATTAACCTAGACTTCTGATGGCTTTTACTGATGTTTCTGTATAAAAGCTGGTTAGGCCAGTTTTCCGCTGGCACATTAGCACTGCAGGTCTGTATGTTGTCCCTGGAGATGAACTGTGCACAGTGGAAGAAGCTGGAGAAGCAGCAGAAACGATTAATGTCTTTTGGCCTCCATTGCAGTGCAACTGGCCCAAATCAGCTCAGGACACTGGTAGTACAGGAATTGTTACAGCTCAAATCACCAGACTTGTGAGAAAAGGAGCAGGCTGGCCTTTTTGCTAGATGGGTAGGTTCAGATGACCACCTTTAACTGAATGCCTGATCTAAGTGGAACATTCTTGTTTAATCAAAGCCTCCTTTTATCTTACTGGTATTGGCAGAGCAGCCCATTTGTCTCAATTTCCTTTACCCAACCAATACCTTGAAAGCTGGAAATTCTGCTGTACCTCAGCAAAATCATATACCCAGGGCTTATTCAGGTTTCCACTCAAGGTGACTAATTTTCTGTCTTGTTTCTTCCTGGTATTAGAGGAGAAGTACATTATTAGCATTGGTATTTTCATACCTGGAAAATACAAAATGCAGAACCTCCCCCAAGGCTCCTTGCTGTGCTGTGGCACAGGGGATATTTGCCATGTGGCACTCTTATTTGGTTACAGCAGGTGAATCCCAGGTCTATTCCAAGACCACTGAGTAGAAGTAAATGTGCTCATACACAGTTCTGTGCATTTTCTGTGAATACACAGCATGATGGGACTGATTCTGGAGAAGATGCCTTTAGGTTCAAAGAATATTTCCTTGCAGAGAAAGAGAACGCTGTGCAGAATGTATAATTCTGTATGCAATTTCCTACTATTTCTGGTGGAGCCTTTTCTGAAATGGAACTCTTTTTGTTTCATTCTTTTTTTTTCCTGAAGTAATTAAACTGGGGCTTAATCAACATGTATTGTCAATATTTTCTTTCTCCTCCAGTTGCCAAAAGAAACGTAAGCAAAAGAACCTAGGACCCTCTTAAAAGGTTTCAGGATTTCTGCACAAAACCTTATAATTCAGAAGCTGTTACTGAGCTATTTAGCATTTCCTTAAAAGACTGTCCAACCTGCAGACACTGAGGATTGCCTGATGGATATGTCTTGATAGACTGAATTTTGAGTACTTATTACCTCTCTGCAAATAAAAGTACATCCTATACTCAGTGAGTTCCTCAGGCTTGAAATGGGTTGCATGGTTGCTATGCTTGCCATTAGACTGAAAAGGCTGAAGGATAAGGTAACAGTGAAATATGCTCTGAATTTCTGCTTCAGTACACCCGTTCAAAGGTATCAAAACTCCCTAGGACAAACTCAGCCCTGGATATATCCAGACCTAAGTGCATTGCAGACTTTTTGCCAGGGCTTGCTGCTGTTTTCACATTGATCTAATTACAAAGCTTTGATTATCTTATTGATTCAGAGCAGCCTTGCCCATTTCTGCCAGAGCTGAATTTGGCTTTGTAACTTCAGATGGAGACAATTGAACACAGTTCTCTCAGACTTGGTCTGAAGGTGATTCCCCTTTGATGTTGGCACAGAGGTCCCAGTTTGATTATGCAATGCATCAATGCATAGACTGCACACAGGATGAACTGAGTCAAGACAAAGTTGTGTAAACTTTACTAGATAATCAAGTCTGACACGGCACTTTGCCAGCAGCTGTCAAAAACTGCCTTGGATAAGAGATCAGCTCAGATATCAATTTCACTTTTAAAAAGTGTGGGAATGTAAACTCTATGCATGAAATATTTTAGGTCAATTATGTATGGGTTTTTTCATGGAAAGGATGGCTTTGTCCTGTGTTGCTCTTTCCCTAGTGTTTTATATTTTAAGTAGGTTATAGAAGCAAATGACTAAATGCTTAGTTTCTGGGGTTTTTTAAAAAAATCTTGTTAAATTTCTAATTTTACTGACCATTTACAACTTACCACTTGAGTTATAACAATTTAATACATAGGGGCACACTAGTAATAGTAAAGCCTGAAAAATAGATTGCTGCTACTTATTGCCATTTTGCAGATAAAATAATTCCCAGTGAATTAATTAATTTAGGTCATATAGTGAAGGAAAAAGTGGAGGCAGGGGAAGCACAGACAGTCTGTTGTACAAGCCAAATTGGCTGGCGGGAAAACTGCACTATTATTGCAAATGATATTGCTAGTTTTTGATGAACTATCTTGCATTTCCTTCATTTTGCAGCCACAAATACAAAATATATGGTTTAGATTTCTGGCCAGTCTGAATGGAAGAGCAATAGGCCAGACAGGATTGACTCCTGGACAGTGCTGATACATGAAAAGGTGAAACACTGCATTTACCATAATAAGTTAGCATAAAGGTTATTTTATATACACTTATGATGGTTATTACTTTGGCCTGTGTCAGTGGCAAACTCTTAACAATTCTTCCACCTTGCCATAAATCTGTCAGTTCTTGAGTTCAGCTGGAAGGATCCAATGCTGTTATGGCATTACTGTCACTCTCTGAATGCATATCTCCTCCATCCTCCTCCCACCAATAAAGTGGTACTGGGCAGAACTGTTATGGCAAATTTGCCCATCCCATTCCCTAAGGGAAGATCTGCATGAACAGTTAACACACTCAAATGAAGATATAAGTTTTTCTGTTCAAAATAGGAGAGAGGAAAACTCCTCAAACTTGGAACCAGAGTACCAAATCCTGCTTGGATAGCGAGAGGGAAGATGTACTAGTGGTTCAGGAGTGCTTTTATAGGGTGAATTTTGTTTATAAATGTGAAAATCACAATTTCTGTGTTTGACACTTTGAAAAGTAGAGCCAAATTCTGCATTTAATTTTACTTTATAAGAAATTGTTACAGGCTTTTTAGTCGACCTGGTGTTTGGTCACAAAACTGGTTTTGAGGGATGTGAAGCACAATATTTCACAGTGATTCCTCCCCCACCCCCACCCCCCTACTCAGAGATGGGTAAGAATGAGTGTAGCCCTGAAATACACATTTATCTTGAATCTGGTAGAAACTTACTGGAAGGGGTAACGATTCAGGAAGATGAGCAAAAGAACTGATGCTGTGCAAATGTGTTGTCCCAAGCCTTTGCCTCACACGAGTATAGAATTTCAATAATTCCAAGCTTGAGTGCCCTCCAAGAGTCCTCCATGCTCATCTCCTTGGCTTTCTCATGATTTACGTTTTTTCCACTTTTACTAGCCCATGCATATATAGAATATTTTTTTAATATACTGAAAGAATGGAATTTTGAAGATTTTGGTGAAGACCTGCAGTGTTTATTTGCAGTACAAATGTCTCTGGCACGCTGGAGGAGATTGAGAATTCCCTGTGCCTTTCAAGGGGCAGGGATCATTTGGAATTGAGGACTGCAGCTCTGTGTCGCTGTTGGTAGGCCTGGTATAAATTTGCCAGCAATTTGGTTTGGCTGTGGTCCAGGATGCAGTGTCCTTCATCACAGGGAGAGGTCTTTCCATTATTTTCTACCAGTAGCTGATAAGGCTTTTTTAGATGTAAGAATAACTGTGCCTCCTTCTGGCAGCTATTACTAGTTAACTATTGTTACATAACTATTATTATATAATTAAGTTATATATATAAGTAATTATATAATTATTATTACTAGGTAATCCATAACTACAAAATTTCAGCTTTGGAAGGGTGTCACTTTATGAATGAGCTGACCTTAAATTTTGGAGATTCCCAGAGGAAAATAATGTTTGTCCCAATGCCATCCATTACATCTTTCAGTGAGTGTCAGGGTAAAATTTTACTTTAAAAATTAGGTATTTCACATCTAAACATGAATTGGATGAAATTTTTATGGTTACCAACAGAGATCACCAAGGTCCCTTCTTGTGCAGTCTGTAAACAAAGGAACCCTGTCAAGGGCATCATTATTTGTCTTCTTTAATGAAACACAAACACAACTGCTAAAAAATAACTGTATAGAGAACAGTTTGTATTAGTGTGTTCTGATGGCTCCACATGAAATAGTTTTCCAGTCTCATTAACATAGTGAGAGAGAATAATGGGTGTTCTGTTCAAGTTAGGAAGCTGCACAGTTTTCCTTGAATAGATTAGGCTGTGCAGGCTGTCCATACAGTGGAACTGCATGCAGAGTTAATGAAGCTGTTAGCATGATCTGTCATGCCAGAAAATACCCTGGAAATAATTAGAAAGTGACTGTGAATATTTAGAGAAGGTACATATTATATATGCCAAATTCACTTGTAGAAGATACAGGTTTAAAAATATTCAATGACCTCTAGCAACTGCTCTTCTTAAGTCAGAAATATGGACTTCATGAAGTCTGTTCTGTTCCCAATGTCATCCTATTGTGGTAAAAGCTATGGGCTTCTATGATACACTGCTTATCATGTGCATACAGTGTTCCTTAAAAAACCCCAACAAACCAACAAGCAAACACAAATGTTATGTTGTCATCAGAGAGCTGTCAGCATATTTGTCCAAGCAGATTTGTACGTGTATGTCTATTAACTTCTGCATTTTTTTATCCTCTCTGTAAATTAAATACTGTGGAGGAGGAAAAAAAAAGACAAAAGCACATTTTAGATACACTGTATGTGCATCAGCTAGTGGGGATGTGTAGGTTAAACTGAAAAATGAACAAATAATAAGAAGGGAAATTAAGGTCGGTGCAGGAATAACAAATTTTAATAATGTGTGTTTAGAATATTGGTTCCATTAATGATGACAAATTGCAAGGGTTGTTTTCATTATCTACAAGTTCACATCACCTTATCTCAGTCTGATGGGGAAAAAAAGGCAAACTGGTGAATATCATTACACCTTTTCATTGTTTTGCATCTAATCACAGAGGAAAATTGTAGCTAACTTGCTATGTGCCTCTCAGGATTACTTACCTAAAATTTCTTAGGGATATGGGAAGATTTCATAAAGCTATTTAATGTGGGTACTTGGGAGTAAAAAATTAATTAGACTATTTCCTATTTAGAAGGTAGATATTAAAAATCTATTGTAGGATTAAGCTTTTACTTATAGTGAAACAGAGTTTAAATTCACTGAAAGAAATGCTAGCTTTCAAAATGAAATGCAAACCGCGGTGAAATTCTTGAGGACTGTGAAACTTGGCACTATCGGGTCAATATTTCATGTCTTAAATAATTTTAAAATAATCCATTTTTTTCTACTGTAGGACACCATGAAAAAAACTAATCTTGGAGTAATGCTTATAGGAACGTGATAAGCATAGTGGAGAACTTGCCAATGGTGTGGTGAGATGGTCAGTGCTGGTTTTTTAGTCCCCTATCCCATGTCTAGCTTACAGTAAATGATCTCTGGCCTTCTGCAGTGCATGGAAAAAGGTTGCTTAAAGCCAAGCCAAAGGCCACACACGTGTCATGCCCATCCCAACAAATTAGCCTCTCAGTTTTGGGATAGTAGTGTACAAGTTATGCAGAGGGTAACTGAGGAGCAAACAATGTGAGCTTGTACTTGTGGTCAGAATTCTGCTCCCAATCTAGTTTTTCTGCCTTTAGCTTATCTCACTGTTAGGTCCCTTTCATTGCCACTTCCCTGGTGCACAACAGGATGGTCAGCTCATCACTTCTTCCTTATTCACAAGTCTGGCTTTGATTTGGAATGGGTGGGTAAAAAACCCCAGGAGAGTGCAGTGCCTGAATGCTGAATGGCAACTACAAATGAAAACCACCCAAATGTTTATGCCTAAGTCTCTTATGCTTCTCATGCTGCTCCAAGGAGAGTTTTTTTCCATGCAAGTGGATAATTCATGATCAGTGAGTTAGTTACAGCATAAACGTGTGACACTAGACAAAATTAATTAAAAAGGAGCAAAGGTTATTTTGTGTAGCATCCTACAGATACAGTGAAGAGCAATACACAGGAAATTAAAGAGAATAAAACAGAGTTTCATATATTATTCACCTACACTTGCATTTTTTTTAATGACAGCAAACGAACGCCTCAGTGTAGTCTGTGCTAAAAACAGATACACTGAAGTTACAGACCTTCCAAAGTGGAATTTGTGAAGCTTGCCATGCCTTGTCTTGAACTGCCTGGAGTTTTGTTTTGCCTTGGCAGTGAGAAGGCTATGACTAATTTGTTTTACTTCTCACACAATCAAGGCCCATAAAGTTTGGAAGCTGCTTGTGGAGATTGTCTAGTCCAACCCCCTGCTCAAGCAGGATCAGCTAGAGCAGGTTGTTTAGGACTATGTTCAGTCAAGTTTTGAATGTCTCCAAGGGTCAAAATCCCACAGCCTCTCTGGGCAACCTGTTCCAAAGTGTCACCACCCTTCCAGTAAAAACAAGTTTTAGTGTACATTTAAATGGAATTTCATGTATTTAGTTTTGTTCCCATTGCGTCTTGTCCATTCACTGGATACCTCTGAGAAGAGGCTGTCTCAGACTCTCTACTCCTCTCAGTAAACATTGATGTCCATTGATAAGATCCCCTTCTGAGCTTTCTCTTCTGCAGTCTGAGCTTTTGCTTCCCAAGGTGCAGGACTTTGCATTTTCCTTTGCTCATCTTAGTGTCGTATAGCCAAGATTTTTACATGGATAGCAGCAATAAGTAGTTACTCTGTGTAGAATGAAATATTTATGATTGCATCATAATGATGTTATATGGAGGAATGCAGTCCTGATATTATAGCCAGTTTCTTTCAAGTGGTATACAGGATGCAGCTTAGAGGAGTCCAGACATGAGATGTTAGGAAAAGGAAAATGGAGTGGCACTGTTAGTAATGGTCAGCTATAAATTACAGACATGGAACTGAATACAATGAGTTTTAGGACAAGGAAAGCAAAGGTGACCATTCAACATATGTAAATAATGACTTTTATAGCACATTAGGATGTAATATCATCTTGCACACCAGTGAAGAATGAATAAGGTGTAAAAATGTGTTATCATATACCAAAACAGGACCCCAATCACATCCTAGTGAGGGGAGGAGAAAGAAATCATCAACATCCTACTCCTCCCAGAAAAGGGGACTCAGGATATTGGGGAGTCACTGTGTGCCTCCTTTTCCACACATCAAAGTGATAATTTAATATCCAGTGGGGCAGTGAAGGACACCAGGGAAAAAGCCATGGCTATTAGACATGTGCATATAATTACTATTATTAATTATTATTATTAAAACTTCCCCATATCCTCTCATTTTCTGTTTCTGTAATAATTAGATGTGAATTAATAATAGTTCATTGTTTAAACTATTGGCATTTCAGGTGTAGTAAGACCAACTTCTTCACTTTACTTATGAGGAGTGCTTTTAGCCCAGAGCAAGACTTAGAGTGTAAAACCTCTCTGTGATCCTTCTTTTTACACAAAGGTCTCTGCTGACTCAAACCACTGTTCAGAAACCTGAAGGATGGTTCAAGGCCAGATCCACTTTTGTTTCTGCTTGAAAGAGGAAAAGCTGTGGTACTTCTTTCATGTGTGTCCTAACCCTAACTCAGCATCCTCCCCATTCTGGGAACGCGTAAAGTGCCACTTGTGGCTGTGAGTGGGAAGATGCACGTCCTGTGATACAACTCCCTCTACCACACTCTCTGTAAGATTAATTCTGCCTTGGCAGGAGGAACTCAGATACATTGTTCTTCCTCTGCTTATTTAGGCTTGGTGGAGATTACAATGTGTTTGCATGTTTCTAAATTCCATCCCAAAACAAAATTGCACCCTTAAATCTTTTCTCTCCCCATCTGGCAAGAGGCTGATTCTTGGATGGTTCCTTGTCAAGGAACACCTTTAGATGAGAAATCAGATGAGCAATCACTTAATAGACAAAATATATTCATTCCTTCAGGACTCCATAAATATTGTCCCCATGTAAGCTCTTGTTTAAGCACTATCAGGGCCCAGGTAACTTAGTCTCTTATAAATAGTATCAGTTTAATACATGTACTTTCACTGTCATTGAATACCAGAGCAATTGCCATAGTAACTGTCCCACGTATGCTAAGGAAGGAATTAATGAAAAGAGCAAGCTTTGTTTAAAGTCAGGTACCTTTGTCACTGAAAATAATCACCCAAATTATCTTTGCAACAGAAGTCAGGTACCTTTGTAGTTAAAAATAATCATAATTTCTTTGCAACAGAAGCCTGGGGACTGACTAAGGGAGAAGTCAGTGGTGTTGGCACAGATATTTTGAGCACCTGTAGGAGAGCAGTCCAGCCTGAGAGCTGTACTGAATTTCCAGGCCTAAATAAGATCTGTAGTCACTAATTAATTACTGTGTTTGGTGTCTCAGTAACAGTATGGTCTCCCCAGAACTGTGCCTTGGGCAGAATGAACTAACTGCTGTTTTGTTTTCATCAAAATGCACAAATGTGGCTTGACTGTACTTAAGTTTTAAGAGAGGAGGGCTGTACATGTCACAAAGTTCTCAGTGTGCTTTGGAAAAATAGCTTTGAAGAGCTTTATTAAATATTTACTCCTTATTAAATAATACTACGTTATATGTATTATTAAAATGTTCAAAACACTCTGAGATAACATGTTAAATGAAATAAAATTGAAAAACTAATGAAAGAACAAAGGCTAATGATAGCAAAGAATAAACAAGGAGTTTGAAGTTGCTGTAAACTGATCTCCTGTATTTAAATTAAAATTGATGAGAGTGACAGACTCTGTAAATGGTATAATTTTTACTACATTTCACTTCCCCTCCCCCCTGTGTTCAATTCTGACCTCAGCTAAATTTTGGCTCTGAGTCATCTGGAATAAGGTTGTCCCTGTTGTTTTGTATGTAAGCTTTGATTATGACAGAGGTTGAACAGCAGATATCAGAGCAGATTTGGAAATATCATCCCACACAACATAACTGATTAAAATAAAAATATCTAATACCCTCTTTTCACTCATACACTAGTCAAATCTTTTCCCTTGATATTCTGCTCACTGCAGAACATTTCACTGCAGTTGGCTTTCTCAGAAATGAAGACACAGAAGCAGGATCCCTAAAGAAAAATACTGTATGAATTAAAAAATCCTTAGTGCCATTTCCATCCAGATGAAGGAAAAAACAGTGGTGTCTTTAATATCTAAGAATATGAAAGTATAAGGAAGTTTGCAGGGAAAAGCAAGTTTCTTCAGGAGAGAAGAAGCAAGTTTCTTCAGCATCTTCAGGAGATGCTGTTTCTCAAGGCATATGAGGGACAAATATCCATTACTTTTAATATTCATCACAGTGCAAGAAATGATGATAGGGAAACCACAAAAATTAAAATGTCAACTCAAACTGAGCAGGAAACCTATGCTATATGCTGAGATAACAAAGAATATGATTTCAAAATGGGAAATGAAAGACAGAAAATACATCATTATATTAAAAAGGATAAAGACTAATTTTTTTAGGGGTAACACAAGATAAACACAGCAACTGAATTATATCAGAGGGTATCCATTCCATGTAGTGTAATATATTATGCAAAGGCTTTTGACCTTTAAGAAAATATGTTGATGATTTTCCTCTGCATACAGAAAAATGTCAGCATAGATGTAAATAAATGTCATTAACTTTGTTTTTGTATTCATAGTATATCCACAAGGACCAAGATATGCTGGTATTCAGACACCTGAATGGAGAGCATTTGAACCCCTCATTAACCCTCCTAGTTCACTTGACTGCTCAGGCTGTCTCAGAGATGTCAGTGTTTCACATCACCAAGGAAATGGGCTCTGATCAGGTCTATACAAAGTTAGGATGCATATGGTCTTACTACTAAGACTGCACATGTCACATGTATTCATATCATGTTTTAAAGAACTGCTTTCCTAGGGATCCAGAGAAGTCCAGTGGCAATTTTCTGTTGCCTTTGAAATGTGTTTATGGGTTTTGTGTTTTTACCCATGCACCTGTTTGCTCACACTCTCCCATGGGAAGGGGGGAGAATCAGAAGGGTAAAAGTGAGAAAGCTCAGGGGTTGTGATAAAGACAGTTTAACAGGCAAAGCAAAGAAAAACAAGGAATTCCTTCACCACTTCCCATGGGCAGGGAGGTGTCTGGCCATGCCCAGGAAAGCAGGGCTCCATCACATTTAAGGGTGACTTGGGAAGACAAGCACCGTCACCTGAATGTCCCTCCTTGCCCTCTTCTTCCTCGAGTTTTATATTCCCAGCATGATGCCATATGGTGTGGGATATCCCGTTGGGGTCACCTGTCCTGGCTGTGTCCCCTCTCAAATTCTTGTGGCCCCCTAGCCTTCTGGTGGGATGGGATGAGAAGCAGGAATGGGCCTTGATGTGCTGTTCAAGGCCTGCTCAGCAACAACAAAACATCCCTAAGTTATCCATACTGTTCCCAGCAAATCCAGAATGTAGCTCCATCCTAACTACTATGAAGAAAATTAACTCTAGCCTGGCCAAAACCAGCAGAGTATGTAAATTATAAAACTTAGAAAAAACAGTGTTTTGTTCCTTATAGGAATAAGTGACTATATCCTTCACCCTTTTAGAGGGTCCATTTTCAGATAAAACCCTCTTGTTTAAATGCTTCATTATTTCAGAATATGGCCCTATTCTGAGCAATGCATTAGAGTCCAACTGCTATAAAGCAATGCCTCTCCATCAGCTGAAGACCTGGGGCATTTCCATGATCCACATTTCTGTCTGTTCTCTAGTTGCTTTCACCAAAGGGAGAAGGGAAATTTAGTGTGCTCAGGATGCTGGGAAGAGAAGATGATGGTAGTTTCTTAAGGAAGCTGAGAGTCAGCCTGTCCCACTGTTCCAAATATGTCTCTTTGATCCAAGCAGGGCCGTCCAAACATACCTCATTTCAAGAATCTGCTAATGCCCCTACATATTTTCTCCATTTTAACTTTTGGAGATCCATTTCACTGTTCAGTGATACCCTATAGTCAAGTGACATAAGAATATTTCCTCCGTCCAACTTTTCAGCATTTAAAAATGGATTTTTGTTCCTTAGTTTTACAGGAGTGTTTCTCTGAATAAATGCTATTTGCTTTGATAGTAGCAATGAGAAGAAATAAATGCCTGTGGGCAACTTGGGTTTCATCAGTATTTTCATACAATTTAACCATGATTGATTGCATAAATTTCTGGGAATTGTAGGCACTCAGCATATTTAAAAAATAGGTCACTTGTATAGATGTAAGAGCCAAATTTAGGCATCCACGCTGAAGAAAAATTCATGAGGGTGCTTAATTACATCTTGCATACTAGCCTGCTCTGGAAAGCTCGATGCTCAAAAGGGCAACGCCTACCTCTTGTTTGGATCTTTGGTTTCAGCAGCAGTACAGAGATCAGTAAGTAAAGTCATAAGAGTAAGTGTGTGTAGGACTGAATCCAGCAGAGAAATCCCTAAAGGACATGAGATTCCACCAGGGCTCCTGACTCTGCTCCTTTCTGTTACATCTCAGTAACTTTCAGCATGCTGCCTTGACATGCTATGGTGTCACATTGCAAAGCTGCTTAAATAGCCCACAAGTTTGTTGGCAGAATTACGCTGGTTTTTTTTTTTTTCCTTTAATAGCTAATTGACACATTTTGTGTTTTACAATTGAGAGATTAATTAGGAACTCAATGATGGAAGACTTTGTAATAGCTACTCTGTAGCCATTCATAAACTTTCAGTGCATGATTCAATACAAATTTAGGTTTTAAATGTGCTATGAAAAAATGTTTTCCTATACTGATCTAATTTTCAGACATTAATAACCAAATAACCAAACCATTCACTGTATGTCAAAAGCACCTTCTGCTGTGAACACGATGGCGTTTTACCTTAGCTCGCCGCTTATGTCACAAAGCCCTAAGTCACGGTTTTGGAGCAGGTGGAAACAATAGAAATACACTGTCCAGGAATATTTTTCTTCCAGGGCTCTTGGGGAGCAGGGCAGTCAGGGGTTTAGGTCCAGTCAGCATGGGCTGCTTGGCCAACCTGATCTCCTTTTATGACAAGGTGACCCACTTAGTGGATGAGGGAAAGGCTGAAAGACTTCAGTAAAGCATTTCCCACCATTTCCCACAGAATTCTCCTGGAAAAACTGGCTATCCATGGTATGGATGTGCATAGGCTTAACTGGGTGAAAACCTGATGCATTGCCAGGCCAAGAGAGTGGGTGTGAACACAGTTAAATCCAGCTGGTGGCTGGTCACAAAGTGTTGTTCCCCAGGGCTCAGTATTGGGGTCAGCCCTGTTCAATACCTTTATCAATGGTCTGGACAAGGGGATAAGAGAGCACCCTCTGTTTGCAGATGACACTGAGTGGGAATTTATCTGCTGGAGGGTAGGAGGGCTCTGCAGAGGGATCTGGACAGGCTGGATTAATGGGCTGGGACCAGTGGTCTTGCAAAGGGCCAGGTCTTGCACTTGTGTCAGAACAACCCCATGAGAGTTACAGGCTGGGGGCAGAGTGGCTGGAAGGGACCTGGGGGTGTTGCTCAACAGCAGCTGAACTTGAGCCAGCATGTGGCCAGAAAGGCCAGTGGCATCCTGGCCTGGATCAGGAATAGTATGACCAACAGGACCAGGGAAGTGACTCTGCCCCACAGTTGGCACTGGTGAGGCCACACCTTGAGTGTTGTGTTGAGTTTTGAGCCCTTCACTGTAAGAGAGACACTGAGGTGCTGCAGCATGTCCAGAGAAGGGCAACGGAGCTGGGGAAGGGTCTGGAGCACAAATCTGATGAGGAATGACTGAGGGAGCTGGAGGTGTTCAACCTGGAGAAAATAAGGCTCAGGTGAGAATTTTTTTCTCTCTACAACTACCTGAAAGGAGGGTGGAGCCAGGTGAGGGTCAGCCTTTTCTCACAGGTAACAAGTGACAGGACAAGAGGGGATCTCCTCAAGTGGTGCCAGAGGAGGTTTAGGCTGGATATTAGGAAAACATTTCTTCACTGAAGGGGTGGTCAGGCATTAGAACAGGCTGCCCGTGGAAGGGATGGAACAAAACTCATGTGGACGTAGCTCTTGGTTACCTGGTTTAATCGTGGACTTGTCAGTGCTGGGTTAACAGCTGGACTTGATAGTCTTGGAGGACTTTTCCAAGTTTAACAGTTCTCTGTTTCTGTGAAAATCACTGGACAGGGTGATGCAGTAATAATAGGTGTTGCTTGGAGCATAAGGAGGTTGACGTGGGAAGGATGAGAAGTTGATAAAATTCTGAAGGACAATCTGTCACATGTATACATGTGCTTATAAATGTGTATGTCCATATATACAGGCATGCACACACATAGCTGTGGGTGAAATGTGTTCATGTATGTGCAAAACCACTCACATATGCATCAGTAATTTGCTGATCTTTCTGAACTACTGCATTTTAATGAAAACTGTTACAAATATGCTTAATTTTTAAGTGTACAGTACTTACTATGACTTGTAGAAAAGGATCAGTGATGTATCACTCTCTTTTTCTTCTAGGGGCATAAGAATTTGGTCTTTATTATGTCATTTAGTTGTCCTGAAGTCAGTTGCTTTTGTTGGCTCAAAAGTCTACAAATGCTGCTGACATTCCTTAGCGATATTGGCAATGGGTTCTGCCAACTTGCATATCAGACCTGGCTTTGGAAATAACTTCAGCTGGATTTTTTAGAGTTTGAATTATAAAATAAGCAGTGCTTAAAGGTTTTTTGAGTTTGGATTTGGATAAATGTCAGAAAGTCAAGCTCAGGTAAATTCTTCAGTGTACAACCAAGCTGCAAATTGCATGCTTGAAGAAAACTTTAGAGAATTCCCTTTAATGAGTGCTGTGTGAGTATCCATGCAGAGAAGATCAGAGCAGCAAAGTTCAGTGCTGTGCTCCTCACTGTTTTGATTCAGACAGTTTCGAGTACACAGTGGAAAAAAAATTAAGGAAGGAGTAACCTTCAAGATTTATGAGAATATTACATTTTGCCCTTCCTTTCAGTGTTCAGAGTTCAAGGGTGTCCCTGCAGAACATGACAAATCAATCTGCAGGTTAGAAATGATCCCTAAGCGTTCAGTGGAGCTGAACCACCGTGCAGCCCTTAGCAGTGATTACACAGTCTGATGGGGGCACATCCTCTGTGGCTGTGTGTCCTGCATGGAGGGACACCTTCTGCTTCATGACAGAGCTGCACTGTCCTCATGTGCTCGTATAGCAGGAACAGCCTATGGTTTGGAGCTGGTTCAGATTCTAAGATGCTTGTCTGTTTAAAAAAAAAAAAAAAAAAAGAGACCAAAAAAACCCACCAACTTCAGTTCCTCAAAATCAAAACCTTTCTCAAGAAAAGGTCAGCTTTAACAAATGTATGAAAAAGTATAGAAACTGCTTGTCTTACTTATAGCAGCCTTAAAATAAAGAGAAAATAATTACCTCCTCAATTTAATTTTGAAGTTCAAGTGAATAAGTAATAAAACGTACATTTTAGAATTGTTTTCCCACTAGACACAGAATTTTGTTTTATTTTTGTTCTTTTAAGATGTCACATTTTTGCTATTCTCTGTTGCACATGGCTCATTTTATAAAGACCACACTTCAAGAAATTATTTCACAGAAACTCGTGAGGAAGAGAGGGGAAATCAGGCTGACACAGGACTCTGAAGGAGTTTGATGGATGTCAGCTACAAGATCAAAACACTGTTTTGAACAATCTTTCTGTTTCCATTATCCTTTACACTTTGGAATTTCGTAAGAGACACAAAAAGATAAAAGAATGAAGGGTCTGGGGTTCGTTTTGGGGATAGAACTTTTTAATAAAAATAACATTGACAAAAAACCTTCTAAAGGGACCACCCAGGTTTGTGCAGCCAAACCAACATTACTGACTCTTGGAGACCCTTAGATTTGATTCTCTCCAATGCATTAATATTATTCTTCAGCTATCTGAGAGTAAAAGGGCTACAAGGATTGAAAAGAGCTGACAAGTGTAGACAGGAATGTGTAACAGTGAAATTTGCTGATTAGAAAACACTTTTTCACACTGAGAACAATGTGATATTATGTACTTTCAAGATGTCAAAATAGAAATTCTGGCAGCTGAGTGCCAGATGTGATTTTGTAAGAACAGGAATGAAGTCTTCTTGTAAATCATGCTTGTACAAACAGATAAATGCTCTTGATAGCTTGGGTTTTATTTAGTTTGCACTAGAGAGGGAAAAGGACATTTAGGAAATTTTCATATTTATTGTATGAGGGTTTTTATCCTCAAAACCTTTCACTCTGCCACTGGAGACCTGCTTGCTCTGGCATAAATTTATGAAAAGAAACAGTTTGGAAAACTAATGCAGTATTAGATTAATACCGAAAACTTAAAATAACAGATTGAATCGAAGAACTTTTCCTTCAAATACTAACTACTTAATAGTTTTGACTTGGTAAATACCATTTAATTACAAATTAAATGCGTGTTCCTACACATTAGCTGTTAATTATGGTTAATATAGTAGACACAAAAGTAATTACCTTCAACAAGGAGAGGTTGTCAAAGACAAAAATAACCAAGTATTTCCATGTAACAGGGTGCGTTCTGCATTAATCTTCTTTCACTACCTATTACTTTACTTGTAAATAAATGATCAATGATTTCCATGCAAGAAAGGACTGACTCAATATCTTTCCCCTATAAAAGAAGCATTAGAGATTTGCTTGGTTATAAATTCACTAAACAGAAAAATTAAGAAGGCAAATGGTGCATACAGTCAAATTAAAATGAACTGTGGGGGAATAATTAAAAAATAATGTGCCTTAAATTTCATTCTAAGTTATTTACCACTCATGGTAGTTTTATTTCTACTTCAGGAAAGCAAACAAATGAACATGTTTTATTTTACCTTAAATGACACAGTACATGCTCTGTTATTGGATGTTAGCATCAAGGCAGGATACAGTATCAAGATATTAGAACAAAACCTTGGAATTCATGACAGGGCAATTGGGTGCACATTGCAGTCTGGAGATGTAGTGTCACTTTGATTGATGTGCTTTATTTTTATTTGCTCTACCTTAGAGTTTTATTAGCAAATGCAAGATTGAAGTAGCAAGTTTTGCTACTGCAAGCAGCGATATGGATGGGGTTTGCAATCCAAGACTGATATTCAGAAGCACTGCTTGCTTTGATTAAAAGTTGCAGCGTTTCAGTGGATAAATCCTTTGCATTAGAGATGAAATACTAACAAATGGAATCTTGGCACTTGAAATATGTCAGTCCTCTTCCCAGCTAGGATCATGCAGCTTGGCTAAGTTGCAGAGCAGCAGCAGTGCAGAGAAAGAATAGTTATCAATGTGGCGTAACAGGAGTGGGAACAAGTGCTGGTGTCCATAACTGGAATTAATGAGGAAGTGCCAGTGACATCATACATCCATTACTTTGAAATAAGTTGTCATGCTACTCCTACTGCACTTCTCTATTTTAGAAGTAACAATAAGAAGCAAGTCAGCATTTACCATTTAATCATGTCTCAGCTGAAGCTGTAAAGCCCCCTCTTTACATACGGCCTGAAAGAAGAAGGGAGGAATTCTGGGCAGATTCCTCAGAACTGAGAAGAATTCTGTGGTCATTTTAATCCTGAGGCGAAACAGGAATTTCCTGAAGGTGCCAGGCCCCCAAAGGCCATATTTTCACCTCTCTCCCCATCTCTGCTCTAGATGATCCCCATTCCAGGCCGCCCAACCAACCATATTTTGCACTTAAAGTTAAGATTAGGATCCCAAACTGAAATTGTTGTTAAATAATGGGAAGCCCTGAAAGGAAACACAGGTTTTCAAAGGCACTTGACACTTTGTGTTTCCCACCCATGCCCCTAAAAACTGCTGCTCAGTGATGACAAGCAGAAGGGAAGTACCAAGCAATTGTTTTCAGCTGCTTGATTTCTTTCTTTGGAAATCTTAAAATTCCAAACTTTTTCACTTTGTCAACAAATAAGTGGCATAGATTTTCAGATTTTGGATACTTGTTAAAAACCCCCAAAACCTAAGCAGGAAACACACTTGCTTTTAAATATTACTTGACATAGGGATGATGCCTAAGGTAGAGCCATTTACAAAAAAATAACAGCGTGCAATTATAGCCTCTCTGTTGTGTAAGAAGTGCTTTCCAGATGCTTCTATGGCTTCCTTAGAATGTTTTTTAGCTATGACTTGATTAATTGTATTAAAATTATTTAGACTGCTGGCTCCTGACAGAACTTTTACACCCCATACTCTCTTGGTGCACCTTGTATGTTTAAGGACCTGACCTGTGTGTG
Organism: Acropternis orthonyx; assembly: GCA_035583155.1. Lineage (NCBI taxonomy): Eukaryota > Metazoa > Chordata > Aves > Passeriformes > Rhinocryptidae > Acropternis > Acropternis orthonyx. The sequence continues at coordinate 3,714,407 of JAWWEU010000001.1, read as the reverse complement.
GCTTTTGATGCCTGAAACACTTTTAGTAATTAAAAAGTGTGTCTCCTATGCCATGTTCTGAGGAGATGATTGGATTTTCAAGTGCTGTATGAATATTGACAGCTGTGCACACACTTTCAAATATTTATTATGAAACTCAGAATTATAACCACCAGTGGCAGTGGCAGTCCTTTTGTGTTTAAAGCATATTTACAAATGATTTTTTTAAATGTATTCAAGGGACTTTGAGTAAAATGCTAAATTTTAGAACTATTGCAGATATATGAACTTGAAGGCCATGACAGAATGGTCATGTTTTATGCTCAAATTTTATGTTTAAAATCAATTCCAGTTTCAGAAATACTATTTATATGGTATCCTCTTAGGTATTTGTCTTATCTGCAGCCAAGATATGTAAATATTGCAAATCTTTCTTAATTTCTCTACGTACACTCAATTTTGGTATTTTGTTTCCCTTAATAAAGTCTGGGTATTCAATAAGGTGCCAGGAGCCTGTTATTTCAAATAAATATTTTCTGGTTTTCAGAAATTAAGGAGACAAGTGTTGGAAGCTGGCACTGGTTTTTAATGCTCATGTCTGGCCAGAAAATTGTCCTGCCTGGACACATGGAAGGACCAACCTAAACCAAGACTGGAGGCTTCACATACAATGTTTACAGTAGGAATGATGGAGAAACTAATTCTTTGTGAACATCTTCCTTCCTTGGCATTACTGGCCACTTCTTTAGTACACGTCCTAGAGAGGAAGGAAAGACTTCTCAGCAGCTTGGCATTTGAAATTGGAATTGTGCTCCACAAGAATAGAACCACTGGCAGCTTTTTTATTGTCTCACTAATAGTTTATGATAGTTTCATAGAATTGTATATTAATTTAGGTTGGAAAAAGCCTCTGAAGGTCCAAACACCCAATGAGAGCCCAGGTTACTCTGAATTTTAGTCAGATTGTTTGACAAGTTAAGATTTGAGAATTGCCACAGAAGCAGATTTGAAAACTCCTTTGGGCAATCTGTTCCAGTGTTTGTCCTCATGGTGACTTTTTTCCTAATATCACTGGAGTTTGGTGTATTGGAATGTCTGTATGTGGCTCGTGGGTCTTGCAATGTGAGTGTCAAAGAATGACATTCTGTTTATTTTGAATAAAGGTTGTCTTCTTTCTTGGCAAAGTGAGAAAATTTTAGTTAAAAATTACTTCTACATTATTCTAAGACAAGGGTGGGAAGAAACACAGCACTGTGACCTGATAGATACTTTTGACAGATATCTGAACTTTCTAATATCCTACAAGTCCACGGGCGTGTCTTCCCTAGTAGAGAAACAATGCCTGTATCAAAAAGCAGACCAGATGATATTTCTCACCTGATTACACTACACTGAATCAGTTATATATAAGTTTTTGTAATGAAACCTTTAGGCAAGAGATTTGCCACACCACAGGTGGTGTTTATGTGGATTTTCTTAATTTATTAATTTCATTCTCCGTGTGAATACACCTAATGAGGGGCAAAACTCAGTTCTTTATCAACTGGCTCACTGAGTTGTTCAGACTGACCTGCATTGATTGATTTTGTAGTTGTGGCAGAATGACCATTTTTATTTGTCGATCTATCCAGTTCTGTCTCTTTTACTCCTGCAGAATTACTGTGTGACCTTTGAGCTCACTGGGAAAAATGAGTCCCCACTCTGGGCTGATGTGCATTGCTGGTATTGAAACCCTGTGCTCTCAGCTGTGAAAGTATTATCACAGTCATGGAGCTTTTTTGAATGCTGATGGGGTACACAAAATGTGTGATGCTCCTCAGAAAACCAGGAGATCCTTTGTGAAGTATTTACATTTGGGTTCTTCTTTCCCCAGTCTGCAGGAGTTAGAGAGTCATGGGGTCATACTGACTCCTTCAGGAATGAGAGTAAACAAAATTGTTTTTTCTGTATCAGAGGAGAGGGAAAGCCACCAGACATGACTCTAATTACACACTGATGCCATGCCATCAAATCAAATTCCTCTGACACCAGTTTCCTTTCAAGCATCAACTTAAATATATATAAAACATACAGTCAAGTGGCAATTTATCCTCTTTGATGATCAAAACAGTACTAATTGATGTCTTTTTAAAATGCAAGTGTTTTTGTTCTTCAGTTTTATCAGGTATTTTTCAGGGTTTGCTTCAGAACTTCCCAGCTGCCTTTTTGTTTTCGGACACTGGGAGGTTGTTTTAACTTCTAGGAAAGGTGTTTCCTGTCCCTATTTGCCACTCTTAACATTCCATTTCACTGCCATATAATTCTCTGTGTTAAATCTTTCACTTCACAAACTTCACTAAGAAATGCACTGAAGGAGTAAAGATCTCTTTAAGCTGAAGCCCTGTTGTACTTTTTTATTGAAACTCAGAAGCTGAAAACATCAACTGAAGATGAAAGTATGATGACAGTCATAATATATGGAAATACTTTGAAAACATTTTAGGTAAATAGCATTATGTGTCATTTAGATGGTTACTTGTACTCACCTTTTTCACCTGCAGGGAAATAAATAAAATGGTAATAATTCTATTTTAAAATTTCAGAATAAACCAGAAAATTAATAAGACAGCTATGAAGAAAACAAGTGTTTTGAATCCATTATGTTTTCAAACCAAATATTTTTTTTTTGTGTGTCAGAAGAGATGCTTTCGCAATTGCAGTAGAAAGGACTAAGTAGCCAAATCTATTTTTCCTTCAACTTTTGAAAATAAATTGTGCAGACGCTCACTAGTCACAGATGTTACGGGCAGAAATAGCACAAGGCCTATCAGGCTACTTAACACAGAACATGATTGTTGTTCACTTTTCTAATAACTCAAACTTGTTATCTTCTCTTTCAGCATAAATAGAGCATTAAATCACTTCCATTTTTACAAGGATCCCATCGGAATACGAACAGTAGTATTCTGCCTGGCTCCAAGGCTTTTGACACCTGATTTGTCTGAAGCTTGTTTAATTCTTTGTTTAGAAACTTCCCAACTAAATTTTTAGAACCTTTTTATCTCTACTTATATCATACTCCTTCTCAAAGATGTAAGTTATTCATTACCGCTTCCAGTGACTCATATAATTTAGGAGATATCAGTTTTGCATTGCTCTAATGTAAGGCAGCAATTATTTTTCCCTCTGGCTGTGTTCAATTTGCCATAAAGACTTACCCACCAGAGTGTACAGGGATGGCTTGGATCATTATGAGTGTCATTTTCTCAAGCTTTCAAGAAAGGATATTGTAAATCCAAAGTTTGCATAGAGATCATGTTGTCTGGTTTGGCTTTTTTTTTTCTAAGTTTTAGCCAATGTTTAAATTTTAGGGCTTTTTCGGTAAGTGTATCACTTTTTTTCTTCTTTCTTTTTTTTTTTTTTCCCCCAACATATCCTTACTCATTTTTCTAAAAGAACTAAAAAGACAACATATTCCCAGATATTAGGTGTGCATTTTGCTGAGTTCATCTAGAAAAATCACTTCCTGAGAAGCAGGTAAATCCTTTGCTGCAATGCCAGTCCCACCACAAATCCCAAATAGATCCTGAATCACTGTGTGCAAGATTCGTGTATGGTGAAGAAATGTGTGGTAAATCTTTTCAGGCCTTGCATTGTTTGTAAAAACTCTTGTGAAATCAGTGAGACAAGATGAATAATTGAGCATCTGAGGATCTTTTACTTCATTAAGAGTCCTCATTTATAGTAACAAATCACACTTGAGAGGTGAACAGGTTTTGTAGGACCTTTTATTATTCCAGAGTGGGTTCTAATTATTAATTTTAATTATTAGTTATTACTCCAAAGGGGTTCTAATACATAACCTCATGGAAATTATGTGATGAACTCGGTAATTAGGATTATGATCTTTGAACTTCCTTCCAACCCAAACCATTCCATGACTCTATGTCAACATTAAGTGAATTCACAGTGGGAATTGCCGGGGTGTATTCATTGATTACTGTCCACCCAACCTCAGAGTTCCCTTAGGACCTTAAGAAAGTTGTCAGGTTTGTAAATAGTTGTTATTTCTCACCTGTAGCTATCACTGGTGGTAATTTTGGACCAATCTGTGACAATTAACAAGTGTTTACTTCTGAAAGAAGGGAGGTAACTTGCAAAAAAACTTGAATGAAATGCCCTTTTTCCCTGTGCAGGGACTTGACTTTTACATGTCACACCTAATCTAAAATTATATGTCACACATAATTTAAAAATAACCATATTTCCACAATGGTGTGTCTTTGTTTTGTTTGAGTATTTAATTTTATATGATTGGCAGACTTTAAAGGCTTTCAGGTTGGTTTTTGAGGCACTTTGTATTGTGATAGCCTGCATTTTTAAATCTTAACTTATCACTATCATTCTTTCACATTTTTATCCCCAACAATTTTCTTGTTCCCTTCTCTTCTGTGACCACCTTTTATAACCCATATTGAGTTCATTTACCTGATGCCTTAAATTATGTGGCCCCCTGCTGTCTTGTAATACTGCAGGATACATGAAGTAATCACTACAAAATGTGAACTAACTGTTAATAGCAATAAAGGGAGAATCAATGTGTGTATTTTTGCTTTGGCATATCTAGATTGTTTTCCTTTTGGTTTGTTTCCTGAGGGAACTTACTTGAAACATATATACATTTATTGATTCACCTGCCAAGGCTAGGCATGAGATGATGGATAATCAAGCCTAAATAAGGAAAATGGCTTTAAGTGGCTAAGAGGAGAGTTAAGAAGGTCAAGCAGGCAGAAAACCAGTTATAGGGATTTCACTGTAAGCATAGGTGTCTTCTCTGCTGTTAATTAGAACCAGTATTTGGGTTTTCTGCTCTGCTATGGCTTGTGCAAGGGCAACCCTCAGCAGAGTAATCTGACTGATATCCTCCCTGGCCTTTGCTGCAGCAATAAATGTGCAGTTGTGTGAGATGCTGAGGTAACTCATTTACTCTCTGTGCCTGCATAGCAGTGTGTTAGCTAAGGACAACACTTAGCCAAACGTTAGCAGCTTCATTACCTCCTTACAGGGATTAACTTGGTGCTGCGTTGGAAAGGATTTACATTTTTCCTTTGTAGTTTAGAGTCCATGGTAAAATCAGGGAACTGTTAAGCACTGTGCTTCTCCAAAATTATTTCTGTGCATAAGGACATCACTGTCATTCTTTTTTCCCTACTGAGGAAGTAAAACTACCCTTTTCAAGTACATTTAACCCCTAATTCAACTTTACTGTGTTAGATCACCATGTTAAGTAAAGCAGTTCTAGAATAACCTTTTATAAATGGGTCAACTTTAGATTTATTTTTCTGCAAGCATGAAGAGGGGTTACAAATTACACTAGACCTTGAACACCAGTAGCCTGTAGCTAATGAAAAAAAGCAACCAGTTTAACAGATATTCTTAGTTATGTGCACAAAATTGACAAGAAGAATAAAAAATGGAATGTTAAACTCATATTTAGTACTAAATTGCATCGAGGGGGTCAAAAAAAGATATATCCTTATAGGCAGCTGTATTTATGAACAGTGGGATACTAGGAAAATCAGGAGACAGAAAATGGATAGCCTGAAAGTAATTATAACCAAATGTGGTAGGGGTTTTTTGGTTGGGTTGCTCTCTTTTTTATTCAAATTCAGAAACTCAAAGGAAAACAAGATATGTGGAGAAGAGAGGCAGGGCTGAAGGTCAAGATTCACAGTCTTTAGGTGGTAGAGCCAGGAGCAGTATTTGCTCAGGCAGTATTACTGACCACGTTTCTCCAAAGCAGTCTGAAGCCTGATAAATGGGAAAGTAAAAATAACGATCCTTTAAATATGATTACAGTCCTGTTCTGCAGGCACAGTAATTCCTGCAGAACTCTGTTGTAATCCTGGCTTAATCTAGTAAGTGCTTGCAGAAGCCCTGGTAGTACTTACAATAGGATTTTCATCTTTGTGCTCCATTTTTTGTTATGCATTTCTACTGACTGTGGCCAATACACTCGTGGAAAACCTGTTACACCTTACATACCACCTCTCCAAAAACAGACATTAGGAAAGGGGGAAAACTTTGTAGGGAAATGGGGATGATCTGCAGGTTACCATGGTGATGTTAGTTATATTTTCTTAATTTAGACTATTCCTGTGTATGTTGCTTTGGAATACAAAGGATCTGGGACCTACATGCAGTTTACGAATGATTGCAGGGTCTTCAGTAAGAGGCTCTCTAGAAGTTGAGTGCTGGCAATCAAGCTGTACAATGTTGCTGCTTGTCCTTCTGGGGTTGCTACAGAATGTGTGGGATAGCTCATCTGTCAAATGTCACCGAGCCACTGCTCCAAAAGCAAAGGAAATGGAAGCAAAATAAAAGCTGCTCTGTGTTAAGGTTCAAAGTAAGAATACTGCTGTGTCATTTTCAGAGGTTGGAGTTTTTTGAATGAGCTAAACTTCAACCACAAATGAGGATTTTTTTCTCACCATTCAATAGCACTTCACTCTACATCTCACTGCCCTTGAGTGCTCTGAGACTTCAGGTACTGAGAAAATTCAGTTGTCTACTTACTGTGGAAATTATAATTTCTTTGCTAACAGTGCCACGTAATTGTAAACAAAGGCTGGAAAACAATCTCTAGGGAAATAAACATCCACTAAAGACTACTGGCTTCCACCTGGTTGTGAATGAATTAATCCATTATCTCAGATTCCTGCAAATAACTGCTGTTTAAAAATGAATATTTCAATCTGCATCAGAGCACAGTAAGATTTTCTGTTTAAAATTGCACTCTTGGGATAGTTGTGGAGAACACTACTAGCCTTTTAGCAAGAGAAGTGCCACAAGAAAGGCCTCTAATTTAGAAACTTCTTGGAAATAAGAGTTAGTTTGTTCAAGAATGAGTAAAGTTTGTTTTCCATTCTGCCACAGTACAATATCATAGCACATTAGCTCTGTTGGCTGTAAACTAATCTTACTTTAAATCACCACAGTTAATACTTTCATTTTTTTCTACCCTTTTTTGAATCCCACTTCCCAATATCCACCAATCCAGTCATCAGTCAGCAAATGGCATCCATTGTCATGTGCTTTATCTACTTAATTCATTGTATTCCATGTTCATGTCTGTCCTGGGTATAAACATGAATTTTACTTATTATATATATAAAGTCCCAACTTGTTTGATCACAAAAAAACCCCAAACCCTGAGAAATGTACTTTTTTCCTTAAGCTATCTGTTGTAATATCAAGTTGGCTGTGTTTTCATAGTAACTGGAAAAAAATAATTTGGCTGTCAATTGGATAAACATTCTTGTTATTACTAGTGCTAAACCTCATAGGTTTTGTGTACAGCACTTATACAGACTTAGCTTGGACTGCAAGCTGTTTCTACTTGGCTTATTAGGCTGGTTTTGATATCTGAACCTAATCTGTAATTTTATTAGCCTTGTATTTTATCTTATATTGTCCTTGACTTCATTCATAGTTGACTTCACTCTTGGAGACAGCATTACTTTGCAACTATATGTAAATCAGAATCTACTTCAACTCCATGAATACGGAAAGGAGCTGTGCTTAAAGATGGTGTTAAACTGGGCATTCCAATAGTTCTGGTTGAGCCTCTGTGGACTTTGCCACGGGTGTTTTGATGTTCAAAGAGAGAAGAAAATCTAGTGCTCCTCCTGAGAATTGGTTGATATGTTATTTTGATTACTTGAGAGAATGGTGGGTAGAAACACAGAGTGAACATGTGATAAATGCAGAGGATCCTTACAGAGTTTGTTTTGCCTTTCACTTAGCGATTCAGAAAACAAAAAGGGAAGGAGATCAAGGCTATCTAATGAAAGAAGTGGTTACATACAAGGAATGATAAATAAAATTGAGGTTTACTGCAGTTGCTAGCTATCTGAGAGGTGAGTACTGTTATCCTTTCTTAGATATATACTCCAGGTGGATTCACATCATTCTTAACACCAGTCTAGGCAGATGTGCTGAGTTGAGAGGGATTCTGATGAATAAGTAGCTGTTAATCTTTTCTGAAGGCCAAAACTGCTTGACAATATTCCCTTGACAATTTCTTCCTCTCCAATATTCCTTCAGATAAAAGTGTGCTTAAAGCAACTTAAACTGGTGGGGGAGGCACCTCTTACACACTTGAAACATGCATTCTATAGAAACTTCAGTCTAGTATTTGGAGAGCACAGAGTGTTTTCTTGTATGATGCTTCTGAAAGAAGTAGGAGGACTACTCTGTTGTGAAGTTGCTAATAGAAGTACTCCTGAATATTGTAGGACTCACATGGAGAAATAGTTTTCATCTCTCTGCAGTGCTTCAGATCAGCTCCTGACACCTTCAGATCCAGCAAGGTGCTTTGAAGTTTCAGAATGAGGCAGAGGAGGAGGAAATGTGTGGCAGTTCTAAGTGTCACACTGGGAATGTTACCATGTTTTGGAGACCTAGTTTCAGCAGACTGGATCTTTATGTCCTTTAGTCTGAGTTCCCATTTTCATGACATTGTCTTGTCCCTTGTAATTCATCCCCTCTCTTTAATTATTCACCCTTCATTAATACATATTTCTATGACCAGAAAGAGTGAGACAAGAGAATTGATTGGCATGACACCCCTGAGGCATTTAAACCAGTCTGTTGCCTCCAGACTGGCAACCTGTCATAATCCTAATGTTTCATGCATGCAGAACATAATAGCACTGTAAAAACAACACCAGTGGGAAGAAGCACAGCTTTACTAAAGGTGCTGTAAAGATCAAGAGGAAAAATTTTTGGGAAGGTAAAACTGACATAAAAATGTTAAATTTAAGTGAAATTTATTATTTGCTGGGAATAATGAGGAAGCAGAATACAACAAAAAACTTCCGGGGAAGTAAAATTATACAGGGAACCTACAGAAAATGTAAATGTTTTTTTCAACCTTAAATTGGCTGGCTTATATAAAAAGAGATCTGTAAAGGCTAACCCTCAGAACAAGAAAAGAATATGTAACATGTTTGTAAATGTAACTACCCACAGTGGTTATAGTGCTGACACCTCCTGAAGCCTGAGGGTCTAATCAGCTGTCAGCAGGAGAAACACTGAGGAGACTCATCCAGCCTGTTTCCAACATCTGCTTTTGAGTGTTGCCCCGGAAGTTTTTGTTTCATGGATAAAAGCAGTAGGGGTAGATGGCTTAGTGTGATCAGCTCCAGTTGGATTGTTCCCACAGCAATTCAGATCCAACACAATTCCTCACAACAGAAATTATCCTAGGACCACAGGGTACTGCAGAATAAGTACAGAATCAGAGACTTAGTAAAGAAAACTCTGTGTGGACTCCTGGATCAACAAAGCAATCCTATTTGGTTTGTGAGATTTAGAGATTTGCAATTATGCCATCATGCCATCCAAACACGTACTGCAGGTCATCCAACTTGATCTGAACTTATTTTACCAGCAGCTGGGCAATTCACAGGTTTCTGCTGCACGGTGAGGGTACCAAGATGTTCAAATGTCAAGAGATATCACTAGTAGTGAGGATCAAAGATAATAAGCATATAAAAGGATACTGTGTTAGGGCTACTTGTTGCCCTTCAGTTTTCAAACCCATTTTTGCTGTTTTGGGTTTTTTTAAATAAGATTAAGAGCAAATAATGCATCCTTGGTATTTATGTTTGTTCTTGTACACATTCTTGATGTGGTTCATACTGTTTATACTTCCCCCACCTTTTCTGCAAGCATTTTCTGAGTTTGCAAGACAGCAAACTCTCTTGGCTCTGGGGGAAACACGTGTTCCTGGAGCCATCAGAAAACATTTTCCTTCATCCATTTAGGTGTGCCGCTCTCGTCATCAGCTCTGTGACAGTCTATCTGTTCTTTGCGAGTCTCAAGGAAGCAGACAATACTTGAGTATAGGAGTGAACAGCAACACAACTTATGGTAGTTGAAGTACAGGGCATAGAGGGGATTTTCACTTTTTATATGTATAAATAGCCCTGTAGTCTTTCAAATGTAAAGACTCTTGGTATCTTGAAGACTTTAAAATGCTTTTATGCCTATGAATAAAAGTACAATAGCCCTTGCCACACCTGCACTGTTCAGACAGATTAAGATAATAACTATTGCTGAAAAGTCTGTTTAAATTTGCAAACTCATTTGTGCCATGTGCAGTAATGGACATTAAGTGCTCTTTGGAGCAAGCAACCAGTGATTTTTCTCTTGACATTAAAAAAGGAAATCATTATTATCACAAATGATATTAAATGAGCAGATTTACACTGCACTAATGCAAGATGGTTTGTGCATGGAAGTAAAAATCCATCTAAGACAACTGTGAGCTGGTAAGTGGGCTTGACCATATATTTAAATTACCGCTTGATTATTTTTTTTCTTAATTACACAGTGAACAGTGTTGTCACTATAACACATTAAAATCTTACCAAATCTCACAGTCCACTTTGACACTTACAGAAGTTTGTTGGGTTTTGTAAATTAACAAATAAATGAACAGGCATATAGAAAATTCAAAGTTACTGCACCACAACATTTCTTTACTACAAAAGTTATCATTTTAATAGACTTTATATTTTATTTCTAATATACACTATGAAATTTTATTCTATTGCTAAGAAATGTTGGTAATCTGTTGTCAAGATAATGAAATATTACTAATGAGACTTCAATTACTCTTGAATATGCTATGCTCTCTGTGAGGGCAAAAGAGGCTGCTCTATAAACAGATACATGTGATAAGGTTTTCATATTTTCAAGACACAAGTTAAGGCATTTGTTGCATACTAATTCAATTTTGCCCTTGGTTGCTATCATACTTTCATGCTAACAGAGTGATATGGATAAATCACAAATGTAATGCATGTCCTCTTTTTTTAAGGAAGTAAATAGAAAGGAAAAACGTTATAATTAATAGAAAGGGAGGACAAATGTAACTTGGAGATACAGTGTGCTTGAGTAGAAAAGTAATGAAATATTTATTAAAAACTGAACATGGCGTCTTTCCACTAACATGAAAACATGGTATTAAGAGATGTTCAGGGATCCAGCTCACATTATTCCCATCCTAAAGCCTAAGTAAGGCTTTAAAAGGGGAAAAGTCTGTGCTCAGTCCCTGGTAAGGAATCATGGTATCCCTGCTTAACACTGGATGAAGGCACAGTATAAATACCACTGAATATTTTAGTACTGTTAATAACTTAGCTGAAGCCACTGCTGACTAATATTATGGGAGCTGCTGTTTATCAGCTGGGCCAGTTAAGTCACTTAATGCTTCTCCCATTAGGAAGGATTTGTGTGACCTTTTCTGTGAACAATATTAATCCAAGAAGTGTTTGGAAAAAGCCTTTGCTATTAGACAGAGGAAATCCATATGGTTTGGGGAGACACCTTTGAAAGAGCACATTTTCTGCTGCCTTCTGCAAAGCAGCAGATGATGCTGCATCTGCTGGAGCCATAAGATAGGAGGGAGGGAAAACACCACTCTCTCCTGCCTTGCCATTCAGTGAAATAAGTCCAGCAACCACAGCAGAAGTATAGCTGTGCTAAAACTGATATTTAGACTCCACAAGTCTAATCTGGAAGAAAAAAAAAAAACCCTGATGTGCAGAGCTGTGGTCATAAATACTGTTTAGTTTGAAAAGTAAAGCACTGGAATATTAAGAAATAATGGATTTTTGGAGTTTATTTGTGTATCCATATGTTGATTTTAATATGATCATATTGCCCTTCCTTAGGAGACCTGTTTTAGTTAACACAGCATCCTTTTATTTTTCAATTCAGCAAAAATAACTTCTTTCAGTGTTATGCCATCTTTGTGGAATTATGTTACTGAATACTGCCCTGGTATCTGGCAAATCTTGAGCAAAGGAAAAAAATCCAAACAATATATACATCAGAAGTATATCTAGTGTATAAGTCCAGTGATGAAACTTATCTTTTTGTCTATATTTACAGAAGCAGTGCGTTGAATAACAATATCAAGAAGACCTCAAACATTTTAGTGAGAAAACCATTTAAAATAAGCAGCAGTGACTAGAGCCTAAACCATGTCCCTAAGCATCCCATCTACACACCTTCTGAACACTTCCAGGAATGGTGATTCCACCACTTTCTTGGGCAGCCTGTTTCAATGCTTGACCACCTTTTCACTGAAAAAGTTTTTCCTAATATCCAGTTGAACCTCCCCTGGAACAACTTAAGGCTATTTCCTCTCATCCTTGTTACTTGGGAGAAGAGACCAACCCCCAGCTGGCTACACTAGCCTGTCAGGTAGTTGTAGAGAGCCAGAAGGTGCTCCCTGAGCCTCCTTTTCTCCAGGCTAAGCAACCCCAGTTCCCTCAGCTGCTCATCATAAGAATCACCACCCTTTCAGAGAAGAACCTTCTCTTAGGGTCCAGTGTGAATTTCTCCTGATACAGCTTCATTGTATTTCCTCGTGTCAGCAGAGAGAAGGGAGCAGCACCTGCCCCATCACTATCCTTTCCCCTGTGGGGAAGTGACAAGGGCAGTCCTCAGATTTCTCCTCTCCAAGCTAAAAAATCCAAGTGGCCTCAGCTTCTCCTCATTAGCTTTGCCCTTGAGGCCCTTCTCTGCCTCAATTGCCCTCCTCTGGAGATAGTTTGATGTCACATGGTGGGTAACCTGCAGCTGACTCAGCTGGAAAGTTCCTCTGTGCCAAATGGAGGATTGCAATGTTCCCTTTTTTCCCATATTTTAACTTCTTCTTTTATTTTGAACTATGTTGCCTGGGGAAGAAAAGAAGTTGAAAGGAAATGAGAATTTAGACTTTAATAATTGGTCATTTAAAATAACCAAATAGGCCAGTGTTGCAATTTTAATGAATGTAAAAATCTGTGCATTTAAGAAAAAGTAGTAGATGCTCCATAAGGCACAAAACCCAAATGGGTGGCAGAGTCTGCCATCCTTGCAGTGTGACGTTGTGTGGATGGTAATGTGGTGTCAGGATCCAGCCAAATTCTTTAAATCCAAAATTGGCAGGGATGTGTTGCTGCTCAAGCCTTGCTCACTGCAGCTGTGCAGAACTTGCACAGCCTGTCCTTTTCCATGCAAAGATGAGAAGCAGCTGAGGTAGATGGAGAAAAGACAATGTATTTTTTCAGCCTCTAGAATAAAGATACTTATTTCAAAAACTGTATTCCCAAAAAGCCAGAACACTTAAGAAAACATTTGATTATGGCTTCTCTCTGGCTTTTAATGTTTTTCTTGCCACCCTTCCCTCTTCAGAGGTGGTTCAGGAACAACAGATCCTGCCTCAGCAGCTTGGCTGCTATTTGAAAGGTGAATGAACTCTCTAATTAGGAGAACACAATTCTACTTGCTGCTCTTCAGCATGACTAGGGAAAGCAAAAAGTATAGGGAGCACAGGTGCCTGGTCACCCATGTGATCTATGATGTGAAGTGTTATAATGAGAAGAGAGCCGGGTTGCAAGGGAGATGTTCCAGACCTTTTAATTATATCTCACGCATCAAGTTGTAGTTCTGTTGTCACGGAAACTGCCTCACCTCTCTGTTCTGAATTGCTGCTTCTCTGAAGTCCTATGCACTGCAAGGAGAAAACCCAGAGAAGGATCCAAATAATGCATTATTAAATAGCTTTAAATTAATATTAATAACATTGATTTGTCTGATCTGGAATTTACTGTTCTTCAGCTGAGGAAACCTAATGGTTTTTTCTGTGATGGAGAAGCCTAAGCACTGCATTTTTAAAATGAAAGTATTGTTTTACCAACTTTTGTTTTCCATAGTTTTCAGAGTCTGTCACTTCTGAGACCTCTGAAGTTTGTACAATATGCTTGTTATTTGGATTGGGCTACCAAGAAATCATCTGGAGTGGCTAGAGAATGTAGCTGTTCAGAGCTAGAAAGTTTGGGGTTTTCTGGGACTGTGTAGAAATCATTTTGCTCAGATTCCTAAAAATGTTGATTGTCTGAAATTTTGGAGGCCTCCTTTGGACACCTATTGCCAATGCTAGCATAACAATAAGAAAGGTGCATTCTGAAGTCAGAATTAAGAAAGAACCTTCAGACACATAATCTGAAGACCTGTCTGATATTAGAATAACTGTGAAGCTGTCTCACTGTCTGTGGCAGCTTCCAAAAATTAAGGTTCTAATGCCTTCCCTTCTCTGCTGTTTAAGCATTCATAATGCTCATTCAGGTTCATGGAATTTGTGAATGGCTCAGCATGCCATGTGTCTCTGGGTCTCTACAAAATGCTAAAGAACTAAAGCTGAATCAATGCATCTTCACTTCCTTTCTGTCTCATTTCATGCAACTATTATATAGAAAATATAATGTGTATATAATTTTGTGGTTTTAATGCCAGAATAATAATGACAACTGGCAAAGAAATCTAGAATATCCAACTGTTAGAAATTATTAGTGTCTTTTCTACCCCACAAGAGTTGTGTGCATGCTGGAAGAGGGGTAACATCTGTGTGGTGTAGTATTCAAATGCCCAAGTAGAGCACAAAGCTGACACAGATAAGAGCGTTGCTGAAAGAAATGAACTACCATATATACTTAAGAAGAGGAGATCAGGTCTGGTGTGAGATAACCAGCTTTGTATTTTACTGGAATGTATTTTCAGGAAACCTTTGAAGAGCAATGTAGCAATGCCAGAACAAAACTTAGATTTCCAGATATTAAATTTCTCCTTCATTATTGACATTTATCTTTTATCCTCTTTGTTCCTCCTGGCAGAATAACTAATATGCAAAGAGAGCCATGCCAGACTCAGTCAAATATATTATTCTAATAATGGGCTAAAATAGAATAGCCTTCTTAAATAGCAGAGAAAAGGATGAAGCTTTAAATCAATCTAAAGAATATAGAAACAGGACTGCCCATACAGGGAAATTATGTTCTGCAGCAGGCTCTGAAATGGAAGGACACCAAACCCATAAATATAAGCTTGCTGAAACAAACTGGCATTAAACCTGGGAATGTTTCTAAGCTTAACATGACTCTAATTCTTGCTCATATTTCTTTATTCTCTCACAATAATGCTCCATTTGCTCTGTTAGTGTGTGTTCCGGGGCAGGCTTGAGCTGTACCTGGGACAGAGTCGCTGTTGAGAAGTCAGAAATAAGTTAATGTTTACTTCATTCCAACCAGAAGGTAAGAGAAGGGAAAACAAGTCCCTGATTTTCACAATAGAAGTGGGCTGAACAAGTGAATGACTTGAGGAATTTCATCTCCCACCTCAGCCATGAGTGCCACTTAATCTTACTGATTTGAAAGTGTCGTGGTTCAGCTCCCTATAAAGTCTTAATATCCTGCGAGGAAAAAAAAACCCTGGTATTTTTAAATTAAGGCAGATTTTTAGAAAAGGCAAGGACTCAAAACTGAGCAAAGATTATTATCTGAAATATCTTGTTATTCCTAAGAGTTTCCTCCAAATTCCTTGCCATAAACACTCTCTCCCATACATACTTCAGAGGGATTTATTTCAAGCTCTAATAGAATTTTGCATTAAAAAAAGCCTTCTCAGCAACATGGTGCTAATTTAACACAATATACAGCTGAGACTGATACAGTTATTTTGCTTTTAAACACATTTGTGCAAATCCCTTCTGTCTAATGAGAATTAGAATTCAACATCTAAATTCTGACAACTAATGCAACATAGATTAGGTAGAAAATGTGGCATCTTTGGACTCCTCTCTTTAGTAGTGTGAAGGAAATACAAATCAGATCTTGGAGGCATTAAAAGGGCTTTTGGAGAGAGGGTAAGAAGTTTATTATTTGAAACAATTGTCTTGAGATCAGTTCATCTTTCAGGATTGAAAGTGTCCAGAGGGACTTTAAAGAATTATGCAAATAACTTTTTTTTCACCAATATCAAATTTGAGAAACTTAAATCATATACCAATAAATTCAAAATTATGGCTGTCCATTTCTTTTTGTCAAATTCAAATGCTGGTAATCCTCATAGTTCCTGTAAAACAGTTTTTATTGGGAACTGGAACATTAAGTTTCAAATTTGTAGCATTCTCAAACAAAATTTGAGGAAGTTCTGTAAGTCATTTGTTGTAAAGCATTTCTTGAAGTGATCATTTTATCAATTTACTGCATGTGCTGGAGTAAATTGTATAACCCCACTTGACCTTAGCCCACCATTGGCAAATTTGGATTGATGGCACTGCTGCACTTCAAGCAGGCAGTGGTATTCCTGTGTTTTCCATCTCTAATAAGTTTTATGAGGATAACTACATTAAAAATTTTAAGTATGGTACAGCAGGGAGAGCTGTTGTGTCTGTGTGCAGAGCAGAAACGTAGAGAAGTTCCCCAAATAGGCATTTGAAAGACTAAAAAACACATCTTACTTCTTTTTCTTTGGGCTAAAAGATTATTGACTTGACTGTTTTCTATATTTTTAACCCTCCATAGAGATTTGATATAAAATAGCTGCATAAAAAGAGCCAAAATTCAGTCAGAATAATTAAACAAAACAAAACAAAAACATTCAAGGTATATGTCTTGGATTGACAGATGAGCAACATCAATTTTCTCGTGTCCAGAATATCTTCTTTAGTTCCTGAAAGAGATTTAAGTAAAGTGAAGAAGCAGAGAAAGTCACTGTTCAAGTCTCCTTACTGAGATCAGTTTCAAAGTCATTTTAGTCACCCACAGAACTGTCCTGGATAGCAGGAACAAATCAGAGGCTTCTCTCTTACCTGTAGCTGTCATACTGAAAATATATGAAAGATACATGTGACTGTATTCTTTCCTGATGGTATAGAATCATAGAATCAATTGGGTTGGAAAAGACCTCCAAGATCATCAAGTCCAACCCATGATCCAGCACCACTCTGATTACCAGATCATGGCACTGAGTGCCATGACCAGTCTCAGCTTAAAAACTTCCATGGACAGTGAACCCATCCACTCTCTGGGCAGGCCATTCCTATGCTTGATTACTCTCTCTGTAAAGACTCTCTTTCAAATATCCAACCTAAATTTCCCCTGGCAGAGCTTAGCCTGTGTCCTCTTGTCCTCTTGCTGGTTGCCTGGGAGAAGAGACCAACCCCCATATGTGCATGAAGAAGGACTCAAAATGAAACCTTGTGAGGTCTTTGCCAAGACTTGGATTTTCTCTCTTCCAACATGAATAAAATCCACAGTTCAAAGTGGTTTTTTAGAAGTCTTCCTTCAGATCTGTGCTCAGATACACCTTGTCCTCCCCCATTAATACCTTTAAATGTGGCTCGAAGAAAGCAAGTTTTGGACTGTAGCCTTATTCAGTGCACATTCCAGAGCTGGAAGTATATCCAGCCATGCACTTTGCTGGCTTGCAGCCCCTGCAGCTGGGAGTTTCCCTCTCTGCTCTGATATCCTGGTTCTTTTCCTTTGGAAGGTGTTCCAGGAGCCACACAAGGGATGAGTGGCCTCCCAGCTACTCATCCGCTGTTGGAATGTGCTGGATCAGTCTCCACCTTCCATGGCAATCCTGAACGTGGAGGAATGAAGCTGGGGACTGCAGGGTGGGGTTTAACCTATTTTCTACTTAACGAGTCCCCTCCCCTTTCTAGAAGATCTCAAAACAACTTTCTTCTACTGCCATGTTCCTGTGAATGTTCACTCACAGTGAGACTTACAACTGGTAAAAAGGAGGCCACTGCTGTTGCCTCTATAGAAGACCTCTTTCCTGAGCATTCTATACCTGAGAAGAAACCTAAAGTTCATATTTCAGCCCTGCAGTGAGCTGGAATTTTCAATGGAATGAGCCTCCTGTGTGTTTTTCTGGCTGCCCAGTGATGTTGTAAAGCTTTTAATGAAAATCTCAAAATGTGCCATGTGTAAAATATAAAAAATGGCTATAGAGAAACCTGTGGCCACCAGCTTTTGTGGTTTATAAAAGAGAATTAACTACTTTATATGTTAATTTATTGTTTTCAACCCTTATTGCTCTTAACAGAAGACGGAGTAGTCTCCTGGTTCTCCTTCAGCTGGTGAAAAGTAAGTTAATTCATTGCTCCATCTGAGCCAGTTGCATACTCAAAAGCAGACAGAAGAGAAGTCACTTAAAGTATATTTTTCTACCATGAGAATATGACTCATACACTTTTATCTGTAACCACTGTCTTGAGAGAATTTTTTGTTAAAAATCTTCCAGTGGAAAAAAAAATAATTAATATTTAAATATTTACGAAGTTTTGAGTCAAATGCTCATGATCATTGTAATAAATAATACAATAATTTAAAGCTTGTTTGCAGGAGAAAATAAATGTTATTTTTATTCAATATCTTGCGTACTTTACAGTGCAAAGCTATCCAAAAATATAACATTTCTAGCCTTTTCAGGAAGGACCAATGGAGAGGTATCAGGCATGGACCTGAGATTGCTTATAAGTTCCTGGCTTTTTAACTATCCCGTAATTTCTCTGTTTCTCAGTTTCTTAACTGAAAAGGATAAAAAAGAAAAGGGAAGATTGTGATACTACTATGATAACTACTAATGAGATGTATAGTATTATGGATAAGTATTAACAATTTTTCCCTATTATTTCTTTCTAGGAATATTGTCTACCTTGCTGCTTAAAAATTTCAGTGAGCAGAAGGATGAAGAATTTGCTTTGTTGCACTTGTCCTTTATAAAACCAGAAGTGATTTAGGAATGCAAATGTTGCTGATTTCCCAGAGGAAAAATAAATCCAGGGAAGTCACTTGGGTAATTGTAGATATCTCACTCTTTCAATATAGTTTAAAAAGCAAAATTTTATAGTTTAAAAATTAACATGTAATTGAAATATACCTGGCAATGCAGTTTCTTCCAGGGTATGACATAATGGTCACCCAGGCCTGCCACAGTCAAAACACTCCATTGCTTTGCATGGCAGTTCCACCTCTTGTCTGTATTATCTGTAAAATATTGGGCAGTCTATTCTTTTGTGTAGTGTCTTGTGCCTTGTAACTCAAAGCTGCTTGTGCAGATGATATTATACATAAAAAAGTAACAGGATACTGTGCCAGCAGTATTCAGTGAGAAAAGAAATGCTTCTCTTCTCAATTCTGAAACAGAATTCATAAGAGTTTCTATCTTCAGCTGTCATTCAGGCACAGAAGGCCAACCAGTCCCCTGGCCTGATCCCACTTGAAATGCATCTGTACAGGTGTGCTCTGAAATGGAATAGTTTGTCTGAAGGGAGTTTCCTGGGAGATTATTTTCTGGTTCTGTTGGGTACTGCACTGGCATCGATAAGGAAGCTTATCTGCAGCACATGATAGATCATGTAGCAGCCCTCCAGGTAAGCCAGGCTCCTTCTGAAAGACCTTGTGCAGCAAAGCATTTTATCAGAGTGTTTGGTGCCCCTTTGCTTTATGAAAACCTACCCAGTGAATACTCCTATTGTTTTTACCCAGCTGTCCATGCAGAGTTTCTTGGAAGTGCTTTGGAAAATGGATAACAAAGTCGCTTGGTTTGTTGGTTTAATTCTTCTTAACTAATAGAATATTTCAAGCTTACTCACATGGTAAAAGTGCAGATGGAAAAAATACTAATTAAACGCTTGAATTCATTAGGTTCTTCAAAATGTAAAACTATATCAAGAAAGGCAGACCTTGCTTTTGCTATTACTGAAAAGGGGTCATGGTAGCAAATATATGAAGTTAAATGTGACGTGGTTGCCTCCTCTCACCACTATTGGTGGTTGTTTTGTCAGGAAGAATGTACCAAGTACTTGTGGCCCCCTTATCACTGCTGCATTCATCCGTACAGGGTGAATACGTTTGTTCTGACCTTATACACCATTTCTTGGAATTTGGATATTCTCTCAGCCATTTCCATATTCTGGTTCAGAGATTGTCATGCTTGTTCAGTTAGGACAGGGATTCACTTCCTATATATGCTTGTTATAGTGTAGATAGAGGTATAGATCCTTGACAGTAATCTCTGCGTGTGCTTTTATCCCAGGGTAAATGCAAAGTAATTCAATTAAATTAGGGTAGGCAAACCCTCCTACACCACAGAGACTACTTTTACCAGAGTAGCTGACACACTGTAAAATTACAGCCTAGCTGCTTCCTGATAACTCGTGTAACTACTTCGGGTAGCCATTCCCTATTTGCTCTCTATCATAATTTTTAGTATCAGCTACAAGTCTTGCTTATGAAAATTTATGGCCACCAATCTGGCTACACTTACCTGCTAAAGACTGTGGTATGTGTGAAGTATCTAGAAAGGATAAATCTGACCACAGGAGTGATATAACAATGTCAGATTCCTCTTAAGAGAATATTATTGAGCGTAGAGGGCCATATGGACAGTACAAAACCTGGAAGAAACAAGTAAGTTTGTAAGTCTTAACTTTCCAGTCAGGAAATATATGTTGCCTGTATTGTATGATAGGCTATGGGAGACAACTGAGGCTAATTGTGGAAATAAAATAATAAATTGTTACGTTCTAACTGCACCCTGTTCAGTCAGTCCACTAATGTTTACTGTCCTGCTCCTAATGCAGAAAGCTCTGTGGCATCCAGGCATGGCCAAAGTGCATTTTGGGGCTTTCTGAAAGCCCTGAATGAGGATGGTACCTCTTCAGTGTGCCACAGGCAGGAGGTGAATAAGGCTCCTTTGCAGTACCTGAAATTTTAGGGTCAGCTTTAGGATTTAACAGTCTGTCCCAGCTGGACTGTGTTGTTCCAATGCTGAAATCCATTCATTGTTGGGTAGTGATGCTCAGGAAGTGTCTCTGACAGAGGCACCATTAAGATGAGACTCAGAAAATACTGGCAAGGCTGAGAGACACATTACAGGAGAGTGTGCTGTGAATGGAATTTTCTAGGGATGAGCAAGGAAGGAAGAGAGCCATTCTAAAATGCTCAGCTCCCCATGGCTGAGAGGAGGCAAATATCACAACACTCTTAAGAAACCAGGTTGTAGGTATTACTTTATTTATAAATATCAAAGAAAGCCACAGGAACTATTCAGAAATGAGAATATAATAGATTTAAGGCTGTCTAGGGCTGCATCTGTACTATGAAAAACATCAGTCCCTGGTTTATTCCTGGTTCCCTGTTTGTCCACGCTTCATATGTGTAATTTTATGCTTGAGGTTTTTTTGGACTGATGTGTCTTGTCCCTCTGAGGCAGAATTTGGGGGCACATTAGCACCAAAAACAGCCTAAGTATTTTTTGGCTTATTACTCTCCAGGAATAGAAGAACATGGGTTTTGTTGGTTGTTTTGTTGTGTTTTGTGGGGGTTTTTTGTTTGATTTTGGTTTTGGTTTTTGTTTGGTTGGTTTGAGGTTTTTTCCCCCAGGGAATGATAGAAGTTGAGAACAAAACTGTGTCCAATGAAGTCAGGGGTGTGGGGAGTAAAGAAGAGTAAAACCAGAGATAGCAAAGTCTACACTCCTTTTAATAAAGTTCATAATGAAGTTCATCCTAAGGAAATAGAAATAATTGCACAAAAAAATAAAACAGTTAAAAGAAACCCCAGTTTTCCCCATATGCCTTTTTGTTAGGCATTTTTTGTGAGAATATGCAATCAGACATCTTCTGAAATTAAAATTAGATTGAAACACAAATATATATTGGGATTGTTGTTTTTTTAACTTTTTTTTTTCTAATACAGCTGGCATTATTCAGCGCAAGAACCCGCTTATCACTTATTATATCCGATACAAATATTCATTAAATATTTTAAGCTTTATAGAGTAAAACTCTTTTGCATTAAATTATTAAACTCTTACAGTGGAAACTGTCTAGATGGTTTGTAGGTTTATTTATATCTAGATTAAAACATGACATCCACAGCTGTGGGTTTTTCTCATCCTTTGTTCCCACAAACTGAATTCCAGATGCACAGCTCAGCAGAGCCCTCTGACTTGGGGTTTTTTTTCTTCCTTATAATGTACCTGGGGGAACAAAAACACGTGTGCTTCGGGCAGAAACTTATGTATAAGAGCTCCTATCTCCAGATTACTTGTAATACATTTTAAAATGAATTGTTCCTGTTTTGTCCTCTGAACTAGTGCTTCAAAGGCACCTGTGAGTTAACAAGGTTTTTTAAATGGAAAATGTATTGCCTGCTCCCTTGCAGCCTGGGATTTCCATCTTCCTTTCTACACCCCACATGCATAGGTGCTGTAGGCAGACTAAAACTCTCTTAGTGCTTTCCCACATATCTGCTATTATTTATAATTCCTATTTTTGCTGAATATCTTAGCACCTGCTGAATTCTAGTAGTCTTCTTGCTGAACCAGAGACATTCAGCTTAATTTTTGCACAAAAGAAAAGGTGGAACCCGAGGTTGAATACAGCCATCAGCCTGCACGACTCCTACAAGCTCCAGGGGCTTTTTTCTGTTCTGCCAGCCTGAAGCTTCCTAAACTTTTTCACTAAAAGATTTTCTGGCTTGTGGAAATGACAGAAGGTCCCTGTTCAGTGCTGTGTGTATATTTTCAGATTTTGGCACTTTCAGAAGTTTGCCGAACAGGTGGGATTTCTGTGGTAGAAGAAACAAGGCTATGAAAGCAGTAGCAGTTGCAAGACTGCGGAAGTTACATATTTTTCTTTTTGCTGAGCAGCAGCAGAAGTAATCTCTTGCTGCCCCATGCTGAATGGCAGCTGATGTTGGGGCTTTACAATGCATCACATTCTTAGTTGAAAGGAAATTAGTTGCACAGACTTGGAAATATTTTCTGTTGGTCTCTTGCTATTCATAAGGTGTAAACAACCATGCTTAGCTTTGTCAGAGGGGATAAAAACAAGCAATGTGATATTCAGACAATTTTGCCAGAAGAAAATCCTGCTCAGATTTCACTGTATAACAAAATATGCTTCCTATAAAAAGGTTCTATTTTCTATTATTTTCCAGTCCTGTCTGCTCCTACACTATTCCCCAGTCACAGTCACCACTGCATGCCCAGAACTGGGCCCTCAAAATAAAACCCAGCAACTAATTTATTTATTGGTAAAAGGTATTTCAGGATTGCCAGAATAGATAACCAGGTCAGACTAGGTTTACTAAAAAAGTTTAAAATTTCAGGTGGAATGAAAATTAAGCATCATACAGTGTAAAAAAATACCTGAAAAAATTAGTAAACACTGAGATTGACAGGAATCTTACATAGGCAATGTTACCAGAATTTCTAAAATCTTACTTTGGGTTTCTACAAATTAAGGTAGAAGGAAACAGGAACTATGTGTGGGAGTGCCCTTGCTTCTTATTTTTTATTCTCTATTAATGTTAGAACTTTTAAGGGTTGTTCTCATTCTTACCTGATGATACTTTTCCTTTCTGCACAGACTATTGTAGGGATGTCTGGAGCTCCTGTAACCTTGTGATAGCCTTGCAAAGGAGAATTTGTGTGAAAGTCTTCCATGTATTCCTGGACTATATCCTTGTTATGTTGATAACTACTCTTCTTTCGTTTTATACCAAAAGATGTTTTATCTGAAGTGGGAGAATAGTTAATGGGTGACTGATATTACTGAATAGGGAAAAAAACATCCATTATGTCAGAGGCACTGTTAATGTTCCCAGACACATTGTAGTCAAACCTCTGTTATTTATCATGCTGTTTAAAACTAAAGCATTGGGAGCTTGGAGAGAAGTGTGATAAAGGCTTGAAATGAGGACTATGCCTTTTAATAAAGTTCAAATTGCAAAGCCGAAGTTGTTGTTCCAGGCTATGGAAATACATGATTGCCATGAATGAACACATGAGTGTTTTGTACAGGAAAAATGTGAAGTTGATTAAAAAAATATTTAGTAACTATATTTAGGGAGAAGTTTATGAGCACACAAAGGAAATACGATGAATCAGAACAGAAAAACATTCTTACCAGTCACTTTTTTCCATTTTGCAGAAGACAGTCATCTAATGTTTCATCCCTGTCAACTCTGCTATATTGAAAATGTATTTTACTAATATTAGCACCTTAAAATTGTATCACAGAAAGAGAAAACTGTTGCTGTTATGTAAATTGCCTTCTCTCATGGTATTTGAATAATGGTCTGTGTTACAGGAACCCACCAGAAAAAGGTTTCTCACTCAGAGGAGGAACACAGCTGTCCCTACAGCAAACATCTGGTTACCCACTGGATGGATCCTACTCCATGACTGCCAGCATTGCAAAGTAAATATATTTGTGCCCCACCTTTGGGAAGGCAGAGTTTTGCTGGCAATAAGCTTTGCCCTCAATACTGTGTGCAGTGTGGATGATCACTTAACTCATGACTCAAACAGAGGCTCAGGTGGCAGACAACATATTTCTAACAGAGAATTTAAGCTGGTTCAATAACCTGAAAAAGAACATTTTTCCAGCTCAGGTTGTATTAAAGTGCAGGGAAATAGTGTATCAGAGTGCATTTCTTCAGTTCCGGCCTGGGCCTGACCAAATTTCCCTGGAAAACAGAGGCCACCAAGGCTGATGGCTGTTACCAAACAGCATATTCAAATTGCATCTGCTTGAGGCAAAGTTTCAGAATACAGAAGAAGCTGAGCCTGACTGGGGCTGGAGAGGGGGATAAGAAGGTAATTTTTGTGTCTTCTGTAGCAGCTGTGAGAAATGAGTGAGGTTCCATCCTACAGGCCATTTCACTTTATCTTTTCTCCTGTGCTGCGTATCTCCCACCTAACATTATCATCATTTATCATACCTTTAAGATTCATCTCACTGGCAAAAAGCTTTTGGATCATGAACCTTGCATCCATAATTGATTCCTCAATGGGCTATCTGTGACTTCTTCCTTGATAAGACAGTAAGAATTCAGAATTAGATTCCTTGACTTTCATATTTATTTGTGTCACTTCCTAAAAGAGTTTTGAACAGTTTTTGCTAATTGATCTCTCTGGTGCCTATATTAATTTTACAGCTATATTATGTGATTTTACTAAAGAATCAAGGGCTAGATATAATTGTCTACCTTAGCTTGTGTATCAGACTAAAAATTGTACTCCACCTCTGCTCCACCTGCCTTTGCTGTTCCTCCCAGCAGCCACTGCCATGGCCCTCTTTAGTACAAGGCACAGCAAACAGGCAATGTGTGACCTTCCTATAATGGTCATTTAAACAGTGTGTACCATTAGGATGTATTTAATATTTTTTACTTGGTATTAATTAACAAGTTCAGCCTTTCAACTGGGTTGTCATTAATATCTAGAACTTTGCATGAGTTTACTGAATAATTTATCAAATCTACCTTAATACACAAGGGAGGAAAGGTTATTTCTTTCCTCCACAAAAAGAATATCCTAACTTTCTTTTTGCTCTATAGACATTTTTTGTTCCATACGTTGTACTATTTGGAAGATAATAGAATGATCTATTACAAATACCATTTGCCGTGGGATTCTTGTTTTGTAGTTCCATTCTGGATGCTTTCACAGGACAGTTAAAAAAGCCCAAGATGCTGTAGATCAGTATGTTCAGAAGGGCCATAGAGCAGCTGTTAGTGGTCCAAGGGTGGGGAACAGCTGGTTGTCATGACTGTCTTCTGCTCTACTGCTGTGAGCAGCAATGTCACAGTCTTGTGTTGGCTTAGATTTGTATCCAGCAGCTGCCTGATTTAAAATACCTATCACCACACAAAGGCTAAAGAATATCGGTAAAAGACAATGATAACTTGAGGAAATATGCAAAATGAAGAAGAGGTGTAACTGGAAAGAATTTCAATCTTGTTTGGACCTCCAGAAGTGGGGGGGGCAAGGTTTCTATATAAAAGTGTACTATTGAAAGGTTTCTGTCCTTGCTGATGAATAGCGTTTCCACTTTATGACAGGACAACACTATGTTCATAAAACTGACTTGCTACAAAACCAAATCTACAATGGGTTTTGTTTATGGAGAAAGAAATGGAGACACAAAGCTCTAGCTGATTTTGTGGAGAGTACTCTACTTCTCTGCTTAATGTACTCCATCTCCTTTTTAAAAACAAAAAATCCACACAAAAATGTAGCTAATTCATGTTATGTTAAAACATACAGTTTCTCACTGTCATACACAAGTGTCATCTTCTGTCTTGCTCCTCAGAGATTGTTTAGTTGTGCAGCACCATGACAGAATCTCATGTTATTAAGACTTCATTATTATATTTTCCCATGATGGTACCAGTGCATCACAAAATAGTATCATAATTAAAAAACTAAACTGGTGTCAGCAGCATAAAAATGAATGAAGAACATACTGATGCAGGATATCTTTATTTTGTGTTTATTACCTTGCTAATTTATAAAACCAATAAAATAGTTATATATTGTCTTTCTTAATAAGTGAACTCACAAGGTGATTCTGTACTAACAACAGTAAATGCAAATAAATATCAGGAATATAATAACCAGTATGAGGAAAACAGCTTTTAAAGTCTGGGCTGATTTATCTTCCCCATCTTAAATAAATAATTAAAGAGAAAACCTGACTATTTTTACTTTTGCATTTTATTTCTGTTAATTGGTGCACAAATTAAATTGAACATAGTGTATGGAGAAATGGATAATTACTCAAAGGCAATTAAAGATTCTGAAGGCTCTGTAGTGATTATGATTATTTTCTTTGGAAAACAAAAGTCCCATTTATCTCTAATATATGCCATGTAATTAAGTCCATGTGCCATTATCTTTCTCTTACCATCCACTTCCAATGGGAACTGGTTTTTAAAATGTCTGGCAAGAGAGAATGTAATTGTATGCAGTGGGATACTCCTGTGCAGAAAGAATTTGTTAAGGTTTTGTTCAGCTTCCCAGTCTGTCTGTATTTCATGATTTTGACGTGGCCTGCTTCGTGCTGGACACGTGACACTGTCTGCCCCACTGTCCCTCTCTGAATTAATTCTCCGTAACTTCCCCAAATCCCTCAGCTTTCATGGAGCTGTGTTGGTGCCCTGGTATGTCTACTCCTGATTCCATAAAACTGGGCTCCATGTAGTCTTGCTAGAGAGGAGATGGAAAGATTTGCTGTTCTTGAGCAAAGGGGCAAGAGAAGTTACACATAATAACCTCGTATTATGCACAAAGAAGAAAACTGCCCCTCAAAGTAGGGCTTGACGCCTTACCTGATAAGAACTCGACACTGCCTTTTCCCTTCTCTCCAGGTCTTTCCAGCCCAGCGCTTTCCAAGCTTACAGAAGGAGATCTGTTGCATGCAAAAGTAAGTAGAACTTGACTTTTGAAGGGCCTCACTGTGGGATGTGCTCTGAGGCTTGTGGAAATCTGCCTCCAAAATGCAACCCGGGTCTCAGCACACTCTGGCTTGCGCTGTGCCATTTCAGCGCTCATTGAACCCTTTTGGTCAGGGGACAGAATGACTCATAACACTGAGCTGGCTTTTCTTATGGCCACAAAAGGGACACACAAAAGGTTCTCTCCCGGTGGCTTTCATTTTATAGACAACAAATATGAAGCCGTAAAGTACAGGAATAAAGATTGCTGGACACAAGTTAATTTAAGGCAGTGTTTCACAATTTATTGTGTTCTTAATGTTGGTTGTATTTTATGCATTTATTACTCTAATGTTTGTCATCCAGCATTGGGACTTTCTGCTTGTATAGGTCTGAAGTGCCAGACAGTAATGATGCTAATGAAGTAGATAGCAATTTTTTCTTTATTAAATGTACAGTAGCATAGTGTTTGATAGCTAAAAGATAAGAAATTTATCATCCTGTTTCTGCCACTACTGAAATAAAATGCAAGACTGTACAGTATTTTTGCACCCTATACTAATATTCTTAAATAATTATATGCTGCATTATTATATTTGCTAAATACTGCTAAATCTCTGCAAAATAATTGCTTGTTAATTCTACTGGTTCCTGTACAATTAACCAGATTTCTGGATTAATTAACCAGATTTCTGAATTTCACAATGCCGTATTATGCAAATGGAATTTGATGCATGTAAAATTGTTTTGAAACAAAAACCAGCTGCCTAAGGCCATTAAATATGAATACAGAGTGTTGGGTTTGTCCTTATTTGTTTAGGATTTTAACAGATTGTCCTCAAAATGCACACACCTACATTTAACTCATCGCCTGTTGTTTCACATCCAAGTTCAGCATTTCAAAATTGTTTATTGGTGCATCTGCCAACCCTTTTGCAGTTTAGACACCTGTAGTTAAATAACTAAATCATTATTTGAACTTCTAAACAAACCCAAACTCGGCCTCAGCAGAGAGTTAGTGGCTCCCTCTAGAATTTTCTGATCTCAGCAGTTCCTGGTAATCACGGTCTCCTTGTTGGAATGTCTGAAGTCAGTCACTTTATGTACTGATTTAGAAATATGAAACGATGATTTGCCACAATGAAATTCTCAGAGAAGCTGGATTAATCAGGGACTAAATAGACTACTACTGTAAAAGGAAATTGCATTTTTTTTCAAACATCTGAGAAGGAAATTTTAGCTGGCTTTATCAAAGGCTCTTCTTCAATCAACTTGAATATTCTTATCAGCAAAATGTAAGAAAAAGTAATGACTCCCTCTGTTTTGATCTCTAGATTCGGGTCAGTCTTGTCTCAGTTAGTGTTTGGCAGGAGAAAATATCCGAGCTTGAATGGCATGCATTATACAAATAACTGCATTTTAATAATGAGTTAAAATGGAATCTGAGAAACAATCTATCATTCATAAATGAAGGTTGAGGAAGAATCAGAAATAGCATATAACTCGCCTCGTAATTATAATGGTGCCAATTTTTGTCACTCCAGCCCCAGTTAATCTATTCCATGATTAACCCCATATTATGCACAAAAGGCAGTGAAAGATGCACATCCTGGTGAATGAGTTCACATTATTTGTCACACTGGCACAAGAAAATAGATTTCACCCCTGATTGTGTCAGTTAACGTTAATTGTGGTACCTACTGAGGGGAACTAGCAGGGTTCTTCTGGGACTAAAACAACCTCCTGAGGTCTTAATTACATCTGATTGCACGCTTGTTTTTTGGGTTGGAGTGCTGCATCCTTGTGTTGCAATGCCAAAGTGGGAAAATATTCCTGATTTTACAAGCCACACGGCATTCTTCATGTGGTCGTGAGCTGTGTATGGCACAGAGATGGCAGATCACACAGAGAAAAGGGTTCCTGGAAAACTTGCTGCTCAGGGACCCCTCAGACCAAATGTGGAGCTGATCTGGGGCAAAAACCCCCAGGAAATGCAGCTATAGTTGTGGTGGCACACTCTGCTCATGAGCCACAGGCTGGCCTCGGCTGTGTAAGGGAATAGAGAGGCAGCTCTTCCCATTTATTCTAAGCTAACACCTTTTGAGGTTCTCAGAGGCTGTATGAAGTAAGAATGCTCACTGCATCAGAAAGAACATGAAATAATCTTTGTAATGAATCAAAGAACAGGCTGCATATTTTGCAACTCCTTTTCCACGGTGTGAAGGGTGTTTTGAGTTGTGTAGGTATAGTGCTATTCAGGTCACATACGTCGCTTAATATGTATTTTCCAGGGAGATTGTGCAAAATTTTTGCATCAGTGATGATCAAAGTTTGTCGGTGTTTTATTATACAGTAAATGAAATCTTCCTGTAATTACTTACAGGCAATAATAATACTCTATTGTAGTAGTTTCTAAGACAGTGAGCAAGAATCTGATACTGTAGCCTATGGAGATACAGCCACAGTGGGGGCAATGATCCTGTCAGGACACACAATTGGAGTGTATGCTCTTAAAGCTAAGCTGAATAGCCTTTGTCTAGTTTGAAAGACACTGCTGCACACAATGAAATCCATTTCTTTTTTGAGAACCCTTAGATGAAGGGAGACAATATGCTGCCACGTTCAGCCTATTCTATTCAGTTCTGTTCGGTGAAGGGACCAGTGTATCTTACCTGATTCAATCTTGAAAGGAAGATCAGTCTTGCAAAACTTTGCTGAAGTCATGCTGAAAAATAGCATCTTTCTGTTGACTGGTTATTTGTTATCCCTGATTCCACATTAAATTAATGTAAAAAAACTCCCTTCTTTCCAACAATCAGCACTTCATGCTCAAAGTCACATTTGAAAACAGCTTCTTTCTGTTCCATAAATTATGGCAAACTGCCTGAATAGCGTATGTTGTTAGTTACTGATTTTAGGAGTGCTGATAGAAGGGTATAGATCACTAACTTTTGGATTATGTAGTCAAAAATAGGTGTAAAATGTACAGAATTGAGCAGTCTTTTTTTAAGTGGAGGCAGATGGTTCCCGTTTACTTCTCCCCCTGTCTTGGAACAAAGCAGAGGAAGAGAAATACTGGGAGTTATAAATCTGCATGGGAAAGGGGAAGTGGTTCTCCTCCAGGATTGGTGTGCTCTAGGCATAGGGATTACTTGAAACTAGTTTAGCTGCTCTAACAGCTCTGAAACTGCCTCCAAACCAGAATTAAATGTGCTCCAGTGCTTTTCTGCTGATATTCTTCAACACCTGTTGAATTTTGGGTTATAAGTGTATTCCCTCACTATGTTTGTTACGTAATTGCTAACAGGAAAAAAAGTAGAAACTTTGGTTTGAAAGGAAGGAGTGGATGGGAGTACACTGAGTTTGTTCAGTCTGTTCAGATCCTTCACCTAAACAGAGTACAAGTGCTGCAGCAGCAGAACAGATTGTCTGGACTGTACTGGCTGTTACTGAGGAGGTGCAACTGCTTCCTACATTCAGATAAAGGGCGGGAATGAGAAAAGATGAAGGCAGCATTAGAAGGCTGAAAGGCTGTAAAATGTTCCATTGCTTAAACAGGGGCTTTCCTTTGGACTTAGTAAGTACATTTTTACATTAAAATTCAGTTGAGAAATGTTGTCTTTCATCTGTTCCCATATCTATAAGTGTTAGAGTTTTTTCTTTTTACCTTGCAGGTGATGGTCCTACTCTCAAAATGAGGTTTCAAAATGTACAGTTCTAATTGTCTCCCCTTTCCAATCTTTTGCTCATTCGAATTTGCCTTCAAAAAGTTTTTTTTCCCTTCCTTTTCTTCCTTTAAGATTTTCCAGAAACATTTCAGTAAGTTACCCATGCATGCAGTCAGACAAGAATTTACAAACTGTTCTTGCCTGCAATGATACTCTAATAGTCACATTTACTCTTCACTGTTCTCAACATGCAATTCATTATGTGATTATATTTTTTCAAAGATGTGGGTGCATATGTGGAATGCATCAGCACAGATTATATGATGTTATTATTCTCCAAGCAGCCAACAGCCCACTGAGTGTGACTTTAGCCCACATTTAATGTCATCTGTGGCAGAGAGAAAGCTGGTGCTGGCATTTTTAAGAAGATGCCATGGTTGTCATTTTCTGGTGTTGGCAGCACAGAATATCTATTACTTATTTTCTTATGCTCCTCCACTGACTAAAGCCATGAGAAGCGGGGGGGAAAGGGTGCTTGTTTGTTTGATTTTTTTTTTTTTTTCAGTTATTTAAAGCCAAACTTCAATAACGAAAGCAGGTTTGGTGGTGTTTTTTTTTTTTACCTAAACCTCTCCATTCTGCATACGCTGGATGCATCTTGACTTGAAACTTGCGTGGCTAGAAAAGAAAGATGAAAATTAAGCTGCATTTTCTCTCATTACTGATCTTGCAAGTAAACAACTTGTGCCTTCTGTGTGCCTCCACAGTAGAGATTTGCTTCATTCAGAGAGGAGAATGACATACCAGGAGTCTTTCCTACTTCTTGTACATGTTACTGCTCTGACCCTTCCTTTTCTCAGGGCTTGGTTAAGGTTTAAGCAGTTTGATACCTGAAACACTGATCCAAGTTACCATTGGAAACCAGAAAAAAGTTATATTAAGCTGTTCTGGTGTTTGGGATTTAATTCTTTCTACTTGGAATCCTAAGTCAAATGATTATCACACTGTATTTTTCTAAAAAGAGGAAAGAAAATTCTGCAATGTAAATAAGCAGTAACAGTAGTTCTAAATATTAATTAAAACAGTTTTGTAGTGTTTCCTTTCATGATACCAGCTATTATTGGTTGGAATTCTGCAGTAAGTTACAGTTCAAAGGGTTTTTAAGCCTTGCTGAGTACCAAGGTCTGACTTAAAACTGTCTTCGCTCTTCCAGGGCAGTGACAGTAGTGTGGCATTTTCCTTTAAATTTCTTACCCAAAGTGGAATGTGATGGAAGTTTTTCTTTAGCTTAGTCCTCAACCAACGGGTTTATTTTAGGATATGGGCATGGATGGACTTGTGGGTGTTTTGCAGGCCCTCTTTTACTGCATCCATGCCATTCTCACAAAGTTAGAAAGAAGAAATATTTGCTTATTTTCGCCTTTCTTTCATATTAATGAAAACTCCACCACTATTATCTCTAAGTAGGAGAAGGTGTCTCCCAGTCCTGTGCTGTTTGACATGAGAAAGACAGAGTACAGAATTAAAAATAGAGATGAATTTTGAGACATCACCTGTGGGTGAGGCAAAGAGACCACACTTGATGCTATTCCAGTACCCTTACCCTTGAAAGATACAGTACAAATCCACCCATCTCATCTTCCTACATTAAATGCTGGAGTGGGGGTAATTGTGCTCAGTTTGAAGTGTTGGGCACATTGGCAAAAAATATCCTTTTCACTGCAGAACACACCATTCTGTGTCTCCAGTGAGTTTACCTTACTGTAGTGTCCAACCCAGTAAAAGGGAGGGTTTGTGGCAAAGACACAGACTTAGCACACAGAATCCAACAATTCTTTTGGATGGGAGGAAGCTGGTTATAAAACAAAGTTAATTTCCTCACTTTCCAGTGTTGAAATTTTTATTAAGTGTCATTTGACCCTTACATTCCATACATCAGAGATTTGCTTTCCTTTGACCAGAGCCATATATTAAAGAGCTTTCTCTTTAGGGTATTGATAGACACATAAAATCAAAGGCCAGATTTTTCTCCTGGGAATGCCATCTATCGTAGATCTCCAATTACAGTATTTATTTGGCATTTCATAGATTTTAAGGGCAGGCAGGATCATGCTGATAATTAAGCCTGACTTCCTGCATTAGCTACACTAAGTACCTCATCCAATTAAATTATGCTGCAAGACCACAGCTTGCATTTAAAGCTACAGACACAGATTTTTAAAGGACACTAAACTTGACTGAGACACTTTATGCAACAGAAAATCCAGTGATTCAGTAGGTTTGGGTAGTTGTTCCAATGTGCATTATTACACTTGGCTTTAAAATGTGCAGGGTGTTTTGAGCCTGCTTTGTTTGTTTTTCTTTTTCATTCCTAGATTAACAACCCAAATTTATTGGCACATTGAAACATGTTTGCTGGCTTCAAAGTTCAGCACTGGTTGACTTGTTATTTATAAAAAAAATTATAATAGTTTTTTTGGAGGCTATTATTTTGCAGTACGACACAAATTGAAGTTAACTTAGTTTCCCCCAGCAAACAAATGAACTTTCACATTTCTCAGAGGTTAAAAAGGTGCACACAGTGTGGAAATGTCTGTAGGATATCTTTCTTTTACTTACTTTCATTTTTTTCCAGGAATGTTTTACTTTCCCACTCATTATAATCTGGTTCTTGTTTTTTTCACATTTTTCCAGACCTGAAGATAGGTGCTCAAAGGTTGACAAAAGCTTTCTCTCTTGGTTTAGTGCAAACTGGAAGAGTAAGAGCAGGTATAGAATTAGTTTGCAAAATACTTGTCTGTGTTACATCTTATACACAGCCCATTTTTGCATTAGAAAACTAAGAAAATTTCATATGTCATTGCCTTTCATGGATCTGATGCACTTGCAAATCGGTTGGGTATTACAAGGGGGAATTTTCTGTTACAATATGTAGTCTCTCCTACCTGTAACCAATCCCTTCTAAGCATTTTGCATGTCAGCCTACAGGAGAGAAAAGTCAAGAACATCCTGCTATAAAAGCAAAAGTACTGATATAGTGGAATATTTAAAAACAGAAAACCACAACATAGTGCAAAAGAAAACCATAATAGTGAGAAACTTGAAATTTGGAAATCATCACCCAGAATGTCTGAACTGTGGGTAATGGGACAGGTCTCCTACATCCTGATGCAAGAGCTTTAAATCACAAGATCAGCTCAGTCCCATTCTTAAATCCAATCTAAGTTTTACTCGGGAAAAATTTATCATTAACTTTTTATTTAAGGGTTTAACTTGTAATTACCAACATTCCCTTATTGTGGTAGGATTTAAGACAGTATTTAAAATCACGTAAAATTCCAGGAGACAGTATGGGTATTATTCTAAAGAAATGATGGAGATAAGCTATTAGAGCCACAGTTTCTTACTCGTCACTGATGGTAATATTTTCAGTTAGTCTAATGCTGGCATAATTAAACAAATCAGTGCTCTTCCCCTGTGTTATTAATCTGGATAACCCAGGGACAAAAACACTCAAGTGAGACAATCAGAACACTTGACACCATTGTATGTGTTTACCCTCTGTTGAAATCTGTCAGTATTTTAGCAATGACAGTATTCATTGACATTGAAGTTTATCTTTGTGGTAAATGTTTCAGCTGGTTCTGGTACTCTGATGTTTCCTTGTTTATTTACATGTGTCATTTCTGGTGTTCTATGCTTCTTTTTTATTTTAGTATTCAGTGACAGTTTTAGCAGTTCTGGTAGGTTTTATCTTATATTTTACTCACACTTATACTTTTTCTTAGAATTTGTCTACAGGTTAGTGGTTGACCTTTTCCAGTACCAATTATATACTTTTATTTGGTTTTCTGATGTTCCATATCTGCTTCTTCTTCCCATCTTTGATCTGTAAGTAAGACCTCACATTAGACATCTTTTCATACCAAGTGTCCTCATTCTGTTTTGTACAGTGGTATGAAGGTTTTTTTTAAGCTTAGTTTTTTTCTCTCTGTGCTCAAGAGAGATTTCTTTTTTGTTTGTGCTCGGAGGCTGCAGTTTGTTGCAAGGCAATAAATAGGAAAAAAAGACACTAAACATCTGAGATTTCTGTTCCTATCATGAATGAGGAACATACACCTATGCATGACACAATAGCCAAGATGACATACATTTGAGTAAATTATACGTAATCAGTGACTGGGATCTTTTTTCTTGCTTCATCTAGTTTCATTTCCATTGTATCCAAGAACTATAAGATGCTTCTCGTACTCAAATCTAATCGCAGCCTAAAAACCTTATTTAGAAAACTCTTCTGTTGCCTCGTGTCAGACAATTTATCCACATTTACAGGCTGAATTTAACCCTGAAGTTCTTGCAGTGGACCTATTATTTAAAAAATCTCCAAAGTCCAAAATCCAGCCTCTAGAACTAAAGCAAATGTGAGATGAGAATCATCTCGATTCTTCGTTTGTTGTAAGTGTGCAACTGTGCTGTTTCTGGATAATCTTACCCTGCATGTTGTGCCTCCACCTGCGAAACAAGGTACTGAAAGAATAGAAACAAACATTTTGTCCTTCATAAACTGTTGATTGGGGGAGTTCATATAGGGGATTAATTGGATGTCAAGGCTGTTCCATGTTCATTCTTATATGAATGTTCAGGGTTTAATTTGCAAGTTTCACCACAAAGATGAGTTAGTGGGTTAAAAGCTACTGAGCCATGTTGGATCAGACACACAGTTCCAAAAATGTCTCTCTGCCCCAGTATGTGCTCAGCACTTCATGACCTGCAAGTGCCTTTTCATTTCAAATATGGTGTTAATGGGTATTATTTTCCCTGCTGTGTTTACACACTGCATTGTCATTTGAATGACAGCAAAAAGCACCTGAATTGAAAGATTTCAGAAAAAAAAAGCGTTGGATAGCTTGCTTTCCCCTTCCCATTCCCCCTTTATAATTAAGAAAATAAAAATTATCCCAAATGCTTCTGTTTGGAAATGCCGATGGGGTGCCCTTTGAAAGATGTGTTTCACATCTCCTACAAAGGCAGGCAAGCAGATGAGATTCTACCCCTGTGTGTCTCACCTTGAAAGTGGCAAAGGTGTTTTTCCATTGAAATCCCTGGCACAGATGCTTTCTGGAAATTGTTACCATCATGTGTCTAACCCACATGAGGCAGAACAGGAACACGAGGAAATCAGTGAAATTCAGTGATAAATTACTTTAACTGAAACATTTATTTTACAGCTTTTAGTAAAACACTTTTGTATTTTGGGCTCTTTGCCTAAAAGAGCAGAAGGCTCTCCCTGTCCAGTAAAGTCTCCTTTCACAGCCATTTTCAGTCAAAGTTAGGAAGCACCTTACTGAGTATGAAATATTTATTGAATCTGGTACAAAAACTCCCAAGGTTGAGGGGAGCAGAATGGTTTTGAGAGAATCAGTCAGAAGGAAAGTTGAAAGAAGTAAGTGTGTACTCCTCTTGGAATATGACATTTTTATTTACCCAATAAGCTAACAGGTGTTTGACTGGAAGTTTCATAGGAGTTTACAGACAAGTACATCCAGTTGATAGTAAAATCAGTGAAAATTCACTGTGGTATTTTGGGAAATGGCAAAGTGACACATTGCCAATCTAATGCTTGCAGACACGCTAGCCAAATATTTCAAGTCTGGGAACAACACACCTCCCCAAATTCACAAAGACATTTCTGCTATCACAATGAAACTTATGGCTGTTTCATCTGAAACAATCCTTCCCTAACCTGCATTCTTAGTGAGAAAATTGAAGGCTCTGTGATTCTCCCTCATCCTCCTATGTCTAAAAATTTTATCTTCACAGAACAGAAACTCACCAAGAGAAACAACCAGGTGGATTAGGTGACCAGACAAATAGTTCAAACAGTGAATTTTAAATATTCAACTTCAGTAAATGGTTTGCAGAAAATCATAAAGTGAAGCATTTTGCAAAACATAGTCAAAGGTCAAATTCAAAAGCACATTTGTTTTCAAGGAAGAGATTGTTCTTTCTCTAGTGATACTAAATGCTAAATTTAATTGCAGTGATAACTGGTGAAACACTAAGATAGCATGACTGGGTTTTAGTGTCTGAAATATAATGAACATGTGATAATTTTAAAATAATTAAATTATTTATTAAAAAAAAGGAAATTAAATAGGTAATAGCAATTGCAAATGTATTTCAAAATTATTAACTTCTCTTTTTTCCCCATTAGTCATTTGTTGTGTGTGCCTACTTACAGTATCCACGTGTAATTCACCGTATGTGTCAGAGATTCAGTGCCATGCCTTTGTAGATGTAGAACTATAGTTAGCAAAACTCTGTAGAGTTTAAACTATCAAAACAAACTCCCTTTTACACAGCAAAACAGTGGGCTTCTTCCAGAGTGCATCAGACAGAAGAGATCTTTAAAAACATGAACTGATCTGGCTACTGCTTTCAATTATTTTAGTCTTTCTTCCACTGCGTACAGAGATGAACACCCTGTGCCAGTAGGAAGAAAATCATATTATATACCTGACAGATGTGAATAAATACATGTTTTCCAGTATATCAAAACCAGGTCATAACAAAACTGTTATGCTTTCTTAACCAGCTCTTCAACATTTAAAACCTGACTATTCTTCATATTTCTGTGCCTTTACTTCATTACCCACACAGCTTGTTCTTTCCACTGGTATTGGCAAATGACCACACAGCTTGATTGCTGTGGTGCTTTTCTACTGGAGAGTTAGGGTCGTAACACACTCTAAAGCTTTTGATTTGCCCAACACATGCAATTCTTTGGTTTCACCTTAAATTGTGACACAGCTCACACATCTGAGTAGGGGAAATATGGTTATTTTAGTTCAAAACAAACTGCAACAGTTTACAGCATCAGGTTTGGTGTCACAGAATTCTCATATCCAAAGAGAAAAAGACATTTTAAAGTATTTATTTTTACTGCTCTTGTCAGCCTCTTAGTCAATGGCACTGAAGTATTTCTCAGTGTAGAAAGTTTTTTTTTCAACAGTAACTTTAATGGCTGAAATCATGAATCACTGAACAAATATCATTAATGATTCTTTTTAGTAAAAGGGCTTTTAATGACTTCTCTGGTTGTGCTCTTTTTCTTTATTGTGAACGATTCACTTTTCTGAGCATTCATTTCACTGAATAAACACACAGGACAGTTGTGGTGCCGTGATAGGTCTTGAGAAAGAGTTTTTAACAGAAGAAGAATCTCAGTGCTTTCATTCCCATTTGGATTGTGATGAATTTAGAATTGATGGTACCTCACACTGACAGGTGAAATACTACATAGAGGCGTTAATCTCCCTTTCTCCTCTTGAATCTCAGAAATGTGAAGGTTGTTTAGGCAGAAATCAAAATGCATTATGGTCTTGGAGTGAATAGTTAAGACCAAGAGTAGTGTTATGGATTTAAAATCTGGGAATTTTTCTTTCATCTACAAACCCTGTACCTCAGAGGGATCACCTTCTATCTTTTTTCAACCATGGAACCAGGAAAGAGACTGCATGCCCCACAGAAAAAAGTTCCACCTGGCCCCCTCATTCATTGTTAACAATGAATCATTTGCAGCAGCTGCCCGGGGCACACCTAACCCCTCAGGCTACAAGCTGGGTGTTTGGGAACATCTGTGAGATAAGAAAGGTTTCCTGTTTTCACACCAGTGACTAGCCATTAGCACCTTCA